>CM034155.1:147286411-148486411 GCA_019776745.2 Taxus chinensis | reverse complement strand
CTGTGAATTAGCTCCGCCACGCTTATGTTGTGCTATTTTGATATTATACTTGTCTGGAAGTGGACAAAATGGGGCATATTTTGTGAGTCTATCAACCACAAAATATAAACAATTCTTACCTTGAACCCGCATAGATATTATCCAAATTTTTGGTGGGAATAGGAAGGGGCTGCAATAGTCCAGCTGGGAATTCATGCCCCGCCTTGTTTTGTTGGCAAACCAAACAATCTTGTATGTATTGAAACATTTAAGAATTTTCCAAAAGAATTTTTCTCTAACCTGTTTGTATGGCAATAGCCCGAATGACCAGCCAATGGGGCATCATAAACAATTCTCAATATCTTGTTCTTCACCTCTGATTCGGGAGCTAAATAGACTCCATTCTCATAGAGAATAAGCCCATTGTTATCTTATACCTTTCATCCACAATTTCTTATTCAAAAACAGCATTAGTAAACTTATTCTTGGCATACTCAGCTGTAATTAGAGACTTCCAATCTACTGTTATCTTAGATAAAAAGCAAATATATGTTTCTTTTTACAAGATATCTTCTACCAAATACTTCACTTGAGTGGTTTTCCAAATCATAGCTTGTAGTATAACCTTTTTTCCTTTATCCATGAAGCTTAGCTCCAAATTTTGGTAGTTGAGAGTGAGTTCTCCCAATGAATACAACCATTGGACTCCAAGCACAAGATTTATATCAGCTATGCCAATTCTATAAAAATCATCACATACCTCATGCTCTCCCAATGTGAACAAGAGTTGGGGACTCCTTGTGCATGACATGGAATAGCCATCCGCTACATTGGCCATTAAGCCTTTGAGGTCTTTCACCTTCAAATCCATATTTGCAACCAAGCTCTCATCAATGAAATTGTGAGTAGCTCCACTATCAATCAAGATTGTGGCTCTTTGCCTTTGTATGTTCCCTTTCATCTGAAATGGATGGTAACTAGGAGCACCAAATAAGGTGGCAAGAGTGATGTCCATACCTTCCAACTTTTGTTCTGAACCATGATCTTGCTTTGTCTCATCAACACAAGCTTCTTCTTCTTCTTCCCCATCTTTGACTGATGTTTGGGAAATTCCAGCGAACTGAAAGTAATCATGAAAAACCAGAAGTGTCCTTCCTTCCTGGACATACCCTTCCATAATGTTATCCTCATATACTTCATGCAAATCTGATTTTTCTTCTCCTTTTTTCTGCAACATGCTATCATTATAAATCAATGAATCATTATTAAATATCAAAGAATTTTTACCTTCCAACTCGTGCTTCACGATTTCCTTATCTTCCCTTGGCTTGTGATTCAAGATTTCATCAAACCCTTGGCCCTTCATACCATTGTTCTGAAAATCAGTCAATGGAAGATTGAAGGATGGTGCAAGTTCCTTCACTTGCACCCTTCGTATACAACAAGTGATGTCCATTTTTCTTCAACTTCATCCACATGTTGATGCATGCATGGAACCTTTTCCTGGTCCACTCCAAGGCCATAAACATCATCTACTTGCTTCATGTAGATGGTTGTTCTGATATTTCCAGCGAGTTGTACTTCCACATTCACATTTGGCGATTGAGCTTCAACCTCTAAGTTCTCTTTACCAACTTGCATGATTTCTCCCTCTTCAACTTGCATGGTGGTTTCTTCTATGGGCTGTTTCTTCTCCATTAGTTGCAGCCCTAAATTTTCTTCTTGTGTAGCTCGTGACTTAGGCTTACCTGGTTCTTCCCTTACTCCCATGAACTTGAAAAATGACATGGCATCACGAATCTTCTCCGGAAGAGCCCTATGCTCCTCATACCATGTAGCAATGTTGTCCCCTTTGGATGGCTGAGTATTATTGACTTCCTTTGAATAGCTCCTTCCACCATTCGGATCTTGAATGGTACGGATCACCTAAGCCATTTTATTGGCCAATCTTTCTTGCCCTATGGCAAGCCTTTCAAATCTAGCAATACCAAAAATTTTGTCCTCCGTTTTATCTACTCCTGATGATAACAAAAGTTATCATTTATCACCATCTTGCATGAAACCCTCAGGCTGGGAAGACCGACAGCTTTGATACGACTGTAATTTCCCTTTCTAGGGCTGAATATGAAACTAAGGGTTTTGCTTCAAACCCAAATGCGAGAATTCTAGATTTTTGGAACAGCGGTGCAATTAAACCCTAGCAGCGATCTGAAATCACACATTTAGGGCGTCAAAAACCAGCTTAGAAAATCTAGTAAACAAACCCTCTAGGGAAGCAAACTATAACAGCAATTAGGGGCAGCAATTCTCATGCAATATCAAGCTAAAAATGATAGACAATAATTCTAACTATTTCAACCAATCATGTAGATATTATTTGAGTCAATTTACTTCATAAATTAAGGAAAAACAAGCGCTAACACACAGTTCTAATCAATTTGAATAATCTAACAGAAGTACAGTCTCACAAAAATAGCTGAAAACGAGGCCTCTAAACTCCAACAAATACGAATGAAGTGATAGAATTAGCCTCATAAATTAGAAGAAATTTAAATATCAACTCTAAGACGCCAAGATGTGCCCTATAAGGCATTTATATCCTTCTCCACTGAAGCCGGCTACCCTTGGAGAGGGTGCCAAATTGATAAAGAAGGTCATGATATCTCCTGCTTCTTCAATGCCCTAGCTGCTCCAACCAATAAGACAGTCTTCTTGGAAGCCCTTCGAATGACCAAATTGGAGAGTTTTCATTCTCCAACCTTGAACGAGTAAGGGTTTCATCTTCTTTGTTTGCCACACCAAAGGATTTTTGCCCCTCTGGTGAAATGGAATAGAGAAACAATCCCTAAAACCAAGTAGATAAAATTATAATAGGAAAAGCAAAGCTCAAAATGAGCCTAAGTGACAACTCATTTTATATCTATATGGTGATGCCGTTAAAAGTCTCTAAGGAGGGAATTCTCCGAAGACCGACCTCGATAAAAAGCTTTATTTTATCTTTTAGCTTTCCTTAAAAGCTATCCAACCCGTCTGACCTGCTTAATAAGGAAACATACTAAAAGAAAAATATAAATGTATAAATTAAAAGAAAGACTAAAAATATCAACCAAGGACCTCCCTTGTTTACCTACTTCTTGTCCACGGAAAGTGGAATGGGCAAGAAGTCTTCAAATGAGTTAATTACAAAAAGCGGACATTACAAATTCCTTGTACCATAAATAACTAACTTCAAGAATTGCAAATGGATTGGGAAAATTTTCCTCCCCAGGCCCGCCGGCTAGTAACTTAAGAAATATAAGGAGTTAACAGGACTTCTTTATATCATTGGAAAGAGGAAAAAAATTCCTATCTAATTGAATTGTTTTCAGGAAAAGTTAAGTCCGTTAAATGTGTGAAAAATCAGGTTGAAGTTCAAGATGACCCTGAGAGTGGGTAAGTGGGAATTTACCCCTTTCTAACTTAAATGTTTATTTCTAAAGCTTGGGTTGACCTTTTTAAGGGGTCACGTTAAGGGATAAGAGAATGTTTTCTATCCCATATAAATAAGAACCCTGGTTATTGTTTTGACCTAGTGAAATTAAAAACCTTGGGCATTTAATTGCTTGGGCCCCTTTGACCCTCTAAAATTAATTAAGGAACATTTAACATAGTGTTAATTTAATTATCTATTAAATTAACTCCTAAGAGAAATTTAACTATATTTGGATTAATTATACTCGTTAATTTTGTAATGTGGATCTAATGATTGTTACAACAGGAAAATTTCTTTTATTAAATTATAATTGACTTTGAATCTTTGTTGTGGCAACTGTAGTTTTCAAAGCCTGTCCGTGGACTCGCCTTTCAAAAAAAAATTATTCCCTAATTTTATTTTTTTTATCTAAACCTAGGTTGTTCTAGGGTCTCGAGTGGTCATTTTAGCGGGCGTTACAGACTACAACTAACCCATGAGGTTGTTCGCCCACGCATGCCAATATTTAATATATGCCCTACTTTTTTTTATGACGATGACTTATTTAGCCTTAAGTGTATGTATTATAAAGAGAAAATCATCGACATTCTATTATATAAATTGAAGTTATAAAGACCCTATTTGGAGAAGCAACGAGGTGTATTGTGCATTCAACAAGAAATTGAGCAGGGATAGGTAAACTCAGCACCTATAAAATCTAAATGGATACTTTTTCATGTTCATTCCACTTACGATAGGGGTGGCCTAATGGTGAAGAACTTGTGCTCTTGAAATAGAGGTCACAGGTTCAACTCCTGCAGGGGGTAGGGTATGTATGCCTCGTTTGTTGCACAGTTAGGTGCCTCCACATACTGGATTACGAGGTAGTCTCATATGTTATAAGCCGCCTGTAGACCCAAAAACAAACTGCCCGACGTCGTGGACTATAAAAACAATTATTATTATTATTATTATTATTATTATTATATAATGATAAAATAATTCTACGTGAACCACATGCAAAACAGAGAATTTTTCTGCAACTTATATTGCTGATTACTTGATAATTTGTTTATCTTTGCAAACTGTAGCTTTCATCCTCGTTGCCCTAAGAATGACGCGAATAAGTTTCATGAAGCCCGTGCACAGGAGTGACTGGTTTTCTGTCCAAATTTCATCTCTGCCTTCTGTTTATTGCTGTTATGTTGATGCCTGTAGAATTTTGTTTTTGGAGGATGTCCTACAGGCAAAGGGAGTGACTAATTCCTTCTCTTTTTTGGTCATTGAGGGCTCAATGACTTAAATTTGGAGGGGAAAGCAGTGGTTGTCAAGTTCCCTTTGTATATGGATGATATTGTGTGATTTGGTATAAAAGGAGTACAATGCATAAAAGGTTTTGAAGTTAGATTGACTACAAAACATTTCGAGATTTTTCTCAGTCCTAGCCAAGCTAAGAAATTCTGGATGCTTCTAACCATTGAGGCCCTACCAATGAAGGAGACTAATAGAGAGGTGAACCATTCAAACTTTGTAGACAGAATTAACATTGCAGCAATTATTTACCATGCCAGGTTTCACTTTATAGAGCAGAAAGTTTAGGAGACTGGACTGCCCAAATTTCTAGGTTTTGTTTGAATATCTGTTGTGTAGCTAAGCAAAACATGGTATTTAGAGTATGTTATGGCATTTTTTTTCCTCAGACCCATGGTCTATGTTATTAGTTCAGTGGGGACAATAATATGACGTGTTAATTGATAAAGTAAGATTACATAATGACAATGTAATTACAGTTTTCTTTCCACTTGAGTCTAAATTGAGGGAAAACCCTAAACAATGTATCTTTTTCCATTTAATACCTATCTAATATAGAGATTCGGCATTTCTGATCTCTTATGTGTTATTTGACAAAATTGCAGGTGTAAATCCATACTGGGTGTGCAGGTGCAAACATTTCAGTATTTGATCTTCAAGCTATATTTTGAAGATCATCTTCCATTATCTTTAAGAACGTTGCAAGTGGTATCAAAGCCACTTGATTTTCGCCACTGCTGCAAAAATACCAAGGGGAGTTTATCCAAGAAACCAATCAATGTTTGTGACCAAGGAAGAGCTAAAGGGATTATTCGCAAAATTTTCAACAAAAAATAACAGGTAGATGAGTCTCTAGGAAAAAGGGAGAAGAATTCAAATCCAAAGTAGTCCGTCAAAGAAATACACTTTTTGAGTTACATGTGGACGTCAACCCTTGGGAAGACCCTGATCCTACCCCTCTGAAAGAAGAGGTGGAAGAAGGTTCTCAATTACCCATTTTTAATCTGCAAATGAAGATCCCAAAGTACTATTTTGGGAGAGGAGTATAGGTATGCACATGGGCAAAGTTCAGGCTCACCTTCAAGGTGCGACACGTTTATGAACTTGGGAGAAGCTATTTGTTACCTTGCAGCACTTAGATGGGGTTGCCCATACCTGGGGAGACATGGATCTCTTCAAACCTTAGAGGGGGCTTTAGCAAATTTGCTGATGCATTAACTCAAGATGGGAAGCAAGCCAAAGTTAGACACTCCCAGCTACTCAAGAACTCATTGATTGGATCACGGAGATGAAAAAATTCTTTAATTATGAGCAAATGGAGGACCCCAAAAGAGTTAAGTTTGCTTGCACAAAGTTGAAAGGACATGCATCCTTATGGCGGGATCAAGTGTAGATGGAAATGATTCGGAGAATCAAAGGCTGAATCAAGTCCCAGTGGATAGAATGGTAGCAAAGCTAAAAGGTAAGTTTCTTCCTCTAGATTACAAATTGACTTTGTTCAAGAAGTTGCAAAATCAGAGGCAAAGAGAGTTGTCGGTGAAATAGTGCATAGAGGAGTTCTACAAGCTCATTATAAGGTCCTCTTGTAGTGAGTTAGATCATGAAAGGCTGTGTTCCACAGGGACGCGGCCCCGGCCCCAAAACCCCTGGCCCCGGCCCCAAAACCCCAACAGCATTTCGGGTACAGCAGGATGGTAAGGGACATCCCCAGAAACTTGCAAATATCCAAAATGTTTCAGAAACGTGTCTCTGAAAAAAGAAACGCCGTGGGGACGTTCGGCCATCCCCGAGGCGGCCAGGGATATCTGAGACGGCCAAACGTCCCTGACGGCCTGCCTGCATTTTATATAGTTAAGAAAAATCCTTTTGAAGTTTGAATAATGAAATCAGAAATTTTATTGCTGTTATCCAATATATTGCTGTTATACTGCTGTCATGATTAATTTTATTGCTGTTATACTGCTGTCATGAAATATTTAAATATTTTAAATTTTGAAATTTATTGCTGCTGTTATAATGCTGTCATGTTATATTGCTGCTGTTATACTGCTGTCAGTGTCATGTTATCCTGCTGTCCATTAAGTTGTAGAAATTTGAGTATATATTAAAAAAATGCATATATATATATATATATATAGATATATATATATTGCCATCCCCAAAAAATGGCGCTCAGACAGCCATCCCCAAAACACGTCCTCTGCCGTCCCTGTCCCCAAAACACTGTGTAACATAGTGAAAGGGTACATAGGTATATAAATTGCTTGAGGTTGAGCATTCAAGATGAGCTAAGCATGATGAGGTTGCATACAGTTGAAGAGGCATGTCAGTTTTCCTTGAAATCTGAAGAAAAGTTGACTAGAAGACAACTAAGAACAGCAAAAGATAGGTACAATGAGATGGAGAGAGGCATGCACAAAAAGGTAAAAGGTAAAGTTCTGCAGTTGGAAGAAGAGGGCAGCTCTTCGCTATATTAACAAAAAGAAGAAGAAGATGCGGAGCATTATACCTCATGGAATCATGAACTTGTTGAAGCTCGGAGATAATTGGACATTTCATGGAGATTGCTTTGAGTGCACGTGTATGGGCCTAGGGCATTCGAGTGTCCTCAGAGAAGGGCTGAAACAAGTCAAAGAGGTGCAAGTCAAAGGACAGCAGGGCAGTCATGTAGCCAATCAGCAATGAATGAGTGGGAAGAGGATGATCCGGTGACTTCTGAAGGTTCAAATACAGCTATGAAGCCAAAAATGAACTTGTTATTGAAAAGAAAGAGCATGAAGATAGCAAGAGAGAAAGAGAAGGCCGGTCAAATAAGGCACATCTTCAAAATACGGTGCAAGACAAGAGGTAAGTCCTGCAATGTTATGGTTGATAGTGGAACTACTGATAATCTAGTATCCACAGAAGTCGTAGATGAGTTAAATTTGTAGTGTAAACCACACCTATAGACATATAGGGTGTCATGGTTAGTAGAGGGGCATGAAATCACAGAGTGGGAACAACGTGAAAAAATAGGTTCATATCAAGATGCTGTTTTGCGCAACTTGTTGCCAACAGATGCATGCCATATCTTGTTAGAAAGGCCATGGAAATTCGATAACAAAGCTTGGTATAATGGTAAAGATAATGTAGTTTGAGTTAAGAATATTGGGAAAATGTGGCAACTTAATGTAGTTTGAGTAGAAGGAAGAGAGTGGAGTCATGAAGCACAAGAGCCATTTGGCTTTGCTAAATGCAAAAAAGACAGCCCTGGCAAAAGAGTAAAGGAAATGGTCATTTTCAGGTCCCGTTGGAGCTATGCTTGATGGTAAAGAGGCAGAGAGAGATAGAAGATTCGTTTCTAGCATCTTTAAAGACACATCATGAGGAGTCCAAAGGAGTAGTTGGGTAGGAAAAACCCTATGAAGTCCTACTAAGTGATCAAGGAAATGAGAATGAGGTTTGTTTCTTTCTTGAAGAAACCGCAATGGTGAAAGAGGAAGGGAAACTCTACAAATCAGTCCAAATTAGTCATTTGTTTGAGAAACCAGTGGCAGAGGTAATTCAAAGTGAGGTGGATGAGTTTGTTTGAAGAAATCATGAAGATTGAAGTGGAGCAAGATAATGCTATCACAACAGAGATTGAGGAAATGTTCAATATGGCCATGAGATCAGCAAGTGACAAGAAACAGAGATTCTCTTAGCAGCAGCAATGAGAATTATGAATAATCAACAACCCCTATTTGTAACTCAAGGAAGTAATAAAGTTTTGGTGAATCAAGACTTGAAAAGTAATGAAGAGGATGAGAGGAAGAATGGAACTTGGTGGAGGTGGACGGATAGAGGTGGGAAAAAACCCAGAATAGGATGCCAAAATAGAAAGGGAGCTAACTGGAGGAGGTGGACAGACTATGCCAAAGTAATGGGCGAGGAAAAGAGAGGGATAAGCAGATCCAGACGGAGGAGGAGAGAACTGACCCATTCACCTAACGCACTAACCATATTTTTGGTTGATGCAAGATTGCCGGTATCCCTTTGATGCTCCTGCATCATACACCCAATCTTAGAAAATTGTGAGCTCCCGCTCACAAATGTAGGGTAAGTGGTAGAACCACTCTTTTGGCCAATGAACATGGTGTCCCCTTTCTTGGCCTTGTTTGAGGATCAAAACCCTCGTTCATCTTGGGGTGATCTCACAAGGAGATCACAAGTGAGCTACTAAGGAGATTTTTTGTGCAATTCCTTCATTTCCAGCCCTAGGCAACTTGCTTGGGTATTGTGTTTCGTGACTTCTAGGCCACATCTTGCATTTTGAGTTGATGTAATTGTTCCTCATAATTTATGAGTCTAGATCTACACTTTGGAGTGATTTTTGGGATTCATTAATCATAATTTCCGAGCCTGTGTGTTGGCTGTACTTCTGCCGTTAAAAAATTAATTACAGCTGTGATTTATCTCCTCATTTCTCATTTATTTTAGAGTGTGTTGGCTGGATAAATATTTCCATGGTTGAATAAAATATTTGGAAGCATTCTATGTCCTTTTCAGCTTTTGTTGCATGGGAATTAATGCCATTGAAGTGCCATTACAGTTCTCTGCCCTAGGAGAATAAATATTGGTTCACAGCTAGTGTTTGTGTGGAATCATTGTTGGCTATCATCACAATTCAGTTGCTGTCATAAAAAAAATCAGATTTCTTCTTGTTGCTAATTGCATTTTCAGTTTGTATCCATAAGGGTTTGAAGTAATTTTTCGCTGGCTGTCATAGACATTAGAGTTTGTTGGTTGGGGTTTGAGCCCAAACCCTTATTTTCTGTTTGATGCCCTAAAAGGGACATTACAATGGAAGATGAAAGGTAGAAACCCTCAAGGACAATAGATTTGGTGCCTTGAACGGGAGATGCCTAAGGGTGCTATATCTAATCAGGGTAAAAGATAGAACCCTACAGGTGACTAGATCTAGAGGCCACAGTGAGTAGGCTCTGATACCAATTGATATGAGTATGATTATGACAATGAGATATACACAAAGATTGCCACAACTGTATATGTTGCACACTCTATTGAATTGTGTATTTATAGAGTACAATGCAAAGAATCTTCCAGACGTAAGGAAGCTTCTAAGAGAAGAAAGAGAAAAGGAATCTTTAGAGTAACGAATCTTCGAAGAGAATAAAGATGTACGTAGACATATGTACACCATTTAAGAATATACAATACTCCCAAACTATGTAAAACATTTAATGAAGTTACTATGTGACCATTTTTAATAAAATGCATACGTCTCATCATAATTGCAATCATGAACAAATTTCCAATGCCTGGGAGCAACAATTTGTTGAATGAGCTACATGATTGACCTCAAATAAGGATACTACCAAATCCCAGTCCGGCTCCAACATCAAGAGAAGATGTCCCTTCACACTCACCAAACACCCTATCAGTTTAGACTGATGCCTTTTGGCCTTTGCAATGCTCCTATGACATTCCAAGCACTAATGAACATGATCTTCAGTAAGTTCTTTTGCAAATTTATTCTTTTCTTTGATGACATCTTAGTTCACAACAAAACATTAGGAAAGCATTTAGAACGTCTAGACATTGTGCTTACAGTTCTGTCAAAGGAAAAGTTGTATGCTAAGGAAACAAAGTGTAAGTTTTCCAAGTCACCACTGGAATACAAATCCTGCAAAGATAAATTTTGTATGCAATTGGCTTGTGCCCAAGACCACTAAAAAACTTTTTAGTTTACTAAAACTATGTAATGTCCCCTTTTCCAATCGAAGACCTTTGGCCTATTTTGTCAACCCGACGGCCAAAGGAAAATTATAAGGGTGACTTAAGTTTTATTAATTTTATTGTATTGTGCAAAAAATTACAATATAATAGCACATATAATAAATTAATAAACTTAACATTAAAATAGAACCTAGAAAAGTACATCAAAAGAAAAGCACTTATTTAATTTGTATTTTCTAGGGAAAATGGCGACTTGCCTTAAGGGGAAAATGGGAACTTAGAAAGGATAAAACATTTCTATTGTGTATTCCCTCTAGGGAAAAGCGACCAGCCTTGGGAGAGAAGAAAATAATTATTAAATACCTTTTGTATTCTCCCTAAGAGAAATGGAGGGTGGAAAATGCATCGAAAGAATCATACGAGTTGATTGGTGGTCTTGAAGGTTGTTTTGGGTCTCTTCTTCCTTTAAAAGGAGAAGTAGACTTGCTTGAGAGGCATTCCATTTTCATTTGATATATTCTAAATTGTGTTGAAGCCTGAAGCTTTCACCAAAAATATTCTAAGGACGAAAACCCTTAGTATATTGCCTCTAGAGGACGAAAACCCTCTTAGAGTTTAGGAGGAATTTCTACATAAGATTTTCCACAAAGCTTACACAGAATTTCAGTGTTTTCCAGCGGTAGTTGAGGAGTTTTTGCAATAAAGAATTAAAGACCAGCGTTGCAGCAGTGCTGTACAGATTTTCTCTACTGAAGCGACTCATCCTTGGTTGTTATTTGATGTTTTCTAAGGTCTGATCCTTGCTGCTATCTGCTGTACAGCTCGGGAGAAGGTATTTTCAATATTATGGTTGGATTTATATGACTGTTTCAACCTCTTTAATCTGCAGATTTCTGATATAGATTCCAGATTATTTCAGTCTTGTTTGACCGCTAAAAAAATGCAGATTTCATCATATTTTTGGATAAATAAAATATAGGGATCAGATTTGCTAAGAATCTTATTTGTTGGGCTTCTGTTGTATGAGTTTCATCCTCATGTGCTAGTCGCCATTTCTGTAGCTACTGCTACAGTTAAGGATATGATTTCATATGGTTGCATATTCCTGTAAGGACTGATTTGGTTGTATTAAATCTGTTTTTGTCATTAGTTTGGAAATTCTTCAATTCAATCACTGTTCTATGAGGGTCCTATGATCAGCCCTAATCGCACTTCTTCCATAAAAACAGATCTGTATTAGTGTGAATTCTATAAATCAGTTTTTGGTGTCTTAATTGATCTAAATTGCATTGAAGTACAAAGGAGATCCATTTGGGGATCTTTCAAACTAGTACAGACATCTTAAATACATCTACATGAAAAACGTCAAGAAATATCAATCTCAAGGCCCTTATCTTGGTTTTGTCTATAATAACTTCATTACCTTCTTCCCAAAATTTTCACCAAATTGTGACAAATGGTGTCATCTAGCTACAAACATGCTAGGGGGAGGCTCTTTTCTTTGGCATTAGTCGTCTGAGGAAGATCCACCTAGCCACCAGGTAACAAAAATTAGAGTAGTTACTCATATGTCACAAGTTACAAATTTACAATTATTAATTACTTGCAAACTTTTGATTATCTTGTTTGCTCATTCTTGGCGGGAAGATTGGGGTGGCAATACCCCAAATCTTCAAAACCTAGCCCTCCAAATATTATCTCAACCTTGTAGTGCTTCCGGATGTGAGCGCAACTGGAGTTTGTTTAAGGTCATTCACATGAAGAAGCGCAACAAGTTGACTCAATGACCTAGTTTTTGTGCAATACAATTTCCCTTTCGCAAAAAAAAGGTGGAAGACATATCGCATGAGCATATTGATTTGGATGAGATTAATCCATATAGCAACTAGATTGTGCAAGAAGAGGAGATCCCCATGTTCATAGAGTACAAGATTGTTGCTTTCAAGAGGGAAGTTATGGAGGGTGAAGCAGAAGCAAGAGAGATTGGATTGGACGACATCTTTGTAGATGATATCGAACATGCAACAGAGGAGTCATTGCCATCTACTACCAGGGTGGAGCCGCAGTCGCATCCTTCTAGGAGGAGCAAGCAATCGCAACTGAGTGTAAGGACTAGTAGAGGCACTAGAACTTCTTCCCAATTTTTTAGTTGAACGGGGAAGAGGAAATTGTAAATTATTGTAATTTACAATAATGATGATGTGATTTTGTACTATATTTCAGTTCAAATCTAATAGAAAACACTTCCCCAACATTTTACAGACTCATTTGATACAATTTGTAACTGTATTTTGCATAAAATTTGATTTTTATATTAAGTATTTGTTAAGTTGCCGAGTCAAAATAATTTGGTCTGCCAAGTAAGAATATGCAAACTATGTGACAGATATTGAATAGTGTTCAATCTAATATGGAGGCCAAAACATGCTCCCCTATTACTCATGAGATATATAAAAATAAATCTAATAAAAGATTTGCCCCTAATATGATAAACCTCAAGTCTTCCGTCAATTATTAGATATCAAATAGCAAGAGGCATGTATAAACTCACAAAATGGAAATGCTGATAGCTTGAATTTCTGACATGTCAATAAGTGCCCCATTGTCCATTATGTGATTGGGTACATACTTACAACCATACATTAAAGATGTATTTGTCAGATGCCTTGAAACTTGAGATAAAACTACTTTGCTAGCAGTGGAAATAGACTAGTACAGATATCTTAAATACAACCATCTGAAAATTGCCAAGAAATATCAACCTCAAGGTGGATTTTTCACATACCACATTGATCAATAACTCCATTACCTTCTATATGAATGTCCGACTGACTAGTGACAAATGGCCTCAATCTAGCTACACCACTATGTCGGGATCGAAATATCCTTTCTCGGAGGGAAAAAAATGGACTCCAAAATCCACATATGGCCAAGATATTACTATTTTTCAATTGAATTCTCCAAGAAAAAAAAAAAAAACTTCTAAGTGATAGTCAAATGGACATCAAATTTAAAGTTGAAATGCCCATGTGACAATAAAATGGAGATCATCATTAGATTGGACATTAATTGTTAATAGCTCATGGACATTACAATCCACCACCTCCACCCTCGGCTGCCATTGTAGGATGCCTCTGGGTGTAACAATTCTAGGTAAAGACTCATTAAGAGAATATTTTTTAATATAAAAAATATTGTGAAAATAAGTCATCTCGGCGAGGGAACCCTCCTTTTCACATGAACCCTTTCAAAGGTTCTGAATTCTCCAAATAGCGCTTAAAATAATAACTAGAAACCAACTTCGCAATGTTTCCATTGTTGAGTATCACATCCTCTAAGGAAAAGTTGACTGTTAAAATAACAACACCAGGACTAATTCCCTGAGACCAAATCTATAGTAAAAATTAAAAACAATAAAGCCCTCAAAATAACCAAGTCCAGGGAGGCAATCAGGGAGACCATAAATATTGTGCAGCTAAGTGTCATAAAACCATGCAACATAGCACCCTGCAAGCTTGAGCATATATAATCACTGTGCTACCAAGAATAGGATAACTGCGTAGCCAGCAGGAAACCCCAGTATTGACTATATTTATATATAGTATATCCGTACACTAATTCATTTTCTCACACACTCAGATTTGAAATGCGTTCCTGTACCCGCACCCCCACGTTTCCAGATAACTATGCAGAAAATATTCTAAAAGAACAGATAGCTCAAATTCTCCATTCAAATAGCGATCCCTTCAATGGGTCACCGATAGAAACTTCTTCAATAATGTCCCATACAGGACTGTATTCAATAGCGAGGCAAATGGAGTTTACCAAGGATAGTTCTCATTTCACATTAGTAAATTAACTAGGCCAAACTAAGGTAGTAACAACTCCATAAACTTTCCGGTTTTCGCACCGCTAACTGTTCAAGGATTTTTTAATCAAAATTGAACCGAATCTTGCCCAGATATAAAGTAGGTCCCGAATTAATACCAGAGAACGACAGAAATTTTGTTTATTGCAGAAATTAGTAAGAGAAATGCCCTGATTGCGTGTAATTCTATTAATTCAAAAAACTGGTACTGGAAGATGGCTACGGATCATCAACCTCCTCCAAGCAATGCAAAACAGCCCACAATCGGGGTGTGGTGAATGCCCACAACCTCCATATATTTATGAAATATATGGCCAATATCTTAAGCATTTGGATCCTAAAAGGCCTCAAGCTAACAGAAATGCTGTGGAAGTGTGTGAGGCATATCAAGGATGCCCACATGTTTAAAACAAAAGAAAAATGCATTGGATGAAGATAACATAAGAAGAAGAAAATTGTGAGGTCAAAAACAGGGTCCATTAACATCTTAAGTAGACCATGAACAAAACTCTTAACAGGTAGAAAATATATTCATATGCACACAGGAAGTGTATGGCGTCTTACCACAGTTGAACACCAAATCAATTTTGTATCTTGAGAAAACGGAATAATGGTTTCTCGATTTGACAGAGAAAAATAAGAGGTGCGTTTGGAGAAAAGGGGGAAAATGGATGGAGACACCCTACCTCGCTTATTTTAACAGAAAATTGCGGGGCATCCTGCTCTTCTCCAAATGCATGTTCTGATGTCGTTATCATGGTTTCTAGGTTCTGCATTGAATTGTAGTTAACTGAGCACGGTATTCTGATAATGTATAAGTATCAGTGCCTCCTTGCAGAACCGAACATTTTAAATTCGATTCCAAGAACGTCTACGGATATGCGTATTTTGTGGTCAAGGCGTGGTGGAAAGAGAATGGCATTACACTCCAGAGTGTGTAGAGTTTATGACATACATATCAACTAGCAATCTCGTGTGTACAATGCAATGTGAACACGGAATGGTATTTGTTATTCGATTTTTAAAAATAGTTATTATTTTTGTAGTTGTTGACAAGGAGTGTGATTGACAATATTGATTTTCTATTAAAGCCAAAATAAATGTTGCAAATGCAAGTGAGACATGTAAGTTTGCTAATACGAAATGTTTTTGTCAAAGTAGATTGAAAGAATGACGAAGTGCTTTAACATATTATTTCTCCATGAAACTAAAATGAGACAAAATATGCAATTATATATAAACAAATCTAAAATGGTTATGGTACATTCCAAATTTTTGTATTACCTCAACGAGTTTGAGTATCATTGTTAGAGTTATTTTGTGCATATCTTACAATCATAGCATTCCATGAGACCACATTTCTTTGAGGCATTTTTGCAAACAAAAAACGGTACATGTTATTTGTGTTATAGGGATAGTTTTTACTTTTGTAGTTGTGTTTGTTTAAACTATGGGTGATTGATTTTGTATGTGTAGAAATATAGATGAGTCTCTTCATTTAAAAAATGCAAACATGAGGTCTTACCCTTAAAACTATTCAAAATGCAAAGAAGTGATATATTGTACAAAGCTTTGGATGGAAACAACTATAAATTGCATTGTACTTTCTCGGCATTTTAAAATTTTAGGTATTTGTGTGCAGATGAAGACATTAAAAATGTGTTGTTGTTGGTTAACATAAAGAAACATGCAACAATAAAAAGGAAAAATCAGACATGTATGTTGAAAAGTGTAATTTTGTAATTGAAGATATATAGACCAACCACTTCATTTAAAGGTTTCATCTCTTCATTTCAAAGTTGTTACAAATTCGTACATATACATTTTCAAATCTCATATCATGAGTGGTAACGTTTTGCGGACTATTTTATTTGAACTTAACATGAGAATAATTATATCATGAATGGTAGCCTTTTGAGGGTAATTTTATTTTCAGTAAACATGAGTACATTTAATACCCCTTGAATGGAAATGGCGTCTGAGGATAGAAGAAGTGTTGAGGAAAGTAGTAGCAGAGGTGCTATCAAAGTAGAGTGTAGTATTTATGAAGGGTTGAGTGATAGTAGTCTTGCTTCCTCCTTTCTTCTTGCTCCAAGTGTTGGTACGTGCGCCATTTTTGAGTACCTTTCGAATGAAAAAGGAGGTGAAATGCGTAGATTTGCAAGTGCGAGGGAACTCTGGAGAAAGTTGTGAATGTCAGACCATGCCTTTCATTGGTTTCAATGTCAACAGTTGCTCTATGCATAAAAAGTCCCTGGGACTTGTGGATAGTTAATCCCCAAGCCATTTTAAGCGGTAATTATCTTCGATTTTCTCTCAAAATAGGGGGTATCAAAATATGTAACGGGTTGGAGGGATCCCAACATGGGTCGTTGTATCTATCAAATTTGACAACAAATAAAGGTAATTTTCCAAACAGATTGAGCAAGTTTGGATGTTTGCCAAAAAATCTATTCTTTTGTGAAACCGACGTTGGGCTTCAATAGTCTGCGACGAGGGCAGAAATATGGGAAGTCTCTGTGTATGGGAAGGGGTGGGGTGTTCTATTTGGGTCGATTATGGATTGCAAGGTGAAAAGCAGACAAAAGGAGAGGAGGAATTGGTTGTACATGTGCGAGGAACTGAAGCAAATTCGGTACTTGAGATAGTTTCTTGTAGGGTTTTTTTTGTTTTCTTTAAAGATATTTCAATCCACATAGTAGTAGGAGGCACTAGTATTTCAGAATCAATAAACTATATACATTTGAAATGCATGTGAAGTTCTAATGGGAACTAATCATAAGAGGTAACAATTTGAGGATAAAAAACTTTTATGTGTTGCCTAAGGAAAAGATTTTTTGTTAAATGGAAAGATACAATATGTTCTAATAGTATACAAGGATGCAAATACATACATAAGAAAAGTGCAAGTTAAATGCATTTATTTTCTTAAAATTACTTACAATCCACATAGTAGTAGGTGACAATAAGTAGTTCCTTAAAATTACTTATAAAGAACTACAAAGTTTTCTTTTGAAGCAGGGGAATAGGGCGAAACATAGATATGAAATAAGCAACATAGCGGTGATAGTTCAAAGTATAGAATGGGATGGGCGAGGGTGTAAAGTTTGAAGAGACGGGTACATTATAAGTATTTGCATAAAGAAGGTTACAAAGGAGTTGCACTATTATCCACTTTCTTAGAACTAAGGATGATGCATTTCAATCTATTGTTTCCGCAGTATGTCTCTTTTTTAGGGAAAGTGTGAAGCAGTATTCGTTGCCAATGACATTGCTTGTAATTTCACTAGTCGCGCCTTCTTCTATAGACAATAGGTGGAGATCGCTAGCTTCAACACACATGATTGACTCAGTTGTCTCATCAAAAGCAGTAACTGACTAGAGTTCTCATGTTGGGTCCTTTAGATCGATCCTGAGTGCATATCTATAATCATAGTTCTAAAGTTGTACGTTGCAACTCAAACCGAACCATGAACCATTACCATTCTCTTTCACATTTTTCCTACATTGTTTGTCACCTTTTTGAAGAGGACATGCCTTATAAAACAAGTTGTCTATGTTGATATTTTTTATTTCTGTAATAACCACAACCCATTCATTTGTCTCAGTGTTGCCCATCTATACGACTTGCAAAATCATTGTTACATAGGTCAAGCTTTTTGGAGGGCCCATTAATTTACTTGTGATAGAGGGTATCGGAAGGGAGTAGTCATGAGAATCAACCCAGCCACGAAGTGTATTTTCTTCTGAAATTAGAGGGTTGACATAACATTTGGTTCTTGAAACAGTGTCAACTAAGCTTCCATTGAAACTGGAGACGCGAGCAACTTTCAAGGCAAGGACCGGAGGAGGCGGTATAGAAAGCATGTCTTCAAGTTCTTTACTTATCTCATCTAAGTGTTTTCCCCACAATGTGACACCTACATTGAATCCTGACATGTCCTTTAATTGTAGTGTTCTTCTCTTTGTTTCAGAGTTGTCATGCTGACGAATTGTTGAGCATGGTGACATCGTAAGAACAATGCCAATCAAATCAACTGTAGAACCTTCAACACTTACAGGTATGTCCTTGATTTTGGTGAAGTGAAAGTGATAGGAAGGTATTGTATCCTCATTTGCTATGAGTGGAGATATGGTTGAGGAAGGTTGTAGGAAAATCTCCAAAGCATTGTTCAAATGGTTGTAACATAGCTTTGTATCAGAAATCCTCACAATCCTCCCATTGGAAATTGTATATAGCTTCTCATTTTCAATCTACTCGTAGAATGCTTCCACGGCCTGTGGATTTCCCCTTCTTCCTAATCCAAAAAATCAAACCCAAACACGGAACCATCTCCCCTTGCATTGTGATATTCGTGAAGGGTTCTTTTTGCTAGGGAACAACCCTCTACGGACCACATGTGCATAGATGTATTCAATCCACTTATTTTAGTTGGTGTTCTCACAAAATATTTGTTAACCTAGTTGGCACTTGCATCTGTTTGAGGCAACTGACTATCTTGGAGAGCATTTGTTGGTAGTCAGGTTGGAGCACCGATTATCAAATGTTTTTCGACAAGAACATCCATTTCAATTATAATAATAGTCTTGTAGTGGAATAGAAAATCACGATAGAATTAGAATTGAGCAACGGATGAAAACAAACAAACATAAAGAAATTATAATTAATACAGGGAGCTTATATACATTGGTAATCAAGCAGGAGATGAAACTTACAGTTCACTTTTGATCATTCTAATGCGGGATTTGTGTAAGCACACAATGGAGCCTTCTTATATTGATTTTTCGGTTACACAGCTTGCAAATTTGGACGGTAGAAGTGATGTCTAAAAATGTATTCCATTTGAAAGGTCAACACAAATACCCTACAAAAAAGTGAAAAAAGAAGTTGATAAAACTAAATATATCTATACTTATTCAATTAGTTACATAAAAAACAACCCTATTTTCGACGAGATTATAAATTGCTCAATGAATAGCTGAGCACCCATTTTCAAAGGTACAAATTAATATAGAGCTAATTTAACAATATTTTCACACCCACGAGCCCAAATCTCATTAATCAAGCTTCCAAGGCTTTACATCTTCCTTATTTATATTAAATTGACATATCAGTTGCATAAACATTGCCTAAAAAATTGTTATGATTAAGACAAAATAGAACACATATGGCCTAACAAAATACTTTTCTATGATAAGAATATTATAGACAAACACTCACAGAGAGAGATATATACAAGAGAGGTCCAGAAGAGCTGAGAATCAAGATCAGTTACTCAATGTTTTCTGCATAGGCAAATTCATTATATAGGACTACAAAAGCTACGCAAAAGATATAACTAAGTGATATGTATGTATGTGTGCATGTGTATATATATCACAGTTTGCTTATTTTAGTAGGTAATTATTCTCTTAAGTATTTACCCATTTTTCTTCTCACACAGCTACCTCCTCAACATTTCAATGTTCATGCAAGATAAACTCAATGTTAAAGATCAACAGCCATATCAAATTACTCAAATTACTCTATTGCATTGACATACATAAAACAACCTATACTACAAGTCAAAAGTAAACCATTGATATAACACACAAACAACCCATACACTGCAGGTCAAAATTAAACCATTGATATAACACACAAACAACCCATATTGCAAGTCAAAAGTAAACCATCGATATAACACACAAAAAATACACACTGCAGGTCAAAATAAACTCATTGATATAACTCATAAACAACCAATCACGCAAGTCAAAAGTATCTCATTGATATAACACATAAACAGCCAATCATGCAAGTCTTAATCCCTGGTTGTCCTCGGGATCACAAGGCCTTCCAGAAAGAGGTCTTTTGGCTTCTAGACCTTTCCAAAATTTGCATTATGGAATCAATCAAAACTATGTTAATGGTGTTTATGCGACTTAAAGGGCATGTTGTTGCAAATCTGAAGAGTTTGTTGTTGTAGATCTTAGATAGCACAAGAAAAATGACCACTTTGTGGTGACAAATAACAATGTGTCTAGGAGATTTTTTACAGAGTTGAGAAATTCAGTTTTGGAGTCTTCAAAGGTTAAAAAACAAAAAACCAATCACAAATACCCTACAAAAATGTGAAAAAAGAAGTTAATAAAACTAAATATATCTATACTTATTCAATTAGTTACATCAAAATAAACCCTATTTTTGACAAGATTATAAATTGATCAATGAATAATTGAGCACCAATTTTAAAAGGTAAAAATTAATATAGAGGTAATTTTACAATATTTTCACACCCACGAGCCCAAATCTCATTAATCAAGCTTTCAAGGCTTTACATCTTCCCGATTTCTGTTAAATTGACATATCAACTACATAAACATTACCTAAGAATTTGCTATGATTAAGACAGAATAAAACACATATGGCCTACCAAAATACTTTTCTATGATAAGAATATTATAGACAAACACTCACAGAGAGAGATATATACAAGAGAGGTCCAGAAGAGCTGAGAATCAAGATCAGTTACTCAATGTTTTCTACATAGGAAAATTCATTATATAGGACTACAAAAGCTATGCACAATATATAACTAAGTGATATGTATGTATGTGTGCATGTGTATATATATCACAATTTGCTTATTTGAGTAGGTAATTATCCTCTTTAGTATTTACCCATTTTTCTTCTCACACAGTTGCCTCCTCAACATTTCAATGTTCATGCAAGACAAACTCAATCTTAAAGATCGACAGCCATATCAAATTTCTCAAATTACTCTATTTCATTCACATACATTAAACATCCTATACTACAGGTCAAAAGTAAACCATTGATATAACACACAAACAACTCATACACTGCAGGTCAAAAGTAAACCGTTGATATAACACACAAATAATACACACTTCAGGTCCAAAGAAACTCATTGATACAACTCATAAACAACCAATCATGCAGGTCAAAAGTAACTCATTGATATAACACATAAAAAAACCAATCATGCAGGTCAAAAGTATCTCAGTTGATATAATACATAAACAACACAATGACGGCCAAAAGATACTCATTAACACTATACATTAACAACCCATAATGCAGGTCAAAACTAACTCATTCTCCCAAAATTTCTCATAGCACTTGGTAGTAATTGAGGTTGTTTCCAAGTTCAACATCCCCAACATCCTACCCGCAACATGTACAAAAGACAGGCTGGGAAAAACACCTCCAAGTGCAGTCCATACAGAGACAATGCAAGGATAATCCAAATGTCTTCAAATTAAGACTCGTCACTCAAGACATGCTGAAATATTCTGAATTTTCATTTCTAAGAAGAAAGCAACTTTAGGATGAACATAACCAAAGCTTCAAGGAAAGTAAAATATAGAAGAGTAAATCATCACAAAAATAAAGCAGGGAAGAAATAATAGCGGTCCAACCTAGAACATTTAGATTGTGGTCCAATCTGAGAAAAGTCCCTATCAGATGACATCCCCAATAACTTGGGCAACAAAGTCTATATCACAAGTGTTGACCTGTTGAAGCCTTTAAGCAATTAGCACAGGGTTTAAAGAAATTAAACTTACCTTGATTCAGAAGACAGTTGTAGATGGGAAGAACCTGCACAAACGACCCCAACTTCTGCAGCTCAGACAACAATTCCGTCAAGTACCGCATACTGTTGCACATCCAAGGGTCGCGTGTCCAATCCACTAAATTGTTAGAAAACAATCTTGAGAACAATATTCCTGCAGACTATATATATACGCAACATTCACCATGCAATTGTTAAAAATGGAAAAATTAAAATATCTTTTAAAAAATTTAAAAAATTAAAACGTCAAAACCTTCATATTAAAAGTAAAGTCAAAGCAACATGCAAAATCAAAAAAGCAAAATTGTTAGAAAAGCAAAAAGAAAAATTGTTTAAAATAGAAAAAGCAAAGGTTAATGCATGCAAAAGCTATAAAATAAAATTTAAAAATAAAAGCAAAATTGTTAGAAAAGCAAAAAACAAAATTGTTAAAAATAGCAAAAGTAAAATTGTTAAAAATAGCAAAATCGTCATTTAAGCTGTCAAATTTGACACATTCCGATGAATGTCCGCAAAGCCCTTTCCCATAGGGGTAATGCCTTCGGCGTAATTATGAAGGCAACCTAAAAGTTAACAGCTTAATCGTATTGATGGAGGACAAAAGACTTGACAAAACAACAATTTTCTTGATCGAGATCCATCTTAAAATAAATATCATATAAAAACAAAACTACATTATCTTATGGTTATTTCCGCATATTTTACTTCTTCGCATGGTCTCATAGAATGGTGAGTCTCATAGACGTCATTAAAATCATCCATTCCACTTCATTCCTTACATTAGGTTTATAACATACTACATTAGCAAGCATACCTTAAAACTACAATGGAAACACGAATAGGAAAAGCAAGGTATGGGAAGTGAATGGAAGAACGAGGAAGAGAAAAGGAAAAGGAATGAGAGAAGTGAAGTAAACTCCTATTAAGAAAATATATTTTTAGTGATTACATATATGGATAATGGATAGAAATGAAATATTTTTCAAATTTGTACGAGAAATTGATGCAGACAAGTATATGGGGTTCCAACAGGGAGCCACCACCCTACGTCTACTTACAAAATTACGCAATGAAGTCACACTAATGACAATAAGTCAAACTTCAACTCGACACCATGTTCAACAACAAATATTATATTAAACAGATTACACAATAATAGAGACTGATCATGAACGATGCAACCCTACAACTCAGACCAAGCTCGTAGCCCTGCACACCATAGTGTCCCTTACAAAAATCCAAGCTTGTGCACAAGTCTCTACGTGGAAGATAGCTTCCAACCTAATAAACTATGCTTCAAGCCTTAAGCTCGCATCCATACTCTATTCTATGAATTTCTCCCCCTTAAAATTGAAAAAGCCCTTCCTAAAGAAAATGGACTATGTTTATGTAGCCATTCAATGCCACAACTTGATAAGTAATATGAAATTATGTTCAAAGGACTTAGTATAGACTAAAGGACCCAATACAAACATAGTCGGCCTTCTCAAACTTTTGCGACTTCAAATGATCTTTCTCTTATTCTCCGCGGTGCCAAAACAATTTTGTAGTATCATGTAGCTCTTCTAGTGTTATGTGACATCCGTCAATGCTTGTAATACCTCCAACATATTACATGATGTACACATATACTCCACAGATTGTGTAGACTATGTAGTTATCTAGACATTATGCCTTAGGATAGTGCACTACTCAAACACTACGCAACAAGCTTGTGCATTCTCCAAAATGCAACACATCACTTCATGGTCTGCCAATAACATATTTCTTCACTACACAACCCACAAACAACACATAATGCAAACACATATTGACTCTATTTTTGGATGATGCAGGATTTCCTTTGAACTAAGATACTCCTGCATCAAGAATTGTGCATAGCGAAAAAGAAAACAAAGAATAACAAACATAGCATAACTAATTAACCTATGAAATCGACTCAATTTGACATGTAATGGGGTGTTCTAAGATTACAATACAATTCCCATCAAGGGATATGTGGTAAGAAAATAAAAAAATAATTCACCAATAACTAAATTAACATTTTACTAACCCTCATTTATATATAACTTATTCTCTTTTGGAAAAATATACATTTTTTATATATATTTAAGATACAAATCTATGTAATTAGTGTGAGGTATGGATATTTCCTCTATATATCTAAAATATTATTTACAATTCAACATAATCACTCAAAAATATACACTAAACAAAGTCGATTAAATGAAAATAAAAAAGTGGTGAATGGTGTGTAACAAAAACAACAACAAAGGATAACACAACAGTGAGAATTTTCTAACAAACTTGTTAGACATATTGAATTTTTGAACTAAGCTTGCGCTCGTGCTTGGTTCCTCTGTTGTCTCATGCATTCTCTTGAACGTGGGATCATCCCCGCAATGTTAGACCCCCTAGGCCTAGTCCCTGAGGACTCCGAGTTCGATGTTGTTAGTCCTCCTAGCGGGCCGCTAGGTTTCTACGGTCACCTCTAACCCTCCTTCGTCCTCTGCTTCTAGGTCATCTCTGTCTCATAAGTCTGAGCTGAAAAATGGAAAGTTGTCCCTTTCCATTACACCTACAGTCACAGATGTTGTTGTTGCCAATATGGACCTCTCCTTGATTTGTAAACTTGTTGGATCGCGCCTCCCATTAGATGACATCAAAAAATGGGCTCTTGGTGGTGCCTTCTCGGTGCCTGCACTTCCAAATGGCTTCATCTTGTTATCCTTCAGTTTGAAAGATAATTTTACTCATGCTCTCCTTAATGGTCTTTGGTCATTTGGCCGTAGAGGTTTCTATCTTCGTAGATGGTCCCCAAGGTTCAACGCCTTTACTGAAACGATGAATGAAGCTTTGATTTGGGTTTGTCTCTTGGGCCTCCCCTCGAGTTCTAGGAGAAACTAGTTATTAAGGGTATTGTTGATTCTTTGGGGAAAATGATAGTTGTGGATCCCGCGACGAAAGCCAATTCTCACCTGATTCATGCAAGATTTTGTGTCATTACAGATGAAAGTAAACCCCTCCCTTCATCTATTGATTTATTCTCAAGCCTTGGTTTATAGGTTCAACCCTTCAAATATGAACATATCCCCCTAACGTACTCTGCTTGTAAAAGTATGGGTCATCGTGCTTCTGTCTGCCCTTCCTTTCCTCAGCCTAAACCCAAACCTGCTCCAAAGTATTTCCCCTTTGTTTCCTCTCCTAGTGGTAAGGGCAAGGGTACTCTTAAGCCCTCCTTGGAGGTTTATACCTCAAATCCTTTTGTTGATCTTTCGGTGGACGAATCCCCTAACTTGTCTTCTTTGGAGCTGGTTCTGACCCCGCTTCACCCATCCCCTCTGTTTCCCCTCTCCTCTCCTCTTTTGTGACATCCTCTTTTATTTCCCTCAGAGGACGATGAGCTTTATTTTGAGCCTTACTCTCTGCCTGAGCCTATCGCTTCTTCTTCTGCTCCCCCCCTTTTGATCCTCCCTCTCGACTCCTACGACTTCCTCATCCTTTGACAATGTAGGAATGAAATATGGTGCCCATCCTCATGAAGATCTCAGCCACAAGATGACCAGAAGCGTCGTCAAGAACGTCAATCACGGATTCTCCAAACTTAAAGGTAGACCTCCAAACTCTTCTAAGATGCACCAAGAAGCTAACCAAGTAGTGACTAATGACACTCAAGATGTCCTAACAATTTTTGGTATCCCCAAGAAAAGAGTTTCAAAATGAAAGTTTTCTCTTGAAACATCAGAGGCATCAATGCCTCCCAAAAAGTCAGAATCTTCAAAGAAGTTCACCTAATGCACAAACATGATATTATTATGCTGCAATAAACAAAGTGGAAGGAAGATAAAAATATTCACAAACGTTGGCCCAAAGCTACTTTCGTCGATCAAGATTCTTTAGGAAATTTGGGTGGTCTATGAATTCTATGAGATCCTTCGGTGTTCTACGGGGAATGCATATTCAAATATATCTCCTTTCTTGCAGTCTTCTTCCATCAGGATACATTCAAAATTTGGTTGGATAGCCATAAATCTCTACACTCCTAACTTTGAACAGCTAAAAGAACAAGTCTAGCAAGACATCTTGGCTATGGCTAAAAACTAGGATGCCCTTCCCTAATTTATTAAGGGAGACTTTACCACCCCCATGTTCAACTATGAAAATTACGAAGGCATTCCAGTGAGTGTGATTAGCATGGAAGCCCTCTAATATTTTTTCAATTTCAACCCTCTTATCAACTTGGAGTTCCACGATAATAAATTCACTTGGTCAAACAAAAGACTGGGAAAAAATCATATTCAAACGAGACTTGGTAGGATGTTGGGATCTTTAGAATGGATTTCTCACTTCAAAGAGGCTTCCCTTCAAGCCCTCCCGAAAGTCTCCTCGAATCACTCACCCCTACTTCTCAATGTGGCCAAGGATAGAACTCTTCGCTTCCCCCCTTCCGCTTTGAGTTGGCTTGGTTGGCTAATCATGATCTCCATGACTTGATCGCCAATTGGTGGTCTCTGTAGGTTACAAGTTTTGTTATGTTCTACTTCGCTAAGAAGAATTTTGAGGTTAAAAGATAGCTTAAGAGATGGAAGATTACAAGCAACATCAAGGAAAGAAAAATTAGTCTCATTCATGACATTGCTGAAGTGGCCCAAGAGATTGAAATTAAGTGTAGGCTCCCAGATTTGCACTCTTCAGAACTAACCTCCTTGGCAAATCTTCACAACAATATCAAAGAGGAAGATATTTCTTAGAGACATAGATCTCTAGCCCTTTGACTCAAGGAAGGTGATAGGAATAGAAAATTCTTCGACTTAACTACTCAAAATCACAAAAATTGTAAAAGGATCACTAAGTTGGTCCAAGCTAATGGGGCGGTCATCACTAAGTAAAAGGACATCATAAAAAAAGTCACCTCCTACAATCACTTGCTTTTGGGTTCCCTGGAAGATGGCTCCCTGGATAAAATGGAAGAAATGTTGGCATTTATTTCGGATGTTATCACTGCTGAAATCAATAGCTCCCTCACCCGCCCTTTTGAAATGGAGGAGACGACCAAAGTTGTCTTCGATATGAATGGGGAAAAATCACTAGGTCCTAATGGTTTTCTTGGTGCCTTTTTCCAAAACTTCTAGGATATCATCGAGCAAGACCTTGTTTTGGCTATCAAAGAATTCCAAACAAATATTTCCTTCTCAAAGAATAGAATTTCACCTTTGTCACTCTCGCCCCTAATTCTGCGGAAGTCAAAATATTGTTTGACTTTTGATCGATAAGTATTTGCAATACATCTTATAAAATCATCACTAAAATAATGGTTAACAGACTTAAACCCTTCATCTCTAGATTGATCTCAGATCAACAATACAACTTCATCCAAGGGCAACTAATTCAAGGGGTTCACCATTCATTAAGTGATCCACTCAACTCACCTCACCAACTCTATTAGTTATGTGCTTAAATTTGATATGTAGAAAGCTTTTGACAGGGTCAACTAGATTTTTCTCATCAAAGTTCTCAGAAAATTTGGCTTAAAAAAAATGGACAAGGTGAGTTCACTATTACATCTCCACCCCTCAATTCTCCATTCTTGTCAATGGTCTTCCAGAAGGCTATTTTCAAAGGAAAATCACTAGTTGGAAGGGTTCATTCCTAAGCCAAGTTGGTAAACTTCAACTTGTTAAATCCACCATCCAAAGTGTGTCAATATACTATCTCTCCCTCTTAAAAATCCCCTCAGTGGTGGCCTCAAAAATTGAACAAATTCGAAAACGCTCTTTAGTTAGGTTCGAAAGAGAAGAAAATAACTCAACTTGTATCATGGGACTCAATTTGTAAACCAAAAAGACTGGAAGGCCTTGGTTTGAGAAGAATAGGTTATATGAATAAAGCTCTACTCGCTAAATTGGGATGGGCCTTGGCTACAAGAATCAATGATCCATGGGCCACATGCCTTAGGGACAAGTACTTGAGACTCAACTCTGATTTCGTCTATAGCAACCAACTTCCCCTTGGATCGACTATATGGAATTCTATTACCAATTGCATGGACCTCATCTGTAAAGGTGTCAAATGGTGACTGGGAGATGGTAATAAAATTGACTTCTAGAATGACTGGTGGATCTCAAATTAGGTTCTTTCAAAGGACCCTTCCCGAATCCCAATCATGCCTCATCTAATTCACCTGGTGAGCACCCCAGTTGCTAACTACATTGACAGATATTCCTCCCCTCCTAAATGGTGGTTTCCTAAATAGAAAGGTTGTGATCAAAATCAAGCTAGGTTAGTTGACTTCCTGGAGCACCTACTATCTACCCTGCATATTGGCTTATACCCCTATGTTGATAAGGTTATCTAGCCTTGAACCTCTTCCAGATCCTTTTTTGTTAGCTCAGAGTAAAACTCCCTTTTTTCCATCACGAATGAAATCCCTCTCAAGTACTTCTAGCTTGCTCATGCCATTTCCAAAATTGGCATGTTCATCTGGCTCGTTTGGAAGGATGTTACACTTATTGGTGCTAATCTGCAACGAAGAGGTTACTCTCTCCCTTCTCGGTGCAACTTCTACTTAAAAATGTTGAATACTCCTATCATCTTTTTGTCCAGTGTCCTTTTTCTTCCAGAATATGGTCTTATATCCTAAACAGTTTTGGAATCGTGTGCAGTTTTTTGGGTTATATAAAGGACAACTTTGAATAATGATCCTCACCCTTCCAAAACTTGGGCCTCTCTCTGGCTTTGAAAGCTCTTCTCCCCCATGTTTTCTGGGGATTATGGAAGGAAAGAAATAGGTGCATCTTTCAATACTCTTCTAGCGGAAAGGATGTTGTTTCTAACTTTATCGTCATCTCTCTTCAGGAAAACCTTAACTCTTCATAATGTAAATTAGGTAAATTTAGGATTGATCTCCTTGCCAACATTAACTGGCAAAAATATCTCCCTTCATGCCCCTCTTCACAAAAATATGATGTTGTTAGAGCTTCTATGCACTAGAAAACTCTTCCTGATGGATGGTGGAAATTAAATGTAGATGGTGCCTCTAGAGGGAATCTTGGTCCTTTGGGCTATGAGAGTGTTCTGAGAGACCATCAAGGTAATCTCTTAGTGGATTTTTTTGCTTCTCTGGGTTTTAGAAATAACCATAGAGTGGAAGCTTTAGCCATCCTCAAAGGTATGGAATTGGCTAGGTTTTTAGGTCCTGCCAAGATCATCATTGAGAGTGAATCATTGAATCTCATAAATATTCTGAAAGATATCAGTCCCCCCATCTAGACCATCGACATCATCATTCACGATATCATAGCTATGAAGTGATATTTTACTGAAGTCATCCTTCAACACATTTATAGGGAAGGGAATGCCCTTGTAGACGCCCTTACCAAAAAAGGTTTTAAATGCTCTAGTCACACCTTCTCGTTTGACTCTTTTCAGGAAAACATATCCACAATTACCAAAAATGATGCAACATTTGAATTTGGTAACCCCCCTTTGGTTTGCTAAGTTGTAGCATCTTCGGATGTTTGTTCTTTTTAATGGTGCCCCCTTGCTTCATCAACCCAGAGTCAACCTCCTAGTATTTTCTCTCTCCCTCATGGGGTTAGGCCTAGAAGCTTCAATCATCTCATTATTTTCCACCATGTCACCCCTATCCCCCCATACCGCCACACGAGCCTACTTTATTTTTCTTTTATGGTTGGTTTTATTTCCACCACGCTCGCATGTGTTAAGGTTGATCTTCCCCAATCTTTGATCTCCTTGCTAACTTCAGAATCGTGTGATTTTTAAATATTCTTAGCTTTTTAAATCACCATCGCAATGTTCTTTTTTCGTAAAAAAATCTTCATTCTTGAGCTCTGTCAACATGCGTGGAATTTTTTTTTGTGTGGAACCTACTGATTGTAATGATATTAAGGAAGACAATGAAGTTTAGGATATCCTTGTTATAGGTGGGGTATTGGGTTTCATGGAGTCTCTGCACAACCACTCTCTCATGATTTCTAGTTGCATTCTTGCCTCCTGGGATGGTGGAAATGTTAAAGTCGGGGATTTTGTCTTCTCCACTGAAGCTTCCAACATTGTTATTGCCACTAGAATCCTTAATTGTGGTGCTACTTACATCAATAGGTCGTTTGCTGAAGAAATCATCACTTGCATTGATGATCTTGATGAAATTCAGAGGTACTAGTCTAGTTTTGAGAGGAGTTTGTTGAAGCATCCATGAAATAAGGTAATGCAATGCATTATGAATTTTTTCACCATTGACGATCGTTACAAATTCATTCATGGTATTTATTTGTTTCTCCTTGCTCATTTCCACCATGGAAAACTAGTGAACTTCCCCCAATTCCTCTTCAACTCATTGACGAACTCTATTGACTAGGCCAAAAAAGGAGTCGACCCTATTCTCCATCAGGGCCTACTCTATCTTCTTTTCTCTAAAGGTGCCCCTGCCACCCTCATCCTCCACTATCATGTTGTTGTTCTGAAGGGGAAGTGTAAGTTATCTCCCCTCCCCTCCCCAGCTTTTGCCTCAAATACACCATATGGAGCTATTTCTTACGCCCCCTCAGCTTCATTAATTATAGCTCAGACGATATCGTTTGAATCATCTCACCACCTTTGTCTCCCTCTTCATTTCCCACCAAGCCCCATCCTTCACATTCCTTCTCTCCCCCTTGTCCCTTTTGCTTCGCCCACCTCACCTAGTCCTCTTCTACTATCCCTTGCCTTGTCCCCTCCACTTTCGTCTGACCCTGGGTAGCTCCCTACCTCTTCCTTGGCTCTTTCAAATGCATCCCCTTTTGCTCTACCATATTTGGATTTCAATTTTCTTGATGCTCTTACTGCCACTTATAGAGAATCGGATCATGATTCTCCTGTTGATCCCAATTCTAAGGACAAATAGTCTCCTACTTCAAATTTGGCCCCGACCACCTTGCCTGTTATGGACCATGCCGTAGAGGAAGATGACCCCTTTACCTAGGCTATCAACCTCATCCTTCACAATATTTGGCACATTTTTGCAGTCATCAAGAACTGCAAAGTTTACACATGTATCCTTAAATATGTTATTGATAACGCCTATGAGGAGATCAATTGGTCCATTGACATTGTAGTTAATTCTACTCACTACAACTCGGAGGCTGATATGGAAGCAACCAATATCCTCCATGATATTCAAAATATGTAATTGGTTACCTCTTTTGTCCTTTTTTTTGTTGAATATTTTTGTACAAGGATTAGGATCCTTCCAAAATCCTAACTTTTACCCAATGTCAAAAAACAGTGAGAATTTTCTATCAAGGTGGACATCCATCTAATAGTACACTTTATTTATTTATGAATCGTGGCATACATGACATTAATCCTACATAGTGTAACCAAACAATTTACAAAACCAACTAAAGTTGACATGTAATGAGGTGTTACGAGATTACTCTACAATGTACATCATTTGAATTGTGACATGAAAACAAACAATAATCCAAGAATAAATTCGAATGTTTACTCACCCCATTTTTGTACAATTCCATCCCTTTTGGGAAAATGCACATCTAACACACACACACACACACATTAAAGACAAATATATATAATTAATGTGAAATATACGTTCTTCATACGTCTAAAATAGGGTGAATTAATGCAGATCAACATGGGCACACAAAAATATATGCAATAAATTGTTTAATGTTTTAATCCTAAATTAATTAAATGTAGATTGTATTTAATTAATTTAAATAGTGTTGAATAATTTTATAGGAAATAAATCAATTCAGATTTAATTATATGTCCCTTAATGGAAAAAGAATGAAATTATGGAATTCACAGTAAACCCTTGTGGAAGAATAACAACAATATGATTTCTTTGATTTATTAATGCAAAATCAACAAAATAAAACACCCAGATGTTAGGAAGCATAGATCTTGTCTCTAATAGCATTGATTTGATAAATAAATCAGATTTGCATCCAAAACTGAAGTTGTTTCTTTTTATTTCAGACTGAAAATGAATGCAGAGGTGTAGTTGACTGTATAGGTAAAAATCTTGCAAGTGAGAGGCTCCAACTAACTGAAAATGGAGACTTGAGGAAACATATGGCTATATGCAAACCCAATTATCCAAAACACCTTTGAAATAGTTGTTACAACCTTCAATTTGGTTTTCCTAGCTTTAGAAGTGGTTTTCCCATCCCTAGGAAGGACCCAAAACACAAAAGCAATACCTCTAAACCAAACCCCAACTGAAAATATGATGCCCTAACTGTAAAAATTTAGGAATCTATCCTGGAAGTGTGCCCTAGTTAAAAGATCTGATTTGCACTTGTAAATCCTTGATGAAAGCTCAGTCGTAACCCTTGTAATAAAGTCACCTCAAAAGGGTTGGATGGAGACACCCTACCTCACTTATTTTAACAGAAAATTGTGGGGCATCCTTCTCTTCTCTAAATGCATGTTTTGATGTCATTATCATGGTTTCTAGGTTCTATATTGAATTGTAGTTAACTAAGTATGGTATTTTGATAATGCATATCAGTGCCTCCTTGTAAAACCAAACATTCTAAATTTGATTCCAAGAACATCTACGGATATGCATATTTTTCGTTCAAGGCATGGTGGAAAGATAATGTCTCTACATTGTGGAGTGTAGAGCGTATGCCATATATATTGTAACATCCCACTCTTTTAGTCCCGAAATTGATAACCATATAGACGGTCAACAGACCGTCAATAGATTTAAACAACGTTAATAATTGTGAGTCTTAGCTCGTACTGGCATATCCGCCACAAACACACACACACACACACAACAAATTGTTTGTTAGATAAATATGTATATTATCTGGTTGTAATGTAAGGTGTCGGCCTTCATTATATTTTGCTTTATTAAAACCTTTGTCACATATAAGGTGGTGGCATGTAAAGGAGTTGGTATTGTTCGACCTTGGGAACCCAAATTTGATTTTATGTTTGTGTGAAGACTTATGTAAAATGCTTTGCAAATTACACCACTTAATATAAGTGGATATCATGTATAGGTTTGTAGCATAAATAATGATATTTGTTTAAAAGGTAGCATATGCTAATATCATTTTAATGGAGGCATATATATGAATGTTTATTTAATGCATGGCTTAGGCCTTAATGTTTTCATGACATATTAAATGGGAACATTGTAAACCTAGGTAAGTGTTGTGCAAGCTAAGGTTTGGGCAAGGTAATATGCGAGCAATGTTGGTTAATATGGAAGTGGAATGTGTACGTGGAAAGGTAAGTAGGGTGGCATGTTTTAGGTTTATGGGCATTAATTAAGCAGGACTCCTCATGAATGATTAGCTTCCCCGAGAAGCCAACTCCAAGCCATTCGTGTTCATTCTCTTTGTTCATTTCACTATTTTGGTTACTTTGTTATTTTTGCAGGAGATGAAGATAATGGAGCCTCTCCTCCAATGTGCTTGATTTTTGGCCATGGGAATGATTTTGAGCTTAAATATGGAGTAACTTCGTTTCAAAAAGGATGATTTCATTTTTAGTATTGCTATTTCTGATTTTAAAGAAAGTTGTAGGAGGAAGAAAGTGAATTTTGGTAAAGGCAAACGTATATCAGGCATGAACACCTTCCTTACTCTCGGTAACATATTTGTTACAATTTGATAATGGTGAACTAGTATTTTTGGTCTGTTTTTTGGGAAAACGCATGTATATTGTTATAAGGTTCGTTTTCTTATAGTATATTGCCTTGCATGCCAAAATACAAACTGGGTATTGTTATTTCCCATTGTTTGTGAATGAAATATGAACTAAGCTAAGTTATATTGTGTCTGTAAAATAGATGTGAACCAATATACTTATTTTCATGGTTGTGTGAAGAAATATTAACTGGGTATGTAATATATTGATTAGAAGATGGTCAAAATTGTGTATAGTTTGCATGCAGATCTATAAACTTGTTTAATGATTTAAAAAGTATAATGTATTAACTTGGTAGTTGGAATTCATTTCAGTTTTTCGTTTGTTGTGCATGAGGAAATTGTGACAATTTTTTAATATTATGGGTGCAATATGATCTGGACACGGGTATTTTATTAAAAAAAATAAGATGCTGAGTTCTAAGAACTCACATTGGGCTATATTTGTTTTGCTTATCTCGAATGGATAATGTGTAGAAAGGAATAGAATGTTTTCTCGATCTGTGCAGTGATTTGAATATAGTAAAGTGTTATTTCAAGGTTGACTGAGTTGAGGAAATGCATAGACATTAAGTCATTTTATTCTGATTATTGAGGTATTCATAGGATATTACAGTTGCATGAACTCTTAAATGAGACAATATAGTTAAGAATGTTGTAAAAATTTAGAATCAAAGCGACTGTGTGAGTTTTTTCTTAGGACTGTGGTCTTAATTATTTTACTGACTAATGAAAACTTAGGTATTATTGTATGATTATTGCTTGTCAGATTTGTCCTCTATTATCTAAAAATGTACCTAAATATCGTAGAGATGTGTTATGGGTAGGAAAAATGTATAAGTTTTTAAAGCAAGACATTTTTGAATTTGGGATTTTCTGACCCGATTGATAGGTATGGTAGATTAAAGTATGCTGATTTTGAAATGATCTTAATGGACTCATATTTTGTTTTTAGAATGAATATTTATAGTTATTTAAATGGTTTACTAATACTGGATGAGAATGAGGATGTCAAAATAGTAGCTGGGTAGGTATATTGTTGTTTGAAGGATGAAAGAGATTAATTGATTAAGTTGTACTTAAGTATGAAAATGTGTTCATTTGGGGATTGATTAATGTAATTAAATGAATTGAGCACTAGGTTATAACTCTTCCCTATTCAAGTAGTAGTAAATAACATATAGTTCTACAGGTTGGTTCTGTGTCTATACCTGGGAAGATTGAATGTGAATATCTTAGTGGGAAAGTTTGTTTTAATACAAGAGTATTAATTGATATATAACTGTGAATTGTTCATTTTAATCAAGATATACAATGATAACCCTATTATTGTTATCTTAATGACAATTCTAGTATTGATAGCATTAATTGATGTTTGGTTCAACCAAATTGTTAATATACTTTTATAACAATTATGTTCAGAAGATGGGAATTGTCTCATGTCAGTTCTTATGAACTAACACATGTATATTTTATCTTCTAATGACTTTATAGGTAAACAAAAAAGCTATGAAGTGAGCATTTGATTTGATTTTTCATACTTTTGATGATCATGGCCATAGGGTCTCCAATATAAAGACTTTATTTCTTTCATTAGATTATAGTTGTATCGTTTGATTTCATTATGAAATCCTGAATGAGAGAAGGGCTTATGACCCTAATGTAAAGTTGTAATTATGAAGTTTACAACGAAGAGTTGTGTTTCAAACATTGTGAATCAATGGTGTTTGATAAGTTAAGAATACCTATGTATATTACTATGTGTATAAATATACGTTATCTACATTTATACTTAATGTTTATAACTTATACCATATGTTGATATAATAAATTAGTAAATTGTCCTCAGTACCTTATGGTGAAATAATAAGTTGTTACTTATTATGAGTTCATAATGAAACTAATATTATGAGTGAATTTAAATTAATAGTAACAAGGATTGAACCAAATAGGTTAACATGGAGTACTATATGTGTTTTTTAATACGTTTATGAAGTACACGAATACTAAACATAAATGGTAACGATATCATATTTACATAATAGAAATATATTATGACAATGAACACACAATATAATATTAGTTAATAATAAAGAAGTATGAATATTAAAAATCAAATATTCAAGGGTTATTATTTCCTTAGGAAATAATAAATTAATCTGGGCGGAATTAATTTTTCAGAGCTACTCGGTGTTGGGGTTAGCACACCAGTTGTACAGATAACACACCAGATCTAAAAATACATGGAAATAAAAGCAGATATTCTACCAGAAGAAATACACAAAACAAGAGATATAAATCAACACTAGATTTAATGTGCTTCACCCAATGTGGGCTAAGTCCACCAAGAAACAAGCCAATCTATTATCCAAAGCTTTGACAAGATATACAATGAAGATTTACAATCTTCCACACCTCTCAAATGTACAGTACTTTCTTTTTCTCAAGCTTTTTCTTCTTCTCCAAGAATTATCTCTCTCACAATTATTCTCACAATAATCATCAACTTTTGCAAGTTATTCTTAATTCTTTTTTTTTCTAAACCCTAGCTTTCATGCTTATATAGGTGTATAAAAACTTAGGGCACTTAGCCATGCAATTACAATCAATAGATTTGCTTTAATACTAAAAATAGATCTAATTCTCATGAGTTAATTAAAACATCCATACACAGGTAACTGACACCAGTTAGCCCTAACCGATGTCAGTTCCTCCTTGCCTGACTGATGCCGGTCATAGGTGACTGATGCCGGTCCCTCCATAACTGATGACGGTTACTGTGTTTTCCAGCAAGTTTCCCATTACATGCTAATCCAAAGTAATTGAGCTCCACAACTCAACAATCTCCCACTTGGAGATTAATTACTACACCATACATGTACAACATCATTCTTGGATCCTTCCTTAGCTTTGTTTCTTCCTCCTCAAGTCTCAAACTTGAAGACCAACAGAAGTGGAGTGTAGCTCCAACTTCTCCTTTGCTAACGACTTTGTTAGCATATCCGCAGGGTTCTCACTCGTATGAATCTTTTCCAGATTCAACTGCCCATCCTCTAATACCTATTGTATGAAGTGATACCTCAACTGAATGTGTTTCGTTCTCGAATGAAATGTTGAGTTCTTTGCCAAATGAATTGCACTCTAACTGTCACTGAATAATTTACAATCATCTTGCTCCTTTCCCAACTCTTTCATGAACCTACTCATCCATATCATCTCCTTGCTAGCCTCTGTAGCTACAACATACTCTGCCTCTATAGTAGACAAAGCCACAACCTTCTGCAATCTTGAAATCTAGCTAACTATCATCCCACCTACTGTGAAAATATATCCAGTAGTGTTCCTCCTACCATCCAGATCTCCAACCATATCTGAATCAACATAGCCACATAATGAAATATCTGAACCTCCATAGCATAACTGCATGCTAGATGTCCCTCTCAAATACCTTAGTATCCATTGGACTGCTTTCCAATGCTCTTTACCTAGATTGGCCATATATCTACTCACCACTCCCACTAACTGTGCAATGTCTGGTCTGGTACAAACCATAGCATACATGAGACTCCCAACTGCTGAAGCATATGGAACTCGTGTCATGTATTTGACCTCCTCTTGTGATGTAGGACACTGATATTTGCTCAATTTGAAGTGTCCAGCCATTGGTGTACTAATAGGTTTTGTATTCTACATCTTGAACCTTTCTAACACCCTGTAGATATAATCCTCCTGAGACAAATACAATTTCTTGTTCTTCCTATCTCTGTGTATTTGCATGTCAAGGATTATTTTTTGCAGCTCCTAAATCCTTCATAGAAAATGTGTGAGCTAGCTTTCCCTTAAGCTCACCAATGTCCTGCATACTAGATCCTGTAATAAGCATATCATCCACATATAATAACAAAATAATATAGCTCCCATTTCCAAGCTTCTTGAAATAAAAATAATGGTCAGATTCACATCTCAAGTAACCATGCTCATGCATAAAACTATCAAACCTCATGTACCATTGCCTTGGAGCTTGCTTGAGCCCATATAGGCTCTTTTTCAACCTGCACACTAATTTCTCCTTACCCTTGACTTCATACCCAAGCAGTTGTTGCATATAAATATCTTCATCCAAATCACCATGAAGGAAAGTCCATCTTCACATCTAGTTTCTCTAAATGCAAATCCTCTACTGCAACTAAACTCAATACAAGTATGAATAGAAGTCATCTTAACAACAGGAGAAAATATTTCACCAAAGTCAATACCTGCTTTCTGTGCAAATCCCTTTACTACAAGCCTTTCCTTGTACCTTTTCTGTCCACCCTCTTCTTCCTTGATCCTGTAAACCCACTTGTTTTGCAATTTCCTCTTACCTGCTGACAACTTAACCAAATCCCAAGTCTAGTTCTGTTTCAAGGAGTCCATCTCCTCATCCATGCCATGCTCCCACTGTACGTGGGTCTCATCCTGCATTGCTTCTTCAAAAAAATTTGGTTCACCATTATCAGTCAATAATAAATAAAATAGAGAAGGTGTAAATCTTTCTGGAGGTTTACTTACCCTTTGTGACCTTCTCACAAGAGTTTGGGGTATCGGAGGCTCATTCTGGACCTCCTGGACATTTGTATCCAAATCTGTCAGTGACCGACGTCGGTCACCTGTAACTGACGTCAGTTCTGCTAACCGATGCCGGTTTGGATCTTCTGTAACCGATACTGGTTCTGATGACTGTTGTCAGTCAGGGGTCAACCGACACTGGTTACTGTGTAACCCTGTCGGTATTACTTTTAAATCTGAGAGTTCATTTTCATTCACAAACTTCTCAACCAGTTCATCCTTGGGTACCAAAATTTGATCCTTGTACATTCTCTTTTCATTCCATTCAATATCACGACTCTTAATAATTTTAGAATTCTCTAAATCCCAAAAACGGAATCCAAAATCACCATATCCATAACCAATGAAAGTGCATCTCTTGGATTTTGCATCCAAATTTTTCCTATTTTCCTTATCAATGTGCACAAAAGCTTCTGAACCAAAAATTTTAAGAAAAGAAAGATCTACCTCTTTTCTGGTCCAAGCTTCCTCTGGTATTCCTCCATCTAGTGAACTTGAAGGCCCACGGTTAATCAAATAAACCGTTGTATCAACTGCTTCTGCCCAAAACTGCAAGGGTAATCCAGAATGTATCCTCATACTTCTAGCATGTTCCATGATTGTCCTGTTCATTCTCTCTACAACACCATTCTCCTATGGTGTTCTTGGAACCATTCTTTCTCTACATATCCCATTCACTGAACAATAATCATTGAAAGCCTTGCTACAATATTCACCACCATTGTCATATCTAAGGCACTTTAACTTTGAATTTGATTCATTCATCTTTTAAAAGTTTCAAAAACATCAGATTTATGTTTAATACAATAAACCCATACCTTTCTTGTAGCATCATCAATGAAAGTAACATAATACTGGGATCCTCCATGAGAAGCTACCTGAGCTGGTCCCCACACATCTGAGTGTACAAGCTCCAATTTCTACTCCTTCTTAGTTTCCCCAACTTTGAGAAATCTCACTCTCTTTTTCTTTCCAAAGACACAATGCTCACAGAAATCAAGATCTAAATCTTTCAAATCTGATAACTTACCCTTAGCCTTTAAGATCTACATTTTTTTTGACTCATATGGCCCAACCGATTATGCCACATACATGCATTTGAATCTGAAGTAGATAATGCAGAAAATGAATTAGTAACACAGGTAGATAAATATAATGTTCCTACCTTCTTACCTCTTGCCACAATAAAAGCACCCTTGGTGACTTTCCAAGAGTCTCCTGTAAAAGTAACCATGTAACCAGCTTCACCTAGTTTCCCTGCAGAAATAAGATTTCTCCTGAGGTTTGACACATGTCTCACATCTTTCAATACCCATGTATTTCCATTATGTAATTTAAGATGAACTTCCCCTTTACCAGTAATACTACAAGGTTCATCATCACCCAAATAAACATGCCCAAAATTTCCTTAGACATAATTTCTAAAATAACCCTTATTATGGGTTGCATGGAAAGAAGCTCATGAATCTAAAACTCATGATTCAATTCTATTATCTAAAAAGAGAATAAGAGCATCTTACATTACCTCTGCTGCAACAAGATTTGCTTCTTTACCTTTGTCTGGTTGTTGGTTCTCTTTATCCTTTGACCAACAATCTTTCTTTGCATGTCCTTTCTTTCCACATTTCTAACAAGTAATTCCCTTACCTCTGGATTTAGATCTGTTATCCCTTGACTTTGATTTCCCATTACTCTTACTCTTGGATCTCTCCTTCTTCCTGCCCCTTGCTTTCTACATTCAAAGCATTCCCAGATGATGATTCCTCTGTACTCTTCTTGTGAATTTCTTCATTCAAGATTATACTAACCACATCATCAAACTTCAAAACATTATTAGCAGATGTTGTATTACTAATAATCATTACCAAGTTATCCCAACTATCAGGAAAAGAACATAAGAATAAAAGTTCTTTCACTTCATCATCAAACGGTATATTAACTGATTTTAACTGATTTACAATAGATCTGAAATCATTCAAATGACTAGAAGTTGATCCACCTTCATGCATCTTAGAACTAAATAGTTTCTTCATCAAATAAACTTTATTTGAAGCACTAGGTTTTTCATATAAATTAGCAATATATTTCATTAACCCTACCGTAGAAGTCACTTCTGTAATATTGGAAGCCACGGATGCTTTCAGACTCAATCTTATAGGTCCCATATCCTTTCTGTCAAGAATCTTCCATTCTTCATCAGTCATCTTCATAGGTCTAGACTTCTCATCCAATGGTAAATACAAATATCTTTGATACAGATAATCCTCAATCTTGCATCTTCCATAATTGATAATTTCGGCCGTCAAATTTCTCTACCTTGTATTTGTTTTCTTCTGCCATTGTTGTAGCTCCCACTTAATCAAAAAACCCTCTGTGAGTAAATCTGTCAACACACAAAACCCTCAAACAAAACTCTGATACCAGTTGTTGGGGTTAGCACACCGGTTGTACAGATAATATATCAGATCTAAGCATACATGCAAATAAAAGTGGATATTCTACCAGAAGAAATACATAAAACAAGAGATATAAATCAACACCAGATTTAATGTGGTTCACCTAGTGTGGGCTACATCCACCAAGAAACAAGCCAATCTATTATCCAAAGCTTTAACAAGATATACAATTGAAGATTTACAATCTTCCACACCTCTCAGATGTACAATACTTTCTTTCTCTCAAGATTTTTCTTCTTCTCCAAGAATTCTCTCTCTCACAATTATTCTCACAATAATCATCAACTTTTGCAAGTTCTTCTTAATTATTTTTTTTCTAAACCCTAGCTTTCATGCTTATATAGGTGTATATAAACTTAGGGCACTTAGCCATGCAATAACAATTAATATATATGATTTAATACTAAAATAGATCTCATTCTTGTGAGTTAATTAAAACACTCCTGCACAAGTAACCAATGTGGTTAGCCCTAACCGATGTTGGTTCCTCCTTGCCTGACCGATGCCAGTTCCTCCATAACTGATGATGGTTACTGTGTTTTCCAGAAAGTTTCCCATTGCATGATAATCCAAAGTAATTGAGCTCCACAACTCAACACTCGGAGTGTACTCCCCCCCACTCCGGGACCAGCCACCCACTGCCTGTGCATTTTTTAAAAACATTTATAGTATAAATTTTAACACATTCAATTAAAGTTAGAAAGGCTTTTTTATTTCCTTTTCCATATCAAAACTATTAATGATGTCATCATAATTTATTGTTGTAGTGATGTCATATTTAATTGTCAAAATATAAAGGCTATTTAATCTAGTTTCACCCATTGTTGACCTTGAATTGCTTTTTACTCTTGTTAGAGTGGAAAATTCTCTCTCAAAGCTGTAGTTTCCAACAAGAATGCAAAGAAATGTTCATATTGCAACATATAGATTTGGAAACGCGGCGCCCACTAGATTACCAACAACCACAACAACAGATGGTTTTCTAAGGTCAACCAAGAACCTAAATATCATGATGTTATAGTATTCTTTTAGCTCTCATCACTTTCTTACATTAGGGGAAAATAAATGGAAAATACTTTCTTATTACAAATTTGAATATGAATAATCATTTGTTCTTATTTACTACCACACAACGGAAAATAATGTCACCATCGTTGATATGTGGCCTCATTATCAGTGTCTGATGAGAGGTCACTAGGCGACCTCCTTCCTCTGTTGCCTTCGTCCTCCATCACAGTTTGTTGCTAACTCAACTTGATTTGATCATGAGACTCAAAAAATCCCCCCAAATTTGGATTTCGTGTACAAGCGATATTGCATCGAAGAGAAATGTGGATAATTTTAGTTTTCAGACTTTTACAATTTTGACTCACAAGAAAACAATAACATCAATAATCACTTTTACGACATGACTATAATAAGTACAATAAGGATATTTCAACTCTATTTGACAATGTATATTGATGCACACTGACTCACAAAATAATAATTTATACTCTCACCATTTTCTTAATAATATCACCTATATTTAAATTTCAATGAAGCTAAAAGCTATAATTAACATTTTAAATGACTATGGTATAATATTAACAAAAGACTCAAAATAAGAAAAATAATTACAATATCAAACTATATAAAGAAAAACATTTATAAATTAAATAAACACCTGAAAAGTAATAAATAAATAACAACACAACCTAAAAGACTAAATGACAAATAAGGACACATAATAACAAAATGAAGCTTTACTTGATGGTTCAACATGAGTTGGCTTATAATAAATGACGAGTAAGTTATCATACGGTTAGATAACATATAAATGTATGCTAAATCTTTGCATCATGCATGACTGAGCACGTGCGATAGACATATCTCTTGAATGCATATGGCAGAGGACGCAACAACACACAGAGGATTAAAACATAAAAATTGGACACAAACTTGATATCCGCCGATCTAGTTGGTAGGATGGAACTCAGGTCAAAATAAAACAACAATGATTCTTCCAACACATATTTAAATCATAGCTTGTCTAACTCCTAGCTTGATCAGTAAGAATGAAATTGTTACGCACGTGGAGAACTAGTTGAAGCACTCCAATATAGCATACTAATGCTTTGTAGTCTCATAAACCTAGAATTACATTATACATTATACAGAATTACCTTTGCTTTGTTTATATATATGCAATGCAACGGTTACTCTTTTTTTGCAAACTAGCAGAGCCGACTGCCTAGAAAGCCTAGCCGACCAATTTTTTTTTCAAACTATGGCGCCCCTCCCCATTGTGCGCCCTAGACAACTGCCTAGGTTTCCTAGGGTATGAAATATCTCTGAAATTAATCCTTATGAAGAAAGGATGCTAACATCTCTAAATAAGAGATCCATTTAGTACACTAAGATAATTAAATTGCTTAATAGTTCATAACGCTCTTAAAATGGGCTTACATGTGACAACAAGTGAAATAATCTAAAACACAATTAAATTTAGAAGTTATGGAAAAAAATTGTAATTGATTGACTTAGAAATCCATAATAAATATTGTATGAACAAAACTCAATCAAATGTACATATACAAGTTATGAAGAAATAACTGTGGAACATAAAGTAGTTGCGGTAGTAAATATTAAGTACATGACGTAGATTAAATATAATCTTTTGTTGCCATACATCTACCTAGACACAATACTAACTAGGGGTAGTTACAAAACAAGGAAAGAGGATGTAATGGAAATAATTCCATCATGTGGTCTCTCCCTTTTTAGTAAGAACCCCAAGTAAGTCATGGATCTTTTCATTTACGAATATGGTCCTATAAGGGACGTTTCCTCCTTCTTAACATGTTCACCTTCATAAATAAAAAGATCTAGATAACTGTGTCGAGATAAATGTTTGGTGATGAAAGACTATATCTATAGGCTTTGTGCGATATTGAGATACGTTGTTTATGCACATCGAGAAACTTTGGCCAAAGTAATGCAAATGGCTTATTGCATTTTCTGTTCACTGTATTGTTATTTATATATGTTAGATATTGGAATACAAAGATTGACTTTCGTGGTAGACATGTAAGGATGAAAACATGGTTGTCTCAACCTTGGAAAAGGTAAACCTAAACATACTAAAGATTATATGATTACTCTTAATGAGTGGAATGAAGGGAGAAAAGAATAACCCGTCTCAAATGCATAAGGTTTATACACATAAGAGTTATCATATGGATCAAACTAAACTAATATCTAGTAATCAAGTTGAAAACTAATTGCTCTAAATAATATTTATTTCACTTATGTGATTGAATAAGAAAATTTTTGTTGTTAAAAAAAAATCTTCAGTTTTTGGGAAATTAAATTGAGGTGTTACACATATCAATTATGAAGGAAACCTGAAATTTAACAACTTAACCGAGTTGATGGAGGACAAGAGACTTGACAAAACAAAAATTTTCTTGATCGAGATCCATCTTAGAAGAAATAACATCATATAAGATCAAAACTACATTGTCATATGGTTTTGGTCACATATTTTACTTCCCCTCATGGTCACATAGAATGGTGAGTCTCGTAGATGTCATTAAAATATTCCATTCAAATTCATTCCTTAAATTAGGTTTATAACATACTACATGATCCATAGGGATATAGAAAAGACTCCACTTCATTAGATCATCTAGTACCAGAAGAAGAAAATGAAGAAAACGAAGTGCAGATTGTATTTTTATAGAACCACCCCCCTACGCGAGGTGGCGGTCATATAACTATTGGTTTGCACAAGGCAATGGTCCTGTCACTTTTGACAGAAAAATAAAACAGAGCTCCCAACAGTAGCAGAATTCAAAAGGTGCAACCGTGTCTCTTCCTTGGATGTCTCTTCCCATTTTCTAGTGTATGGGAGGACGTGGGAAACAAGTATTTAAGGAGAAAAGCAAGTGGGAGTTCATCATCATTCGATTCATGGGAGAAGTGAGAAAAGAATCTTTATTGTTGGAACTAATTTGTAAGAGCAAGGAGTGTGCAGAAATAGAGCAACCAAGTAAAGAAGGGAAGAGTTTTACATTGTTGTCTTCCATTCTTCTTGTTGTAATCTATATTCTTTTATAATTGACCAATACATAAAAAGGGAAGAAAGATAAATTTCCCTTCCCGACTAGTTTTTCGTCAACTTGGGGGTTTATAGGATAACATTTTGTGTTGTCTGAGTCATTTTGAAATCTTATCTTCCTCTGTAAATATTTCTAAGCACAAGAAAAAATCAGTCACAAACTTCAATAAACTGTCATTTTCGTACTCGGAAGTAGAATTGTAATTTCAATTAAAATTGTGGTCTTGTAAATTCTGCAAAGTTAGAGGTTTATAAATCATTTTGGTATTGGAGATGATTATATATCTAGGACTGTGGTATTTGTTCTTGTGATTTGTATGATAGTGACAAGGTCCAAAGGCAAATAAGTTTTACCTTGCGAACCAGATATTTCTACGAAGAAGTGGAAACAAACATTTCAAGCGCAAATGGAGGAAGAGAACTTGGTCTATAGAGTCGAGATGCTAGAGACCGTGATGGATAGATTGTATAGAAAACAAAAACAACTCTCATATCTGCAAAAGACAACTTTAGTTAAGCAAGATTCAATGGACTCAATGGTTTGAGCACTAGCCAAAAAGTTTGGCAGAGGAAAGAGCCACGAAGAGGAAGATGATATGGAAGAGCGTGAAGAAGAAATCCCAATTATAAAGGAGAAGGTAAAATCTAATCATGCTCCCTTTAAAGTTGAAATTAAGGTTGAAATTAAGAACTTTGAAGGATAAGTAGATGCAGAGTTATTAGACAAATGGTTGAAACAATTAGAGGTTTACTTTAGTGTGGATAATACCACGAAGGCACAAAGGATTACCTTTGCACGTCTCAAAATGGAAGGTCACACTTTGGTTTAGTAGGAAACCCAACCAACCACTTTTGAAAAGAATAAATGTTTTATTGTCAGTACTTGGAAGGGTTTTAAAGAATTTCTTAGAGCTAACTTTTATCCTATCCGCCATAAGACTAACCAAATGATTAAATGGCAGTACTTTAGACAAGGTAGTGGTCAAATGTGTAGGACTGTACTATGGAGTTTCGGAGACAAGCCATTTTTCTCAATATGGACTTGGAGGATGAGGACATCTTGACCAAATATTTGGGAGGACTTCAAACTCACCTTCGGAGGAAGGTAATCTCCACGAAGCCCAAGGATCTCAACAAAGCTTGTATATAAGCATACTACATTGATGATGAGAAGAAGCAAGGAGAAACAACGCTAAAGGAAGAGCAGTCAATAAATTAGTAGCAAAAGGAGAAGGGATCAACAAGTAATAGAGGTAAATGAAAAGGTAAACAAGCTGCCACTGCTTTCAATACTTGTAAAGATCCTAAGAATTTTTGTAAGAATTGTGATATCAATGGTCATATTGACGCCACATGTTGGAAGTTGCATTCAGAATTACACCCAAAGCACCGAACCAAGGATTCTAAAAAATACATGACCATTGTAAATCCAGATGGGGAGGTGGAGATAGAGGATAATTCATATGAAAATGAGAGGATGGGATGCATGACCACTAACATGTACATCAGAGAGGAAGAGGAAGAAAGGAGTAGACTATTCCAGATCAAAATCAAAATCAAGATGACTAAGGTAAATGTTTTGGTTTATTCCGGTTCTTAATCCAATTTAATTTTTGATGAGGTTGTGAAGAAGCTTTGTCTTGAAACTTACGAACATCCATGTCTATACCCATTGGGATAAGTAAATAAGGGTGTAGAAATTCAAGTAACAAGGAGATGTAAGTTCAAGTTTGGGATAAATTCACAATACATAGATGTATTAAAATTTTATGTAATTCCACTTAATGTATTCAGTTTCAACATTTAGGCACAACAAAGAAATTCAAAAATTGCTATGGTAAGTGTTAACCAAGCAAAGAGACTAATTCAGGTAAATCATTTTTGTTTACTTTTATCAAAAGAAAAACAAGATGGAGTAGAGATTTTAGATATTGCTAACAAAAGGATGGAAGGTTTGGATAACACTATTCCGTATTATGGAGAAGATTTCCAGACTCCCAGTAAGATTTCACCAAGATGTAAGGTAGAACATGAGCCAGAGTTTCCTCTACTAAACATTGGATTGTATGGGTAGTCCTTGCTGGAGAGTACAGAGGAGAAGAGACAACCTCAGGAACAATTAGACCAAGGCACAGTTCACACTTCCATGATGCAGTCATCATTTGAGGCATGCTTGAAATATCTACCTACCAATCCATTGGACATGACATTTAAGCAACATGAAGAGGAGGAGATATATGTTTTGGAGGTGACTAGTGCATTGAAATTCATTGGGAGGATCCAACAAATCCGTCTCAAAGTAAAGGAGCACCAAGGTCAAGGAAGAAGAACCAAGCCACTACGGTATGAGCCCTTCACCATACTTGAGCAGGTTGGAGAAAGCACCTTCAGACTTGACTTGCCACCATTCATGCGGATGCACTTGGTAGTATACTGCAAAAAATTGCACCTACATGAGCCATCCATGTTTGACGAAGGAGAAACCCAGTTGCGACCTTCCATAGGAGATTGTGTCTTGGATTCTTAAGGAAAATTAGAGGATGATGTAGTGCTAGAACAGGAAATCAAAGATCCATAGGAGTCTTGGCAGATTAGACATGAAGGAAAGACATGAAGGTAGGTCCGGTGGTACTCAAAGGAGAAAGAGAGGGACTTGTTTCCTCACCTACTCCTCCACTAAGATTTTGTTTGACCAAAATCCTCCTAAGCAAGGGAGGTATGATCCATAGGGATCCAGAAAAAACTCCAATTCATTAGATCATCCAATACCAGAAGAAGAAAATGAAGAAAACAAAGTGCAGGCTATATTTTTATAGAACCCTCATGTGCAGAGCGACAGTCCTGTAACCTCCCCCTGTGCAGAGCGGCAATCCTGTAACCACCCCCTAGCAAAGCGGCAGTCATGTAGCCCACCCCTGCGCAGGGTGGTGGTCTTGTAACCATCGGTTTATACAAGGTGGCGGTCCTGTCACTTTTGACAAAAAAAATAAAACAAAGCTCCCAATGGTCACATAATTAAAAATGTGTGACCATGTCTCTTCCTTGGACATCTCTTCCCATTCTCTAGTGCACAGGAGGACATGGGAAAAAATTATTCAAGGAGAAGAGCAAGTGAGAGTTCATCATTCGATTCATGGGAGAAGTGAACAAAGAATCTTTAGTGCTGAAACTAATTTGTAGGAGCAAGGAGTGTATAGAAACAAAGCAGCCAAGTAAAGAAGGGAAGAGTACTACATTTTTGTCTTCCATTCCTCTTGTTGTAATCTGTATTCTTTTATAATTGGCCAATACATAAAAAAGGAAGAAAGAGCAATTTCCCTTCCTGAATGGTTTTCCCTCAACTTGGGGGTTTCCAGGATAAAATTTTGTGATGTCTAAGTAGTTTTAATTTCTTATCTTCCTCTGTAAATAGTTCTAAGCACAAGAAATAATCAGTCACTAACTGTAATAAACTGTCATTTTTGAACTCAGAAGTAGAACAATAATTTCAATTAAAATTGTGGTCTTGTAAATTATGCAAAGTTAGAGGTTCATAGATCACTACATTAGTAAACATACCTTAAAAGTGGAACATAAATGTGAATAGGAAAATCAAGGTATGAAAAGTAAATTATGAATGCAACACTATATTAAGAATGTAAATCAAAGGGAAGTGAATGGAAGAATGATAAAGAGAAAAGGAAAAGGAATGAGAGAAGTTAAATAAACTCATGTTAAGAAATTTTATTTTTAGTGATTACATATACAGATAATGGATAGAAAGGAAATATTGTTCAAATTTGTATGAGGAATTGATGCAGATAAGTGTATGGGGTTCCAACATGGAGCCACCACCTTGCATCTACTTACAAAATTACACAACAAAATCACACTAATAATAATAATTCCAGCAACAACTCAACACCATGTTCAACAAAAATATAATATTAAATAGATTACAAAAATTCAGAGACCGGTCACCAATGATACAACCTTACACCTTAGACCAAGATTGTAGCCCTACACACCACAATGTCCCTTACAACAATCCAAGATTGTGCACAAGTATCTACGTGGAATAAAGCTTCCAACCTAAGATACTATGCTTCAAGCCTTGAGCTCGCATCCACACTCTACTCTATGAATTTCTTCCCCTTAAAGAATTCACAGAATTACACAACCAAATCACACCAATAACAATAAGTCCAGCAATAACTCAACACCATGTTCAATAACAAATATTATATTAAATATACTACACAATTATAGAGACCGATCACCAATGATACAACCTTACACCTCAGACCAAGATTGTATCCCTACACACCACAATGTCCCTTACAACAATCCAAGATTACGCGCAAGTCTCTACGTGGAAGAAATCTTCCAACCTAAGATACCATGCTTCAAGCCTTGAGCTCGCATCCACACTCTGCTCTACAAATTTCTTCCCCTTAAAACTGAAAAATACCTTCCTAAGGAAAATGGGATATATTTATATAGTCATTCAATGCCAAAACTATATAACTAATATTAAATTATGTTTAAATGATCTATTATAGACTAAAGGACCTAATACAAATATAGTCAACCTTCTCAAACTTTCGCGACTTCAAATGAGCTTTCTCTTATTTTTCGCAGCGTCAAAACAATTTTGTAGTATTGTGTTACTCTTCTAGTGTTCTGCGACATCTTTCAATGCTTGTCAGACCTCCAAGATATTACGCGATGTGCATAGAGAATACATAGATTATGTATACTATGCAACTGACTAGACATTGCACATTAGGATTGTGCACTGCGTAGACACTAGGCAAAAAGCTTGCACATCCTCCAAATTGCAATACATCACTTCATGGTCTGCCAATAACTTATTTCTTCACTTTACAACCCACACAACAACACATGATGTAAACACATGTTGAATCTATTTTTGGATCATACATGATTTCCTTTGAACCCAAATACTCATGCATCAAGAATTATGCATAGTTAAAAAGAAAACAAATAATAACACACACAACATAACCAACTAATATATGAAACCGTCTCAAGTTGACATGTAAAGGGGTGTTCTAAGATTACAATACAATTCCCATCAGGGCATATATGGCAAGAAAATAAAAATAAGCTGCCAATAACTATTAACATTTTACTAACCCTCATTTACATACAAATTGTTCTCTTTTTGGGAAATATACATTTGTTATATAAATTTAAGATAAAAATTTGTGTAATTAGTGTGAGGTATGGAGATTCCCTCTATATATCTAAAATATTATTTGCAATTCAATACAATCACACAAATTTATACACTAAACAAAGTCGATTAAATGAAAATAAAAAAGTGGCAAATGGTGTGTAACAAAAACAAAAGAAAAGGAGAATACAACAACGAGAATTTTATATCAAGGTGGACATCCATCTAATAGTATACTTTATTTATTTATGAATCATGGCATACATGACATTAATCTTACATAGTGTAACCAAACAATCTACAAAACCAACTAAAGTTGACACGCAATGGGGTGTTACGAGATTACTCTACAATGTACATCACTTGAATTGTGGCATGAAAACAAATAGTAACCCAAGAATAACTTGAATTGTGGCATGTACAATTCCATCCGTTTTTGGGAAATGCACATCTAGCAAGAACATATATTTCACATTAATTATATATATATATATTTGTCTTTAATATATAATTAAAGACAAAAATATATATAATTAATGTGAAATATATGTTCTTCATATATCTAAAATAGGGTGAATTAATGCGGATTAACATGGGCACACAAAAATATGTGCAATAAATTATTTAATAATTTAATCCTAAATTAATTAAATATAGATTTTTATTTAATTAATTTAAATAGTGTTGAATAATATTACAGGAAACAAATCAATTCAGATTACATTGTATGTCGCTCAAGGGAAAAATAATGAAATTCTGGAATTCACAGTAACCCTTGTAGAAAAATAACAGCAATATGATTTCTTTGATTTATTAATGCAAAATCTACAAAATACAATACCCAGATGTTATGAAGCATAGATATTGTCTCTATTAACATTGATTTGATAAATAAATCAGATTTACATCCAAAACTGAAATTATTTCTTTTCATTCCATACTAAAAATAAAAAGAAATATTGCATTTTTAGCATGAGTATTAAGCAGACAATAGTTGATAATGGATTTGAGCTCAATCTTTTTACTTTATCACTCCTTCAAAACATTGGCCTTTTCTCAGCAGATGTTAGCCTATCACCCTCTATACACCTAAATTCGGTATCTATACCCTTGATCACCCGCGTGCACATAATTATTTAATCTATCCCCTTTATTTAATTAAATGCCCACTTTAATATCTATCACCTTTAATTCACACTAATTAATTAAGATTCAATTAATTAATTAATCAATCAATTAATCCACATCCTTTGCTTCCCTTGCCCTAATGGACTTTCTATTTCCCATCCCTACACTTTTTCTAACATATCTCTACTGCCATCTCACCTACACCTCATGCCTAAACATCCTCTTCCCACCTAAACATCCTCTTCCCACCTAATGATTTACAGAATTCAATCCCATCCGTAAAAACACAAAATCACGCCAAATGCAATAAAATCCTCCCATTGGGGAAACTTTCCCTGAAGTTAGCAACGACCCCGCCCAGTCGTCATCGACCCTATAAAGCTAAGTGCTTTCTTTCCATTCATAAGGCAAATACATGTGAATTCCTAAGCTTCCTTGCAACTTGTGAACAATCTCATGTGCCTGAACATTCTTAAAGCAATTACAGTCTTCTTAGACCTCCTTGGAACGTGTTTGCATCAATCATGATCAACCTTTGTGAGATTGTTATCATTTTGTATTTATTTAATAAGATTTTATCGTATTATTGTTATTTTTCTTGTATCTAACCTTTTGCAGGAGCATATCATCCTCAACAATGCTCGTAGCTTTGCCATCTTTCAGATCCATACTTACAGGTTGCTCCTTTGGCTTGTCTTTCCTTGACTTTAACCAAATCTGTCATAGTCACCGTTGACCCTGACAAGTTGCCGTCAACTCGGCCTTTTGTAGATTTTTCTTTCTGTTCCAGAACCTTCTCCCATCTCTGCATGAGCTTCGTGTCTTTCCCTGTTTGCTACAATCCTCACCCAGTTTCTCTGTTACATTAAAATCCACCTATGTATACCCCAGTCGCCTTCGGCCAGGGCCCTAGTTCTCAATCCTTCCTCTTAATCCTTGTTTTATATCATTTTCCTGGTTTCTTTTCCTTCAGATCCCCTCTGCAGGTTGATTCCAACATATACCATCCTCTGTTTCATCTAGATTACATCTAGATTTTTCAAAGTTTGCATATTCATCTTACACTCCATATCTTCACTCCCAAATCACCATTAACCGGCTTTTGCACAGTCTGTGCCGTTATCAACTCAGACCAGGTATCACTTTATTTGCTTTTAAATAGATCATATCAATATTCAGATCCATCATATTTTCTTTCAGATTTTGTATTCTTTCATTTTCTACATGTTACCAATCTACCTTTTCGTTTATATCACTTTTTTTTAATAACGGGGGTTGACATCTGTGAAAGGAAGTCAAGAGATTCTTGGAGCTGACATTGTCCGGGAAACCCCCACATAAATCTATCTAATCAATATCATTTTCAATCCATTCGCAAGTCTTCTTCATTTTGATTTGCAGCAACAGGGATCCATCATCTATCTTGTGCCTGTATCTCATCATATCCGAGGTAACATAAACCCTCAAGCATTTCTGAGTTTTCTAGTGTCTTTAGTGGCTAGTGCATTAACTTCATTAAGAATGAGAAACTTGGTAAACACACCCATTTCTCTTTGTGTGTATGATTCTTCTACGCGTTCGTGCATAGGCACTATCACTTTACCTCGTACAGGTGGGCCAAAAAATCTTCCTATGGTATTCTTTGTTATCGATGCCACCATTCAATACAATTGATTACTTGGTAGGTCATGGATACACGCTATGCATGCAGTGCCTTCTACGGTTAATCAATGTGTTAAATTCCTCCATGCTAACTATGAACATACTATTGTTACTGACCATGACCAACTCAAATATTGTCACCTAGAACCAATCAATGTACTTCCTACTTATCCTACGTAGCCCATTGATGATGAACAACTCACATAGCATCTTACGTCCACCGCTAACTTGCCTCCTCTTGAGGGAAATATTTATGCATTAAACACCGTACCATCCACCTCATATTCCCATGTCCACTCTACACCGACATTACCTCCTTTCACATGCACTCTTTTAATAAATAACTCTTATTGGCATCACATTCCATTTGATCCCACTAGTTCTGATACTGTTTACATGCATGATGGATTATCTCAGATGGGATTCACACTCGATGATCTCCTCCCTCCACCTCATTCTCCTTACCTCTATCACGAATATGTTTGAATCACTGTTGCTTATGGCCTCTACACCTTCCTTCTCTTAGTCTTTGTTGCACACACTTCTCACAATTCTTCACTTACACTTGGGAAGTCTTTGCTTGACAACATTGGTGGCACTTTAGATCCTAATCATATTTATATCACATTTCCCATGCCTTTTGGATGTGTTTCTATTTGTAATGATTCATTTCTTGGCTATACACAAAACCTTACTTGTTGGTATGCACATGGTTGTCCACTACCACCTTTCACTAATGAAGAATACCCAATGGGCAGGTACAATTTACCCGCTGTTGAGCAGACATAATATTGTTATAAGGAGAAGATACACAAAGAATGCACGCGTGGGAACAAGGCACATTTGAAGGCGCGGAAGGATAGGAAAGGAAATGTGTGCCAGAACAAGTTTATCTCAGGACTTAGCTGTTTTTATGGATACATGATAATTTTGGAGATAGTGTGTGGAGCACACATCGGGATTGAGACTTGCACGACATGCAAATGCTATTTTGGGAATGAACGAATGATAAGTGCCATGCATGATTTTGAGATAATAATAGGATTACGTCTTCTAGTTAGCTATAGGACATCTATTATTAGCGCACTTGCATGTGTGCATGTTATTGTAAAGGTGCATGACTATTATCAACATGCGACCTATTTTGGGAAGTGTGTAAGTGGTGAAGGGAAAATTCCCACCCCTATAAATAAGTAGAGACTAGAGAGACTGAATGATTTTAGAGTTATGTTGTTGGCTCTGATGCGCACATAACTTATGGTGATACTTTATAATGTAAGATACTTCTATGATTTACAATTTTTAATGTATTTGAATATATTGGATGGATAATGGTGTTAAACATGACTGTAACTGGTGTTATCACTGAATCACAACACCCTTATGTGTACACAAGTGCATATACTTGAGCTCACGGTGTGATTGGATAACATGGGTACTATCTCCAAGTTATGGGACTTGCTACTTGAGATAGACCTCCAGAGAAAGTTGGTTCTTGCTCCTAAACTACCTGCCACAATCTACTCTAATGCAAGCAAAACTAACTGTCCTAATCTAACTTTCCAAGGGACCAAGGAGAGAGAATGCATGAAAATGAAAACCTACACTAAAGTGGTGATACACTAGAAAAGGAGGGGTGTGAGAGTAGTCCTCCAATGTGTGAAAACTAGAAGTAAAGTGCATACTAGAAGGGGTGATAACATTTCTCCACAATCTAGAAAATGCATTCACAAAAATATTTCACACATGCACAATAATAATGGATCTTTTCAAGAGCATAAGATAGACACAACACACTTGTAATCAAGGTTGAAGGGGCAAGAAGAATGCAAGAAGACACAATAGGGGAAGATGCATCCACAAACTTGTATTTTATTGTTTCATGATATGCACAGTTCAATATGTTACAAGATAGGGGCCTAGATCACCATGCAAGGAGTCCACTACAAGGGCCTATAGCACATTAACTTCATAAAGCAATTTTGACAGAGCTTTGCTACAACAAAACTACCTCACTTTACAATGAGCCTAATACTCCAATTTATAGAAAAATAAGAAGAGAGAGAGAGAGAGGGAAAATGGAAATCCTAAAATCTATCATTTAACCACTTGTAAGAGGTCATAAATGGAGTGAAATTATGGTATGTTGCTTGCAAAAGTCTCCCCATACTGTCCCATGACTTGCAGCAGTGAAATATATCAGCCCATGCTTCATTGAATGCGTCCAACTACCAAATAAAACACTATTATGAACTTGGCCATGTTTTCTACAAAATCTCTATCTATCCGCATAAAATATGGAATTTATTCATTGTGTTGCATCAGGCTTGGAGCCATGATTCCAATGGTACCAATTACGTGTGATTTCGTTGATAAATACAGAAGTTATGGTCGTTTGAGTGTAAACAACTATTTTGCGTCTGCTAGGCATTTTCTGTCATTTGATAGGAATGAACATTAATTGACCGGAACTGAATATGTTTCTTTTATTTTAATATACATACCCTCATCAAAATTAAGAAATCTAATTTCTTGTAATGCAGAACATATCGTGCTCATTCCAAGAAAGTCTAATTTTATGAAAATCAGAGCTTGGAGTCAAAATTTATGGCCGTTTGAAGTTCGGGGAGGCCAAAACATCGACTTTTTCTCTTCATTGCGGCTATTTCGGCAAAATCGGGTCCACGTGTCTCTAGATGTCTCAGGACAAAAACTCTCCACATCACCCAATTCGGGCTTCCTTGTTCCTCGCACGTCCGTCATTGACTGGAGCCGTGAGGGCCATTGACTTCCACATTTGTCGGATCCACATTTACGTTTGGCTCCTTTATGCAGCGATTTCACTTTTTTGCATCCCACGTGCGTACTTTTGTCCCAATTTTCCCGCAGACCGTGTGGACCTAACAAAGTTCTCGACTTCACCCGCATTTCCCTAACTTGCAGCAAAATTAGCATTTCGTGTCAATGTGCGTCCCTGTATCCTGAACTGTCCCCGAAGACGGCGTGGACACAGAAACTTCTGACTTTTGCCAATTCCTTCACTATTTGCGGCTCCAAACCTGGCTATGCACAAACCTTGGTATGCATCCTTGCGTTGGAACGATCCCGTAGACCTCCTGGGACCCACAATGTCTGATTTTTTCGTTAAAACAAGCCCGAATGAGCTTCATTTTTTTAGAATTTGTTCCATTTTTTTCTAACTTGTCGAGATTTTTTCCTCGAGATGGGGAAGTTAGAGAGAAGCCAAGGGGACCCCAACAACATTATTTTTGGCCTTGAATCAATTCTACTTGCTCGGGACTAAAGAATCTGATGCATGTTATCAAAATTACCTTGAGGGGTGAATTTTGGATAACAACTGGTTCTTGTATGGTTAATCTTATTATAGTTATTGTTTAATTCATGATTCTCAAAGATCTAGATCTGAACTATGCACTATGGAATGTTTATGTTTATTTATGGATATGTATATGCTCTATCTTCATCACAGTAACATCTAACATAAGAAACTCTAAAGAGGGGCCTAGTACCTTTACACGCTTTGGGCGAGCACTCATCTCGAGCTAGGTGATGTGCCAATGCGTCTGGGTTTTATACAGTAGATTCTACGTTACATCATTGGTTCCGTTGCTAGGACCTATTTTTCAGCTGTTTCTCAGATGGTTCATGGTGAAGATGTACCGGATGACTCTAGTAAGTGTTGAGGATTGGATAAAATATCTGGAAGAAGAGTATGCTCAGAGGTTCAACACTGGAACTAAGTTTGACGCACGTGTGTGGGTGGACCAGAATTTGTATGAATGTTTGTATGAGAGCTTCTTTTTTATCTTTCTGGTAGAGTTGTATGAGTGGTTGGTTGCTTATGTGTCTAAAAGGAATTAGAGGTATCACACACTTGTCTGGACACAAGAAGGATTTCAGGCCCTTTATGATGTTGATCTAATTTGGACGTGTATTGTGGATACTTGGTTCTATGGTGTTCTGAATAGATATATTTTGGAGTACTCAATTTCCACTTATTGTTGCCGAGAGGTAGCTGAGTTCCAGTTTTTACTATATCCGAGGGGAACTTATTTACAAGGAATTCCGCTGGTGATCAAACTCTTGATGGTGACCTTGAACTTGGAAGAAAACTTGATGGCTTGCTAAACCCCACCACACACGAGGGAAGGAGCAGGTTTGGTGAAGGATGGCAGACCTAGTGACAGAGCGGTAGAGAGAAGAAAGGCAACTTAAGTACAATGAGGCATGCAAGAGGGAGATAGAGAAGCAACATGATATTCTAGAGTGGATGATGTTGAGGAGAGATATGGTTCGTGAAGGATTTGGAGCTCATGCAGGAGGCATGGAGCAAGAGCATATGGAACTCCCCCATTTGGGAAAGTATGATAGGGACCGATCCTCAGCCTAATGTGGGAGTGTACCAGCAAAGATGACATGGGCCGCGGGCACGCATCTGAATCTACCTGATAACCTGGCCCTTGCACTTGGTTTTCCAATATCTAGTACAACCAGTAGTCAGCAAGCTAGTTTGGGTAGTAGGAAAGTAGGAGTAAGTCAGATAGCAAGTACATCTATGGCAGGGTGTTGATAAGAGAAATACTTGACAGAAATCACACAAGGAGTCCACGTGACAAAACATGCCATATTCAAAGGAAAGAACGGATAGGGAGAACGTGCGTGCGGAGGATAAGTAAGCTTTCAGGACTTAGCCAATTTCAAGCATAAAGGTCTATGTTTAGAAGATGGTGTTCAAAGCACACAAACGAGACACAGAAGTGTGTGCCACGCATTGTCTATTTCTAGAGGATCGGATTCATGGCACTTTTGCATGGAGACAGGTTAAGAATAGGATTGTCATTGAATTTAACTAACAAAAGTCTATAGATAACACACTTGCATGTGGGGCTATACTTGTAAATGACGCGTGGCTATTAATAGCATGCGACCTATTTTTGGAATGGGTAAGCGGTGAAGGGAAAGTCCCCACCCTATATATATTTAGTAAACTGTGTATTATAGAGACACACAGAGTAGAGAGACACGCATGTAGGTGGTGAGTATACAAAGATATGTGTATGTATGTGGATTACTGTATCAGATCCATGCGCGCATAGGCATAGATTGTCGTTATTGTAAGAAGCTTATGTATTATTGTTCTTATTAATATATGGAAGATATTGGCTGAAACAGAGTGTCATTCCTGTGTGTTTTAGATATTGCATGTTCTTGAATTAATCATGATTACTGTTTAAAATCTATCCTTCTTTACATCCAGATCTATCATACACTGTAGAATGATGTGTTAATTATGGATCTCTATGTTTTAAGTCTTCATCATGCTAACACCCTGATGTAACAACCCTAAATAGGGATCTGGTACATTTGTGCTGTTTGGGTGAGCGTTCAGCTTAGGCCGAGTGATGTGCCAACGTGTCTCGAGTATTAATTGGTAAATTCTAGGTTGTATCATTGGTTCTGTTGCTGGGACCTCTTTTTCAATTGTTTCTAGGTTGGTTCGCGATGAAGAGGTACCAGTTAACTCTAGCAAGTGTTGAGGAATGGATACACGATATGGAGGAAGACTACGCATAAAGGTTCAACACTGGATCTGAGTTAAATGCACGCACTTGGGTCAAACAGAATCTATATGATAGTTTATATGAGATCTTCTTTGTTATTTTCCCAGTAAACCTATACGAATGTCTGATTGCATATGTGTCTAAATGGAATTGGAGGTATTGCATGCTTGTTTGGATGTATGAAGAATTTCAAGCACTTTATGATGTTGATATGATCTAGACTCGCCTTGTGGATACGTGGTTCTATGGTGTTTTAAACAATTATATTCTGGAGTATTCAATCTCTACGTACTCTTGCCCACAGGTAGCTGAATTCTAGTTTTTACAGTATCCCAGAGGGACATATTTACAAGGTATTCCACTGGAATGGGGGCAGGAACAGGATCGGTGAATGATGACGGACTTAGCGGTGGAAAGGCAGAGGGAAGAAAGGCAACTTAAGTATAATGAGGCGTGTGAGAGGGAGATAGAGAAGTAGCGTGACATTGCAGAGTGGATGGTGTTGTGGAGAGAGATGGCTCATGAAGGATTTAAAGCTCACATAGAAGATGTGGAGCCATAGCATCATGAACTCCCCCATCCAGGAAATCATGATAGGGAACCCTCATCAACCTCACAAGGAAGCGGCCAGCAGAGATAATCTGGGCCACAGGCGTGCATCTGAACCTACCTGATAACCTAGCCCTTGTGCTTGGTTTTCCAGTATTTATTATGACAAGTAGTTAGAAAGTGCATTTAGGAAGTAGAAGAACCGAAGTAAGTCATAAAGCAAGAACATCAATGGCAGGGCAGACGACCTCATTATTTTTTGGAGGAACGTTTTTAGGCGCGTCATCCACACAAAATGTAAGCATGCAAAATATTGGATTCACCTCTGGGAGTGGAGCTACCTCACAGATTGTAGGGGTTTGGTATAGTACTACTGTCAGGGCACATGGAAGTGCATCGACAAGTCCTATTCCAACTATAGGTAGGAGATCAAGAGGTATAGGTGGTTCTAGTTCTGGTGGATTTGGTGGTTTTAGAGGTAGAGGAAACAAAAGAGGTTATGGATCGGGCAGGCAAGGCCCGCAACAACCTCATAATATCTATATGGAGATGTCTCTTCATCTCCCAGAGTATAGAGGCATAGAAGATGTTGTTGAGCATGTGCACATGTGTGAAATATTATAGAGCGTGAAAGGGATCACGACATCAGAGCGCAAACATGAAGTTTGACACAAATCAAACTTGCATGGATTATGCAACATTGAAGGATGCTTTCTTAAAAGAGTTCTATATCCCAGAGTTTGAACATAAGAGTATAAGTGTGCTTAAAGATATCAAACAAGACACTACTGAGAGTGTACATGAGTATGAAGCCCACTTTAAAAAACTTATATCTAAGATGTCTTATGATATTCACGCAAGCCAACATGCACAATGGTTTTTTGGAGGATTAATTACACCGTTTAGAAGGGCACTGTCACATAAGACATACAATGATCCGCGCAAAGCATTAGAGGCAGCCCTACGTGCTGAGGTAGTTGGGAGTATTGACACTGGTGTTAGCCCATTCTTAGAGGCACATATTGCAGCCATGACAAAGCGGCTAGAGAAACTATCAACAAATTCAACCCATGAAACACGCTCAGGGATTTGGTGTACAGATTGTGAGGTAGAAGGACACACCAAGGATAGTTGCCCTCACAGGTCTATACGTTCATTACTGCTAGACTGTGAGATCTGTCATTTGAATCATGATGCTAGCCACTATCCTTTGTTACAACGCATGATAAGGAAGAATGTATCCTGCTATTGTAAGATTTTCCAGTCCATGACCCATGATACTGAAGATTGTAGATTGATTGTGTAGACACTAAAATTAGGTCACACTCCCCTTTCGTCCCTCGACATATAAGCACCCTTTATTACATTTACCTATCCATGACCCCCTTCATCCCACTAATATTAATTTAATTCAATTAATGCTTTATCCTCACTATATTCATTATTTAAATATATTATTTAAATAATATCTACACATATAGTTCACTTAGACACCTCACCAAGCTAACTCAACCTAAGACCTATTCTTAGCAAGTTCCCATAAACTAACTAAGACCTTACCCAAACCCTAAAAATCAGTGCCTACATTCCCTCTAACCACATTCCCCCATACTCATAAGAGGCTTCTAAGTCTAATCTATGGGATAATGACATGAGATCCAAGAAAATCAGGAGGATCTTCCTAAGTTTAGTAAACCTAGGAAATCCCACCTCGACCAACATTGATTACCCCTAACCATCGCCAGTTAAGCCAAACCTCCATGTGGTTACCCCTTTTAACCCAAAACAACCTTAGTCTTAAGGTTGGAACTTGGAACTTGGAACTTGGAACTTGGAATCAAGAAATTTGATGAGAAAGAACACATCTTAGAGAGATAAACGCATCTTCGGAGAGCTAATTCTAGCAGAAAACTTACATCCAAGGAAGGAGATTGAGCATCTTCTCTTGCACGGCCATCCTAGCCATGATCTGATCCAACCAAGCAAAAAGGAGTGTGTATACATCCCATGAAGAAGCTTGTTCTTCAGTTGGGTGATCACTTGCAACCTTTAAACCCATAATCAACACCTCCATCCTTCACACACAGACCTTCAAGAATGAAATCCAAGTAGTTCCTCCTAGCCAAAAGGAAGCTCTCATGGTCAGCTATGGATTCAGAAGTCATACGCACGTAACAACCCATCAACCGACATTTGAACTAGGTATTCCTCCTATGCCTGTTACTCTATCTATTTCATGTCAAAAATTCAAAGAAACAATCTACAGAAAAAGGTGAAATATTTTGGCACCACCCGGTGGGGACCCATCCGGGGTTCCTTGCATTTCATTCATTCCTAGGAAAAAAATATGTGTTTGTTTCCCTTCTAAAAAGTGTACACACTAATTTTCTTCCCTGGTAATCCACATCTCTTCTTTCTATTTGCTCTAAAGGAAAATTTTCTTTTGGTGTAATTACAAAAGAATCAGTTCTTCATTTTTTTTGCATTATAGTGAAAGAGCATCCCTCTTCCTATTCATTTTATTATGTCATCTAATTTCACATTTTCGATTTGGGTTTTAAAATCATTGCATTTCATTATGATTTTCTACATTAGCTCACATTAATTGAGGGCAACCTATACGCTGGAAGTCATTACCAGCTCAGATGGTTGACAAACGAATCGTAGAAAAGCACTTCTATCCTTTTCTCTTTCTCTGAGTCTTACCAAACCCCACAAAAATTCAAAATACCTACATTCTTAAACAAAATCTTACCTGGAAGAAGCTATAGGTGATCACATGATCACGACATAGTGGGCACCCAGCTCGCTGCTCTGTCGAGTCATACTTCAGAGAAAAGCCAGCCCCCACCATAACATACCTGAAACCTCACCCTTTAGATATCCTTCTTTGTAGGAAGCCATCCTCACCAAAAACTCTATTTCACAATTCATGTGTCAGTCCCTAAATAGCATAAGCTAAACAAACATAATAGAAAGGGCACTCCTAGGATCGCATTTTCTTAGTGTTTTTTCTTGGCTTGTGTTTTGAGGTGAAAGATCACGTTCATCACTTTTTTTGTTCATCCTTGCACGCTCCTCATCATAGCTGGTGTATTCCAACTTCACCTGAGTGTGCCTGGGCCATATCATCATAATTTCCAGAATTTTGGGTCTGATTCTACATCAGATTTTAATTCACAACCACTTTTTTTCATCACTGTCTCAATTTCACAGTAACCGTCATCGGTTATACGAAATCAACGTCAGTTCTAGGTCCTTTTGCTAATCTACTCAAAAGGACATTTTACTCTACTTTCTTCCACTTTTCACAATCTCTATCACTGTCATCATTCTCATTGATGTTTTAAACATCCCTAGATTTGGCGTAACTATCAAATTTTACCTTCTGCCTCGTTGTTTACTCACTATCCATTTTCTACAGTGACCGGCAGCAGTTACCCCTGACCGACGTCAGTTTTCCCTAACTGGTATCGGTTAGCTTGTTTCACATTCCACCCACCATTTGTTACTTCATCCACTTTTAATCACCAGATTCACCTGTTCCTACTATTCTCTATATTATTTACAAAAAATCAGCCCTTCTAGGTCAATCTTGGTTCACATGGTGCTGACTCAAAGACAAGCAAATGCCCTTGTTTTCCATGCCAGTTGTCAACCACTCCCACCTAGTCCCTCACCACCTTCTATTTTATCACCAGCCATGGATCCCATCCAGCCTACTACTATCGCTACCAGAGACAAGGATTTTGTATGACTCCTTGACCAGAACCCTACCGCCTTGCAGTTTTACCTTTCCCACTCATCTACCTGAGATGCCTTGGGTTAGTTGATATACGGCATGCTTGTATCTATCCCCCCCGAATCTCGCACCCAGTTCCGCATCGACTCCATTTGGTTTCGTGCTGCCCGCATCCACTTTACCCCTAGTCGTTTCACAGTTAGGTTTTGTACCTGCTATGACTGTTGTGTCTGTTACCTCTGTAGCACCCATTACGTCCACTATACCTTTGATGACTACCCCAAACACAACTTCATCCACCCCTAATGTCTCATACATCCCTGTAGCTACACTCCCACCTCAACTGTCGATGACTCCTACTCCATTTCAAAACGTGGTTCTTTCCATGACACAATCATTAGCCCCTATTGCCACTAGGGTTACCACGACCCTTCCACCCCCATATACATACTACCAACAACCGCTTGTTTCATCTATTATTCATTTTGGGTACATACCCCCTATTTCATTGCCTTCTTCTCCACCACCTTACATGGTAGCCCCACACACTGGAATGCCACCCCCATTATATGCCCAAAACCAACCTCCTCACGCTATAAGAGGCATCCAATCATCACAACCCACCAATGACCTAATTAAATTGATGTTGGACAAGATGTAGACACTCGAGGCGTCAATTTTCAGCTCCTGCAACACTCTCACCTACGATGAGATTTGCAATGAGCCTATTCACCCATCCATTCCTATCCGTTCATACCCTGTGCATTGGGAAATGCCTAAATTCAACTGCTTCAATAGTAAGGAAGACCCACAACAGCATTTGCGCTTGTTTAAACACAGGTGTTATCTGATTGCTCATGATGATGCCTTGATTTTGAGAAATTTTCCCATGTCCCTCACTGGACCTGCATTAGATTGGTATAGTGGGTTACCTAAACACTCTATATTTTCATTCAATCAGGTAGCCCAAGATTTCTTGGATCATTTCTCTATCAATATCGCCAAGAAGGTTACCATGACTGATCTATATTCCACACGTCAGTACGAAGATGAATCTATCGTAGATTTTGTCACTCGCTGACACAGCCTGATTAATCAACTTACCTTCCAATTGCCACAACCGGAACTCGTCGAGCTCTTCACACGAGCTTGCGCCTAGAAACATCTCCCTGACCTTGCAAGTCCAAACTTTTTGAACATTCAAGGAGGCATTCATTATGGCATGAAAGTTAGAGATTCAGGCCATCGAAGAAAAGAAAATCCAATTACGAAATAAGAATTCGACATTCAATTCAAATGAAACATCTTCTTCTTCCAAACCACCATCCAATTATTCAAAGGCTAAAGGTACCACTAACGCAGTGGTACTCAAGGCCGGCCCAACTCATCCGTCTAATTAGGCTACACCCTCATCTAATATATCACCTATATAGGCTTTTCGATTCAGACAAGAGCAGCGAAAATATACCCTAATTGGGGAACCTTACTCTTATGTCTTAGAAAAGCTTATCAAAGCTGGAGCTATCACTCTTCCACCCATAAAACCACACAATGGTTTTGACCCCTACTCGCCCCATGCCCACATGGTATAAAGAACATCATTTATGTAACTATCACCGAGTGAAGGGTCATAGTGATGACAACTGCATCACTTTTAAGAATATTGTCCAAGAAATGCTTGAGAAAGGTGAGTTAACTATGGATAATCCCAATGCCACCCCTAACCAAAATCTGACAAATCTTCAAAAAAACCATTTCCCAACCATGCCTCTTCATCCAATCAAACCGGTGAGACATCCACTCACGATACCTATACCTGTGAGGTTCACTGCAATCTTTAATGAGGTACACTGTTTCCTCTCAATTACCTCACATCCCTTCCATAGAGGAAATCCTAGCCCAAAATACTCCTTCCACATTGGAACCAACTTCCATTGTTCCTTTACCAACAGAAGAGAACCTTTCATCTCCTTCATCACCAACAGAGGGGTCTTCTGACTAACATTGAGCCTCATCTCTCCCCTAGCTTCACCACTTAGAGAGCCTTTACCTACCATACCTCCTATATCCGTAGAGGAGCTCCCATTAGCTCCTCCACCCATAAAGGAGCACCTATTACCTTCTCCACCCGCAGAGAAGCACCCATTACCTCCTCCACCCATAGAGGAGCACCTATCCATTCCTCCACTTATAGAGGAGCTCCCATCATCTCTTCCACCCATCATAGACCCAGTTGAGGTACCTCTACCTCTTGACGAGCATTCTCCATTGGTTACCCAACATCCAACAGACCTGCTTTCAGCTCTCTTACCCACGGAAGCTAAAGTTGGCCAATTCCCCATCTCTAATATACATTTTACAAGAATTCCCATTAGGTCCTCACCAACTCCACCCACAGACATGTGTCATTCTCAACGTTTGGCCGATCACTTACATTATGTAGATAGAGCCTTACTATGGGGGTGCCTCTTACTCTCATGTCTCAACACAGATGCAGAGATCCCTTGATCACTCCTCCACTATCTACCCAAACACATTTCCACCCATCAAACAAAAATATAACCACTTCTGCCACAACCCCTTCCATGATACCTGTTAGCACTCACACCACACCCTTACCCATAACCCGACCTATATCTAAACCCAAAACAATACCTACAATATTTGCCTCCACTAAACCTATTACCCACTTTAAGGGTCACCCCGACCACCAACCTTACTCATCCACCTATTAAACTAGATTTATTTGCATCCTCCAATGTCAATACCACACCTACTCTGACACACAAACCAAAGAAACAAACTCATTGACCTCATACCCCGAATACACCAATCACACCCGTACTTGTCTTGTCTGCCTTTAGACCTCAGCTTCCCAACATGGTCAAGCACCCTTCACTCATCCATAAACCAATAACACAACAACCCATTCCTTCCTCACAAACCTCTAGCCTACACAGGCACACAACACGACTCATACACACACCTACAGTCTCTTTACCATCAATACCTCCAATCCCTTCAGCTATTGCTTCACTACCCCACTACACTTCAGTCATTGTCCCCTCAACACCCCAAGCATGACCCCGCATCATCTACCTTCATAGCACCCCCATTATACTTGTGGGTAACTCACCACTCTTCCTCCATTTTCTTTTCCTTCTAGACCTTGTACACCCACATCGCCTTTACCCAAGAAGGTGCAACCCAAAAACAAAACCCCACTACCCCAAAATAAGGTAGTCAAAACAACCCCACACCCTCCTACCAATCCATCTATTGTACCCCTACCCAAATGAACCACGACCGATACCTCAAACCACACTGGCACCTAAACCCATAGCTCAACCCATTCCTACACTTCCAAAAACAGTTACCTGAAAACCAAACACACCTATACCCAAACCTACGTTCGCTTCCCATTTTGATCCACTAGCAGGGTCCTATTCCAAAATTTTAACCAACCTCCTCGAGACTTCTGTTATCACATTACCACCACTCCGACCTTACAACCCCCTCAAACCCAAGCCAAAAGGGTTTGATGATACTAAAATTTGCGCATACCATCGTGTGCTAGGGCACAATGTGGAGAGCTACAAGGCCTTGAAAACTGTCCTTATTGAATTGTGTCCACTAGAAACTAACTTTGACAATGACGACCTTCTTTATGAGGATCTTGCTTCACCAACACCCATTCCCACACTACCCACTCAACAACCACAACCCCCACCCTCACAGCTCCTAGAACCACACTTAAGATTTGAAATTAACATGGTTCACATTAGAGAACTTTCCACGCCGCCACCCAAATGTCATTATGCCCCAACTGACCTCATAGGGCTTTTCTCCTCCACTAGGTTTTTGCCCTTCATGTCTTTATACCACTCACTCTACACCTTCTCCATTTTCCAAATTCCCTCAAATTAACATGGTACACATCACTACACGTGTGCGCAGAAGGGAAAAGAAAAGGTAGCTGACCCACCAACCAATCTTATACCCAACATACAATCTACACCTATACTTAAAATCACTATCCGCGCTTCCCCACATATCCCATTTCTAACGGCATCACACATCATACTCATGCTCAAAAAAATTACACCAATCTCCCCTCAAAATGTCCTTATACGACCTCATCCAAACCTCGAAATCCCATTGTCAAGCTATTATGGAGGTCCTTCAATCCATCGAGGTTTTACCTAACGACGCTACACTTGTAGCCTCCATTATCACACCCGATCATGTAGCCTCTCTCACCAAGTTACCCACCTTTATCCTCACCTCATCTTGTTCACCAAGTGGCCTCCCTTAGCTTCTCAGAGGAGGAGATCGTGTCACATCAAAATGATGACCTGGGACCTAGACCCTCTTCATCTATGTCCACATTGATGACATACGGGTGTGTCGTGTGATGATTTATGGAGGCGCTAGCATTAAGATCATTTCATCCCATGCATTTACTCAAATGTACATACCTGACAATTACATGAATAAACATTTGGTCATGTTTTTTTCATTCAACGATGCTATCACATCCACACTAGGCACTTTCATCCTTCACATTTCGTGTGGGCCCCTGCACTATTCCAGAATTGTCCTTATGTTCTGGAGGGGGAACTCCAGTATAACTTGTTACTTGGTAGATGCTGAAAACGTGTCATGGGTTGTATTCCTTCCAATTTACATCATTGTCTAAATTTTGAACATGAGGGACACACTTATACCATTCCAGTTGACCCGTCACCTTTCAAAACATGCAACATGCTTTACCGACCCAATGATGTGCTCATACCTATCAAGCCATCTACCTCCACAACCACTACCTCTTCACCTACACCTCCACCTACCAGTACAACCGCTGCTTTCACCACACATACCTCCTCTATTCCTACCGCTGCTATAACCTCCATGGCTGACCCATTAGCTTCCCAATCCATTAACTCCACCTATGCATTGACCTCCGACACATCATCCATACCAGCTACCCACATACCAACCACTGATCCCTTGGAAGGTGTTTTTCAACACCTCACTCTGGGGGAGTACTGCCTATATAGTGTCAACACATTCCTTACTCCGCACGAGTATGGAAGCCTTCACCAACACCCTCGCTATGATCACCGTATAGGAGAATTCCTCCTTTATGGTCCTCCTCATCTTCGTACTAGTCTCACCTATGGGGGACTTGATACTACCACTTACACACCTGAACCACCATCACAACCCTACCCATTTTCCGCTGACTTCCAATCATATACCAATCGCCATTTCACCCACACCTTCTTGCACCGTTGTACATGGAAGGGTTTTGGTTTTGGATTTTACGAGCAAGGATTCCATACCGTTATTCCATGTACCACCCACAAACATAATGACCGTAGTGGTATCGGCTTCCCCGAACCTCCTACTAAATAGGCCCGCATTGAACTCATTGCGGACCCTAGCCCTTCTCCACCTTCATCACCACCCTCACCGACGGAGTCGATGGATCCTGAATCTATCCCTCCTAACTTTTTTTTTCATAAACACCATTTCCTTGGGGCCTTTGACTTATCAACGTGAAGGCGAGGCCCCTTCCACTCTCCCATTCTTGTATCCTGAGATGATCAATGATGACACACCTACCATTAACATCGTTCAATGTCAGGATGATGAATCCATACTCACCTACCTTGGTGCAGAAGACTCATATATTCATCGGTCGTTACCCTCTAAGACACAAACCATGTTGAATGAATCGACTATCGATATCAACATTCATACTCAGGATGACCCGCACATCCTAAAGATCAGATAATCTTTAGATGTTGCTGAACAGGAAGCCATCACTTCTTTTCTCCGAGATCATAACCACGCTATTTCACTTGGTCTTACACAGACATACCCGGTATTGACCCCACCATAGTGGTCCACAATATCGTAACCGTTCCCGATGCCAAACCTATCAAACAAAAGCTGAGGAAAATGCACCCTCGCATTGCTCTTCTCGTCAAAGAAGAACTTCAACACCTTCTTTTTGTTTCCTTCATCTTACCCATTGATTATCCTTGTTGGATTTCTAACATTGTCCCTGTTACTAAAGCAATAGGGGGACTCTGCATTTGCACGGACTTCTGTGACCTCAACCTCGCCTACCCGAAAGACGACTTTCCCTTTCCTAGTATTGATCAACTGGTTGACCTCACCACTGGTCACGAGATGCTCTCACTCATGGATGGCTTCTCAAGTTATAACCAAAATTTTCTTGCCCTAGAAGATCAGCACAAGACCACATTCATTACCCCTTGGGGAACCTTTTGCTATCGAGTCATGCCTTTTGGCCTCAAAAATGCTGGTGCTACATATTAGCGTGCTATGACTTACATCTTCCATGATATCATGCATCGCATATTGGAAGATTATGTGGATGATCTCTTGGCCAAATCTAAACGTCACGCCGAGCACCTCGTTTTCCTCAAAACCATCTTTGACCGCATCATTAAATATTGCGTCCTCCTTCAACCTAAACAATGTGTCTTCACGGTTCTGTTAGGAAAGCTCCTGGGATTTATTATTTCCCTCCATGGTATAGAAGTTGACCCTGCTAAAGTTAAGGCCATTCTGGAAATGCCTCCACACAATAACCTTAAACAACTCCGTAGCCTGCAAGGTAAATTGCAGTCTATTCATCATTTCATTTCACAATTATCTGATCGATGTCAACCATTTCATCATCTTCTTAGGAAGGATGTCTCCTTTAAATGGGATGATGATTATCACAAAGCTTTTGAGTCCCTAAAACAATATCTTCTCCAACCACCCGTACTCATTCCACCTAAAGATGATCAACCTTTTTACCTATACATATCCGCTACTGATCATTCCTTGGGGGCCATGCTTGCTCATCGTGATGAACAACATAGGGAGTAGGCGGTTTATTACATAAGCCGTACTCTTTTGGACTATGAAACGCAATAAAACCATCCAAAAAAGATTTTCTTAGCCTTAGTTTTCATTGCCACAAAATCTGCCATTACCTACTCAACCACAAAACCTATGTCGTGACCAATACCGATCCCTTACACTTCACGTATGCCAAACCTTATCAAAACCAGCACGCCGCATGATGGCTTATGATTTTAGTTGATCTTGACCTCAAATTCATTCACCAAAATTCCATTAAGGGCTAGGTTATCACCGACCAACTGGCTGACATACCTATTTCTGGGGACCAACCCTCTAATTTTGACTTTCCCGATGAATCCATTGCTACCCTTTCCCTGGACGAACCCCCTTACCAAATGACACTGTTCTTCGATGGTTCCAAGTGTCAGTGTGGGGGGTGGGGATGGTGTTATCCTCATTCCTCTGGATGGAGAACCCATGCCCTTGTCTTTCAAACTAGACTTTGAATGCACCAACAATATTGCCAAGTACAAAGCGCTCATACTAGGTCTTTAGACCGCCTACGCCCTAGATGTTAAATCAATCCACATCTTTGGTGATTCACAACTGGTCATAAAACAAGTCAATGTTATGTACCAATTTCGTAACGAGATACTTCAAAAGTATAAACATCATGTAGACATACTTTTAACCACCTTTGATCGTTACACCCTTCAAACCATCCCACGTTCAACCAACAAATTTACAGATACCATGGCCTACTTAGCTTCCCAAATACCCGCTTCCCCCGCCAAGTCCAAAATCTTTGTCATCGTACAACACCTCCATTCACCTTCTTATTTACCTCACGATGTTTACTCAATCGGAACTGACACCCCTAACACAAGTGACCTTTGGTATAAACAATACTCTGACTACCTTTCCTTCTCCATCTTACCTCCTGATCTCACCCGTAACAGACAATGCACCTTCCTTAAAAGGGTCTCCCATTTCGTTATCCTTAGGGTGACTCTTCTATAAGCGTGGATTTGATGGTATTTTCTTACGATGCCTCACCAATTCTGAAATTCCTTATACCATTAAGGAGGTTCATGATGACATATGTGGAGGTCACTTTAGTGGCCTTGCTATTGCTAAGCGTATTCTTCGCCTAGGCTATTACTGGCCGACCCTTAACAATGATTGTTGTGACTATTTCAAATGATGTGTGAAATGTCAACAGCATTCCAACCTTCATCATACACCCAGTCATGCCTTATAGATCACTCATGACCTTTGGCCTTTCTCCTAATGGGGTTTGGATCTTGTCAGAGAAATCAATCCTCATTCTTCCCAACGCCATCAATGGATCATAACTGCTACCGAATACTACAAAAAATGGGTGGAAGCCATTACACTCATCTCCATGAAATCCAAGAAAATATATGAGTTCGTTAACCATCACATCATTTGCCACTTTGGTGTCCCTCATCGCCTCATCACTGATAATGGAAGACAATTCAAAAACAAAACACTGCAAAAAATTTGCGATGCCTTTGGCATTCAGCTTAGTTTCTCATCACCTTATTACCGATAAACCCATGGCCAAGTCGAATCCACTAACAAAACCCTCAACAAAATTCTCGTGAAAGTGGTTGACGATACTGGGAGGGATTGGCATACACACATTCCTTTTTCCCTATGGGCCTACTGCACTAGTATTCACACTTCCACTATGGCTACACCCTTTTCACTGGTCTACGGTACAGAGGCTATTCTGCCTCTCGAAGTCTAGATCCCCTCACTTCGCAATTCTCTCCATGACATTCTTACTGATGATGACTTTTTTCAGAACCAGCTTAGCACAACTAGAGTTATTAAATGAACGTTGTCTTAACGCTCTGGATCACCTTCAAGTTTACAACAACGTATCAAATGTGCTTATGAAAAATGTGTTCATGAACGCACCTTTCAAGTCGGTGACCTTGTCTTAAAAGAAAATAAACACGTAACCAAAGCAGAAAAAATTAAATGGGAAAAATTTTCTCCTAATTGGCTTAGACCATACATCGTAATTCATACCTATGGATCGGGTGCCGATCATTTTTCCTCCCTTGACAGTAAACTTGAACCTGAGCCCCTTAACACATTGCATCTTCGACCATTCTATTGTTGACTCATTGTCCTACCTCACTGTTTGTCTCTCTCCACACTCATCCCTTGAGTTCTATCCACTCCATACACCTCCCTAACAATTAAACAAGAATCATATGAGTACTTGTCACTTGTTATCTTCTCTTGAATATGTGTACCATGGCACTACACTTAGCATGATTCTCATGGATACTTTTTGTCTACCTTTAGATGAGATCCCGTGGTCGCTCCACCTCGCCTTTTGAAAAAGAGTCTTATCCTTCACCTTGGTCTTTTCCATGATTTCAAAGACCTCCAATGGAACCAAACTCCTTGAGTCAAACTTCTAATAAATAAAAAAAGATGACTCCCTCAAAAGGACATCTTCCTCTCAACCAAATTGCTACTATAAATAGACTTCTCCCGTGAAGGACAGCTAAGTGAAGCTTTCAAAATAAAAATAAAAATGAGAGAAACCCAAGCTGTCCACATCGATCAGCTTCACAAAGACCTCAAGGAGTACCATATTATTTATCCCATATAGACTTCCGCATCAATCAGTCTATCAAAACAAAAACACTTTTTAGTTATGGACTTTCCCATTGTGACCTTCGACCTCTTGCCAAAAAGACCTGTCACTCCAAACATATATAATTAACTACCTTTCACCCACCTTACCATTTCCACTCTCATTTTCCTAAATCTCCTCAAGGGACATCTTGGAATTTCAACATTTGGTGATCCTGTGACTACTTTCCCTTTAGAACAGTTAATCATCCAATGCCTTTCGGATCTTGTGTTCATCACCCCCTTCATGGTATGATCTACTTGGTATGATCCTACCCAATTAGGTGGCTTTATCACCTCCCTCTTATCTTTTAACCATCTTTTTTTACATTTTGATTACCTTACATGCAGGACTTGGTTCTTGATGCTTACCCTTCGAGGGTGATACTCCCCCTTTCACCATAATCACCTTCGCCTGCATCATTTTATCTATAATCTACCCACACCTATTAAAACTAAACCCACAACATGCCCAAAACCCTACAAACTCATTCTCATATTCTTCCCTAGCTCATGGGAGAACTACGTCGGTCGAGGTCCCTTTTCACCGGGACTATGTAGACAGTACTCCGAGGGCATGGGGCCCTTAGAGGTTAGCTCAGCCACTCTCTACCCTAATCAATTCATCAACCATGCCTAACTCACCATTTACCCCACACTTCACTTAGTTCCACGTTTCTAACAAAATTGGAAATTAAGCCACATATATAACAAATTGCTTACTACAACATACATTTATAACATTTTTTATCACTCTACCATCACTATCCCATAGAGTATACAACATTTCACATATGACCCATAATATCATTCATTTCCAAAATAATGAAGCATAACTAAACCTACTTTCAACTCAACCATGCTTATAACCTAACTCAACCATGCTTATAAACTGACTCGATCCATGCCTATAGCCTGATTCGACCATGCCTATAACCTGACTCGATCCATGCCTATAACATGACTCGATCCATTCCTATAACTTGACTCGATCCATGCCTAAACCAACCTGACTCCATCATGCCTAACTCATCTACTTTCCATCCATATCAAATTAACAAATCCATATCTCATCTAACACAAGCCATAAATCTAATATCTCATAAACATATTAACACATTACCACATACCATGAATCTCATCATATAAATCAATCAATGTGTATCTCAAAATACATGCCTGTCTCATCATGGCCATCATCTCAAAAATGTTGGTACGTAGGCCGATATACAATACAAAATTTCATCGGCACGCAGGCCGGTCTCATATATACACAAAGAATGAATGAATCAATATAACAAAAATCTTTGGCACGTAGGCTGGTATAACTCACAATATATAACAAAATCACTCATACATCCTCACTATCTTCAGCATGTAGGCTAGTATGTGATCAAAAATACAAAAATCTACGGCATGCAGGCCAACATATATATCACCAATAAACACTAGTATACATCCAAAATCAAGGTGGCTGCATATCAAACATCTCACCGGATGTCCTCCATCTTTGTGTCCCCTACACCCTTGGCCTCCTGTGCCCCTGCTGACACATCACCTTTCTCTAGATCACCATGTGCTAGTGGCCTCTCCCTGATCAGGCCTCGGAGCTCGCTGCCCTCCTGTGCTCTCAACACTATGTGTGCGGGATCTTGTCCTCTCACTAAACACCTGTTGTGCCTTGTACTCTCCATAAGAGAGGAGGTCTATCCCGGCTACCATAATTTGGTTCTGATAGTATCATGCCTCACTTAGGGAATCCTGTAACTTGGATATAGGCACGGTCTAGGGTGGTCCCATAGGTCTTGGCCCCTATACCTGCCCTATGCCAACCTGTGAACTAGGACCAACTCCCTGCACCTATGGTGGTGCCCCCTGCCCCGGTGCCTGTGGTGGTGCCCCTGTCCCTATGCTTGTATCTGGACCTGTAAGACCCCGATCTATGCCTGGGTTGTGGCCAAATGAACCTGTAATCTTGCCACCTGAGCCTGGAGGGTTGTCACCTGACCATCTCTGTCTCCATCTCCTCCATCTCCTCCACCCTCTCCCTCCACCATCTGGGCCTGTAGATTGGCCACTTGTACTCATAGCTCCGCTACCTCTACCTCTGACCCCTCCAACTGTATCTATGGTATACCTATCTGTGTGATCAGTTTTGCTACCTACCCCTGTAGGGCGTCTCTCTGCACTGTCATGGTAGCTACATCTGGCTACCCTGGTCTAGGTGGTATGACTCATAACTGAATCGCCCACCACTTCCTGTACCTATTTGTGCATCCAACATCATTAATCTGTTGATCCACTGGCTGCTCCTCCTCTCCTGTAGGTTCTATAGGTTGTGGTAGAGGGAGAGGCCTCTCCACGTAATATCTCTGATACTATGGGAAGGGCGGGGGAATATCCTGTACGAGCCCGAACTGCCATCGGACCCTATCAACTGGGATCATCTCATCCTCCCCCGTACCCATCTCCTGTATCCCTACCGCACACATCTCGGTGGGAATGCATCTACTCGAGGCATCCCTATCGGTCGAACACAAATTATGTGCTCGTAGGCCCAGTAGTGCAGTATAAATGTACAATACATACTAAACTTGTGCATCCACCCATACGCCCACAGCTCCTTGTAAAGCTGCACCAAGAATTTTGGTGCCCAGGCAAAGTGTGTCTCATGTACCATCATATCGTGGAGCACCCCCATCAGTGATCAGGGAAAGCATCCACCCTCTGCATCAGGAAGTGCATAGCAACACACTACCTCCATCAATAAAACTACTAGCCTCGTCTCATCCGGGCGGACTAGCTACATATCACCATAGCTCAAACTAGCGCTATAGAAACTCAACTCCACCACCTCCTCACCAAATACAGTCTCGATTAGCTCCTCTAAGGCCTCGGAGGAGATAGAGTACACCTGGGCCCCAAATATGGGTAACCTCAGAATCTGGAACACGTCCTCCAGGGTGATGGTCATCTCAACCGTCGGAAGGTGGAACATGTTGGTCATGGAGTCCATCTATCAATGAGCATGACCATCAAACTAGGCTTTCAAATAACATGTCGGTAGCACTGAATACCACTCAAGCCCACTACCTCCACGTGCTATAGCTCCAATGGGCTCGCTAGGCCACACAATGTTACTAATAGTGGCGGAACCTTGTCTCGCATGTGTAACTGTGATCGACCCTGTATTCAATCCAAAGCACAACATTAATCTACCTTTACCATGACATTATTCCTCACTTATCATTACCCACCACCCTGTTTTTTTACCTTACCCATCTCAACCACCTAACTTACATCATTTTCTTTGACCCTTGAGCCTAAAATCCCGACCGGTGCTAGTTCAGCCTAACCGACTCTGGACACCCTTAAACCGGCATCGGTCACCTGTTAGGTGACCGATCCGGGTTCTACCCGACCAATGCCGACCAAGCTTGACCGACGTTAGTCATTGTCACGGAAAACTCCACCACTTCCCAAACCCCCTTTTTTCTCAAACCCTCCCACTTATCCCTTTTACCCCACGTACACTGACCTACATTACCCCAAAAACCCTCCCCACCCCACCTATCCAATTTCCTATCCCTCCCCCCCTCTTTTTTTCCCATTTTTCCCCCCATACCCGATTTAACTTTATTTCCCTCCCACAAAATACCAACACCCACAAAACTCTACTCAAACCAATTATTACACCATCTACTATATCTAATTAACATTAAAGAGTTCGGTGCTTACCTCGTCACACTGCCGCCGTCTTGGTGGCACATATGGCCACGGTGCTGGTGGTCCACTTGATCCCTCTCCCGCCTCTACCATCACCAAATATCTACCCACACACTCCAACCAATCGAATCCCTCACTAAGATCTCATGGACCCACTACTAACCAACCCAACCACTGTCAACTCACCCTGCCAGCTCACTGTCCTGTAACCTCTGGATGCTTTTCTCACTTTTCTCTCTTTTTTTTCCTTTCTTCACTTCGTAATTCACAAATAAAAAATAAAAATGTGGCTTTTGTTTTATACCAAACCTGACCTAACCGACGTCGGTTCCCCTAGACCGACATTGGTCTTGTGTCACTGGTTTTCCTATACCGACATCGGTTATCCATGACCGTCATCGGTCACCCTTACCTACACATTGCCCTTACTTTACCATTTTACCCCACCCTATACCTTGCTCTTTACCCCATACCTTTACCCAACTCATTACCTTGCCTTTCCTACCCTCATCATTTACTACCTCCATTTGTCCTCCTTTGGGGACTCATTATTTTACCCTTACCTTGGCCTTACCCATGCCGTGACATAGATATTTGGACCTGGACCATCGCTAGTGACCTTTAACCTCATGTGTTTGCTATACCTTGCAACACTGTTACCTATGTTGATTGACCCAATGACCTTACCTAGCCTATGGTCATGACCGTTTATCCTGACCCTACCTTTGGTGTACAGGAACATACCTAAACGTTCTTGCACCTAACCTACGTTGTGTTCCTAACCTTATCCTATACCTTGGATACAAGATTCACTTCAACCTTGTTTGGATAACCCTATCAACCTTAGACGATGTAGAGTTTGCCTGCTCTTCAACCCGGTAGTGTGCTATAGTTTATACGTGTGCGTGCATTTGACTGTCGCTACCTGTGACCCTGACCCATTACCTAGATTGCCTAAGTATACCTTTCACCCTTTTCCCCTATCCCACTTTCCTTTTCTTCACATTTACCTGTTATCAAACCACTCACTGCTTCAGCCTGCTGCCTCATTAGTTCTTGGTTTGAGGGGGATCACCTTCACCCACACATGGGGCAACCACATCTTATTTTTGTTAGCGTCGCTTACTAATACAAGCTATGCAACAAAAAGGGGCAAAATGTAGACACTAAAATTAGGTCACACTCCCCTTTCATCCCTTGACATACATGCACCCTTTATTACATTTACCTAGCCATGACCCCCTTCATCCCACTAATATTAATTTAATTCAATTAATGCTTTATCCTCACTATATTTATTATTTAAATATTTTATTTAAATAATATCTACACATATAGTTCACTTAGACACCTCACCAAGCTAACTCAACCTAAGACCTATTCTTAGCAAGTTACTATAACCAACTAAGACTTACCCAAACCCTAAAAATCAATGCCTACATTCGCTCTAACCACATTCCCACATGCTCACAAGAGGCTTCGAGTCTAATCCATGGGATAATGACACAAGATCTGAGAAAATCAGGAGGATCTCCCTAAGTTTAGTAAGCCTAGGAAATCCCGCCTCGACCGACGTCGGTTACCCCTAACCGTCGCCGGTTAAGCTAGACCGCTGTCAGTTACCCCTTTTAACCCAAAAAAACCTTATTCTCAAGGTTGGAACTTGGAACTTGGAACTTGGAACTCGGAAGCAAGAAAGTTGATGAGCAAGAACAGATCTCAGAGAGATAACACATCTTTAAAGGGGGGGGGGGAGCCAATTCCAGTAGAAACTCACATCCAAGGAAGGAGATTGAGCATATTCTCCTGCACAGCCATCCCAACCACGATTTGATCTATCCAAGCAAAGAGGAGTGTGCATGCAGCGCATGCAGAAGCTTTTCTTCAGTTGGTGATCACTTATAGCCTTCAAAACCATCATCAGCACCTCCATCCTTCACACACAGATCTTCAGGAATGAAATACAAGTAGTTACTCCTAACCAAAAGGAAGCTCTCACGGTTAGATGTGGATTTAGAAGTCATATGCGCGCAACAATCCATCAACTGACATTTGAACAGGTATTCCTCCTACGCCCATTACCCTATCTATTTCATCAACCCTTCAAAGAAATAATCAAAGAAAAAGGTGAAACAAATTGGTTAGATCCATGATGCTATAGACATTAGGATATGACAAACAAGTGTAACAGATAATTCTTCAAATAGAAATAAGCACCAGGATCGGGATCACAATCACCCATGCTATGACAGGAATGAGGGGCGATTTGAAGGAGTCATGGAAGGGGACGTGGATATCAAGGTAGATATAGAGGATGAGGCCGTGGTGGAGGAAGAGGTGAGTTTCCTCACAGAACATGCTATACATGCAGATCTCTTGATCATTATAGGTGCCAATGTCCCCAAAATGTTACATGTTCTTTCTGTGGTAAGAATCATAGCTATGAGGAGTTCCCAGACTTGTATGAGTATCTTAGTAAACAACATAAGCAAGAGAAAAAAGGCGCTGGGATGGTTAGAATCTAGCGCACGGTTGAAAATCAATGGATTCCCAAGTTAGTACCAAAATCTGAGGATAACAATAAAGATTACCACATGAGCTGAAGCGGCACGCACAAAAGAGGAATTGCACTATAATCCAACAATTACAAAGGAGGAGGTTTTACATGCAAGGTACCAAGATCCTGCTCATCAGAAGGAGGTCTATCAAGAGACCATGGAGGTCCTTAGGAATCTTCAAGGTGAAATACAATGTTTAAAAGACCAGTCATGAAAGATGGAACAAAAGACAGAGGCATAAAAGATCCCTTCTGACATGGGTAACATCAGAGAGGTATGTCAAATGCTACACCAGGATAATATTATTCCATTATTAGGATGTTGGTTGAAGGGGAATACTCTACGCGCAAGCACTGAGAATGGAAGGAAGATTCTGCATGTAAATATTCCCCTTGATAGCATCGACTATGACAAGGAAATCACCTTGAATGCTATTATGGATGAATGGCTATTGAGAAATATCTTGATTGATACATGCATGGAAATAAATGTTCTTGCACTGGATCCATGGGTGTAAATGGGGAGACCTCCATTACAGCCATCATCTAACGTGTTTTTTATGGCAAATAGGACTAAGGCCACTCCATAGGAGTTTTAAAGGATGCATCTATAATAATACAAGGGAAAAATTCACTGGATATTTTGAGGTACTAGCACTCACGGAAGCAGACAGTTTTCCAGTTTTGCTTGGGTACCCTTGGTGTTATGCAAATAATTTTTATTTACGGTTCAAAAAAGGATACATCAGTTTTGAGAACAAAGAGGAATGAGTTGTAATTCCATTAACAAATGATAAGTCTACACCATATGTTGAGCCTTTGAGTGAGGAAGACTTAAACAAAATTTATGTGTGCGCTATTCAGGACCCAGAAGTCAATGAGCCATCAAAGGAGGGAATTATTCATTGGGAAGATTCTCAATCTATTAGTGATACTACGAGTCTTTCTTGTGATAATTGGGCTCACGGTACTTATGAACTCATAGGGTGCGAAGTGAAAAGCGTGGTTGCATGGAAGAATGGACTTCACTCTGTTTGATGAATAGGTAGCTCAGTACCTTGGTATACTGGGCCCTAACATCTTCCTATATTCTTGCAAGCCATTGAGGTACAATGGAAAAACCAAGTGCAGAGGAGAGACATGTTAGCATATACCTTGCGCGGGACATCAACGCATTGGTGGGTAGTTCACAGAGATAATCTTATGGAATGAAATGAGATCAGAATCGCACTCTCTATTAGGTTTTTCAAGAGCAGCGTACCTATGCAGATTTGCATTTATCATGGTGATCAACCTGTTCAACATCACATACAATAGTGTGAGAGACTCTAGATAGTGGGACATGAAGCACTACCACCTTCACTCTGGGTGCATAAATTATATTCAACTCTCCAAGGATGCACACGCGCTTGGTATGTATATGCAGAACTACATCAAGAGATTGAAAACTGACAAAAATTGACTACAGGAATGATCTAGACCTTTGACTACTTCTCGACCAAACCTCCAGTAGAAGAGGCATTGAAATTTTTCAAGCATTTAACTATGGGAGATAGTGCAAAGGTGGAGGAGCTTATTCAAGAATTATTTGGTGAGACAGAGTTAGGAGCACGTTTTGAAGAAGAAGAAGAAATGGATTCTATACTACTTGAACGCGCTTGCCTGGAGAAAGAAAAAGGGAAGATGGTTTACATAGTGAATGATGGGGAAGTTGAGAACCTAGATGTTGACCATTCATAAGGGGCACACGATGTCTTGGAAATTGTAGATAAGGATACACACACGTACCATGAACCAATGAAGACAAAGAAGGTAAATATTGGTATGGAGGCTGAGCCTAAGGAGGTCATAATTGGAGACTACTGGTCCGAATCTGAGGTGGAAAAAATTATTGAATTACTCAGGGATTATCGTGATTTATTCCCTCGTGGATATCATGAACATAAAGGCATGCATGAATCACTTGGGGAAATACAAATAAAGCTTAAGGAAGGTGCACGCCCAGTTATAAATAGACCTTATAGAATGAATCCCAATTTACGTGGAAAGGTGAAGGAAGAGATTTATAAAATGTTAAAATCTAGAATCATTCGACCCTTGGATGAGTCAGAATGGGCAAGTCCAATGGTGATCAGTATTAAGAAGGATGGTCAGATTTGAATCTGTGTAGATTACAGGGAGCTGACTGCAACATGTGTCATAGACCCCTTTCCTACTCCATTCACTGAGGAAATACTGGAAGGAGTGGCAGGGCGCGGAATATATTCATTTATAGATGGGCTTTTTGGGTATCATAAGGTTAAGATTGCCAAGGAGGATTAGGACAAGACAACCTTTACTACTGAATGAGGCAGCGTTGCCTATACCGTGATGCCTTTTGGATTGAAAAAAATGCCTGTTGTATTCTCACGAATAGTTTTTCATGCATTCAAATATTTCATTCACAACTTCTTACAGGTGTATCTAGATGATTGGACAATATATGGTCTTATTAAGGATCACTGTGACAATCTGTGCTTAATGCTTGAATGATGCAGACAGTTGAGTATCTCTTTGAACATCAAGAAGTGCATATTTTCTATGCCTTTTGGAATACTGTTAGGACACATAATATGCAAGGAAGGGTTACTCATTGATCCAGCTAAGGTTGCAGTCATTCTAGGCTTGGAAGCGCCTACTAATCAAAGTGAGGTGCGCGGATTTTTGGGTCACACATGATATTATAGAAAAGTCATCAAGGGGTATGAAAAATTTTCTTCACCTTTGGAGGAGTTACTGAAAGGAAAAGGTACATTTTATTGAGGAGAAATGCAACAACACGTGTTTGAAATATTAAAAGAGAAACTTACTACCATGCCTATCCTACATTTTCCTTCATGGGATAAACCATTTCATGTACATGTGGATGCCTCTGACACGACCATTGGCACAATGTTAGCTCAACCTGGAGAAGGTATTATAGATCATCCTATATGTTTTGCTAGTAGAAAGCTTACTCCAGCATAACAAAATTATACAACTACAGAGCACGAAGCCTTGTTAATGATTTAAGCATTACACAAGTTCAGACAATATCTGCTAGCTACACCATTTGTGTTCTATACAGATCACATGACATTGAAGTACCTAGTGAGCAAGCCCGTCTTATAGGGGCATATATGCATATGGGTACTCTTATTTCAAGATTTTGATTTCAAAGTTGTGGTAAAACTAGGGGAAAGTAGTTCTGGACTAGACCACTTGTCTAGAATCCATTCAGGAGAAGAAGCACAAACAATTGAAGAAACCATGCCATATGCACAGTTATATAGGCTACAACAAGCGCCATCATAATTAGAAGACATTGCTGTCTTTTTATGGACTGGTGTGGCACTAGAAGGAATGAAGGCATTAGAAAATAAAAAACTTGCTATATGTGCATCACCTTTTATGTTGATCAACGGTGACTTACACAAGTTAGGCAGGGATGAAGTATTACACCATTGTGTATTAAAGCATGAGCGTAAGGATATAATGGAGGAAGGTCATGATGGTATTACAGGTGGCCATTATGCAGGTGATGCTACTGGGTGCAAAATCCTACTTGTTGGATTATGGTGGGAGACACTGTATAAAGATTTTAAGGCATATTGCAAGGCGTGTGATCATTGTCAGCATCTAGGAAAAATAGGGCAAAGAGATGAGATGCATTTAAGGCCTATTACTAGTGCATAATTGTTTGAGAAATGGGTTATCAACTTCTTAGCACCTATTTCACGGGCCGCGCGTAGGACTGGATCACGCTATATCATTAATTACACAGATTATCTCATAAGGTGGGTAGAAGTAGCACCTACAAAGGATTGTACAATAGCTACAACAACTAGGTTTCTATGGGAAAATATTCTTAAAAGGTATGGCTATCCTTTGAGTTTAACAAGTGACAGGGGTACACATTTTCTGAATGAGACAATCAGGATCCTATTAGATGAGTTTATGGTTGCGCACCATAAGACTACACCTTTCCATCCTCAGGAAAATGGAATTGTTGAGGAGTTCAACAAGATTTTAAGCTAGACATTGACAAAAATTTGTGATGTTGGAAGAAAGGATTGTGATGATAAAGTGTCTGCTGTTCTTTGGGAATATATAACAACTTATAAGGGATTAAACAAAGCCACACTGTTTTAGTTAGTGTTTGGTGCAGAGGTTGTTCTTCCTGTAGAATTCATGTTACCTTCTTTGCATATTGCACGCGTTGGAGGTCTAGCCAATGAGAAAGCTTTAGAATAATGGATTGAAAAGATGAAAAAGATAGATGAGTGAAGAGCCATAACACGTTGGAGTCAGAAGAAAGAAAAGGCCACGAAGAAAGCATGGCATGACAAAAATATAAGGGATAAGAAGTTGGAGGTTGGACAAATGGTACTTCTTTATGACTCTAAGTTTTTGCGCCATCCGGGCAAGCTCAAAGTACATTGGTTGGGGCCATATGTCATAACTTACATACTTGAATGAGGTGCTTTCCAGTTAGAAGTACTTGATGGAACATGACTATCCGGTTACTTTAATGGGAGTAGGTTGAAGCCCTACTATAAATAAGTCTTCTTTGTGTTTGTAATAAGGTAGTGTTGTCATTAGATTAGGTTTTTCATTATGTATTTCCTTACTATATTTCATCCATTGTCGCTATGGTTGTCAATTTAGTTTTTGTTCTTGTGTAATAAGCGCGCTTGCGCGCATGAAGCTAATTACTATTTGAAGCATGTTTATGCGTAGAGGACTACACATGCTTTTAGTGCGGGGTGGTTGTTGATACCTGGGTACAAGATTGTGAGAATTAGAAGGTAAAATAAATAATCTGCTATGGGTGCTTTCTAAAATCAAAAGATTACTTCTCACAAAGTGACCAAGGATGGAGATGAATGAAGGGACAATATAACGCGAGGTAAGCAACTACCATGGTAACTACCAGGAGAAGGTGCAGTGATGAAGTACTTGGGCAAAAGGACGTGCGCTGAAGAGAAGTCTGTGATCAAAGGGTAGGAATGCGTGCTAGAAGGTTATAGCTGGGGCACAAAGATGTACAACGCAGAAAGAATGAAATTGGTCAATTAATGAGAGGATATTTGGTGGTAGGTGAAGGATCAATGAATTCATCAAAATTTTGAAAATCTATATAAGTATGGGATGCGAGTTAATTTTTACCATTACAATTAAGAGTATTTGAAAAGAGCTAAGTGCGAAGAGCTGAGTGATCGAGTTGAGGTGTGAAGGGTGTGAAACTAGACGTGACGAATAGATCTATGTGAAAAATAAGCTTGCATCCCCGGTGGTGAAGGGTTTGAGCGAAGCAAGACAACAGAGAGGAGTGAGGACACGAGTTTCCACCTAGGGCATGGTTGAATCGAGCTAGGGTTTGATTCGTACATTACAAAATTAAAGAGGTGATTAAATACAGATGATTGCAAGGTAAAAATGGCACCCAAAAAGGTAGTTGCAATAGGAGTGAAAAGAAAGAAGAAGGTGGTCATCGAGGAAGAGGAGATGGCTCCTGAGATTTATTTTTCTGAAATGCAATACCTAGAGGGGGTCATCATCGGCCAAGAGTGGGATTCTCACATAAGGAAAAGTAAAGTGAGTGAATACAACCACCAAACCATAGAGAATGAGAATGAGCTTGATGCCTTTCTCAACATGAAGACAAAAAACTGCATGGCGGAAGACATGTCAGTGTACGACGATGATGGTGAGAAGTTGTTGAAGAGGATTGGAGTCTACCAATTATATAAGCTCCCTTACTTCGGGAAGTATGAGCCCTTATACAAGTGGCTCATGAGCAGAGTGCACAAATATTTTTTCTACTTTGCAGGATGTAGAGTCAGAATTTCATCTACGCTCATCTCAACAGTGATAGGATTGAAAGGAACAAGAGAGGATTTGAAGAATGATCTATCAGAAAAAGCTGCAATCTTGGAGACCAGGAAGGAGCAGGGGTACTTGAAGGGTCCGTGTGGAATGGACATAGATAAAATAAAGAATTATCCCATTTTATAGGTAGCAACACACCTCGTTACCAAGCTAAATGACGTGGAGAGGTGGTCTCAGGTAAACACCATGTGGCTGCATGCTATGCAGAAGATGTCCAAAGGGGTAGTCTATAACATATCAAGCTACATTGCAGAAATGATAGTCGAAGAAGCGCGTACAAGAGGGAAGATCAGATTAAGAGTTGTTCTATTGTCACTGGTATTCAAGGAGATTGGAGTACCAGATGGACCGAAGGAAAATATATGGGAGTATCCCATGGAGCATGAGTCACCAACGGAGCGGTTTAGCAAGTACTTTGTTAGAAGGGTTGATGAAAGAGCTAGTGAAGCAAAGGGTGGAGAAATGGTATGACAAGCTCTGCGTGACCTTTGAAGAAGAATGGCGCATCCCCAAGGAATTACCTTTGGTGGTGGGAAAAAAATTTCAGTTTGTGGTATACCAGCACTTCTACACTGCGCGCTTCACTATGAGAGATGGATCCTAGAGCCCGTGGTGCAAGTTGCCTTATGCCTTCATAGCAAGGAACTTTCAGGCATTGGTTCATAGATTTGTAGCGTTCTCAGATTTGTAGACACGTGCCGCCTGAATTTCAATGCAGAAAAGGTAGACTATGATTACCACACCCTAAGGAAGAAGTATGTGTATCCTGGGTGAAGTGCTTATGTCGAGAGGCTCATATCGGAGGTATTGAGCATTAAATCAATTAGTTTGGTTGTTGGAGACATTGGGGCAGCACTGGTGTACCTTCAACTAAAGCCCAAGATGGAAAACAACAAGTATGCGGAGAATGAATTTGCACTCCCATGGCCGTCGAAAGGTAAACATACAATGGAGAACATATCAACACAAAAGTCCACATAAACAATTGAAGTAGAAGATGAAGAAGAGGAGCGTGAAGATAGTGGTGGCTTAGAGTGTAGAAGAAGGAAACCGTCAGATAGGAAGGAATCACAACGTGTGGTCATGCCAAATCAAGGGTAGGAGGAGGAGGAAGATACAAAAGTAGTGCAGGGAGAGCGCAGATTCAAGAAAGTATTTAAGAGAAAAAGGAATCAAGGTGTAACTCCTCAATCAGTAAGAATATCACCTTGTCTCTCTCCGCACAAGGAGACCACTGAGCCAAAAGGAAGAAGAAAGCTAAGATTGGGTGAAGAGGTAGAGGAATCTCAGGAGAGCACATGAGCATATCCTACCCCACTCGAGGAGGAAGATGAGCCATAGAACGAGGAGGAACAACATGGAGAGAAAGAGGATGAAGAAATGAAGGATGGAGGAGAAGGAGAGAAAGAGGCATCAAAATCCACACATGAGACTGCTAAGGATATAATGCAAACTCCCAACCTTAAAGCTCCAATTCCCAAGGGGCCAAGAACGAAGAGAATGAGTGTGAAGCACAGTGCACCTGTTATGGGCTATGTAGAGGACACAAGTAAAATCGTCTGTGCCTAATTTTAGAGCACTATGGCACAACAAGATCTATTTGGTTGGGAGTTGATGGACAAGGATATGGTGACCATGCACACTAGGAAACAACTCTCATGGTAAATGCACACCCATATGGATGAGCCTCATTTTGATGTGTGCAAGGAGTCATACGTGTCAAGAAAATTAAAGAAGATACCTCAAGCCAGGCACATAACAGTCAAACCTATTGTTATGTCTGATGAATAGGTAAGCAATGCCTCAGTGAAAGTCTCCACAAAAGTTACACGAAGAAAAATGGATAAATCTGCAACCATCAGGACATTGTGTGAAGAACTTAAAACAAAGGATGTAGAGATAACACACCTGACCCAAGAGAAAAAATTGGAGTAGAAAAAGAATAGTGCATTCATCAGCATGGCAAATGCCATTGGAGATCATGTGTTGAAAGCATGCCTGCATATAGAATCTAAGGTACCCGAACAATTCCCCTTGGTGATGCACTATGTCAGAAATTTGGTGGAATTGGAACTAGAAGATGACACCATAAGAATGCCAACACTAAAGAATCTTGAACAGGAGGCGGAAAGAGCAAAGGCTGCAGTAATAAGAAAAATAACATCTTATGAAGGACTACTGTAGGCATTGCGGGAAGAATTAAAGAAGGCCGATCAAGCCTTAAATATATGTATAGCTCCAGAAGCATTGATTAAAATAAAAAACCCTGAAGGAGGATAATGAGGTCATGAAGGCTATGAAGGATGATACCTTGGGCCGTGTAGAAAGGTTAACACTTGTAAAACAAAAGTGCGAGGCCCTTGTAGCATCACAAGAGCCACACAAAGAACGATTGGATGAGCTTGGAAAACTCATCGTACAAAATATGGATGTGCTGGAGGGAAGGATGAATGCAATGTCCAACATTATGTTGGTCTTGCAGAATGAGAAGGGTGAAGTTACTCAAGATGAAATGGAGTCAATTACTGTGGATATTCCAGAAAATGTAGAAAAGGCACTCACCAAATGACAGGCATTGGAGGTCGAAATAAAGGAGGAGTATCCATAATTGATCCTTCTTGCTGAACCAGATGAGGCTGCAAAGTAAATTATTCTTTATTTGTAAAGATTACTTCTTATTATTTTCATTCAAAATTATTTACTTCATTTTTGGAGATAACCATTGTCGGGACGACAATGAAATTAGTGTGGGGTAATGTTGATAAGAGAAACACTTGACAAAAATCACAGAAGGAGTTCGCGTGGGAAAATATGCCATATTCAAAGGCACGAATGGATAGGGAAAACGTGCGCGTGGAGGATAAGTCAGCTTTCAGGACTTAGCTGATTTTGAACATAAAAGTCTATTTTTAGAAGATGGTGTGCAGAGCACATAAACGAGACAGAAGTGCATGCCACACATTGTCTATTTTTGGAGGATCAGATTCAAGGTGCTTTTTCATGGAGACAGGTTAAGAATAGGATTATAATTGAAGTTAGTTGACAGAAGTCTATAGATGGCACACTTGCATGTGGGGCTATACTTATAAACGATGCTTGGCTATCAATAGCATGCGGCCTATTTTTGGAATGGGTAAGCGGTGAAGGGAAAGTCCCCACCATATATATATATATATATATATATATAGTAGTAGACTGTGTAGTATAGAGACACACAGTAGAGAGACGCGCATGTAGGTGGTGATTATATAGAGATATGTGTATGTATGTGAATTACTATATCATATCCATGCACACATAGGAATAGATTACCATTATTATAAGAATCTTCTGTGCTATTGTTCTTATTATTATATGGAAGATATTGGCTGAACCAGAGTGTCATTCCTATGTGCTTTGGATATTACATGTTCTTCAATCCATCATGATTACTGTTTAAAATCAATCCTTCTATAGATCCAGATATGTCATACATTGTAGAATGATGTGTAAATTATGGATCTATATGTTTTAAGTCTTCATCATGCTAACATCCTGCTGTAGAAACCCTAAAGAGGGACCTGGTACCTTTGCGTGCTTTGGGTGAGTGCTCAGCTTAGGCTGAGTGATGTGCCAATGTGTATAGGGTATTAACTAGTAAATTCTAGGCTGCATCACATGGAAAATGTATTCTTTGTTGTTTAGAGGTACCTTTTTAGGTGCATCTTTAGCACAAAACTCAAGCACGCATAATTTTTGACTCACTTCTTGGAGTAATACCACTTTGCAGACTGTAAGATTTCATTTTAGTACTACTATTACGACATAGGGAAGTACATCTTATGGTCTACTTCCAGCTACAGATGGAGGATCAGAGGGCATAGGTGGCTCTAATTCTGGTGGATCTGGTGGTTTTGGAGGTAGATACAACACAAGAGGTTTTGGATCAGGTGGGCAAGGTCCGCACCAACCCCAGAATATTTACATGGAGATGTATCTTCATCTTCAAGAGTATAGGGGCATAGAAGATGCTACTGAAAACATGCACATGTGTGAGATACTATGGTGTGCAAAAGAAAGGACAACTTTAGAGTGCAAGGAAAGTTAATTTGTAACTACATTGCAAGGATGCACACAAATTTGGTACAGGAAGTTTGACCCTGATCAGACTTGCATAGATTATGCAACATTATGGGATTCTTTCTGTAAGGATTTTTATATCCCCGAGTTTTAGTAGAAGAGCATAAGTGCACTTAAGGATATTAAGCAACAAACTACTGAGAGTGTTCAGGAGTATGATTCCCATTTCAAAACACTATTGTCTAAACTTTTGTATGATATTCATGCAAGTCAATATGCACAGTGGTTCGTTGGGGGCTTGTGTACAACTTTTAAGAGGGTGTTGTCACATAAGACATATACGAACCCGCGTGAAGTGCTTGAAGAAACTTAGAATGCAGATGTAGTTCGAAGTATAGACACTAGAGTGATCCCATTCTTGGAAGCACATATTAAAGATTTGACAAAGTAGTTGGAGAAAATATCGGCCAATTCAGCTCATGAGACATGCACTGGGATTTGGTGTACAAATTGTGAAGTGGAAGGGCACACCAAGGATAGTTGTCCCCACTGATCGGTGTATTCATTATTGCTAGACTATGAGATATGTCATTTGGACCATGATCCTAGCCACTGCCCATTATTAAAATGCACGATAAGAAAGAATGTATCTTGCTATTGTAAAATTTGTAGGTCCATGACTCACAATACAGAAGACTACAGGTTGATTGGTCAGATCCATGATGCCATAGACATTGGTGTGTGACAGACAAGAGTATCAGATAACTCTAAAGGTAAAAGTGAGCACCAAGATTGTGATCACACTCAAGCATGTTATGATTGGAATGACGAGCATTTTGAAGGAAGTCGTGGCAGAGGTCGAGGATATCGTGGTGGATTTGGGGGCCGAGGCCATGGTGGTGGATGAGGTGAGTTCCCTCGTAGAACATATTTTACATGCGGATCTCCTGACCACTACAGGCGCGAATGTCCTCAGAATATTACTTGTTCTTTTTGTGGGAAGAATCATAACTATGAGGAATGCTTGGACTTATATGAGCATCTTAGCAAGCAACATAAACAGGAGAACAAGAGTGCAAGGATGGTTATAATACATCGCACCATGGAAAATCAATGGATGTCAAAGTTGGCACCGAAACCTGAGGTATTACCTGTGAATATTACTACATGCACTAAAGCTACGTGCATGAGATAAGCATTATAGTAGAAGCCTACCATCACTAAAGAGGAATTCTTACATGCAAGGTACCCAAATCCTACACATCAGATGGAGGTTTATCAGGAAACCAGGGAGGTCTTTAGAAATATTCAGGGTGAAATACAATGTTTAAAGGAGAAATCACAGAATTTGGAGCAAAAGACGGTAGTAGAGATAGTCCAATCAGATATTGATGACTTGAAAGAGGTATGCAAGATGTTGTGCCAGGAGAATATCATTCCATTACTAGGGAATTGGCTAAATGGAAACACTCTACGTGCAGGTATTGAGAATGGATGATAGATCATACATGTTAATATTCTCCCTCATAGCTTGGATTATGACAAGGAGATCACTCTAAACGCTATTTTGGATGAATGGCTCTTGAGCAATATATTGATTAACACATGCAAAAAAGTCAATATGCTTACTTTGGATGCATGGGTACATAAGGGTAGACCTCCATTTCAGCCATCCTCTAATGTGTTGTTTATGGCTAATCAAACTAAGGCCACTCCCATTGGAGTTTTAAAGGATGCATTACTATACAAGGGGCCAAGTTCACTGGGGACTTTGAGGTTTTAGCACTTGCAAAAGCGGACAACTTCCTAGCTCTTCTTGGGCACCCTTGGTGTTATGAAAATAATGTTGATCTATGGTTCAACAAGGGACATATAAGTTTTGATAACAAGGAAGAAAGAGTTATTATGCCTTTAACAGATGGGAAATCTACACCTTATGTTGAACCTTTGAGTGAGGAAGACCTGAATAGAATTTATGTGCACGCCATTCGAGATCCAAAAGTGCTTGAACCATCTAAGGAAGGAATCCTCCAGTGGGAAGATGCATAGTCTATTAGTGATACCACGAGTATTGCTTGTGAAAATTGGGCACATGGAACTTGTGAGATGGTTGGGCGCGAAGTAAGAAGCACATTTGCATGGAGAAGTAAACCTCGTTGTATTAGGAGGATATGTAATAACTCTATACCTCGGTACATTGGAGAAGGAGACCTATGGTATTCCTGCACACCATGGAGGAGCAGTGGACAAATCAAGTTGAAAGAAGAAATATGTTAGTGTATACCTTGTGTGGGACAACAATGTGCTAGTGGGTGGTTCACAGGGATAATCTTAGAGAATGGAATGAAGTTAGAATTTCTCTAACTACTCGGTTCTTTAGGAGCAACGCGCCTACTCAAATATACATATATCATGGTAATCAACTTGTTCAGAACCACATTAAACAATGTGAGAGACTCTGGATAGAGGGGTAGGAAACTTTACCACCTTCACTATGGGTGCACAAACTTTATTCCACTTTACAAGGTCACATACGCATTTGGTATGTTTATGTGGAACTGCATAGGGAGACTAGAAATTGGTGGGATTTGATTGCAGGAATGACCCAGACTTTTGACTACTTCTCTACTAAACCTCTGGTGGAAGAGACATTAAGGGTTATAAAGTGCTTAACTATGGGATAAATTACAAAGGTTGAAGAACTCGTTCAAGATTTATTTGGTGAGACAGACTCAGGAGCACATTTTGATGAAATAGAAGAGACATATGCCACATTACTTAAGTGTGCTTGCTTTGAGAAACAAAAAGGAAATATCGTATACATAGTGGATGATGAAGAAGTATACAATATGGATATAGATCATTCAGTAGGTACGCATGAGGTTTTGGACAGCGTAGATAAAAATGTGCACGCCTATCATGAAACTATGAAGACCAAGAAAGTGAACCTAAGGAGGCAATAATGGGGGACTACTGGTCTAATTCTGAAGTGGGAAAGATAATTGAGTTAATACATGATTTTTAGGACTTATTTCCTAGGGGATACCATGAGTTAAAAGGATTGCATGAGTCATTAGGAGAGATGAAGATTAAGCTAAAGGAATGTGTGCTCCTGATCAGGAAGAAATATTACAGGATGAACCCGAACCTGCACGTAAAAGTTAAGGAAGAAATTGAAAAAATTCTAAAATTTGGCATCATTAAGCCCCTAGAGGAATCAGAGTGGGTTAGCCTAATTGTAATCAGTATAAAGAAAGATGGTCGGATTAGGATTTGTGTGAATTACATGGAACTGAATGCTGCATGCATGATTGATCCCTTTTAGAAGGTGTTGCAGGGTGTACATTTTATTCTTTACAGATGGATTCTCTGGGTATCATCAGGTTAGAATTACATAGGAGGATCAAGAGAAAATGACTTTAACCACTGAATGGGGAAGTTTTGCATATATTTTGATGCCCTTTGGTTTGAAGAATGTGCTTGGTGTATTTTCACGTATAGTAGTTCAAGCATTCCAAGATTTTATTCATAACTTATTGTAGGTTTATTTGGATGATTGGACGGTGTATAGACCTTTTAAGGATAATTGTGAAAACTTGTGTTTAATGTTTGGAAGATGTAGACAATTAATCATCTCTTTAAACATCAATAAGTGCGTGTTTGCTACACCTTTTTGAAACTTTGTTAGGGCACATCATCTGCAAGGAAGGTTTTTTAGTGGATCCAACTAAGGTTATAGTTATTGTAGGCCTAGAAAATCCTACCAGTCAGAGTGTGGTTCACAAATTCTTGGGTCACATAGGGTATTACAAATTTTTTATCAAAGTATATGCAAGGATTGTCGCACCCCTGGAAGAGTTACTAAAAGGAAAGGGTACATTCTATTGGGTTGAACCTCAACAACTCTCATCTGAGGAATTGAAGGAGAGACTTACTACATTGCCTATTCTACGTTTTCCTTCATGGGACCAACCATTTCACGTACATGTGGATGCCTCTGGAATGACCATTAGCACAGTGTTAGCCCAGCCTAGAGAGGGTATTATAGATCATCCTATCTATTTTTCTAGTAAAAATTTGACTCCTGCAGAAAAAAATTATACAACTACAGAGTGCAAAGCCTTGTCGATGATCTACGCGTTGCATAAATTCAGACAGTACTTGCTAGCAACACCCTTTATATTTTATATTGATCACATGGTATTAAAATACTTGGTAAAGGAGCCCATTTTACAGGGGCACATATGTCGATGGGTGCTCTTATTCCAAGAATTTGGCTTCATAGTCGTGGTAAAACTAGGTAAAAGTAATTGTGGCCCATACCACTTATCAAGGATTCAATCAGGGGAGGACGCGAAGATAATTGAAGATACAATGTCAGATGCACAATTATACAGGTTACATTGCACACCTTCGGAGTTGGAGGATATTGTTGTCTTTTTACGTAGAGGTATGGCGCTAGAAGGAATGAAAGCATTATAAAAGAAACAACTTGCAATTTGCGTGACACCCTTTATGTTGATCAGTGGTGACCTATACAAACTAGGCTGAGATGAAGTATTGTGCCGGTGTGTATTGGAACATGAGTGCACATATATCATGAAAGAGGCTCATGGTGGTATTATAGGTGGGCACTATGCAGGTGATGCTACTGTGCACAAGATTCTACTCACTGGATTATGGTGGGAGACCCTGTATAAGGATTGTAAGGCGTGTGATCATTCTCAGCGCCTTGGTAAACCTGGGAAAAGAGATGAAATGCCTTTGAGATCTATTCCTAGCACAGAACCATTTCCCCAGCCACGCATAAAACTAGATTGCGTTATATCATTACTTTCACATATTATCTTACTAGGTGGGCAGAAGTAGCACCTACATAGGATTGTATAGCAACTACATCAGCCATGTTCTTATGGGAAAATGTTCTTACTAGGTATAGATGTCCGTTGAGTTTGAAAAGTGATAGGGGTACACACTTCTTGAATGAGACAATCGAGATATTATTGGATGAATTTATGGTTGCGCACCACACGACTACAACCTATCATCCTCAGAAAAATGGGACTGCTGAGGCCTTGAATAAGATATTGAGCCAGACCTTGACATAAAATTGTGATGTTGGAAGGAAATATTGGAATGATAAAGTTTTTTTTGTGCTTTGGGCATATAGAACAACCTACAAGAGGTTGAATAAGGCCACACCCTTTCAATTGGTGTTTGGCACAGAAGCAGTTCTTCCTATGGAATTCATGTTACCTTTTTTACGTATTGCGCACTCTGGAGGTCTAGCTTATGAGTAAGCATTAGAAGAAATAATTAACAAGTTAATACACTTGGATGAGAGGCGCGCCATAACACGTTGGAGTCAGAAGTAGGAAAAGGCCAGGAAGAAGGCATGACATGATAGACACGTTAAGGAAAAGAAGCTTGAGGTTGGATAGATGGTACTTCCTTATGATTATAAGTTTTTGTGCCATCTAGGCAAGCTTAATGTGCATTGGTTGGGACCGTATGTTATCACTCATATACTTGAATCCGACACTTTCTAGTTAGAGGCACTTGATGGAATACGATTACCTGGTTATTTCAACGGGAATAGGTTGAAGCCCTACTATAAATAAGTCTTCTTGTTGTTTTTAGTAAGGCACTATTTCCATTTAGTATAGGTTTCCCTTTTTGTATTTTCTTTAATGTATTGCCTTCTTCATCGCTATGCTTTGTCAATTTAGTTTGGTGTTTTGTGTAGAAAGTGTGTTTGCGTGCTGGAAACTAATTACAATATGAAGTATTTTTTATGTAGTAGAGGACTACACATACCATTGGTATAGGGTGGTTGTTATTTATTATTCACAACTGTGTACACATGAGAACAAAATATTACATGTTCTATTCAAGTATGGAAAGGAGTTGTTAGAAAGGAGATTGCTTCTAAAGAAGACCATAAATGGAGATAAATAAAGGAACAATATAACGCGAGATAAGCAACGACCGTGGAAACTACTTGGGGAAGGCACAATGGTGAGGTACTCGGCACATGAAAGCGCACCGAAGAGAAGTTTGTATCTAGAATGTAAGAAGGCACACTAGAAGGTTATAGCTAAGGCACGAAGGTGTACCACACAGAAATTGGGAAAATTGTCAATTAATGAGAGGATTATTGGTAGGTGAAGGAGTAATATATGCACTAAATGTTTGAAAATCTATATAAGGACGTGATGCGTGTTCATTCTTACCTTTGTGATCATAAGTATTCAAGTGAACTAAGTGTGACCAAGCCAAGCGAATCATATTGAGGGGTGGAGAGCTACAAAACCATACATGGAGAGTAGAATTATGTGCAAAAGTGGATTGCGTCCCCATTGGTGAAGGGTTTGAGTGAAGCAGAAGCATTAAGAAGGATTTAGGGCATGTGGTTTCGAGCTAGGGCACGTGATTTTGAGCTAGGGTTTGAGCTTACTCGACACAAAAGACAAAAGGCAGGATTTTTACAATGGCACTGAAGAAATCACCTACAACAGGAACGAAGGGAAAGAAAAAGGTGGAGGTTGAAGTTGAAGTTACACCAGAGAGCATCTTTTCAGAGATGCAATACCCACAAGAAGTGATATTCAGATGATATTGGGATTCACACATTCACCGATGCAAGATAAGAGATTACAGTCATCACACCACCGATAACAGGGGAGAATTGGATGCGTTGTTGAACAAGAAGACCAACAAGCGCACGATGTATGATATGCCAGTATATGATGATGCTGGGGAGAATTTGCTTAAGAAGGTAGAGGTTTATCAGTTATATGATCTCCCATACTTTGGAAAACTATAAGCTTTATACCAATGGATTATGAATAGAGTCCATGATGAGTTTTTCTATTTTGTTGGATGAAGGGTAAGGATCACAGCAGCTCTGATTACCACATTGATAGGACTGAAGGGCACAAGGACATATATCATAAGTGATCTAACTGATAAGGTAACTGTTATATCCACCAGCAAGGAGTTAGGATACTCCAAAGGTCCATGCGGAATGGACATAGAAAAATTGAAGAAGTTTCTTGTAGTGCAGGCATCCGCACATCTGCTCACCAAGTTAAATGATCAAGAGAGATGGTCGCAGGTAAATACAATGTGGTTACACATTGCAAAGAAAATGACGGAGGGAGAAATCTACAACTTGGTTGGCTACATTGCAAAGACTATTATTGAGGAAGCGCGCACAAGTCATAAGATAAGTTTTGGTGTTATCCTACTATCTCTGGTGTTTGTATAAATTAGAGTGCCCGATGGGCCAAAGAACAAAATTTGGCAATACCCCATAGAGAAGAAGTCCCTCATGGAGAGGTTTGAGAAATATTTATGTGAAGGATCAATGAGTGGGCCATTCAAGCAAAGGTTGGAAATGTGGTATGATCGAATTTGCGTGGCATTTGAGGAGTGGCACATTCCAAAAGGAGCAACCCTCAGTAGTAGGTAAGGTATTACAGTTCGCGATGTATTAACATTTTTACATGGCACGGTTTTCCATGAAGGATGGGACATGGAGTCCATGGTGCAAACTTCCCTATGCCTTCACAACGCGCTACTTCCAGGCCTCAGTTCACAGATTCACTGATGCACGCCGATTGAAATTCAATGTAAATAAGGTAGATTGTGACTACTACACTCTAAGGAAAACATATGTATATTTAGGTCGGTCTGCCTACATTGAGCGGCTCATTTTAGATGTCATAAATATAAAGCTAATAATTTTGGCTATTGGGCATAGTGGATCCACACTCATTTATCTTCATCTCAAGCTTAGGCTGGAGAATAATAAGTATGTGGATAATGAGTTCATGCTCCCAGGGCCACTTAAGGCAAAACGTACAATGGAGAATGTACTAGCTCCAAAGCCTGCCGCGACCATATAGATAGATGAGGAAGAAGAAGAACATGAAGATAGTGGAGCCTTGGACCATAGAGGCCGGAGGTAACACACAAACAAAGTGGAGAGTGATCACGTAGATACTCCACAGGCATAAGAAGGAGAAGATGACTTTGATGTGGATGTAGTCCCTGAAGAGTGCCAATTTAGAAAGGTATTTAGATGAACCAGGACTCAAGGCGCAGTAAAACCATAGCTAGTAAGAAGATCATTGAGACTCTCCCCTAAAAAAGAAGCACATGAGAAGAAGAGAAGAAGGAAGTTGAAGCTTAATGATGAGGTAGAGGAGTCAAAGGAGAGTGCGCCTAGAACCCCTGTGTAACTAGAAGATGCGGAGGATCCCAGAGATGAAGAAGAAGGGGTGAAAGAAGTAGAAGAAACTATGCACGAGAAAACTAGCGCGCCAGATATAACTCAAGTAGAAGGGCCAAATCCAAACCTTGGCACTCAAGGTCCTAAGGGGCCAAGGATGAGGAGAAGTGAAGAATATGCAGTGCCAAGTATGGGCTATGTTGAGGAAACAAGAAAAATTGTCCGTGCCCAGTTTCAGAGCACAATGTACCTTAAGGAGTTATATGGGTGGGAGATGATGGACTCGAATATAGCCACTACACGCGCAAGGAAACATATATCCTAGTCCATGCAGAATCACATGGATGAACCAAAATTTGATGTTTGCAAGGAGTCTTGTGTCTCAAGAAGAGTGAAGAAGGCACCCCAAAGTAGGCACATGACCACAAAGCCCACTCTCATGTCTGATGAGCAGGTCAACAATGCCTTAGTCAAGGTATCTTTTGAGGTGGCGCAGAGGAATATTGATAAGGCCGCCAACATTAGAGCCTTGATGGAGGATAACAAGGATAAATTGTGGAGATAGAGCGCCTAAAGGTAGAGAAGGAAAGAAAAAAAACAAAGAACGAGGCCTTTGTTAACATGGCAGAGGAGATTGGTGATTACATTCTAAAGGAAAGGCCTCATCTGGAACTAAAGGTACCTAAGAAATTTCCTTCTGCAATGCATTATGTGCACACATTGGTTGATTTGGTACTAGAAGATGGACCACTTATAATGTCAACACCAATAGATGCAGAATAACAAGAAGAAGAGCAAGGGCCTCTATGGTCATAAAAATTTCAACTTACAAGGCATTGCTTAAGACTTTAAAGGATGAGCTGTGGAAAGAAGACCAATCTCTGAACATATGTGCAGCACTAGAAGCGGTACTCAGAACCAGAACTAAGATTGAAGATAACGAAGTTCTGAAAGTAATGAAAGATGAATCATTAGGGCGCGTAGAAACATTGGCACTAGTAAAGAAAAATCACAAATCCCTTACAACAACCCAAGATCCACATAAGGAAAAAATAGATGATATTGGGAAGCTCATAGCACAAAAGATGGATCTTCTGGAGGGAATGATGTCTGCTATGGCCAATGTTGTCTGTGTACTACAAAATGAGAAGGAAATGATTACTCAGGATGAGTTAGAAGCCATCACCACATACATTCCCAAGAAGATAAGGACCACGCTAGATGAATGGAAAACATTGAAGGCTCAGATTAAGAATGAATATCTAGAGTTGATCCTCCCAGTTGAAGAGGAGGGTGCTGCAGATTAAATATTTGTTCTTTTGTATAGTGATTCTTTCATTCTTATTCTTTAATTTTTGGGAACATCAGAAAGAATCCCCATTGTTGGGACGAAAGATGTATTTTAGTCTGGGGTAATGTTGAACAGACATAATATTGTTCTAAGGAGAATAAACAAAAATAATACACGTGCGCGGGAACAAGGCACATTCGAAGGTGCATGGAAGGATAGAAAAGGAAACACGATGCCGTAGACAAGTTGAGCTCAGGACTTATCCATATTTTCATCGATATGCAGGATCATTTTTTGAGATATCATGCGGAGAAAATATCAGGGATGGAGACTTGTGTGACATACGTAAATGGTATTTTGGGAACGAGCAATCTGATAAGTGCACCATGCATGAGTTCAATATTCTAATAGGATTACTTCTTGAAGTTAACTATAAGATGTCATATATTATTAGCACACTTGCATGTGTGTATGTTAATTGTAAAGGTGCATGGCTATTTTCAGCATGCGAGCTATTTGAGGAAGTGTGTAAGTGATGAAGGGAATGTCCCCACCCCTATAAAATATGTAGTGAGCTTGAGTGTAGTTAGTAGATACTGAGTTATTCTAGAGTTATTCTGCTGGATCTAATGCATGCATATGATTTTTGGTAATACTTTGTAATGTAAGAAGCTTCTATGTTTTACAATGTTTACTATGCAATGAAGTATATTGGATGGATAGTGGTGTTAAACATGACTGTAATTGGTTCTTGTATTGTTAATATTATCATAGCTATTATTTAATTCATAGATTCTCTAAGATCTAGATCTGGTTATGCAATATGGAATGTTTATGATTATTTATGGATCTGTATATGCTCTATCTTCATCACACTAACATCATGCATAAAAAAATCTAAAGAGGGGCCTAATACCTTTGCACACTTTTGGTGAGTGCTCAACTCAGGCTGGGTGATGTTCCATCACGCCTAGGTTTTATATAGTAGATTCTAGGTTGCATCACCTGTAATGGCTCTTTACATGATCAAACCCATATTATTGCTTACCAGGTCTCTGACGCTTCTCCGTTGGATTCAACCATGACAATGATGATCTATTAAATGATGTTACTTGATTCTTCTCTACATCATACACTTGGGGGCATCACACTCATTCTCTCTCCCCCTCCCAACATTACTAGGTGTCTATCATTTCTATTATTAGGCTTCGTGCTTCATACTGCATCTTCCTCAACATCATTACGTAAATTGATACACTTTGTATCGTCACTACCCTATGAAAAACTCTGGTCCCATGGTTCATACTTGAATGCTAAGGGTCTAAATCTGAATTGAACCTCGGATCACCTCATTTACACTCTTTACACTATATGCTTCATGTTCTATTCTCTCTAGTGCACATTTTCAAACCATTACCTTGTGAGGCACTCTTGTGCTAAGGTTCACACTTGAATATTGATGACATACTACATCTATGAGCCTCACACACTACACATTTCATGCTCCACGCTTAACGATACATCTTTCTAGCACTCCATTCTCACACATCATACTATCCTATTCTACACTCTATGCTCTATACTTCATTGATCTATCTTTCTAGCACACATGTTCAAACTAATTCCTAATGACACACTCTTGTTGTATGGTTCATTATTTATTGTTGAGGGGTCTTTTATAAATGAACCTCATCTCATACTCATACACATCCACTGGGGGGCACACTACTCCTATCACATTCACATTGCATACCACTCTATCTCACTCAAACACAACATACTACATATCTTGATTGCTTTTACTCTTTCTTGCTCATACTTACTTATACACTTTGCTTAATATGTTAGCTGGATATCTAGCATGTCATTATATTTTCTATATACACATGCACATTCATTTGTTCTCTAGTTGTGAATGTAGAATTCTTACAGATCCTTACATGTTACAATGATGCTTGGCACCGTATCTCTTACCATTCCCACTGAGGATCCTGCGGGAATCTACTTTCTCACACATTATAGGTGATATTGTTTCATTCTATTCTACTTCTTATTCTTACTAGCACATTACTTTACATTGACACACACACACTTTGACACAATTCTTATCTTTCTAACATGTTAACGGGTGCTTCATGTGTAGTATTTGCTTTGCAGGACTATTTTCCACCATGGTTTTTTGATACTTTTCTTACTATTGTTTGCCATTATTTGCCATTGTATGTTATTGTTTGTGGGCTATGCCCTTTGTCTTGTATGCATACTATATGCTTTTGGCTGCTTCGGCCTTGATTGACTTGTGACATTGTGAGCAATGTCCCATTTCTAAATCTCACTTTTTGCAGTCTCTCTTGTATGCACATTTTTTTGTTACACTTATTTTATATGACATGTTTGCTTCTTTTTCTACTAACACGTGTATCTAACCATCTTGTTTACATATTCCTTGGTTTCTACCATGCACATTTCCTCCCCCCTGTAGGGTTATAATTCACATCACCATCAGGTCCTCTCTTTGGGATGCATTCTCCTAGCAACATCACATGTAACCCAAACGAGGGGGGCATACATTGGGTGAATCAGTCACCCCATACAACAACTTAGATTTGTAGTTTAGATATGCAAAGTAAAAAATCAACACATGCTATAGTTTCAAAAATGACCCAAAATCTGACTTGGGTCCTTAGTTCAACACAGAAACCAATGCCCATCTATATACACTAGCACCTGGGCACTCCTAGCCTCTCCTAGGCACCTATGTCCTAGGAGAAGATATAAATACTTTCTCAAATCAAAACTATTTCAGAACTTCATAGATCAGTTTTCACAGTACATACACAGTCCTCCAACAATCAGAATGCATTATTTCTCCATTTTCTACACAGAACTAAATATGGTACAACTCATAACTAAACACAAATCACACCTTCTCCAGTGACATATAAATTTGGGAAGAAGTCATGGAAGGAGGGTAACACTATACCTCTCTCCCCAACCCTCTTCTTTCATGGTGTGAGATTGCCCCAAAAACTCACACTTGGCATGAGATCTCCCAAAAAACTCACTTTTCTTTCTAGTATTTTACTCCTTACATCCCAATCGAAACTTTATTACTTTATCTTTCATGACTCTAGACACCAGTGCCCAGGTGCCCCTGACCCTTTTCTATCTTACTCGCTTATTTTGGGCATCTTATTTTCTTATGGGTTGGTCTTCCAGTTGTCAATTACGAAATGAAACCAATGGAATCATATACATACAAAGCTATGTGACCAAAATAAGGGACCAAGCTCTAAGCATCTATTATCATCACCTAAGGTTGCATCCAAAGGCATATAAAAACATCAAAGGCATCCATCTAGCTTTCATTCAAGAGACAAGGGACTACATTTTTCTACATACACTTCATAGGAAGGGGAAGTTCATTTTTCCCTCCACACATCTATTTACATTAGTACATCTAGCTATTGCCTGCTATCACATGTAATTACACAAGGTCTTCCTAGGGCATGATTCTATCACACACACATAAGAATTACATGGATTCTGCGATGTATAATAATTCTTAGTCATAAGTTCACTCAGTTGGGTGACCGATGGGGTTAGTCTGAATCCTCATATTGCATATTTCTTTTATGGGATTTGATGTAATTTCAGGGAATTACAGGTCATAATCTATTTTCAGGTTACAAGAATTCAACAATCATATTGTAACATACAGGTTACCAACAAGGACTACCAGTGACCATCTTACGACACTAGAAAAACCAAGTTCTGAGCTCCTGCGTAGTCACATGTGCCTAGTAGAGGTCTATAGCACCTAGGCACCCCCGCCCTGGTATAGGTGCCCTAGTTTGGCTTCATTTGATAGTTTTAGAATTTATCGTGCTCAGTTACGACAATCTTCCCTTCCTGTTCAACAGTTTTCCAGTCCAGATCAATTCCAGGGATAACACAAAATCAACTAAGTCATTATTTCCCTCTCTTGCACTTAGGGCTTCATATTTATTATCTTATTTTATCATGTCATCTTGTATCTAGAAGCTTCTTATTATATTTTACATATGTTACTATGTAATATTAGGGTTTATATGAAAAATTCTATTTGTGTTAAATCACTTAGCTAGTTTAGGTTGACTTCTGACTGTGTAGTTGGTAAATCTGAAATAACTTTTGAGTCTATAACGTGTCTGGATAATTCAATAGGTACTTGAATGTGAAAATCTTGGACCGTACATGTATTCTTGGACTATAATCCATTATGGCCTTGATCTCTATGGTTTTGGACATGTGATTGGTGTGATTGTGGGTTTTCCTATACCACTTCACTTTTTCTTGTGTCACACTTTGATATCTTTAAATTTTTTATAACCCTTGGATTTTTGCATGGACATACATAGCTTCCTACAAATATCTAAAACACACATTAGATAACAAAAACAAAATATTAATTTATTGATTTTGACTAACCTCAATGATCACCCTGTTTTTCATTCACCAAGAGTTGCACTACATTTCAAATTCCATGTAGTTTTCTTAGTGCATTTTACAAATGTGCATGCAACTAAACCATTGACCTATATTTTCTCTCATGCTTCCACATTGATAGTGGACTAACTACTTTTCCCTAATTGAAACCCTTATATACAAGTGTAGAAATTACAATTTTGTCCCTTTGTGTTGGATTATGCAATATGTTGTGACAATTCTTGTTTTTCCTAGCTCATAAATGATAAATAAACAGGTGTTTATCAGATGATAAATTCTTAGAGGTAACTTTTATATAAGAGTCATTTACTTTGAAATTTTAATCTTAGTGGTGCACAAGGACGACCCAAAACACAAGGTGCAAAAGTGAAAATAGTAACAAATGAGCACAGTAGGAAAAAGAGACCGAAAAGTAAAAGAAGATGGGGCCATCGGGCTTGGAATCAGACCATAGGATGGTCTAGGCTAAGTTATACAATCTCATGCTAAAGTCAAATAATCAATTATGAAGCCATAGATCTTTGTGACATGAAAAAAATCACATGAAAAAAATCATACCATTCAAAATCTAGAAAACTATTAAGCAATATCAAAGAAAAACAAGGACTTACACCACTAAGATCTAGTTTCATTGGTCAAGGCCCACATATGCAAAGTTTGCCAAGGCATGATGTAATAATGATTTGTTCCTATTTTTAGTGTCTATATTCCCCTCCCCCCCCCCATCCCAAAAAAAAAAAAAAAAGTTTGTGAATAAAATTTTCTAAATTAAAGGATAGAAGGATCATGCTTAACAATGTTGAAGCAGAGAGAGCCGAAGGCGCGTCGAGAAAGTAAGTATAACATGACGAACAATGTGAGACATGGTTTGACCCACATAGAGATAGGGAAAGTGTTTCATCTATGTTAAAGGGTTTCATATGTTAGGAAATCATTGGTTAATGTTCACATTAGCGTAGACAATTATATTATCTTGGATAATATAAGATATTATAAGTTGTAATATGAAGAATTACATGAGTAATTATTCACTAATATTTTGGTTTGTATGTAAATGAGTTGTTATTAACAACTCATGTTATTTAGAGTGTGTATTGTTACGTGAGTAACAATTAATCTTGATATGGAGTTTTGGGTGGTTGAGTAGTTAATCCGAAGTCTTAAAATATAGGAGGTACTTATCCTATATAATTTGTAATGTTCCTAAATGAATTATTCAATACAGAAATAATTATCGTGTACAAGAATTTGTTGTGCAAAATTGTTGTATTACTCTCAATTACTATAAAAGCCAATTACTTCCATGTGTCCATGATGAGACTCTAATTGTAGTCATTATGTGAGATGTAATTTGTTTAGCTTCCAGATGAGCACATCATATATGTAATTTTATATATCTACGTCCAGTCATTTACAACCTTCTGATAGAGCGTGGTATCTTCATATTTTGATTTTATATTAAATATTTTTTTCAATGTACCCGTGTATCGATTGGCTATACATCAAGTTACAATGCATTCCTTGTAAGTTTTATCAAACGTATTTTAGATCAATGCAGTCTTAAATATTATTGTGCAACAATAGCCATAGTGATTCATCTCCAGTGAGTGGAATAATGCAAGATCTGGGTGATACGTTTTCAAATTACATTGGTAAAAGGGTTGCGTTATGTTTCCATCATCCTCAGACTCCATTTCCCGCATTTTAAATATTAGCAAGATACACAGCCTAATAGTGTGTAAAGTTTTGGTTAGCACTTTACATTTTCATAAAGTCATTGTCTATGTCCAAAAGTGTCTAAATCATGTTATGTTAGAGTTGGTGTCAAATTCAAGAGGCATAATCAATTTTGTATTGTTTGGATAGTCATTTTTTATTAGTATCACTCGTCATAAGAAATACTTTTATTGTGGGTCATTTAGGTGGTTATTCTTATTATCATCATCAAAAATTTCATAGTGTCATAACTACGTCATTATGAAAAGTCAACAATTGAGTTACTAATGAAAAATTTCAAAATTGTAAAGGACGTATTGTTATCATTTGAAAACGATGTCCAATATGTAAAGTGCCAAGACAAAATAATTCACAAAAATCTCAAATCAAGATATGAGGGAGATATCAAACCTAAGAATCTCAACCTCAAAAACATCGATGCTTAACAACACACAAATACGTAAAGAGCCCCAAAGACAAATCAAGCCGAGTTAAAAACATTATATTGGAGGATAAATGCATAGGAGGTTGGAGGTTGATCAATGACCTATCGTTAGTCACCAACGACGGGGACGCACAAAGCTGTGGTAGCATTTTTTGAGTACCTATTTTGAGTGGATTTTTGAATAAATGGAAATTTAACATTGAGGGGGGGATATGAACCAATATTCCATTTCCATTTTCACACCAAATTGGCTAAAGTCAAAGGAAACTTCTAGTGGCTATGATAGTTTCCTATTTTGTTTGAGATCAAGTGGAATCGATTGACAACATTGGCTACAATTGAGAACATTATTTTCTTATGGGATGTAATGTAGAAAATTTCCAGTGTGAGTATTCTTATTCAGAATGGTAATAAGTGAGCATATTCCTATGTAATCCCCTGAAGGAAAAATATAGTGGATAAATGAAAGCATAATGAAAAGAAACATCATGTTATTTAGGTTGTTGGTTATCCTATAAAACCAACCCTTATTGTGGTTGTTAGTTAGACACCTGAAAAAACATCCTTGTTGAGGTTGTTGGTTGTCCTAAAAAAATATCCTTGTTGGTTGGTGGTTGTCCAGTAAAACCATCCTTGAGGTTGTTGGTTTTCCTGAAAAATCATCCAGATCATGAATACATAAAGGCGACAAATTGTAGAGGAAGTGCAATTATTTTTCTACCATGTTCACAATAAGGGGGGAATGTTAGGAAATCATTGGTTAGTGTTCACATTAGCATAGACAATTATATTATCTTAAATAATATAATATAATATAAGTTGTTATATGAATAATTAGATGAGTAATTATTCACTAATATTTTGGTTTAGATGTAAATGAATTGTTATTAACAACACATTATTTAGGCGTTTATTGTTATGTGAGTAATAATCACTCTTGATATGGAGTTTCAGGTACTTGAGTAGTCAAGCCAAACTCCTAAAATATAGGAGATACTTGGCTTATATAATTTGTTCCTGAATGAATTATTCAATATAGAAATAATTATTGTGTACCATAATTTGATGTGCAAAACTATTGTGTTGCTCTCATCATAGGCGTAAAAGGCATACTATTTGGAAAATTTGGAAGGCTAGGAATTCTATCATTTTTCAGGGATTGCAAAAATCCCTCCAAAAGATTGCTTAAAGAACTCACTATTGAAGTAAAGGAAAATTTCCTCAAATTCAAGCCTCCTACAAAGTATAACTTTCATAAAGATAAGGAGAAATTTCTTGCAAGTTGGAATATTAATATTGGAGATTTTCAGGACAAAATTCCCTCCATTAATCATTCTATCATTCAATGGATTCCTCCTCCAGTGAATTGGTTCAAATTGAATTTTTATGGTTCCTCTAAAGGAAATCCAAGAGCTTCTAGTAGAGGTGGATTCATTAGAGATCACCATGGTCATCTTATTTCCGCTTATGCAGGTCCTATGGGTACTCAGTATAATTACTATGTAGAGGCACTTGTAGCTCTCTAGGGTTTAATGATTGCTAAGGAATGTAACATTACTAATCTCATTATTGAGGGGGGTTCTTTCAAAATTATCAATCATCTCAATGGAATCTACCCCCCTAGTTGGACCATAAAAGAGTTTATCATGGAGGCTACTAGAATTTGTAATACCTTCTCTAATTACACAAAATTCCACACATATAGAGAAGGAAATAAAGTGGCTGATTCCTTTGCTAACTTTGGGGTTACCACTAAGCACCTCAATTGTTGGAATGTTAATGAAAAAGTTCCCCAAATTTCTAATGATATCATAATTAATGAAGAGACGGCCAATTGTACCAAGGATTCATACCTTTAATTGGGGAGGTCATGTGAAGTTATGGAATCAATATGAATTCACACACTTGTACTGTGACTCCTTATGCCCCTTGTAGAGTTGAACATGTCTACGACATGGATTGGAAAAATAACAAAGAAATTTGGAGAGCGTTGAGTGTTGATGGTTTTACAATCTTTATATAGAGAATCAAAGGACATGACAAAAAAATTCAATCTCTTTTGCTAAGAATTGGAAAGAAAGGGTACTTACATATAAAGGTAAGGACTACACCATCACCGAGAATGTGATTACTTTTGTAAATGGAATTAACATGGAGGGCATAAATTTTTATATAAATAAATTTGACAAATGTGCCGAGGAATTTTCTTTTTTTGAAGGAACCAAAACCCTTGCTTTTGTCAAAGTCGGTCTAGTTGATTCCTCCATCCCTGCCCCATATAATGAGGTTTCTCGCATGGTGGTCTGCTATGTTACTCTTGAGGACAATTTCATCACTCTTCCCCTACATTATTTAATGCTTCTAAATTATTTTTGCAAGAGCCCTAGGGTGAGCATTTCCTACTATATTCTTCAGTCCTTAGAAAAATCTACTCAAGAAGTACATACCCACCAATATGGACTCCCTCTGCATCAAGGAGTCATAGTTCTACTTCACCAGTACTACTACACTTACTCAGCCAACATTACCACCCACTCTATCTCACCTCCTGAACCCATGTTTAGTGTAAGGTGAAAACAAAGAATCTCAAACCCCATGTCCCTTCTCCTCCACTGGTTAAGCACATCCTCCATAGCATTGACAAGGGGAAGGAATTAGCTATTTCTGAGAGACTTTTATCCATTGTTTAAACTTCTCATGACTATGTTAGCCCCTCTAGTTTGAAGGAATAGATTATGAAGCATGATGATTGGATCAGGGATCTGAGGAAGGATGTTGTTCAATTATACAAGGAAGTTTCCAAGGGTAAAAAGTCTCTTGAAAGTTCTCTTTCGGTTGAGGCAAAAGTTGAGGAAATTTCTAAGAAGAAGGATTCTTTGGAGGATTCTATTGGGCACATTATAAATAAGCAAATTTATTATTTGTCCATGCACTAGACCTTCTTGGATTTCATTGAAATTCATGTCAAACAGGTGTGCAACCTTAATAATATTCATCAAAAAATATGGAAAGGTGGAAAACTTGCTACTTCCACCATCAATATGAATGATCTCTCACCAATCACGTCCATAAATCTTATTAATTCTTTGGAGGAGGTCAAAAAATGTTTTAACAAGGTGCTTGTACAAAAGAAAATCAACACATGACCTTCTTCGCACCCAACTTCCTGAGGTCGTGTTGAGACAACCACTGTAGAATAGAAATGGATGTGAGCGCGGTGATGATGAAAAAACTAATTAGGAAACCTTATATCCTCAACACACAATATCAAGATCTATGAGTTTAAGGTGAAGAAAGACATCCTAAGTTAGAGTGGTGTGATGGATTGATCTGATAAAATAGCTACTCAGAGGCTCTAGTCAATATCGAGCTTTGCTGAGATTCTGTCTACTGGTTGTTAAACACGCATAAAGTGACCTATGACCACCTCATATGGACTTCCAAAAAAGGTCATGGAAGTGAGGATGATAGGCATAATGAAACCATAAGAACTATGGGTAATTTTTCGGTCTAGTCCAAAAAAATTTAGGCTGATTGGCTGCTATGTTCAGTATGGAAAATTGTGTAATGATGTCAAGTGGAAGTGGTGATGATCTAAATACCAATGCACGCAAACCAGTGTCAATGTTCAATTGGTCAGCAGGCCCGTTGGGTTTTGGGACCTGAGGATCACAACCAAAAACTTGTGGAGGTTGTGGTCCTTGTATGGTCATGTGTGTAATCAAACCCTGTTGCCAGGAGTAGTCCAATAATCATAGGCTTGATTAGCTACAATGTTTAGTGTGTTTAATTGTTCTATCTTCTTAGAGTACCTAGTAGGTGTGTGTAAAACTAACAAGCGTAAACCCGTATCAATGTCAGTCAAAAATTCTGGCCTATTGGGTTGTGGGACCAATGAATCACAACTGAACGTCTTTTCTTATTGTGGACTGTTGATGGTCATGCAGAATGAATTGAAATGATTTTGATAAACAAACTAACTATCAAAAGAAATTTAATCTATGTTTTTGGTATTTTCACAACATATCTGAACAAAACAATGGAAGCAAACTAATCTAACAAAATTAAATATTTTTTATCTTTTCTAGTTTTTAAGCAACACATATAATCTAATAAAAAAACTAAATACAAGTAATCAGCCGGATGTAGCTAATTACTTGTGCGAATATGTCAATCTAGATCTAAAAGAACTAATCTAATTTAATCAAAACCCTTCAAACCCTACCTCAGAGGTGAAGAACAAATCATAACCCTAGAAGAGCTATTGTTCCCCACTACTTCCCTGCTAATGTCAAAGAGCAAGCTTTCTAATGATTTGATCTATTTATAATTGCTTAATCAATTGAAATGAACAATTTTTCTACTCTATTTGATATGTAATTGAAATTAATGACTCATAATTGATAGTTTGAAAAATGAAGCAAATAAACAAGTAATTCCAACCTCGATGAGTAAGAGCTTTGGAAAATCTGGTTGTATCTGTATCTGTCCTCTCAGTTTTATCATTTCTTTCTCTGTGTGTCCATATGAGTCCAAGGGATTGGGAATGGAAGAACATCAACAAGATAAGACGCTTGAGCAATGGTAGCTTGAAGGCAGTCTGGTTGTAATGCAAGTAGAAGAGAGATAGCACAAGAGATCTGAGCTTGGCTATGCAATTCCTAACAGGATTGTGGCAGTAATACTATGCAAGATACACAAAAATTCTCAAGGCCTTTTGCTTGAATACAAGAATGGAATATATAGGAATTGGCTGGGATGTGCCTTCATGCACAAGGCAAGAAGAGGCAGTTCAAACTAATTACATCTATTTAGAAATAGAAGAGGGAAGGAAAACCAATCAATCAAGACTATTTTTATGGAATTTGGTTCAGAAAGGCACCTTAAAAGTTAAGTTAAGTGAAGTGTCGCATGTTAAAAACACGCATGATGAATTCTAGAAAAAGTGGGTAGGACCGCCGCCCTGTGCAGGGCGGCCTAGGCAGGTCGTGGCACTAAAGGCCAAAACATGTACAGGATGCATCGGGAAGCTGGAAGAAAGTGTTGAAAATCTAAGTAAGGATGTCTAGGCTACAAATATACACTGCGAATGGGTTTAGGAGCTCGAACACCTTCTGAAAGGACATGAATCATCATTGGGGACTTTTGTAACCATTTTCTGACAATGTAGCACATGCAATTTTGGGTGCATACATATTGCCCCCTCGGAGAAGTGTCTTAGCCATGAAGAGGCGTAAAATGTAGAACTCAAGTATGGTGTTCCCGAAATGGGGAGTTAGAAGCTATACCTGACATGCCCATGTGTTGAAACGTCATAGTCCAAGCTCCCGCTACCTGTAAGAGGAAGAGAAGACTCAAGTGCAGATAGATAAAATATTGAAAAATAAGCACTAAATTAAAACAACAAGAGGACTTACCATTTTTGCGGGGATATAGAAGATATACATGTGCACCAACACTCCAGCCCTGTGAACACATACACTCAAAATGAGGTCAAAACAACATATATATATCAAAACAAACTCATTTTTTCAATTCATTTGCACATATTCGATTTGTTAATTTTGGAGCTCTTGACCCACGGTGACCATTTTTGACAATAGTATAGCCAAAACATCCGTTACGAGATCGTGATCATGCCTCCACAAGCTGGAGATCGACCTGCACGCGGTCTAAGGTTGGTTTTTTTCACTTTTGTGTTTTTAAACCTAAAATGTAAAAATGTTGAAAAGTTTACCTAGGAGGGATCATTTTCAAAATTTCTTGTTTTAAATGAGTCTCTAGGGGGGCGCCCATAGGGTAGTCTTTTATTTTGTCTAAAATGGTCTTTTTTTACATTTTTGGGCATTTTCTAGGGTTAAAAATGCATTTGGTAAATCGGTCCAGGACCGCCGCCTTGAGCAAGGCGGCGATCACGGGACCGCTAATCTGCCAGGGTGACAGTCCTGAAATTTCTGCCCTACACTGGGTGGCAGTTCTAAACAGATGACCAAAACACATGTTATTTTGATTTTTTTTTTTGAATTTTTGATGTTTTTTCATGTTTTTGATGAGCTTACCCTTTAATATACATTACTAATTTGTTATTTTTCTATGTTTTGGTGGATGCAGAAGAAGGAGAAATACATCTACTAGAGTCGTGAGAGGGAGTGTGATTGGCTCCCAGAGATTTTGGACCAGATGACTCGGGATGAGATAGATACCCTTCAGAGGGTAGGGATTTGGAGGATTTCACAGGTGCCTCATGTCACTCCTGCTAGTCACATACTGTGTGACTTGTTTTCGTACTGGGATGCAGACCGGAACACTTTTCAGTTTGTAGATGCTAGGGGTGAGTGAACTATCACCCTGGAGGATGTGTACCGTATTCTTGGGCTTCCGATACTTGGGATGAGATTGACATTGGAGACAGCAGGATCTAGGTCTATGATGACTTAGTGAACCACTTACATGGGGGTTGTCATTGTGTCATTTGCTTCAAAGAAGGAGATAAAGGTCCAATCTATTGCTACTGCTCTTATTCCCATCATTCGTGGAGCTATCATGGGTATATTTTTCTAGCAATTGAACGGGGACAAGGGAGGTGACACTCTCCTTTACTACTGAGCTCCCATTATTGCATAGATTAAGGGGCATGGCCGCATATATGCTTAGGGAGCAGACATCCTAGGGACTACCTATCATAACCTATATAGGGTCATTAGGTTACAGGGACAGTCGTTGAGCCATCCCACGCTAGTCATGTACTGGGTATACGAGTGTAGCACCCCTTATGGGAGGGGAATACCTATGCAAGACCCGGGGGCTATCTGGGTAGCTAGGTGGACAACGATGTTAGTTCTTCGGATGCCAGATTAGCTAGTATCTTCTTTGAATACGACGGACATTGTTGGCACACCCTTCCAAGATATGGCAGGGTTATGGGGGCTGGAGGTGACCACAGTGGTCAGTTAGTTGATAGGGAAGGGAGAGTCAAGATTCACCCTTTCAACCAGGTTCCTCAGCAGTTTGGCCTCCCTTATGTTGATATGCTTCCTCCAGTGACACCTGTATATAAGACTATTCAGGAGGCCTAGAAGGGCCCTAGAGGAGATCCTAACTCTACAGTGGTTACTCCAAGAGTGCTTATTGCAGTTAGGCACATGGTTCGTGCCTGATGGGTAATTGGTGCCCCTTGAGCACCTTTACTTTGGATTAAGGCCGCTCCCACTCACATTAGAGACGAGGATGAGCCCATTGATGTAGAATCTGAATCTAAGGAGTACATAGGAGATGATACTGAGGATTCTGTTGGAGATGAGACAGATGACGAGGGGTTAGGTGGTGAGGCTAGAGGGAAAGATCACATGGAGGAGGAGAAGAGTGACGCTGAGTGGCATGAACCATAGGATATGCTGAGAGCAGCACGAGAGGAGGCGAGTGCAAAGAGAGCAATTGGTCTTGGAGGGACCACTTCCTCAAGATGGAGAGGGAGATGATGAGTCCATGATAGGACAACGTCTTGCCTCTAGATTTGGGGAGGCCCTGTAACCACCACCAACAGCAAAAACCATTGACTCTACCTAGATTCCTGGAGATTCGAGTATGTTGATACTCTTCTATGGACTTTATTAGCTGGAAATGTTAGTTGGTACTTCTTGTTTTGTTTTTGTAATTTTCTAACTCATCGTTTCTTCTTCTTTTATTGTTTTTAGCGACTGCACAGGAGTGGCGAGATCTTATTTGACAGGTGTGTGTGGACACCCTGTTGATCCCCTTGGGGAAGACTTGAGTCAAGTTGACCGATGATTCAGGATAACCACTAGCAACTGGCAGACACACTGATGTGTTTACACCCATCTGGAGGATAGTGGAGGTGGTGACCTCTCTTTATACTCAGGTGATTGGGTATGAGACAACCAAGTGATTGATGAGGTATAGTCCTTCAAGCAACGAGACCACGGCTAGTGGCCGCCACCACGAGTACTCACAACATTCAATTCATTCTCATCATCATCGTAGCTGCAGTAGGAGTCCTGGACACGGCCGTGCACCATCTGAGGGATCCCATAGGGATTGACAGGCCATTGGGCCTTTTATTTCTTTGTTTCCATTTTATCGGGAATTATATGATTTTTTTTTGTATATTTCGGGTTCATTGCAAGCATTTTGAGCACACCTAGTGCATGATGACATTGTACACAAATTTGACTCATTATGATATATACAGACTCTTATTTTTGGTTCAGTAATCCATTGTATCTGAGTTTAATTCCTCTTGGCTCACTTCACATGTGTACTCTAGATGTTTAGAATTTTTGCTTTTCTATGGTTTTCAGAATGTTTGTAGTGGATATGAATGCTAATAGAATGATCTCTTTTTGTATTTTATAATGCTGATATATGAGAATGCAAACACATTGTAATGCTGAACTTTAGTTTCTTTATGCAATCTTTGGTACTTCATATTGTTTTGGAAAAATGTGGTGATACAGTGATATGATAAGTGAATGAACTTTCCCCACTCCTAACTCCACGCAACTAGTAAGATGTGAGGGCTCAACACCAAGATCCAGAAAGGGCACAAGTTATGAAATTTTATTGAATGGTAATGATGAGAGAAAGACAAGGATTTGACAAAACTAAATTGAGACACTACAACCTCACTCTACTCAAGTTGCTTCATAGTTTAGAATGTGAATTGCTTTCCAGTTTATCTAGACTTAGATTCGTAGATGGCCACTTGGTTGACAAAATCTGGTTTTGAGGTTTTAAACTCTTTTGGAATTTTGGACATCTAACTCACTTTGTTTTGACTTATGATTTCACAATATTTGAATGAACTTCTTCTAACTTTCAAGTTTTTCAAAGAGACCCCCTACACCTTGCCCCATGCTACCGGTAGGAAGTATGGGCTCATCACCATGGACAAGGCATAGGTGAGTAAGGGCCTTTCTCTCCTTTCCCAACCCTACATCACTAGTAAGAGATGCAGGCTCAACACCAAAGGTTGGTAGGGCAAAGAAATGTGTAAAATAAAAATTTTCTATGGATTTGCATTTGACTTATTTATCTAGGAAAAATGTTTAGAATGTTCTTATTTCCAAAGAGATGTATATGGGATAGATGCGACACCATGAAGCTTCCAAAACAGACTATAGGAAAACACATCTAATATAGAAAAAGACTATAAATAGAACCAATTATGTAGGCCTTGGTATGGCTATTGTCAAAGTTTTTTCTTATCCTGCTTGGATTGATGAAATGATTCAGAAATAATGTGAATATTTGTAGAGACATGATTTGAATGTTTTTCCAATGTTTTCAAAAGTTTTAAAGAATTGCTGTAAGAATAAGTCCCTTGATCACAAATTTTATAGAATGAACTCGTAGATGAAAATGCAATGCGGATGCAGTAATGTACATATGAAAATGCTAATGGATCATGTTTAGTACCTCTTTAGGTGAAGAGATTTTACAGATTCACTAAACTCCTCACCCTCTAGTGTACACAGGTGAAATGCCCCATTTTTGTAGTCTTCTATTACTCGATATGGACCCAACCACATGGGCCTGAATTTCCTTCCTTCGCCAGTCTTTTTGTCTATTCGAATGCCAAGTATTAAAACCAAATATCCCTCATATATTTCACGCTCGTAGAATTTCTTGTTGTATTATCGAGCCATCCGTTCAGTGTAAATGCTATGCCTTTGTTCAACATTGAGTCTAGCTTCATCAAGACTTTCTAACTGAGATATTTGTGCCTCTCGATAGCCCTCTTCTTTCAGAATTCCTTATATCGAGATACATAGACTAGGTATTTCGACTTCGAGTGATAAAACCGCTTCTGCACCAAATACCAAAGAAAATGGGGTTGCCCCTGTCGACATTCTTACCGTTGTCCGATAGGCCCACAAGGCCAGAAAAAGCTTTAAGTTCAAATCACGTTTGTTCTCCTTGACGGTCTTAAGGAGAATGGATTTTAACGTCTTGTTCATAGCTTCGACTTGTCCATTAGCCTAAGGGTAATAGAGAGAAGCCGTGTGGTGACTTATTTTGAACTTTTCACACACTTCACGTACTTCCTCATTTTTGAAAGATGTGCCATTATCCAAGATAATGACTTGTGGGACCCCGTACCTACAAATGATTTGGTTCAAAATGAACTTAGTGATTACAGATCTAGGCACGGTGGTAAGAGGCATGACTTCTACCCACTTAGTAAAGTATTCTTTGGCTATGATTATGAAGTTATGACCATCTGTTGATGAGGGAGAGAACTTCCCTATCAAATCTAGGCCCCAAGTGGAAAAGGGCCATGGTGTTGCAATTGGTTACAAAGTCTGTGCTGGTATGTGGATCTCATGGGAGAACTCTTGACATTTATGGAATTTTTTCACAAACTCTACCGCGTTATGTTTGAGCATGGGCCATAAGTAGCCCATCCGATGTATCTTCTGAGCAGTGGTGTGGCCAATGAAGTGACCTCCACATACTCCGTTATGTGATTCATAAAGAATTTTCTTGGATTCTTCTTCATCAACACATCTTAACAACATTCCATCAAAGGCTCTACAATAGAGCACTTGTTCCAAGATAACATACTTAGTGGCTATAACACGTAACCATCTTCTTTGTTGTGATGTTTCCCCTTCTGGATATGTATGGTCCACTATAAATTTAATGATGTCAGTGTACCATGGATAGAAATGCAAGGCTTTGTTTCAACAAAATACACACACTCGTCTGGGAAGTCTAACGGGCTATTAGCCAACCGATCCGCAATGATTTGTCCTTTGAGAAATTTTTGATTGACGAATGTCAACTCAAACTTTCCCATCAGAGTTATGAAGCATCCAAACTTCTTAGATAAGGACCCTTATATGAGAAATGTCCACAGGTGATCTGATTTAACAATAACCCTTGTTTCTTGGTTTGGCATGTAATGTCTTAAGCGCTTTGTCACGAAGACTATAGCAAGGAATTCCTTTTCTACTTGTGTGTAACGTGTCTCATAATCAAGCAATGTTCGGCTAGTAAAATAGACTACACTTTCTCATTTATCATCATCTTATTGAGCTAACACACAGGCTAATGAGACATCCGTAGCTCATGAATACATGATTAAGGCATGATCCGACCTAGGTGGCATGAGCATGGGAGGAGACATCAAGAACCATTTAATCAACTCAAATTCCTCATTGCATTCTTCTATCCAATCAATGCAGCAATCATTTTTCAACAAATTGTTGATTGGGTGAATAACAAAGGTCAGATTAGGGGTAAACCTTCAAATTGCACTGAGTTTTCCAAGAAAATATCTGATGCCAGAATCGTCTGATGGTGGAGTCATTTCCAGTACAGCTCAGATTTTGGCTAGGTCTACATCAATCCCTTGTGAAGATATGATGTATCCCAAAATATTGCCTCCTATTACACCGAATACGCATTTTTTTGGATTCAACGTGACATTGTATTTGTTTAAGCAAAAAAGAATGATACGAAGCACCTCTAAGTAATCACAATGCTTTCTACCCTTAGCCAGAAGGTCATCCACGTAGGATTCCACAATCTTATAAATAATATCATGGAATATATAAGTCATCACCCGTTGGTATGTGGCATCAACGTTCTTAAGCCCAAATGACATGACAGAATAATAGTAGGTTCCCCAAGGAGTTATGAACGTAGTTTTGGTATGATCTTCCTCACAGATTCTAATTTGGTTATATTTAGAAAACCCATCCATGAGAGATAAAAACTCAAAACCATCCATCGCGTCGACAATAACATCAATGGATGGTAATGGGAAATCATCCTTGGGACAAGCCTTGTTGATACCCTGAAAGTCTATGCAAATGTGGATTTTTCCGTTCTTATTGAGAACAGGGATGATATTAGACACCCATTATGAATAGTTTTCTGGCTTGATAAACCCCACTTGTAGGAGTTTCATCACTTCTTCTTTCACCATAAGGGCCACCTTTGGCTTCATGGGTCTCGAATTTTGTTTAATTGGTTTAACATCTAGCTTAGTGACGAGGTTGTGAACTGCAATGTGTGGTGCAATTCCTATCATTTCCTGGTAGCTAAATGAAAAAGCTTTTTGATGTTCCTTGAGGATTCAGGTATCTATCTCTACCTCCTCTGTAGTTAGAGAGGATCCCATATTTAAGATTTTTGGTTCCTCTTTCTCCCGATGTTTATATCAATTGTTCCTTTGATTAAGGAGGCATTGCCTTCTTCAAACTCAGGCAGGGCTAGAGGTAACTCTAAATCCCCCTCTTCTCCTACCTCATAAATTTCAAGATCTTTCCCAGAGGAAGATACTATCATGGGATTTCCAAAGTAGGAAGAAGAATCTAGGATTAGGGAAACATCAACCTCATGATGAGTAAGATACAATTCTGTAAAAGCGTTTAGATATCCCAAATTTTCTTTATCACTACTGACATGGTCTGAGATGGCAGGATTGTTCTCGGCTTCTATGTATGTCAGCATCAGGGTTATCGGTATTTTACGGACTAAAGGTTTGGCACACATTGATACCATGAATTTTTTATCTTCCAACTCACTGCTTGGAGTGAAGCGGGAAGCAGAAGTTGCGATAGAGTCTGCGAGAAGGTTTTTTTCTTGTGGAATTACTTCAATTGATATGAAGTCAAACCCCTTTGTTAGATTTAGCACCGTTGTTTTTTAGAGTTGTAGATGATCAACTCTAGTCTCATAAACCTCAGATACCTGATTTGTGACCAATTGTGAATCACATAGCACTCTAATATTATCAGCACCCATCCTTTTGGCTACGATGAGACCAAGAAGGAGGGAATCATATTCAATGTTGTTATTTGTACAATCATAGTTTAACTTGAAGGAAAAAGAAAGAATACTTCCCTCAAGAGAGGTAAGGATCACACCTGCTTCGGTGCCAAAACAACATTTGGCTCCATCAAAATGGAGAGTCCAACAGTTACTTGGAAAAATGGATGTTAGATCATCCTTTATATCTTCTTCCTTTTCCTTAGTTACTTCTACCATACAAACTTCATCTTTTGGAAGAGAACCCAGCCCTAGGGTATGTCCTATACCCATAGAATCGAATGGAAGGATAGTAGGTAAATCCTTCTCCAATAACTCAACAATATTTGTTGTGGTTCTTAATGAAAATGTCTCTATGATGGTTGTTTCATCCTTGAGTACCGAAATGCCTTCGATCAAACCCGTGACTTCTAATTATGTTGTGGGTACAAGTTTTTCTTCTGGGGCTGAGCTTGTAGGTTTGTTTAACTGATTTTTCAGGATGCTCAAACTCAGAATGAACCCCTCGCCTCTTCTTTAAATTAGCTAGATGTATGTCGAAGGGTCTTGGATCACCCTGTGCCATGAAGACCTTCCCTAAATGTAGGAACCTTACCTCCTGAAATAGAGTGGAGGGAATCACCTTCATGCGATGAATCCAAGGGCGGATGAGGATCATATTATAGTTGGTTTCCTGATCTATAATATAAAACTTGGTTAAAACCATCTTAGGTCCAAGGGTGACTGAAAATACTATAGTTCCAATTGACGTTGCTTTGAGGCTGTCATAGCCTTTCAGTGTGTTTTGCGTTGAGGAGCAATTAGTATCTCCATAACCTAAATTTTGAAGGAAAGAGAAGGGAAATATGTTAACCACTACCCCATTGTCAATCATCACAAGTATTACATAGTTGTTGTAAATCCAAACTTGTAAAAAAAATGTCAGATCACCTCTACAAGCTATTTCAACATCCTTGGGCATCTTGTTGATGTCAAATACAAACCCAACATCTCTTTCAAGATGCCCTAGATGGTAAACATCAAAGTATACATGGTTTATCTGCGCTTCTGGAGGAGGAGTGACATTAATCAAATGACCAAGACCTAGTGCTTCTAATAGAGCGGCTCTGTGAGCAGGGGAATTCTTTAACAGATCTAAGAAAGAAATGTGAGAGAAGGTCTTGGCTAGGTCACTTATCAAGTCATAAGCTCCTACTGGATTTCCTAGTGTATCACGAATGTCATTTGATATAGTCAGGTACATCGAGATAGGCTATGAAGAATAATCTTTGGTTCTAGTGGCAGCGTTAATATGAGGTTCAATGTCTAACTCTACCAATCCCATAATTTTTATTTGTTGACAGCCATCCAAAGGAGAAGTTGAGGCTTCATGATCCTTGGTTCTTATTACAATACCTTTATTTGAACCGTTGGGATCTATTCTTCCATATTTTAGGTGTGTGTGGATATGATCGTTATATATTCTAAGTGGTGTGTTCTGTGGGGATATCGGTCCCATGTAAGTGTTCGAATTGGTGTTTTTGGGTTTTCCAAAAACATGTCAACAAACAATTGTCTTTAATCCTCCAAAAAATGTTGTAGAAATTTGTTGCAATCGCGACATGTTCTTGTGTCATGCCTGTGAACCCTATGGAAAATGCAATACAAATTAGGATCATAATCTCGAGGCCTTTGGTTTGCACCTTATCACAGTCCTAAATTATGATTATTATTCGATTTCTGATTGTTATAGTTAAAATTTGGGAACCCCTGCCCTTGGTTTTGGAATTGGTTCAGATACCCACCTGGGTATTGATTAGGGCTTTGGGTCTGCGTTTGTCTTGGTTGCTGAGGTTGTTGTTGTTTCTGTTGAGGATGATTAAAATCGACAACATTGATAGAGGGCGAGAAGTTATTATTTCTATGATTATTTTCATTATTGTTGCTGTTGTTGTTAGTACTTGTATTGGGAGAACTAATAACATTGGGTTTCTTGTACTAATCAGTAACACCGTCAGTTGTAACCTGTGATTCTTATTAAGGACCTTCAGTCCTTGATTATTTCTCATGTTGTTGGAGTAATCAGGGTTATTTTGGTTAGGAGTGACTAACTTCCCATTTGTTCCATACGTCTTACGACCACTATCAATGGTTCCTTGGTCAATTCGGAGGGCACCCTCTAACACCTCTTCGTAGCTCGTTAGTGGGAACTTTTGGACTTATTCCTTTATCTCCCTATTGAGGGAGTGGAGGAAAAAATCACAAATCTCTATCTGATCAATGTTTAGAGCACTTGCAGAGGAGTAGAGAACATGTCGCCACCTTTGAATGAAGTGGGCTGCAAACTCATTGTGCTCTTGTTTGACATGAAGGAATTCTCTTATTCATGTCCTTAAAATTTTGTTCATATCAAAAGCCTTAATAAAATATGACATGAGTTATTTGAAGGAGTGTATTGAAGCCTCATGTATCCTATAGTACCAGTCGAGAGTGATTCCTTCTAGCATCTTAGGGAAAATCTTCACAACAACCGCATCCCACAGGAGCAACTCTCGAATGGCCATTCTGTAAGATTTGATGTGAGTGTTAGGATATCCCTCCCCTTTGAACTTTGGAAGGTCAGGAAATGGTCTTGGGAGTATGATTGTTCATATGGAGAAGTTTAGAGGCTCCTAAAGATATTCAGAATAGGTCCCCATTGCGTACGTTTCAACCATTGAAGATCCTTGTTGGGGAGGTGGAGGTTACATTGGTTGCTGAAATGGTACAATATAAACATTTGTTGGGGCATATAGCATCCCTTGTGGCTGACCATATGGACTTAGGTAATTGTACATATCCCCTTGTGGTGATTTAGAGTACATGTGTATGTGGGGGGGTTGACTGCTTTGATATGGAGATGAAGGCACAAAGCTAGAGAATGTTGCATTTCCAGCTAGTATAGCATTTGATAACGCACTTCTGACTGGTGCCTATTATAGATATCCATATGTGGCGTGAGGGGGCATACCCAAGGTACCCATCCTAGTTAGTAAATCTCCAGGGCTTGGAGTGCCTTTATAAACTATAGGAGTTTGCGTGGTAGATATTTGTCTATAATTTTGTGGATAGTGAGAAACTCTTGCTTGCCCTGCGTATGAATTTTGAGTATTTTGGGCAAGCTCTAACTCTTAGAGTTTATCTACTAACATCGAGATGATGTCACCCATTAATGGGGTGGTGTTTTATTTAGGTGCTTGTTATTAAACTTCTGGAGGTTGTTGAGGAGTGTGGTATCCTACTATGAGTTGTTCGTTATGTTGTCATCCCTCATTGGCAATGTTTTTCATTGTTAGAGGGGTAATGTTATTGTTTTGGAGCAGGACATCACCATGTCATTGTAACTTATCAAAAGCCCAATTAATATTTTGGAATCGTTGTTCACTCCTAGCATATCGTGCTAAGTATTCCTCATCTAGATGTGGGATTTGGTTTAATTGCATGCTAGTGGGTTGTCGAAACAATACCCAAGGAGATGAACTTGCCTCCCCAGTGAAATTCATGTTGTTAGAACCTGATTATTCAAGAGGTTATGTCTGTGTGATTTGGTCAAGATCCTTGATACGTACAGAGGAATCAACATTGATTCCCTGAAAAAGAGGATTTTGGGCCTGAGCAGTAGAACGGTTATCTGCCCATGTTGAGAGTGAAGGTGATCGTTGTTGTCCACTTGATTGATAATTGTACATATCATAACCTGGGAGGGGTCAACCGTATTCATTGTATCCCTACATATTCGCGGAGTATAAGAATACCCACTGAATAAAGGGAAATCGAAAGGCAGATGAAGAAAGTGGAAACGTTTAGAGACTAGCTCTTCACATCAGGTTCACCAATTTGTACGAAAGAAAATACACACGTGACCTTCTTCACACCTAAATTCCCGAGGTCGTGCCGAGACATCCGATGTAGAATATAAATGGATGTGAGTGTGGTGTTGATGAAAAAACTAATTAGGAAATCTTATATCCTCAACACGCAATATCAGTACTGGGAGTCTAAGTCAAAGAAATCCATCCTAAGCTGGAGTGGTGTGATTGATTGATATGATAGAATAGCTACTCGAAGGCTCTAATCAATATTGAGATTTTGTCTACTGGTTTTTGAACATGTGAAAAGTGACCTGTGGGTGCCTCGTATGGATTTTTAGACAAAATCATTGAAGTGAGGACGAGAGGCGTATTGAAACCACAAGAACTATGGGTGATTTTTTGGTCTAGTCCAGAAAATCTTACCCTGATCGATTGTTATGTTTAGTACGGAAAATTTTCCAATGATTTTAGGTGGAAGTGGTGATGTTCTAAATACCAATGCACGCAAACTAGTGTCAGTGTTCAATTGGTTAGCAGGCCCGTTGGGTTATGGGACCTCAGGATCACAACTGAAAACTCGTGGAGGCTATGGTCCTTGTATGGTCATGTGCATAATCAAACCTTTTTTCCAAGAGCAGTCCAATAATCATAGGCTTGATCAGCTGTAATGTTTAGTGTGTTTAATTGTTCTATATTCTCAGAATACCTAGCAGGTGTGCGTAAAAATAACAATCGTAAACCCATATCAATATCGGTCAACAATTCTCGCCCGTTGGGTTGTGAGACCAATGGATCACAACTAAACATATTTTCTTGTTGTGTAACGTTGATGGTCATGCGGAATGAATTGAAATTATTTTGATAAACAAACTAACTATCAAAGGAAATTTAATCTATGTTTTGGTATTTTCACAGTATATCTGAACAAAACAATGGAAGCAAACTAATCCAACAAAAGTAAATATTTTTTATCTTTTCTAGTTTTAAGCAACACATCTAATCTAATAAACAAACTAAATACAAGTAATCAACCAGATGTAGCTAATTACTTGTACGAATATGTGAATCTATATCTAAAACTACTAATCTAATTTAATCAAAACCCTTCAAACCCTACCTCTGAGGTGAAGAGCAAATCATAACCTTAGAAGAACTATTGTTACCCACTACTTCCCCGACAATGTCAAAGAGAAAAATTTCTAATGATTTGATCTATTTGTAATTGCTTAATCAATTGAAATGAACAATTTTGTTACTCTATTTGATATGTAATTGAAATTAATGAATCAGAATTGATAGTTTGACAAACTAAATACAAGTAATCAACCAGATGTAGCTAATTACTTGTGCGAATATGTGAATCTAGATCTAAAAAAACTAATCTAATTTAATCAAAACCCTTCAAACCCTACCTCTGAGGTGAAGAAGAAATCATGACCTTTGAAGAGCTATTGTTCCCCACTACTTCCTCGACAATGTCAAAGAGAAAAATTTCTAATGATTTGATCTATTTGTAATTGCTTAATCAATTGAAATGAACAATTTTGCTACTCTATTTGATATGTAATTGAAATTAATGAATCAGAATTGATAGTTTGACAAATGAAGCAAACGGACAAGTACTTGCAACCTGGATGAACAAGAGCTTTGGCAAATCTAGTTGTATCTATATATGTACCCTCAGTTTGATCCTTTATTTCTTCGTGTGTCCATATGAGTCCAAGGAATTGGGAATGCAAGAATAGTAGCAAGAGAAGACGCTTGAGAAATGGTAGCTTGAAGGAATTCTGGTTGCAATGCAAGTAGAAGAGAGATAACACAAGATATTTGAGCTTGGCTATGCAATTCCTAGTAGGATTGTGGCAGCAATACTATGCAAGATACACAAAAATTCTTAGGCATTTTGCTTGAATACAAGCATGGAATATATAGGATTTGGATGGGATGTGCCTTCATGCAAAAGGCAAGAAGAGGCAGTTCAAACTAATTAAATCTATTTTAAAATAGAAGAGGGAAGGAAAACCAAGTAATCAAGATTATTTTTAGGCAATTTGGTTCACAAATGCACCTTGGAAGTAAAGTTAAGTGAAGCATCACATGTTAAAAAAATTCATGAAGAATTTTGGAAAAAGTGGGCAGGACTGCCACCCTGCGTAGGCAGCGGTCATGGGACTGCTGCCCAGGCAGGGCAGCGGTCTTGGCACTAAAGACCAAAACATGTGCAAAATACAATGGGAAGCTAGAAGAAAGCATGGAAAAGCTAAGTAAGGATGTCTAGGCTACAAATATACACTACGAATGGGTTTAGGAGCTTGAACACCTTCTTAAAGGACATGAATCATCATTGGGGACTTTTGTAACCATTTTCTGAAAAATGTAGCACATGCAATTTTGGGTGCGTACAATGCTCAAGAGAAGGTGTTCAAGGTTTTTGTTCTGTCCTCTATTTTGTTGGTTTCTTACGATTTTGAGGTTGCAATGGTGATGCAGTGTTGATGTTTTCTTGTTTCGTTCTGGTAGGATTCTCCCTGATTTTGTTCTTAACTCCTTTTTTTGGATTCTAGGCCCTTTTTCTCTAGGGTGTGGTCCCCACTTGTAAAAAAACCACTGATGCAACTTTGTATATCTAATTTTTGAACCTTCTTTTTATTAGGGTATAGTCCCTCCCAAAAAAACCATTTACCAATAATAAAAAATGTAGAGTTAGGGTGATCATTCCCCAACATTTTATTGAGAAATAGGTGGGAATTGGGCATCCTGACACCAAAGGAATATATATGTATAAATTGGGTGTCTTGACACCAAAGGTATATAAGTGGGAATTGGGTGTCCATCACCAATGAAAAGTGTCACAGAGTTTTCTGGTCACCCCAAAATAATACTTCCCAACTTATGAAAACACACCACTACAGATGGATCTAAGTCCTATTGGTGAAATAATTGTACACAAAGCAAAATGAGAGATTTAAATAATGTTGAGCGAGACAAAGTCTCTCCTCTATTATGTGGTGAGGCTACCATTATTTAAATAAAAATTATAGAAAAATGATATTTACGATATTCACATTCAAAATTATATATTGGGGGTTTGTTTGCAAAACATAGTTGAACTTAAGGAAATTTGGTGGAGAGAAAGGGAGGAAATGAATAAAATCATATTGTGAAGGAATACGTGTTCATAAATAAACAAACACATAATTGATTTATTAGCACCAAAGTATATTAACCATAAAGAAATACTCATTAACTACATAATTTTTTTTGTAAACAAAAGAATCATTGAGAAAAGGTATTTATCATAAGATTAAATAAACCATAAGAAGATTGAAGATGTAAATTTTTTAAATACTTCTATATTTCTTGAATGATAAAATGAACAATTTTTTTTGTATTCTTCTTATCTTGAACAAAATTTAATTATATGGTCAATCAACTCCTAGTACAATGGCCAACCCTTGTATTTATACTTGAGGAGAAATAACTACATCAAAAACTATTTTTAAGTGACTTTTGCTTTTTACTTTTAATTTTCAACCAAATTTAACTTAAAGCGATTTTACAATGATAAAGTCACTTTTACAAAAAGTAAAATGAGAAATTAGAACTAGTGAGTGTAGACAAAAAATTATGCACTTTAGACATTATTTAGTCCCAGTCTCATACTACTATTTAGAGGGTGTTTGAGTGAAGAAAGTATGAATTAAGCCTCGTATCTTGGCCATTTTAATTTGATTTCTATCGTCATCACCGACCTCCATCGTACACATGCCCAATCAGTTTTCATCATCTTCCGTCATTTTAGCCTTGACTGGGGCGCCTAGGCTAGTACTGGGGCACCTTGGTCCCACCATGGGCGCCTTAGTCCTTCTTGAAATTTCCTGCCACTTTTTGGGCTCTTTCTAGCCATTTGAGGTTTTTTATTTTTTGAGGTCAACCATTTCAGAGTTAATTGCAAAATTAGATCAAGAGAACCCTATAAATATAAATCTACGAGACCTTAATGAGGGACCAAACACTAGTCACTACTATCATCCACCTAGAGTTGCATCCATCTATTGCATTGGAGATCACCTGCATCCAAATAGCTCCATCACAAAGCACAATTCTAGGACATCTGCATCACACACAACATAGGGGGAGGATTCTATTCTATTTCATGCACCATCTATTACATTTTTCTACACATAGTTAGCTCGCTACATCATAAAGTGCGATTGACACAAGAGCAACCTAGGGCATGTTTCATACACATACACAAAACTACATTTGGGTCTAGAATGTAGTGCAACTCTCCATTAGTAAGACCGCCATTGTGGAAACTGAGGTCAGTCTAGCCCTTTCATATGCATTTTTATTTTTTAGGGATTGATGCTTGTTTAGGGTTTTATAGGTCTTCCTTTCATCTCGGATTAACAATGACAATTGGTGCAATATAGAGGATTTGATGCGACACATAATGAGGGTTTTAGACCACTTGCCGAACCTATGAAGATTAGTTCTGAAGCTTTTACACAGACCAAGCTACCCATTCTGCAGACCAAAGCACCCGTAGGCACCCCGGTCCTTCTCTAAGCGCCCCAGTCCAAAGAATCAGTCCAGATCCATCCTTTTCAAGGTTTCTGCATATTCATTCATACTTCTAGATTCTCCATTCACCTCTGTGACAGTCCCGTGAGCGTCTTCTATTCAGCTGAGTTCTTTCCTCTTCTCTCTTGCACATTAGGGTTTCTATTTTCATTGGTTTAGTTTCTTGGGTCATTTACATACTTCTTTACTACATTTATTTACTTTTACATATGTTCATAGCTTAGATTAACTAGTACCTAAATTACATTTGTAGTTAATCAACGAGGAATTTAGAAGGAAAAAGAAGACTAGAAAGAAGAACTTGATGCATAAGCTCCTCACTTTATCTTTTCCTAGAACTTAATATTCAACACATATGTTTTGAATTTGAGAAAATCTTTAGACACATCCTCTTTAGGGATATGAGTATTTTCCATTATGTTTATCCATGAATTAACAACATCTACCATCCCTTCAATGTTGTTGAATATATAAGGAACATTTTTTCCATCTTTGACAATCACATTGAAAATATTCAAGATCTTTTCCATGGAATCCATATCAAAATTATTTGGAATAAAGAGTTGTCCCTTAGGAATAGTTTTAATTAATCTTTGAGTCCTACTATTGGTCTCAGGTTAGAGTTTTTTTTACAACATTTCACGGTGAATATATCTCATAGCAGCATAAATTTTCTATTTGAGACCATCACCTTTCTAAATCTGAGAAGAAATATCATCGAGAGCTTCTACTAACATCTTTAGTTTCCATCTGTAGACACAAAATCACACACATATTACTATTTTACTATGTCTTCAATATGTTTTTATATGCATGGATCTTAAGTAAGAAAAGTATTCACTGGTGACACTATCTCTTGTCCATCTACGTCTTTGGTTATTTTCTAATGTCTCTCTTCCACATATGTCATTTCTGTATCCACTTCTGGTCAGGTCACAGGGATCCCTATTTTTTTTTCTTTTTACATTTGTCATTATGTATCTCAGGACATTAGCACCCACCTTGGACACTAGCGCCCAGACGCTTATGTCCATTCTAGCGGTTATGTCCTATTTATTCCTTTTTCACATTTTGACATTCTTGGCCTACCTTTTCATTTTTCTTATCCTTATCTCATGTTCATATTCGACCTTGAGTGTCACCAGTGTCAAAATTCAAACAAAATATTCATATATATACACAACATACACACTATTATTTTTGTTGACAATTCAAAAGGGGCTATCACATCTACATACTACCATTACTATCAAAGGGACTATATTTTGGGCTACATACACTGCATAGGAAGGGGAAGTGTTGAATTCCATACCACACATTTTCATCAAATCTAGTTATAGCTCACTATCTTGGTATCATTGGAGAAAGGGAAACCTAAGGACTATTTCACACACAAGCACACAAAACTACATGGAGTCTGAAATGTAGTGCAACGCTCGGTACTAAGCTCACTCATCGGGTGACCGTCGAGGTTAGTTAGACTTCACATATTACATATTTTATTCAGATATAATGTGTTTGTGAGCTTGTGCAGGTAGTTAGGGTTTGTTTTACAAGTTACAAGTGTGATCTGAACCCTAACATTGAAGTAGGAGTGACAAAGCAGATATTGGAGCGAAGACCCTTAGACCCAGAAAAAGAGAAGATCATGAATATTTATACAGAAAGTAGCGCCCATAATGGACACTGGCACTTGGACGCTCCTGTCCTCATATGAGCACTCCTATCCCACACAAAACAAAGTTTCAAAACTCTCATTCAACAACTATTTCATCATTTATAGTCATATCCAACAACTACACAGTCCCAACTACCTCTAGGTTGCATAAAAACTAGTTAAGTCATCTATCCCTCTTATTTATTTAAGGTTTACACTTCTTGAGTACTTAGCACTTGTGTATTTTCCTTACATTATCATTTTTTACATTATTTACTCTGAAATTAGATTTAATTTTATTTATATTAAATCACCATCCAATAGTTCAAGACCATTTTAATGAGAGATTTCCCTTAGTGCAATTGAATTTTGATTGGAAATGAGAATATTCTCATATTTGGTTGCAATTGCATGAATGTCTTGAGTATATTATCCCCAAAATGAAGTTTCATTACTTACTGTTTTCATGGTGCCATTCATTTTGATCAAAACCTTACCAATAAACTCATATTACTTTTTACTTTCATCAATGAACTTGTAACCTTTGAGAATATATTCTCAATCTGAGGTTTGATTACCTTTCTTCACTGACTGAATATTTGAATGTCTGTGATGGCCTTCTAATTGATGTTATTTATAGGTGTGATATTTTTTGATGAGGAAATCAGGGTTACATTTGGGTCCAAGAAGGTCTGGATATACAAGGAGAGGGTGCATTTTTTCTCTTCCAGTTACTCATGTGTTTTCTTTCCTTTTTTAGTCCTCTCAATGATCCTTTTTTGTAAACTCATTTAAATTATGTAAATCACCTTCATGGGTATGATCTCCCAATAAGATCCTACTGATATTATAATCAACCAAATTTAATTTTTCTTAATCTTTCTCAACTAGCAGCTATGTAATTTCCATGAACTATGCACCAGAGGCTTCAAAGGTGAGCCTAAAAGTAGTCTTATCCTTTTTGGTGGTTTGTTTGTTCTTCAAAAGGCTTACAATTGTGTCACATGATGGAGTTATGAATTTAGTACTTGTGCACTTCTTTCCTTGATCATGGGTTGCACCTAAGAGAAATATGAGTCACCAAAAGTGGAAAATGCTTGAGTTGGTGGCTAAAGGGCAAGAGAGGGAGGTAATGAAAATTTTAAATGTTGAGAAGGAGATGGGGGAGATGAAAATTGAGAATATGATGAGATGGATATGTGTAGTGTAGGATGAGATAGAGATATATGAGGAGGATTATTTTGAGGTGAGGGAAAGGGCTATTGAGGAGACGACTATTGAACAATGTTCTTTGTGATCATAGGAGTGTCTCTATCAGGAGTTGAAGAAACCATTTCTCCATGTTTATGGGAGGACTTGGGATATATCTTGATAGGAATTTTTTTCTAGGAAAAAGGAGCAACACCGCATGCCTTCTTAAGACACTTATTTTTATGAGGATCTTCTTCATATCCACCATTTCTTTAGGTGTGACATTTAATATGGAAGTCTTCACATACACTTTTACCTTCACTTTCCTAGATCCAAAAGAGGATGTTTGCATATGAATTTTGGAGGTGACAACCTCCATGGGTCCTTGAGTGGTGGTGTGTTCTGAAATATTTCCTAGAAACCAGTTCTTACACTTTTTCAAGACAATAAGTGTGCTCATATTTACATCACTTTCCTCCTTAATCGATTACTTAATAGATCTTAGAGGTTGATGTTGAACAATATTCATGTAATAAGGATCAATTATATCAATTTCATGCCAGGGACGAGATATTAAATAAACTAACAACAAATGTTTATATACATTATAAAAAAAATTATAGACATAAAATAAATAAACACGAAGTAAAGGACAATTGAACACAGTGACACGAAATTTAACGTGGAAAACCCGTAAATGGGTAAAATACCACAGAAGAATAGTCCACTATAGAGAAACATTTTACAACCCATTCCAGTAACTCCTTCCTCACTTCTACTCCATGTATTTACCTAGAATCCAAATGATTCACATGATTTTGAATATGACCTAAAACCATATTTAAATAACACGAAGGGTTATAACCATATTAAGTAACAGGGCACACCTCCCTGATTTAATTAGTTGATTAATTAAATTAACCAAGCTCTAATCTAAATTTTATATTTAAATAATAATAATATAACATATTCTATATTATTTAACTATAAACTAAATATTATGATGCACTTAATATTATAGTTCTAACACTCCCCCTTAATATTAAGTGGGGATCCATATGCCAACATAAACTATTTATACAACAGGATTTACAAATCCATAAAACCCAAAGGTTTAGGCTAACATATGTATTTGTGAGACTAAATCCCACCATTTCTCATGGAAAAATTCTTATACCGCATCTCTAGGATCCTTTTATAACACAAAGACCTCCTTTACAAATAGATGTGGCCAATGGACTATATTTTTCCTATAAACTCTATCAGTTTATTGAGATCATACAAGATATTTTACAATGCTTTTAAACCAGAGTAGAATTATAGAGGAAAAAGAGTCAATCAAGTAGCCGATGGTTAGGAGGTGGTATTTCCATGGACACTCCCCCTCAATGGAAACTTTGAAAGGCCAAACATTGTACGAAACTTGTAGAACTTCACAGCACACAATGGCTTCGTGAAAAATTATGCAACTTGATCTTCAGTTAGGCAGTATTGGAGATATATATCACCACTGAGAACCTTCTCGCGAATAAAGTGCATATGTATCTCGATGTGCTTCTTTATTTGATGATAAATTGGATTCTTTGCAAGCTAAATACGACTCTGGCTATCACACAGAAGAGGAGAACTTCCTTTAACTTTAATGTGTATTTCTTCCAACAACCTTTTCAGTCACATGAATTCTTTTGTTACGTCTATTGAACTTCTATATTCTGCATCGGTAGAAGAAATGGAAACTATCGGTTGCTTTTTACTGCTCCAAGTAATGACACCCACACCAAACTTGAATATATATCCAGTTGTAGATTTATGATCTATCACATCACTAGCATGGTCAAAATCACAGTATCCATATAAATATTCATTGTTAGATGAAATATAATGTAAACCATAATTAATATTGCCCTTTACATAACACAAAATTATTTTTACTAACTTCCAGTGATCCTGATAAGGTTCCTGCATAAACCTTTAAGCAATCGCTATTGTATAAGCAATAGTAGGTCTAGTAATAGTTAGATAAATCAAACTACCTACAAGTTGCTTGTATAAAGTAGGATTAAATTTTTCACATGAAGGTTTAGGATCAAGTTTACATCCTACTTCTATAGGAATAGAATCTGGTTTACAATCAAACATATTAAATATTTTAAGAAAATTAGTTGCATATTGTGATTGAGATACAACAATAGAATTTTTATCTTGAAATATAGCCATGCATAAGAAATGATGTAATAATCCTAAATTTGTCATCTCAAAATATTGCATTAACTTCCCTTTAATTTTCATAATTAAAGTGTTAGAATTACTAGTGATCAGTAAATCATCAACATGCAATACAATGAGAATAATAGCATTTTATTCAATTTTAACAACAGGGCATCTGGTGAGGAGGGTGATGTTGGTTGGAAGGTAAATGAATCAACTGCTTATTAAGTAAAGTATGTAAGATATCATGTGGTCTAACAACATGGGAGAAGTATAATGGTCTATGGGTGGGAGGTGGGGAAGATCTAAGTGAATGCCGATGCACTGGTGGAGGGGAGGGACACTTATATGGAGGAGGAGACGATGATCGTGAAGGGGGTTCAATAGGTAGGATATGAGAGAACTTAGTAGGCGGGGGAGGAGTAGAAGAGGTAGAAACATGTACAATAACATTATCCGCAAGTAAATATTTTTCCAAGTCAATAACTTTATAACAAAGAATAGTAAAGGAATCACATGTATCATATAACATATTTTATTTTAGAGGAGTAATATCCACAAATAAATATGCATTTCTAGATCAATAGACTAAAAAAGTAAATGATGCATGTAAGAATAAAAGCGTAAAATATAATCTAAAATTGGTTCTGTCTTTCCTTGATGTAAATAAGGTAAGTGTTCATATATAACTTTAGGCCCATTATTAGAAATGAAACACCTAAGGAATGCATCCTCCATATAATAATAACTTATACTAGATCCACTCGCTAAATTAGTATACCACTGAAGAGAAATATCCAAAAGACTATGACAAAAAGCTTTTACTAGCAACCTATCATTGGAATATAAAGCCATGGATAATTGAAAATCTTTAAGATGTAAGTAATAATTTCTCGTGCCATCAAAACATGAGAAAGTAGGCATAGTGAAACCCTTTGTAAAAATGAAATTATGAATTTTCTTAGGGATGGGATTTCCGTGAAGGGTATTATTGTCAAAAGAAGCATACTAGGATTTTATTTCTAAGTTAAGGGTATGGAATTTTCTTTGCAAATCATCAACAACATGCATGAGAGAAAGGATTCCTTTCGAAGGAATGGTTTTGGAAGTGAGAGGCACGTTGAGGGGTTGGATCTTGCCATTATGAGTCATCATAGGGACTTGAAGAGGGAAATAGGGTGTGGAAGAAGGGAATGTATGTAGAGGTTCTAGAGGTGTAGTATGTGATGAGTTAATTGGTGTGTGATCATTGAGTAATAGAAGATGTATTATGATTAACATTGGTTTCAACATGGAAATCATTGGAAAAAAATTCAAAAGCAGAAGAGATATGGGGTATAGATTCGCATTCAATAATATTAGTGCAAAAAACGTCATCATTAACATGTTCATTATCATTATCATAATCATAGTCACTATCATCCATATTTTCACAAGAAAGAAGTTCATTACGAAAAATTGTCATTATGTAAAGAATATTCAGTAGTGCGATCATTTATCATAGTACAAGGAGGAGAGGATGGAGAAACATTCATGTCTGTAGTGGGCGGAAGAGAATATTTGTCAAGTTTTTGAATGGGGGAGACAAAGCAAGAGTCAGGACTTGGGAGGTCATTAGGATCAAATTTTTAGAACGCAAAGAGTTGTTGGATGACATGGGGTTGATATTCAGGATTTTGGATGAAATTATGAAATTCAGATTCTATGCAGGGGTTTGAAAGAATTGGATGAATTTTCATAAAGGTCATAGGGTGATTTGGGTATGGGTACCATTTTTTATCCATGAGGGATGTGGGTCCTAGGGAAAGTAGTTTGAACAAGGAGTGGGGTTCACCAAATGATTTAATCTAAATTGAGTTACATCTTTATTTCATAGTAAATTACTATGACAAATAATATTTAGCTGGTTATATATAGAAATGTACAAGTAATAAGCATTCAACAATGTAAAACCCTAAGCACACAACAGAGGAATGATGACTTAGTTGATTCTGTGTGATCTGGGAGTGATCGTGACTATCTGAGTACTAGATCTAGCTGGAAACATTGTCGAAATGTCTTGTAGAGGATTCTAGAAGCTATAACTGTAATGGACATAAGCATCCACATGAGGAAAGAAGTGCCCCAGGAGCTGGTGACTATTCTGGGTGCTATTGAGTATATGAATGTTCAAGATCTGGTATTTTATGGGTTGGAAGGCCTTCACGTCTATTCATTCTTTGTCACTCTGATTTATCTATTAGGGTTCCAATCGTACTTGTAACCTAATAAATAAACTCTATCTATCTACACATTCTCACAAACACGTTAGATCTAAATAAAATATGCAACATGTGAAGTCAAACTGACCCCGATGGTCACCCGATGACTAAACTTATATCCAAATGGTGAATTACATCTCAAAATACATGTAGTTATGTGTGCTTGTGTGTGAAATGTCGTCCTTATTATAAGTTTTCCCTCACCCCAATGATACCAAGAAAACGGGCTATAGCTAGCTTTGATCTAAGAATGCAGATGTGTGGTATGGAATTTAGCACTTCCCTTCCAATGCAGTATATATAACCTAGGATGCAATCCCTTTGAGTAATAGTAGTAATATATAGATGTGATAGTCCCTCTTGATTTGCCAGCCAAAATAAAAGTTAGTATATTGTGTATATATATTAGTCCCTTGCTTAAATTTCTACACTAGTGACATTGAAAGTTGACTACGAATGTGGGATAAGGATAAGAAAATAAACATGGCCGACCACAAATAACAAAGTGTGAAAAAAGAACAAGTAGGACATGAACACCCAGAAGGGACATGAACACTTGGGCACTATTGCCTAGAGTGGGCGTTAGTGTCCTGAGACCAAAAATGATAGATGTGATAAGACAAGAAGACAAGTATCCTTGTGACCTAACCAGATATGCATGCAAAATTGAGAGATGTAGAAGAGAGTCACAATAGAAATCAATCAAAGAACATAGAGGGATAAGGGAAAGTGTCAATAGTGTGTATTTTTTCTTACTTAAGATTCATGCATATAACAACATACATATGGCATAGAAAAGTGATGATACATGCATAGTTTTGTGTCTATAATAACCAGAATAAGTATATCTCCATATATCTCCAAATCATACAAAGGAGGATCCACATAGTCAATATCACATAGGATTGTTCAATGGACAACCCAAATAGGAGAGAGAAGAGACATTGGTTCACATAAGTATGAGCCTAAGGTGGTGTATATCCACAATATACTAAGAAATCTCAGGCATACCAAATGGATAAAAGTGGGTTTTTCAGTCTACATAAAACTCCACTTCAAACTCGTACTTAGCTCAAAGTTATGGTTACCTCATCTGCAACTTCTCTCTCCACACATACACTTTTTTTTGCTACCCGTAGGGCTTAGTAGTTTAGGGTACACAAAATAACACATAACAATGTTATGATAACATTGATGACTTACGCACAATAACCATATCATCTTCCACATGGCAAAAATTACGAGATATAACAAAACAATATTCCACAGCTTACAAGATGCAACATTTCCACATAACACATAAAGTTTACGAGTACAATACATTAGGGGTCATTAAATCAACATATTCCCCTATTTCATGATCCAAATTTATCACATAACAATACGAATGCATATATACAATGGGAATAAATATTTCACATCATGTCATACATTCCAATACAACACAACACGGTGACATAACAACATAGTATAATACAACACAATGGGAATTTTCACAATGTAACATATTTCACTACGAAGTAATTTTTCATGCAACATGTTGTTCCACATATATAATATCACTAAAGAATGAAACACTACAAAAATTTTGCGGTTCAAAAAGCATTCCCTTCACACAATAAGGTGGTAGTAAAAATGAATTTTACGATGAATTCACAAGAGAGAGACAGGGAAATTATTCCCATTGAGAAACATATCAACATCACAAACATTCCACACCAATTGGTAAGCACAACAGGTGCATTCACATGATCACAATTACAAGTTTGTCACATCACTCAAAATAACACATTACTCCTCCACCATCATGCATAATCACCACTGTAGAGGAAAAATTGTGTTAGCATGCAAATATGAAATGACTTATGAAACCAATTCAAAATAAGATCCAACACAATATTTCATCTACTTCATATTGAGAAAGATGGAAAGAGGGAGAAATAAATATACCTCTACTTACCTACAAGTGGAACTCTCCTTCTTTGATGATTGGATGTGCTCTTGGATTTCTTGTTGGATTGGATTTTTGCTTCATATTTGGATGTGGGAAGACTTGGACAACACCTCCCCTTTTATGATTGATTCTTGGATGCTTGGATGAAGACTATGGATAACTTGATTGAAAGTTGAAGGATGAATATGGATGACTGATGATCAAAAGATGAAGTAGCAAGATGATGGCCTTAGATTAAGCTACCAAAAAACTTCCAACTAGATTTCATGGAGGATGAGAGCTAGATTTATAGTTTGTGAGTGGAGGATTGGATGGCTAAGATGAAGCCATGTTGGATTGAATCCAAGGGCTAAAAATTGATGAGAGGATTGGAGGCTTCTAGAATGGAGAATTCTAGATTTTGTGAGGATTCTCCATTGAATTAAAAAGTCAATGGAATAGTGTAGATTCATTTGAATATTTGAAAATAAGAGGGAAAGATAGAGAAGTTTCTAGATTTAGAGGTGTGAGGATGTGCACATGATTATGATTAGATTAGGTTAAATAAATATGATTAGGGATGTGTAGGGTAGGTGGTAGGTGAGATGTAGGAATATTAAATTCCTATAAATGTTATGAAGGATTATAATGATAATATGATATTATAATGAAATAAAAGGGATTAAGGATGAAATGAGATAAATGATAAATGATGAAAGGGGAAATGTAATAAAAGGTATTTTTAATGATGTAAATGATAAAATGGAATATTTGGATAAATGATGAATTTAATAAAATAATGGTAAATGGATTAATCGATTAAAATGACTAAAAAAGGGATTGGTAGCAGATAAATGGTGATGACGCTAAAATGCAGGACATGATTAATGTTAATTAGTCATGTATACATTTTAGGTGTCTACAACCACAACACCAAATTATCCCATAGGTTTGAGAGTACGAACATTCACTCTGATACTAACTGTAGCGTCCACCCATGACAGACCCAAACAAGTGACAAAAAATACCAGGATAAAAAAAATTTACATTCATTTTTCTTGTTAAAACTATGCGACACCAAGAAGAATCACAAGAGAATGTATGGCACCAATTGCAGCATTTACAACACCATGAAGGACATGCAATTAACAAGATGACACAAAATGCAAACCAACACCACACTTATATATACAAATAAGAATGAAACCATGACCCAACCACAACTTGAGCTTCATGAATAAGAACTTTTCACAATATTACGTTTTCATGGTTAAATCTTTGTCTTATTCATATTCCATTTTTAACCTTAAAGATTAGAAGAGAAATTAACATGCAAACATATAATATCATTCACAAGGATACAAATTATTCATTTCATTTATAATTAACTTATAAAAAATGCACTTATTTGGGTTATTTTCTCTATTACTATCATTTCCATAACTCAATAATATATTGAAACATTTTATCACACATGTGAGAGTTTCCTAGCTCTCGGTCTCAGCTATAGTTTTTTTGTCTCACCTAAAAACACATTTACTTGACATTCTTAGTTGTTATGATTCAATGATTAGTTAGAGTCACTATAACCTTTGCAACATGAGTTTCATCTTCTAGGAAAGAGGTTATGTTTCTCGAATGGTTGAAATCATGTGGAGCAATTAAAAGAACTTTTAACAATAAAATAAGGCCTAACTAAATGAAAGGTGATTCCAAGTTTCACTTGTGTGCCTTTTTTTTATCGCTTGCATTCCAAAGAGTAAATATTTTATTAGAGGTACTAAGTGAGGTACCACCTCACTTTATGGTTTGCAAAAGTATACTTTTTCACATTACAAAGAATAAACATTACCTTCCTCATTGCTCTTATGGTCCAATACACATACAAATATTATCCCTTCCTGGGAGGCTTAGCATAAAAGATAACCATTTAAAAGGTTGTTCAACATTACATCAAGCATGTCACAAAGTGACATTGCACACATAACTATGACAACAAGATCATTTCCATATGTATAAAAAGGCCCTTGATGGTGACCAGCACATGAGTAAGCACAATGCTAAAGGAGTCTACAGCTTGATGCAAGATAAATTTGGAGAAATTCAACCTCCCATAGATAAATTAGATGCGAGAGGGAGTTAAAGGAGTCAAACATGAGGATTTGATATAAAGATAAGAGGTACCAACTTCAATTGCGACATATAGATCTCACAATGATATCATTCAAAAGTGAAGGGAAAGAAACGACCTACGATAAATTTAAGTCTTTTCAAAAGTGATAAGGGTATTATAAAACTATACAAGAATCTTTTAAGAGAGAGGTACATAGTAAAGGTTAAGAGAACAATTCCTTTCGATAACTTAGGAATAGAAATTGTCTTCCATCAACATAAGTTTTAAGGGAGGAAACAATAATTGACATTATATAAGCTTGTATCAAAACATCTAAGCCATAAAACAACATGCAAACTCATAATCAAGTTCATAACAAATAGAATGTTTGTTGTTCCAAATACACCAATATAACCCAATTTCTCACTCATCATAAAATAATTAATAAAACAACATTCATGTTCATAACAATATTATTGATACATCTACTTAATATTACATGTATATTTCAATGATATTTCATATTACAAAAAACACCAACCACGCTGCCATCCTTCTTGTCCCGTGTACCTGCAACCACCATATGGTCAGCACAACAACTGACATGGCATCAAAATACAACCGAGAACGATATGTGATTTCACAATTCTCTAACAATAATGAAACTATATTTAACACACTTCCAAGAAGAGTAAGAATTGTAATGCCATTTCAATTCGTTTCCAGAGCTAAGGAGAGAGATAGAGAGGGGAGTGAGAAAACACCATTTTTCCACATTCAATTTATTTTCAAGTAAGTGTCAATTTTTTTTTTCCTATAGTCAAGTATTCATGTTTACAAGGTTTTTCTATTGTTATTTTGCTTAGATAAGTTCATATGAAAATTTTCACCAAGTAGTAGCAAGTTTCAAAAAAACGTCAAATTTAGGCAAGTTGCTCAAAATACAACGTTTTAAAACCATCTTCGAGACTCAAACACACAAGGGAACAAATTCCTTCATATTCCCCTATATACAGGAAAACAATCAGAGCTAACGAAACCCCAAACTGGTAAAAAATATTAAAATGATGCTCGTCTTTCTGGAGCTACCGGTCATAAATGAACCCAAACAACCTTATCACTCAACGACCGAAGGCAAACAAAACCTATCAAGAAAACTACCTTTGCGGGATTTTTTTCTCCAAAATGAGGGTTTGTAGTAATTGTCTCGTAGATATATTAGAGGTATGCGGAAGCCAAAATCCATTCTGACCCCCAGGGCCAAAACAATGGGTCAAAACCAAACTATATTTTTAACTTTTAGTAGTTGTTTAAAGCTACAAACTGGCCCGTTAGTGTCCTAAACACATTATGAAACAAGGTAAAATAGACATCCAAGGAGCAAATTAGGGTTCGGTTGAATACTCCACATGAAAAGGTACTCGACTAAAATTTTCTTTTCTCATTTCGGGCTTTATACTCATGTTTTTTGCCTCATTGAAAAACATGTTTTATTAAGGTTGCATAAGGTCACCTAGGGAGTGGTTTTCACTCATTTTCATGTTTAACCAACCAACCACATTTTTTTCGAATCCAAAACTAGTATTGTGGTTTAACCATCCATCTTATGAGGTGAGGGAGAGAGTAGTGCTTTCATTCATGGTTAATGGTCTTGTTGCGTGCAAAAAGAGGTGAAATTTTTCTATACAATAACCCATCCCGTTTAATTCACCTAAACATTATTATGTTTTCTTTAAATCGATATAAAAATCCATTACAATTAATAAAAACTAGGAATGATGAAATAAGCAAGGATAAAGTAACATGGTCATGCTTGGATTGAGCTGGCAAGTGACAAAAGAACAAAGAGTACATGGTTTGCGGTTGTCCAAGAATTTCGTCAAATAGTTTTGGGCCTTGTGAATGCTTCCATTTTCGTACATGATGTGAATATGATGGAAAATTTTATTGAGTTGAGTTTTTATACTAGTTTCTTGCATTAATTAAAAACCTCCATGACCATTCAATATAAATATTTTTGCATATCTAATGATCAACCATTCCATGAGACTACATTTTGTTTGATGCATTCTATGAAACAGTTTGCATTTCTTGAGAAAGTTCCCACGTTTTGCAAATATATCTATTGGTGTATTTGCAACTACAACTGACAAAAATTCTCTATCCATAATTCTTTTATGGCTGTCCATACCATGTTCCAAAGCTCCCTTTTTGGCAAAGGAAAGGAGGATGCTAGTAAGGTTTTGGTGCTTAGATTTACACCGGCCAATTGCAAGTGTTTAAAAGTTTCCAAAGCCTTTTCAACCAAACCAATTTGTTTGAATTTTGCAATCCTTTCTGTTCACCTGACCACACTATAATGAGGCATTTTGATAAACAAAACACATTCCACAGACTTGTGCAAGGGTATGATAAACTACACTGCATCATTATAATTTTTCCCAACCGTCCAAGAGACCACCATCATTTCTGGCATATTTATCAACCAGTTTACTTACCCTGCATTGGCCTCCCAGCAACAACCAAACAAAGAAAAATCAAATAAAATAAAACAACAATACCATTATTTCTCCTCTTGGTGCAGATTAGAATGGTAGCAGCAAGGGCTGTGGTGTCTGGATTTACACCTGTCACCAATGCATTTGCGAAAAATTTTCCAAGGTCTTTTCAACGAACCATACTATGCACATCCCCCCATTAAGCCACAACACACCATATGATGGGAATACTTACCAACACCAGTGGATCTTTGCCTTTTCAACAAATCCAATTTACGTATACAATAATCATTTCTTGCCCAAAACCACATTTTCTCAAACACTTTATCACACAAATCACATACCATGCACAAGCCCTGCAAATCCTCTCTGTTGCGTCACAATTTTTCAGATGGTCTGTGTGCTCTGAGTATGCTCCCACATTTTTCTTATCTAACTATCAACGCACAGGAAAGTGCTACACCAGACAAAAATCCACTTTCTTTTTTATAAAGAAAGCTAGGCCTGACAACTACACCTGCGTTTGCATCCTCTAAGCATGTGTGGATGGAGGCGCTTCCCTAGGAATGGAAAAAATTAAGTGGTGCATGAATGAATCAACATAGGAGGCATAAAGGAACACGAAAGTGTTTGAGATGTGAAGGGAAAATGGACTTGTATCCAGGCCTTGCATGACTTCACAAATTGAAACGTTCATAGAGGGATAATGAGACTCGGGAGCTAAATAAGAGTCACGAATTGCACTCAAAATCCATCAAATCAGGCCCAATAGGATGAAGAGTACACCAAAACAAAGTTTTATGACAACACAAAGCATTACATGGATATAGGCTTATATGAGATGTAAAGATACATTTTCTTTCCTAAGGTTTGTGCTTAATTTGTTGGAGAAATTTGGAAACTCAAAGTTGCATCAAAGTTTGCTACTCAAATCTTCCTTCCCACCATGAAAGCTTCCACCGAAGCCTAAAACCATCCTTATACATCCTCTTCCAATTTTCAAATTCCCAAAAACTGGATTTTCCCACAATCCTCTCGCATGCCTAGAAAATAATTAAAACATTTTCACAAATACAAAAACAATCCATTATTTCATCTTGGAATGAGGTTTGGTAAAAGCTCCAATAAGTTTAGGAATGGTTAAGAGTTTTTGATAATTTAATTATTCTCATTTTTGCTTTGCTTTGTTATTTACATTTTAAATTTCAAAAGATTTATTATTTTAAATTTTCTCCAAAACATGACCACAACAACTCCCCCGTTAAGGAACTTACTTAATACGTAATTGTCTTTATTTGAAGATTATGTAGATTGACTCTAATATTATCTGTAATGTGATTTAGTTAGATTAACATTTAAAGTTATAAAAGGGATATACATATTTCAAAATTGAACCTCGAAAATACTCTTGATTTGAAAGAATCGCAAGAAGACAACATCACCCCACGGATTGAAGACACAAAGATACACTTAGTCCGCGAAGGATAAATTCAACATTACACTTATTATTTTATAAACACAATAGTTTAATGTCTTTTAATTCCATTTTTATTTTATGATCACTCCAAACATGATCCAACGACCACCCAACCAGAGCATTTTTCAATGATCCACGCAAACCTTCAAGGCTAGAGCAAGGGGAAATTTCTACGAGCCGGAGGGGCACTATAATGATAAGGTACACAAAACATTGGAGAGTGTTGGAGTATTGCATCTCTTTGAATCGCCATTTTTTGGAAAGCACGTACAATTGTTCCAGTGGCTGATGTCGTAGGCCCATAAGGACTATTTCTATTTTGCTAGAAGAAGGATGTGCATCACCACGCAACTCATAAAACTTGTGACGAGACTAAATGATAGGGGCGATGAAATAGAAGTAGACATGGATGTTGAAGTAGCTTTGGATGCCACAACCGCTAAGTTACAATAGCAAAGGGGGAGCCACACGTTTAGCATCTCTAACATCACATACCCAAGAACAAGAGTGGTTGCATGCTTGGTAAGTTGCAAGCTAGGAGTATCAGAACGTTGGTTGGAAGTGAATTTTTTTTTTTGCACAATGTGCACAAGATGGTTGAGGGGACTAAATACAATATTTCTCAGTACATTACAGAGAGTATTATAGAAAAATATGAGGTGCAACATGACAGGGGTGAAAATATCACCTAGGGTTCAATTTTATTACTAATTATATTTTGGGAGATAGGAGTTCGATACAGGCCCTCAAGGAAGGAATGGTAACACCTATAAGCCATGAAATCGCCAACCAAGAGATTCACCAAATATACTTGCGATGAGGCAATAACTAATGCATATAAGGCTCGCCTAAACTTGTGGTATAAATGGATGTGTGAGACCTTTAAAAAAAACAACGCATACCGAGGGAGCTACCTTCAGTTTTGGATGGGAAAGCAGAATTTGTTGTAATGCAACACTTCTTTCTTGTATGATTTTTGTTGTTAGATGGAGAGATGGGACCCTAGTTTAAAATACCTTTTGCATTCACAACAAACTATTTTAGGAGTTCCTTGAAGAGGATTAAGGATGCATAACCACTAAAGTTCAATGTTGATAAGCTAGACATAGAGTATCACAGTTTGTGTAAGACCTATTATTGCACGGTGCGAAATCCTTATGTCAAGATTCAAAAAACAAACCTGGTGGACCTAAATCCTATCGTCACCTTAGCAGTTGGCAATTAAGCATGTAGGGTATATTTATAGCTACGACCAAAGGTAAAGGATGGAAAAGAGGTGGAGGCACGCAATACAAGTCTAACTCCGCCACCAAAATGGGCGGTCAAAAGATTAAAGTGAAAAAGGGTTGTGCGGGTTATAGAGGATGAAAAGGAGGAAGAAGATGGAACAAAGGGTCAGCTAGACCATAGTGCATGAAATCAAATGAGGACGAAACCTAGAAAAGGTCCAACATGCACTCCTCCTAGAAAACCTACACATATCCCAACTCATAATGTATGCATGATGAGGGCCTAGAAGAATACCATGATGATGAAGAATAAGGAACAAGAGATGAAGATGAAGAAAACCCACACGTGATTCATTTTTGTGGAGAGGAACAATAGTAGTATGAGGAGCATATTGAGGATATACCACTTGAGCCAACAGAGGGGCACGTGGAGAGGGATCGCGAAGAGGAGCATAAATCTGAGCAAGAAGAGGAGCTTGACCAAGAACATGAAGAAGAGATAGGTCATGCACAAGACATGGCATGCAATCCACCGCATGAGCAACATGCGGAAGAATAACTTGAGTCATCAAGAAGAACAAGGCCTAGAAGAATCTCTCCTCATCGTCATTTCATGAAATATGTAAATGATACCACTAATGTCATAAGAGCATAGTTCCAAAGTAATGTAAATCTGGAAGATCTTTATTGATGGGAGATGTTTGACAAGTCACAAATACATATTTGGACAAGGAACTCTTATTTGATATGCAAATGCATATGGATGATCCAGAGTTTGAAATACTTTCAGATGGAATCCATAACTTGTAGGGGAGAATGGATCCTAATAATGTGATAACTATCCTAGATTCTACTCAATTGAAAAATGTGCAAGAAGGTAATGCCCTTATTAAAATGACTAAAGAGGTTGTATATAGAAACATAAACAAGGGAGCATCATTGTGTGATGCAACAAAAAACTTTGAAGATGTGAGAAAAAAGAACAATAAAATGGCAGTCGAGCTCAATAAAATAAAGGGGAAGTTGGCATCCATCAACAACAGAGCCGCCAAACTTGTTTGATAGATTACGTAGTCATGTCCAGAGGTAATTGTAAAAGAAAAGCTTGATCATGATAGGGAGATTGATTACCAAAGACAATTGGTCACTTTATTACTCGAAAGAGTGAATTATGGACCAAGACCAACAACTGAAGAGCTCACCAAGGCAAGACAAGAAGAGGTTGACAAAATAATAAAGGAATATGAAGATCTTGGCGTGAGAGTGAAGAAAACTTCACTTAGAGCAGGGAAAGTGATCAAGAATTTCACAGACACCTCAATTTTCGACGCATGCCTTGTGGAGGAAGAAGCAAAGAGGAGAAGCTTAAAGGCCTCCATATACACTGGAGACAAGGAAACACACACGTAGGTATTAGAAGAGTTAGATGGACTGAATAAGGTGATTAGTGACAAACAATCTAATATTAAGAAGAGGTTTGAGGAGTTGTAGGGAATATTAATGCAAGAGATGGACCTCCTAGAGAACATGACATCAAAATAAGACACTTTTTTCATAGAGTTAAAAGAGAAGGCTGAAGGTGTATTACTAGAAAGTCTACTAGACATTGTCACCACATTGTCAAGATGGTCCAACAGTGTGTTGGATGCATAGAAGCTACTGGAAACAAACCTGAGCATGGAATTCCCAGAGCTCCTCAACATACCTTAGTCCAATTTTTTACTGCATGGGAAGACATTATCCCTATTTAATTCATTCTTCATTATTTTAAGTCATGCATTGATTAGTTCATTCTTTATTCTTTATTCTTGGTATTTCCAGGAATGGACAATATCCCTAGTGTGGGCTAATGTTGGACAAAAGAAATGACTAAGTTACAGATGTGCGTGAAAGTTGAAGGATGCATGGAAGTCATGCGCAAAGGTTAAAGGAAGGTACATGAAGGTTGGCACGTGGAAGTAAAAAGGACACATTTGAAATAAATTTTCAAAAATAGGGAAAGCAAAGGTTGATGTGATGACCAAACAAAGCTAAAAATAGGAAAAAGCATGAGTAACGTGGTCATCAAGGCAAGCCAAAAATAGATAGAGTATAGACCATAATAGGATAAGGATGCACAAGGCTAAATAAAGACATGAGGCACACATGGATGAGGTGGAGCTATTTATAGCACATGTGATATGAAGAAAATAGATATATTAATAACATAGAGGAAAAAATTAGTGATTTCAAAAGAAAACAAACTCATCAATGGATAACCACGGGTTGAAGTCTAATTATAGGAAAAATTTAGTTGTAAAAGCATGCAATCTATATATAAGGTTGGTCTATTTTTTTAATATAGTCTTAGTTCAGTAGTGAAGTACAAGTTCCCACCCTGTGTGTGTGTGTGTAATATTCATGTAGTATGTCATCCAGGATCATGTCATGAATACAGTTTGATATCATACTGAGAGTGATTGAGTCAGACCTATTTGTGTTTGGATGTAATATGAGATTGGTGATGTATACTACTAGTTATTGTACTCTATAAACAACATTATGATATAACAGATATTTAACTCTTTTTGGTGATATAATGTTATCTCTTGCATGTGATATGAATATTTGAGCATATATATTCTCCAAGTATGTTTGTGTGTTATGAGATAACCATGTTTGTAGGAACCATGTCTTGATTTATGCCCTAGAAGGAACCCAGAGGAGTTACGTGCACTTCGGGTGAGCAATCGGACCCTTGTCTGAGCGAGGTTCTAGCATGCCTGAATATGTTGTGTTGATTACTAGACTACAGTGCGACATTATATTTTGGGACTTATCACAATTTACAATGCATCCATGTTCTTAATGCATGCTACCAAATGTTGAAAACATTTTACTTATCCACTGAAAAGATAGAGGTGAGATGAGTTTAAACTTTACCTTTATTTAATTCAATTTAATTTTTTACATTAAGAGTTCTACTATTTTGTTATATTAAATATAATTTTTTTTATTTTTAACAAGCCATTGAGGCTGTAGCTATCACCCGAAGAGACACTATTATTAGAGGAATCTTACCACATAAGGGCATCAGAGATAGTATTGGGGACAATCTACCAAAGGAACTCATAGCACCTTTCCGGGAAGATCTAGAAAACATGTGAGGAGTTCTCTAACACCTCGACAACTTGAAACATTTACAGGTTTTTTAAATTTTAATTTTTAGTAATGTTAAATGTTTTTCATAAATGTTAGTTTTTACATTATTTTTAACGTACTTGTTCATTTTTTTAGCCTCCTTTGGCATCACAGGCCACCATCGACCTCCTCTAGCTCCCCATAGATATGAAAATTAAATTTAAGAAGTGGTCTTTATAAAATGTATATCCTCGTCAAGTCCAAGGTATGTTTCCATTTAAATTTTACATTTCAATATATTTTAGTTTCATTTATTTTTAAATCAAGTTACCGATTAATTTGATGGTTAATCAGGAGTTGGTCATCATGGTGCTACTACTACTTCTAATGTTGTTCAAAAAGGGAAGCATCTTGAGCCAACTGCAACAATACAAAAGAATACTCAATACAAGTAATGTTTCTTACAAAATAGTTATTTAACCTTTAATTATTCAGTCATTCTATTCTTTATATGTTCATTTTTTATTTGATTTCCTATTGCAATGCCTCCATCGTCTCATACTCATAGTGTTACTTTTAGACCACAGTTTCCGCCACCCACGTGACCGCCTCCCCACAATGTTCACACAAGGGGTAAAATTATTAGAATACCATCTGCTAGTGTGGGAACTGTCCATTTATCTACCTCTGAGTTCCCCACTTTTTGTCGATGGTTTACAAAGCATGGGTAGAATTTCAGTTCTAAATCAAATTGATTTGTACAAGGAATATATTGGTTTTGCAAGCGGGGACTAGACCCCTACAAATTTTAATCATCAACATCTTATTCAAGGTCCAACACAGGCTTTCCCAAAACGAGAACAAATGCTCAATACACCAACTTTGACTCCGAGGGAAACACCACTAACTAATGATGAGATCACAAAGTTTTCATTTGGGAAGTCTTTTAGATGATACTTGTTTAGCCACTGTTAAAGAAACTGTTTTGAAAGATATTGAAACATTAAAAAATTGAGAGTGTAAGGGAAAAAAATTGATTAAAGAAAGTAATGCTCATTTTCACAACCACTCCCAAATACATTCTCTTTTTTCTTTAGTTCAAAATGAACAAACAAAGATTGATATATTATTGAATCAAGTTGTATATGGTTTCGACGTTTCGTTACTAATTCTAATCCTTATCATGATAATGTGTTATCTATAATGTTAAACATGATAGAAAATTTAAATGTAGATGTACGGACCTATTATAATCAATTATCCAGATACAAGAGCCTTGTTGTGATTGTGAATGCCGAGAAATAAAAATCTATGGTAAGTTATAATAATATTTATAAAGTTGATAACAATTTATTATGGTTATTTTCAATTTTGTGTCTTACTATTGTTTATTTTCTAAATGCATTCCAAGTATCAAAATTTGAAAAATGAGGCACAAGTGTTAAATTTCCACCTAAAAAATGTGAAGAAAAGTTTGAATGGATTCATTGAGTTGAAAGAAAAGATTTTTCTTTTGAACAAGAAGAATAAAGATTTATGAAGAATTATTAAGGAACATGGAATGGATCCAAATATTTTATTGAAGAAGAAAATTGATTCAGATCCTAGTTTAGCTTCACCAGGAGATGCAACAAATACAAAACGTGAAATATTTTTCAATATAAATGCTACTGCAAAGGATCTGACTCAATCAGGAATATTAAGTGAAGATTCCAATCAAGCCCAAGGAGAGGAGGTAGCTTCTACAAAAGAGGAAGGAATAGATGTCATAAACTAATATTATTGATATAAATTGAGAAAAATGATTTCTTTTGTAACCTATAGAAATTGTTAGAGAAACTTTTTTGTAAGAAATAAAATTGAGAAATGATTTCTTTTGTACGTAGAGAAATTTTTATTTTATTTTCTTTATATCTGATTATATAAATAAATTAGCAGTTTCTACGAATATTATGTGTCATGTTCTTTCCATGCTTAAGATTCATGAAAAAAATAATTTTGTGATCATTAATTATGATTTAGTTCTTTATGTAGTGGCATTTTAATATTTCTTGTGTCCACCAATGAGTGATATGATGGTTTACTATTTTAAACACATCTCAAGAGTCAAAATAATCATATAATAAGTTTTAACAGTCAAAAATTAAATAGGAAAGACAATGGAAAAATCAAATAATTCATAGATTTGTAAATAAAAATAGTAAACAATGATATTGAAACTCTATTTCAATAAAGAACACAACATGTCAACTACATAACAATGTTATATGAAATTTTAGTTCTAGAAATACAATGTTCTTAAATAATTAGTCAAAACTAGGTAACTGAAACATTCTTGGACCTTTACTAACTCGTTCTTCATAACTCACACTTGTATCTAACATCTTAGAGGAATATTCACATATTCTCTTCTGGTGGCTGTATTAAAGACCCCTCTCCTATCTATAAGATAACTCCATATATCCAGTGCTCTTTCATACAGATGATTGTGAAACATACAATCTCAAACAAGTCTCTAAATTTTTATCCAACATGTTTCAGATTTTTTACTTTAAAAATGTTAATGCTCTAAAAACCCTTTCATCTTCCACTAATCTCAATATCATTGTTTGACACAATTCATATAATTAGGAATATTCACTAATACTTTCCTGCATGATGCTATTAGGATACAAATTTTTCCATAGCTATGTAATAACACCTTTTTCTATTGGTTCAATTAGATAATTATATTGATCAATCATTATGATTGCGAAATGAGACGATTGAGACATTAGTTATTCCTTCTGTAAAATACCTTTAATTTCAACTCCTTGGAACTCTACAGATTTACTGAAATGCTTAATGAGAGTTTCCATAAGTTTGTAAAATACATTTCTTATGCTTACTTTACCTCTATCATGATTCTAAAAATTAGGATACACCGCTGCTATGGCCTCAAGCAGGTCATCCCTTTAGAAAAAAACATGCTTTGATCTCACGGAATAAACTTTATGAAATTTTTCTTAATTTTATTCATGTTTCATATATGACCTTTTTCATATAAATTGCATGTTACAGGTACTTCTTCAAGATATACTACTTTGCTATATTTACTTTTTTAGAATGTGTACATTAAAATCTCCATCCCATTAATAACGATACAAAGATGATTGTTGATATTGAATTTCAAATAGCTTTTTGGATCCTTTATATCTGTTAAAGTTTGCTAACTACTGAAAACCGGTCCTTTAAAACTTTCTTCAGAGTTGTATACCATATCAAGAGATAGACACGTGTTTTCTCAACCTTATGAAGTCAGAAATATATATGTCAATCTTTTTTGTCCTTGTTTAATTAAGCAATTGATTTTCTTCAACATAGGGAAAATATCGCTTAGTGTCAATAATCTTTCCAAATCTTTTAAATGGTACAACAAATATTTTGCTTTTTCAACTGCCCTACGGTATTTAAACATGAAACCTGTTAAAGATGGATATTCTTCAAAAATCATGCATGTAGGGAAATCCATCTTGTAACAACATAGTTAAGGATGATTTTTACCATCAATAACTCCAATTGTAAATTTTTGAGAACTCTTTAAATATTATTTGGACTACTCGCCATGTAAGAAAAAAAATTCACGAATGAGATCTTCCACTTTAGTGACATTTTCAAACATGTGATAACAATTTGGTATGCAAGTTTCATTCTATTAGCTATGTAATGAATTGGAATCATATATATGGAAATTTTTATTTTTAGGAAAACATAAAGTCCAATTTTATGACCCTGCATTACTGATATACCATCAGTACCAAAACACACCAACTTAGTAGTAATTGTATAGTCACCCATCCCAGCTAAACTCCTACAAACTAGAAATAACCAATTTGTAAAGGTTGTTCAACATTAAAATTTTCAACAATTTTATTAATAGCTAACAAATAAGTTTTCCTTGAATGATTCTCAAAAGTGTAGACGTGCATGCAAACCCACGATGTCGGTGTCATATTGATGTGACCTCATCGATGGATAGTGAGATAAAGATTATGTTTTATTGCTTTTTCTTTCAAATCTTCCATTTCAATTATTGCTAGACACTTTGTCCATTTCCCAAGCACCGCTCTCCGACCAATGTGATTATGGAATATTGAGAAACCCATTATATCGAAACAAAACCTTATAATCTATTAAATCTAAAATTGGTTTTTCATTTGTAAGAATGTGGAATATAGTAGAGAAATGTACATTTTTGGCCTGCAAATTGGTATTCATAACTTTTAGAAATTGTACATTAATTGTTCTCGCTTTCTCAACAAGTTGTTGATGACATTTATGTTCATTTTCATACTTGACAGTTGCATGTCTTACATGCATGCAAGAAATATTTTACAGTTTTCCATTTATGTGTCTTTATTTTTTTCCATCTTTTTCCATGTGATTGTCACATTTAGTTTTCCACAATGTTTCTCGATTGTGTCCAACTTCAGTTGTAATATGTGGTATTTTTTTAGTTTCCAACTACATATTGTACATCTACATTTTGTTGGAATGTCACTAACCATTCTCTGAGCTTTATAGGTTTAATGAATGGATATTTAGATGCCCAGTCTACCTTAAATGACCTCCCAATTGTCCAACTAGTTTTCTTCCTTCGCATAGATTTCCATGTTTAGAATTTTCAACTTGAGTCTATGTTTCATGAGATTGAGAATTGGAAATATACTGTAGTGTTTAAATCTTGGCATTAGGAATGTCTTCCATTGGAGGCATTTTATAATGAGGATTATCTTCCATCTCTGGCATGTCATCATCAATAATATCTTCATGTGTTGACATGTTATTCAGATTAATTGTTCCATGCGGTGAGTGTGGTGACATGTTATTCTGACTAATTGTTTCATGTGGTGTATCTAGTGACATGTTATTCTCATTAATTATTTCATGTGGAATACAATTATTAGTGGGAGTTTCTACATTTAAAAAGGAAAAGGGTTTAATTGTGATCTTGAAACTTTAAATTAAACTAACAAATGCATTAAAAGCAATCTCTTACATGTGTTTAAAGTGGATGTAAAATATGTGCATGATTTTTTGGGCTGCCTGAAATAATTAAATATGTTGCTTTTCCTTTTTAATTGATTTGTCTTCTTGGTATTATTACCATAGGCCATTTTACCTAAGACCAATCCAAATGTAATTTAAGTATGTAATCATGGATGAGCCAGATGTAAACTATAAAACTAGCTATAGATTCGTACCACATGCTACCAGTCGTTAGCATAAATATATGTTATTGGCTGGTAGCATACATTCTTGCTACCACTCGATAGCATATATATATATATATATATATATATATATATGTATGTATGTTATCAGCCGGTAACATGCTATCAGCTGGTAGCATATATGCTACCTGCAGCCTTACAGGAAATGATGAAGTATATATACTACCGAACGATAACATATTCTATAATCAATGGAACAGTTAGAATTTACAATACCCGGGGTCCTGTATATTGTCGTGTGGTAGCAATTTTCGGTCAATCGTCAACTCTCATACTAAAATAAGAATTTTGAATTCAGAAGTATCTTCCTTTCAATTTCATAGTCTTCAAACAACCACACATCAGATTTCCTTATTGGATATTGTTAAAGCCATGTTCCACAAATAACCACAGATCTAGTGGGGTACTCAATGTTTTCTCCATCTATGACTCAGGAGTTAATTTATTTTTCAATTTTACACACCGACACAGGTAGTAATTTATCTCATCATCATTATCTTCATTCACAATCACTTTAATATGCATGTCCTACATCAATAAAATATAATACTTGTATTAATTTATCAAAAATATTTATAATATAGTATGTACAGAAATCTAGATTATACCTATCTAATTTAAAAGATTTAATTTACATGTATATTGCACAAATTTAAAGGATATTATACTTGGTTTAACTAGATATGATACATTGTCAAAATCTATTGACACTATCATTTCTCTTAGTTGTAGTGTTGATGGAGGCCGATATGTGTCGATAGGACTTAAAGGTCTACATTCCCATTCATTAATCCACTCTTTTGAATCACAATCATTCCAAGACAATTCCAAACATGCTGGGAAAAAACATACCATTTTCCTCATATAAATTGTCTAAGAAGATGCATTAGAGCTATGAAATGAGTGAAAATAAATCGAATCCTATTACCATATATAACAATATTCATAGCTTACTAAGTTTTCTTCCTATATCAACCAAAAAAATATGTGAACAAATAGAGTTTTGTTCAGAACCACGATACATTGTATTGATTGCACCATGCAACAATGCTTTAAATTGTATCTTGTAACTCCTTTCTTAATTTGCACCATCTGTATACTTTAACTCCTCTCTTGCAAGGTATATTTTCACACATGCTCCTACACCATCAAGTTCCCCTTTTATATGGTCTACCTCAAAAACTCTACATATGTTTTATACACCACTCTGAACATTCATCCTTCTCAAAGAGTATAACATCTATGCATTCTTAAATTGTGATGTACAATTGTTTGACCAGATATAATGTTGATTGAAACTAATGTTTCTTTCACTCAAATTAGCATAAAATATCTGAAAGGGTCCTTGAACATACTTTGAAGAATGTGATCAATCATCACTAATATAGAAATGATACTCCCTCAATATCTTACAATCTTCCTTTGTATTATCAAATGCATGTATGAATGTTATATGCAAAAAAATGGTAACCTACACTGAGTTGTAATATTGTGACTAAACCTCATTCTATGGTTTCATTGTGTACTTATTTACAAATTTGACCACCGAAATAATTTTACCAATTGGAAATGTGTCTTTCCTTTACTTGAATTGTTCATATAACCAACAAGCCCTTTGTGTGTGTCTTGTATAATCATACACAAGTTTCTCTCTAAATTCACCTATGAAATCTGAAACATGTATTTGTGTAGTAACTAGCTCGCACCTTTTTAACTCCTTGCCATCTTTTAACTGATATCTGATGGAATTATATTTTGTAAATTCAACTAATTATTTTTCAATATCATGTGAAGCCTCCTCATGAAAATAATTTCGACATTTTGACATTCCACCACAATTTTTGCATGTACTATCCAAGCACGTTTTGTTATAAAAAAGTGTCCATCTAATCTATGACAAAAAATAGTGGGAATAAATTCCATTGAATATATTGGTGGAAAACGCAATCCACACTCTTGCAATAAAATTTCAGTATGCAAAATAAAACGTATATGGCAAAAATATCTTATAATGCATAAAAATTCAACATGCATCTGATAACAACTAGTGGTGTGTGTGTGATTGATTTTAACATCGAAAGGTTTTTCCATATTGAAATACCTTTAAATAATCTTAATAAGTGGATATTTACCTAAAAACTTGTTATAAAGTTTTGTTTGAATCATATCTAATCATTTTTAAAGATGTGGCTCATGGTTACACGAACCAGGTCTTCTTCTAAGTACATCACTTTGATTAGGTGACATACGTGTGTTATATTTTGAAAATTATTGAATTAAAGCTTTTGATGCATCAATGAATAATTTACCTTTCTATGGGACTCTACCAAATAATTACCATAATTCATTGTTGTTGGGGTCATAAAAAATTTCACGTCTTATTACTACTTTCATTATTGTTTTTATACTTATGTTTAGTGTTCTACTTGTTTTGACTTAACAAACATTTTTTTTTTTTGTTTTTTTGCTTACTAAACTTGATGAAATTATGTGTCGTGTACAACATTACTATCTTTGGTGTGTTTCCTCAAACCTACAGATTGGTATGCTTTTTGTAAATTTCTTTTCATCTCGTTATTTTGACCATCAATATTAGATGTCCTTAGTCTAAGAGTGTTCATAATATGTCTCATTTTCTACAATTTCATTACAATAACAAACAATTGACATTTTTGAGTGTCATTTAATTGAGAAAATAGATCCCATGTTTTATTAGCCTTTCTTCTCAAATTATGTCCAGACATTTTATCAACCAATGGTGGTAAAATATTTTCATCTATTTTAATAAAAAACAAGTTTCATATGCATCATTCTAGGAGGTGTTCTTTGTGGTAAACCTTGTTCATTATTATTTTTAATGTGTTTCTTTGTTTGATGTTTCCATTGAATTATCTTCCTTGTTCCTTAATTCATTTGATTGTTCCATTGTATGATCTTCATTATTATTTTCTTCATTTGATTTTTCCATTGAATTTTCATCACAGTTAGATTGTTCATTATTTGTTTTAGGGGATGAATTAACTTGCATTTTTTTAACAATATCAAAAAAAAAACTTGAAATTTCAAATGTGGACTTGCAACAAAATTCAATGTGACATCATGAATTGAATTTGGGCTTAAAATTGAATGGAGAATATTCATCAAGGTTAATCATTACTTTATGATGTAGAGTTGATTTCAACATGATCATTAAGGATAGATGACATACTTATAGTTTCTTGAACTATTTACATTCATTTTTTTACTTTCTCATTGTCCATTTATTTTTGTTCAATTGTTTTCATCTTCAATTTCTTCCTCCTGCTGCTACGAGACCCACTTCCCATGATCCTAAATTGAAAAATACACAAATATGAAATTGTTAGTATAATATACAATCAATTAGACAAAACAAAAAGAGATTTAATTAGATTAGATTCAGAAGGCTAGAGACAAATTAGAGAAGTAATTAGAAGTGGGGTCAGAAATGTTTAGAGAAAAAACAAAAGAGAAGTAATCAAAAGTGGGGTCAAAATGGTGGAGACAAAATAAAAAGTGATGTAATCAAGCATAAATAATGTATTGAAATCTCTATTCATGTTGTATAGTACTGCTTAAAAAAGGAGTGGGGTCAAAATTCTGGAATCAATTGAAAATAGACATTGAGATTTGGGTTTATATAGTACAAAACATAATGCATACACATATGTGTTATATCATGTACATTATATATATGTATACATATAATTATATGTATTTTTTAAATTCACTTTCCTAAAACATCTCTCTTAGCTCAAGAATGCCTCGAATTTTTGAGCCAAAGGCTTGGACTTGTCATTTTCCTACCTAAAATGATTTCCATGTCAAATTTCAACTTCGAGCATGGAATACACTATGCATTTCATACACAAATTTCATCAACTCATGACTACGAGGAAGATCAAATTGTTCTCTTTCTAATGATACAGGTTTTTTTAATTTTTTTATAACTATAATGATACTAATGTTAAATATTTGTAAATATGTCTTCCTATGCCATTATATTTGAAAGAAAATACATGTCTAACTTTATGTATGTAACTTTTGATGTATGCATCCAAATTCGAAAAAATTATATTGTCACATACTAGACCTAATTCTATGCACATTTTTAAAAAATTTCAATTTCGATCAATTTTGAGGTAGTTATGTGGGGTGAACGCTCAACTATATGTTTTTTAATCAAATTCAGGGCCTATTTATTGGTAAAATCCATTAAAAAACAAAAAAATACGATAAAATTTATGTAAAAGTTTTTATTCTATATAACATACTAGATAACCTTATCTAACTTTCCACATAAGGATTAAAAAATAATAAATGATGCTAAAAAAGACGATGGGTGAACAATGATCAACTATCAACTATGTTTTATCTAAAAAATAGGAGTACTTATTTGAATTTTAACAATTTCTACCACCTATACTTCACCATTTGCAAAAAAAAAAGAGATTTGAAAACTAGACTCAAAATTCAACAATTCATGTTTTTATACCTTGTTCAAATTTTGAGTGTAAGTACCTCAAATAATCAACTAAAGTACAAGTTTCTCAATTTTCAAGAAAACATGTCCACTTAAGACCCCCTTTTTGTGTTGATATGGGATGTATGCATGTCATAATCAAGTCATATTATAGCTATTCAATTAAGAGCATACTTTTATATTAAAAATAAACTGTAAATTTATACCTTTGTGCAAGGGAAACCCTAAGAGCAAACAAATACTATAGGTCTTTATAAGTAGTAGATCTATCATTATGAAGACGTATAATTATAATTTTAACTATGAAAAATATTATTAAATTACAAAATATATTATAAATGTATACCTCTATGGTGGGCACATAGAGGTCGATGAATTTCGAGGTGGTACATGGGTTTCGTCTAAATCCCCATCCATGTCATATTGTGCAGGACCACGATTTCTAGATCCACCATAAGTAAAGGCATCAAATGTTTTTTTGAATAGGTTGTGTCCTCTCTAATATCAAAACCAAAATTATAAAATGCATTGAGTGAGAAAATAACCTTTTGAAAAAAATATCAAAAATAAATACATTTTTAAGTGCATGAAATACAATTTTTTCCCAAATGTAGTCTTTAATGAACATGAGAATTATTTTTTGAATTCTAATGTTATCAACCAAAATAAACAATCATATTCTATAGGAGATGAGAAGACACGACAAGAGGAGAACAATGAAAATAATATTACTAAACCCACCACTAATGGACCATTTGTTGTAGATCTTGATCCTATTAAATGGGTAATTGATAATACTAGTACTACAATATAATATATAATTTTAAATAATCCAAAACAAGATATGAGTGTCACACAATAATCTATTTCCAAAACAATCTATCATTTTTATTGGTATTTTCTCATGGCATTTTTTCCCAAACAATTTTTTTTCATTGAAATTGGTATAGAATTCCTTGCATGTTCAATACAAAATTCCCTCTTCAGTGTGGGGACACCCATTTCCCTCTCCACTATATGGAAAAAGTTGTGGTGATGTTTCTCGAAATATAAGAGGATTGACATCTTGATCATAATTGTATACTATATCATCCATATAAGAATATGAAGAGGGAACACCATGCCTTGCATAAGTCATAAGTGGTAACCACTATGTTTTTGCAAGGCTTCAAAGCACTTATAAAAATCACACACATACCCCAAGGAAACTCTAAGGTTTGCACAACATTCCCTATGGTTTATATAATTTTTCCTAGGGTTTACACAATTTTACCTAGGGTTTACACAATGTGCATTAGGGTTTACACAATATTCCTTATATTATACACAATTTACCCTAGGGTTTACAAATAAATTTACATTAGGGTTTCCGTAATATTCCTTACACTATACACAATTTACCCTAGGGTTTACACATTTTACTCTAGGGTTTACAAGATTTATCCTAGGGTTTTTAGATTTTATTTAGGATTTACATAATTTCATTTCAAATATATTATAGGGTTTACACAATTTATCCTAATATTTTCTTTTACATCCTACATTTCACATACATTATTTATCAAATTCAAATAAAAATATGCATACATGTAATTTGGGATTTTTCACATACTCTTCTTCTTCTAGTGGAGGGTTTTCTTGCCTTCTAGGTGTTATTTTTTCTCCATATTTCTATTGGTGCCCAATTTTTTGTCTATATTGTTCTCTATGATGTATATATTCCTTTATCATGTTCCTTTCTACTATTTGTTTTGTTATTTCCTCTTACTCCTTATTATCCTTTGTTTTTTTCTACTAGGGTTATCCTTTCATCTCCATTTTTGCTTTCTTCTTTCCTCTTGTCATTGAAAAAAGAAATTAAATAAAGTGGGATTGCATTTTGGCATCCCACTTTATGTTTTTGCAGGTTAGAGGTGGTTGTGGTGCAAATGTGGCACAATTTTGTGCCACACTTTTACCACACCCCGATATTTAAAAAACAAAACCTAAATCCCTAGATCCCCAAACAAATATAGAGTATATAAGAGTCTAGATAGCCTACCTTTTATAGTTGGGTCATGTTTCCCCCTATATCCATACGAAGAATGAGAGATGGGGTCCCAATTATCTATCTATAACGTTTGAGTTAGATCTATAGAGAGAAACCCCAATTACTATTTAGGGTGTCATATTATAATTTAGTGTGTTGTATTAGTGTTTAGTTTGTTGTGTGAGTGTTTAAGGTGTTCAAATTGTGTTATTAAGGGTGACACACTAGTGTTTAGGGTGTCATATTAGTCTTTAGGGTGTCCCATTAGTGTTTAGTGTGTTGTATGAGTGTTTAACATGTTGCATTAGTGTTTATGATGTCTGAATTATGTTATTAAGGGTGACCAATTAGTGTCGAGGGTGTCACATTAGTATTTAGGATGTCATATTAATGTTGGGTTTTCTATGTGAGTGTTTAGTATGTCGCATGAGTTATTATGGTGTTGGCCTAGTGTTTAAGGAGACTAAATTGTGTTATTAAGGGTTACCCATTAGTATTTAGGGTGTCTTATTAATGTTTGAGGTATTCCATTATTGTTTAGTGTTTTGTATGAGTGTTTAGGGAGTCCATTAATGTTTAATGTGTTGTATGAGTATTTAGGGAGTCCCATTAGTGTTTACAGAAATCCAAATTATGTTATTAAGGGTGACCCATTAGTATTGAGGGTGTCATATTAGTGTTTGGTTTGTTGTTTGAGTGTTTGATGTGTCATTTGAGTGTTTAGTGTGTCATATGAGTGTTTAGGGTCTTCCATCAAATTTTATGGTGTATAAATTAATATATTAAGGGTGACCCATTGGTACAAATATGTTTTTTTTAGTCTTTAGGGTCTCCCATTAGTGTAAATAATGTGTTAAACTTCTATTATTAAGGTTTTTCCATTATTGTTTAGGCGTCACATCAATGCTTAAGGTGTTGTATGAGTTCTTAATGTGACCTATTAATGTTTAAGGTGTTAGATTATTGTTTAGGGTATATGAATTGTCTTATTAAGGGTATCTTATTATTGTTTCAGTTGACTTATTAGTATTTAGGGCATCACATTGGTGGTTAGCATGTTGTGCGAGTGTTTAGGTTATTACATTAGTGTTTATATTTTTTAATTTGTGTTATTAAGTGCGATCAATTAGTGTTTAGGTTTCATATCAATGCTTATGGTGTTGTATTAATGTTAAGGGTGTTTTATTAGTTTTAAGGATTTATTATTTGTGTTACTAAGGGTGAGACACTAGTCTTTAAGGTGTTATAGTAGTGTTTATGGTGTCTTATTAGTGTTTTGGGTGTCATATCAATGTTTAGGGTATTGCATTAGTGTATAAATTATCATAATTATGTTATTGGGGTGACCCATTAGTGTTTAAGGTGTCATATTAGTGTTTAGGATGTCATATTAGTGTTTGGTGTGTTGTATGAGTGTTTAGTGTGACCTATTATTGTTTAAGGTGTTACATTATTGTTTAGGGTGTATGAATTGTGTTATTAAGGGTGTTTTATTAATGGTTAATTCCTATTATTAGTGTTTAGGACATCACATTAGTCATTAGCATGTTGTATGAGTGTTTAGGTTATTGCATCAATGTTTAAAGTGTTTAAAATGTTTAATTTGTGTTAATAAGTGTGACACATTAGTGTTTCGGTGTCATATAAATTCTTAGGGTCTTGTATCAATGTAAAGGTTGTTTTATTAGTTTTAAGGGTGTTTGATTTGTGTTACTAAGGGTGACCCACTAGTATTTAGGGTGTCATATTAGTGTTCAGGGTGTCTTATTAATGTTTTAGGTGTCGTATCAATGTTTGGGGTACTGCACTAATGTATAAAGTATTATAATTATGTTATTGGGGGTGAACCATTAGTGTTTAAGGTGTCATATTAGTATTTGGTGTGTCGTATGAGTGTTTATAGTGATCTATTAGTGTTTAAGGTGCTACATTATTGTTTAGGGTGTATGAATTATGTTATTAAGGGTGTCTTATTAATGTTTAAGGTATCTTATTAGTGTTTAGGACATCACATTAGTGTTTAGCATGTTGTGTGAGTGTTTAGGTCATTGCATCGGTGTTTGGAGTGTTTAATATATGTTATTAAGTGTGTTCCATTAGTGTTTATGTGTTGTATCAATGATTAGGGTGGTGTATCAATGTTATGGGTGTTTTATTGATTTTAAGGGGTTTCTGATTTGTATTACTAAGGGTGACCCACTAGTCTTTAGGGTTTCATATTAGTGTTTAGGTTGTCTTATTAGTGTTTTTAGTGTCATATCAATGTTTAGGGTATTACATTAGTGTATAAGGTATCCTAATTATGTTATTGGGGGTGACCCATTAGTATTTAAGGTGTCATATTAGTGTTTAGGATGTCATATTAGTGTTTGGTGTGTTGTATGAGTGTTTAGTGTGACCTATTAGTGTTTAAGGTGTTAAATTATTGTTTATAGTGTATGAATTATGTTATCAAGGGTGTCTTATTAGTGTTTAATATGTCTTATTAATTTTTAGGGCATCACATTAGTGTTTAGCATGTTGTGTGAGTGTTTAGGTTATTGCATCTATGTTTAGAGTGTTTAATTCACAACATTGATAATAACGATACCGGTCTAAGAAGGATACCACATTCAATGAAACATTCATGCTCTTGTAGAAACTACTCAACTTGTTAAAGAAAACACAACATACAATATTCAAAGTAGGAAAAAAAGTAGGATATATATATATATATATATATATATATATATATATATATATTATGAACATTAATAATTGACATATTACAAACCGTAGGTAACAACTAACATTTTACATAATAATATTACAAAGAAATGGATTTGACTAAGGTGGACGTGAAGATATTCCTTAATTTCTTTACTAAACTCATATCATTATTGTCATAGCCTAGGGTACATTATTGTAAAGGATGCAAAATATATATAAGTGGTGTAAAACATATAGATTAGCACCTTGTAAATAAGCGTCTCAAAGGATTGGAAACAAATGGTTGAACATTTTCATATGTTATAGTGGATCTTCTACAAGGTTGTATTGCAACATGAGTTGATGGTGGAGGTTACACTGAAGGTGGTTGTGGAAGTGACTTTGGGGGTAATGTTGAATGTGGTGTAGGGGATGGAGGAAGAACCTCATGTGAGCGTAAAGGTGGTGATGTCCTGCAACACAACATTTTTTCAAAAAAAAATAAATTTCATCTTGTTCATCAAATTTATATACAAATCATTAGACAAAATATCATCAAATTCTTCAATTTTTATAAAGGCATATACTATGTAAGAAACCACATTTTACATAACAAAAAAACATTAGATGTTAATCAAACAATACATGAAATTCAATTGTGAAAAAATTAGGTTTCAAATAACCAATACATATACATCAATCATCAGTGGTAGCATTATTTTTTTCCGTCAATCTCGTTGGTGTTGCTTTTCCTTTAAAATTATAGTTAATCATAAGCTCTTCACCAAATTTGATATTTTTTGTCAACTCTACCATGCCATAAAGTGCTAATATTGGCCCTTTAATTTCATCTTCTTTGTCATTGGTACACTCTACAAATTAACAATTGGGAGATACAAGATGGGAGCACCCACATATACTATTGATGAAACCTATAATATATTTAAATGCATAAGGGTGTCCATCAATGTACATACGATCATGCATGCATAAAGTTTTCTTTAGGGGCTATACAAATTTGTTCTTCCATTGACTTTGAATTACAACACATGTTATATTTGGACATAATGAGTTTTTAGCTCACCACATAAGTCCAATCTGCAAACCAATACATTGGGCCATAAAAAACGTAATATTGGTAGACTAACTGAACATTGAGTAGTAAGCCCAACATTAATTTTCCTCAAAGTGAATAGCCCAAGACCTACATTGGGAATAGTAGAAGGTCGTATGATGTAGCTTCGCTTAAAAAATGTGAATTCTTCATAAAGTGTTGGAAGTGGTTTATCTATTGATCAAACCCCATAATGTTGCCAATTGGGGAAATGAGATTGATATTTCTTCAACACCTTAGGCAGAAGTTCCAAATCATCTTTAGAATCTTTCTCATAAGGTATAATATGATGTTTCCCCTTTTTGCATGCAAATTTGTTGCAATTGTTGAAAATTTGTTGTTTCTCCATGCACCATTGAAACTACTTTCAAACTCTTCCTCTTTAACACATTTTCCCAAATTTTATTGTCAAATCCATATTTTCTTTACAATTTCCCACAATATCCATATTGTCTACATACGAGTGTGTAGACGATTTTGGACGCAATGAAGAAAAAAATGAATTTCCAAAGGAATAAATATATGTAATAATAATAATAATGCCATTATTTTACAAATATTCATTAAAACCAAATACCAATAAAAAATTACAAAAATGTCATTATTTTGTACAAACTTGTCAAATTTTCTAGGTTACATCTTTTCATATTTCTATTTATAGATAATGAAGGCTCCCTAGTAGAAATGTACTAACAACGTCAAAGGATATTGAAGGCAGGTGTATTGTTAAAAAAAATATAAATAAATATCCTATCTTAACACTTTGTGAAAATCCTTTTGTATTCCCTCTCTTCTATGTTGGAACAATTCTACTTTCCCTCTAAAGGAAAAGCATGAGTTTGCAAGAGCTAGAAATATGTAGAAGGTTTACAAGGGTTTTGTGTGTTGTTAGGGTTACTAATATATTTCGTATTCTATTAGGGTTTTAAATGTTTTAATAGACATGCAACCATGTAAGTTGAGTGGATGAGGACTAAAAATAATTCAATGGCATGACCAATGTTTGGTGCTTTACACTTGTTGGGTTTCAAATTTGCACTTTAGGTGAAACCACAGTCAGGGGAAAAACAAGTCCCTCCTTTTTGATGGGAGAGGTTCCCTTATTGAAATTCAGAAACAAGATTATTTACAAGTCTACAACTTTCATCAAATGTGGTCTTTTGACATATGAAAATGCGTTTTCTTCAAGGAAAAACACCAGCACAAGAGAATGGAAGAATGAAGGGGAAAGAGAAGGCAGAAGAAGGTAATACTTTCGAGGAAAAGAGATTGTAGAGAGAACCCCTAATTGCATTGGATAAATGAATTACAGAGAAGAATCATTCACGTTTTTACTAGGTGAAATTACACAGACACAAAGTTCTCATAAGTGCATTTTGAAGAACACAAACAAAACAGAGCAGAGGGAGAGAGGGAAATAAAGGAAAAATAAAAAGAAGCTCTTGTATTGATTTTTCAATTCAAAATTACAGTCTCGACATATCAAATTTTCCAACACCGACAATGGCTTCCCGAGCCCATTAAATAGCTCGTGAAAAGTGGTTACAAATTCCTCCAGCTAAGCAAAATGGTTTGCAAATGAACTCAATCTTTCGTGCCCTTCAAAAATCATCAAATAGTGAAGAAAAACCATGGCGGAAAACCAATTTGCGCAAATACACAGACATTTCATTTTATTTTCCAGTTTCAATATGAACCATTGATTTGTTGTTAAAATGTTCAAATCGGACTGTCCACGTGGAAAGAGAAGATTGGAGCGGGCATGGGGGAAGCCCCTTTCATTTTTGTGATTTTTTTTGTGTTTTGGAACTTTGGAAAAAAATTCCCTGCATCCCCGCTCTGCTTTTTTGACTTGGACACGTGGCAAGCTGAGATTGGAAGTGGGGTTACGATGTAATTCTAGACATTTTGACCTATTTTGCAAAAAAATGCAAAATCTCATTTACCTCCGCTGGCTCGCAGCTTCTATTCGGTTTGGACACGTGGCATGAGCTGATTGGAAATGGGTGCGCAACTCTCGTTGTAACATTTTGACCTTTTTGGGAAATGGCGCAAAATCTCATTTTCCTCCACTGGCCTGCTGCTCTGCTTTGGCTCTTTAGACACATGGCACCCTTAGATTCGGTGTGGGTTATGGGGAAAACAAATTACCTTAACATTTTTTTAACCTTTTGGCAAAAGGTTCAAAACCTTGAATTCTTCCATGGCTCCACTAATCTGATCCTCCCTTTGGGCACGTGGCAGCCTTTGATTCATTACGGGTCCTTAGGAGCTTTTGTTTCAATTCTCCCCGCGGGATCATGAGCAAAATCTTACCAACTTATCTTTTTTGTCAAAAGAGCAATGTCCATAAATACCTCCGCATCTCCGCCAGTCTGCCAAAGGGAAAATTTGACCACTTAGCCCCGCCGAGCCATAACTTAAAAAGTACAAAGAGTTAGGAGGACTTCTTTACCTTTTTAGAAAGGGGAAGAAATTTCCCATCTAATGAAGTGATTTTCATGATGCTTCCAATTCTTAGAAAGTTCCAAATTCAAAAACACCTCTTTTCAAGTATACTTTAAGGGCACCAACTCAAAGTTTTTTGTAATTTTAGACTTAGAAATTAAAGGGAAATTTGAGGGTGACAACAGCTGGCTCTTTCTGGGGATGACTTGGCTTAAAACAAAGGCATAAGGAAAGATCAAGAACAACAGACCAACTCTGGGAAATGAATACTATTGCCTTATCCATTGGGTGATAGAGTCAAGAGGCAAAACCAATACAAGACAATACACACAAGGCAGGAAATGAAACAAACCAAAAAGGAGGGCCCAAAACAAACACCCCACACAACAAGGAAGAAAAAAGGAAACAAACAAGCCCAAAACAAAGAAAATACACAATGTACAGAGGGACTCCCTAATCACCTAGGTCCTGAACAACTTTAAGTACTACCCACTACAAGGGCATGGGAGAGAAGATCCATCCATGTAACTCAAATAAAAAGAATTCTCACTAGAAAAATGTCTGATTCTGAAGGGGCCAAGCCAAAGTGAGTCAAACTTACCATGGCTTCCTCAAGGCTCATGTCTCTTATCCCATAGGAACACTATGTCCCCCACCTAGAAAGCTCTGGATTTGGCTTTCTTGTCAAACAAAGCCTTCACTTTCAACTGATGGGTTGATATTCTATCAACCACATACAATCTATCTTCATTTAACTGGTGGAGATACATGATTCTCTTGTCTAGAGCACCGCTGAAGCTTGAATCTTCAATAGTTTTCATCAAATGCAAAGCTAGAAACTCCACCATCACTGGTAGTTGAGCTTCCACACCATACACTACTTGGAAAGGAGACATTCCAATGGCTCTCTTAGGTGTAATCCTATCGGCCCAAAGTGCATCATATAATTTCTTATGCCAATTTCTTTGAGAATCATTCACAAGTTTCCTGACAATGGTCACCAAATTCTTATTCATTGATTCAGATTGTCCATTCCCTTGAGGATAATAATCAAAAGAGTGAGCAAGAGATATTCCATATCCATAACAAAAAATCCATTATCTCAGCAGAGGAGAAGTTAGAAGCATTATCAGTCACAACTTTGTTTGGAATTCCAAATCTTATCAATATGTTTTCCTTTATGAAGTTACATACTACTTCAGAAGTAGTACTCTTGACTGGGATGGCTTCCACCCACTTGGTGAAATAATCCATGGCAGTCAGCACGTGAGTATGTCCAACACTTGAAGATGGATTGAGAGCTTCGATGAATTCCAAACCCCATTGTTGAAAGGGCTCCTCAATCACCATTGGCTTGAGAGGAAAAGTGACCAACCTTGGTCTTCCAATAAACATTTGGCATGCTTCACATTTACTCATGCACTTTGATGCATCTTGGAATAGAGTGGGCCAATAATAGCCAGCACGAAGGATTTTGTGAGTTGTTACAGTAGAGGAAAAATGCCCCCCACAAGCTTGATCATGAAAAGCAGAAAATAATTTCTTTTGCTACTCTTTATCTACACATTTTAAAAACCTTCCATCTACACCTCGTTTGAAAAGAGCATTTTCCCAAAGAACATACTGTGTAGATCTAAGTTTAATGGCTCTTTTTTCTTTTGCAGTCAAGTGAGATGGGCATTCACCATAGGTCAGAAAATGAGCAATATCAGCATACCATACATCTTTCGAGATGAGAAACAAAACCACAGGCAAATCTGCTTCATCTTTAGAAAATGTTTCATCAGCACCTTCAGCAATGAGCTCACATAGGCCCTTACCACAAACCAACTTGGTTGGCTTGATATCCAAATTGTATTCTTGCACTTTTGCCACCAATTACCTCTCTTAGTTCCAAATTCTTGTTGTGTGAGAATCGATTTGACACTTGTATTAGGCACAAACACAACAGCATGAGAATTTAGAATATAAAATCTGAATTGTTTAACAACTTTTACAACAGAAAAAGCGTGTTTCTCTATCATGGAGTATTTCAGTTCGTGGGCTTCCAAAACGTAGCTCATGAATGTTGTGGGAAATTCGTTATCTTCAACATTTTTTTGAGTTAAAATAGTGGCCAAAGTGTTTTCAATGGCATAGCAATATATAATAAAATCTTTGCTGAAGTCTGGACACGCCAAAGTGGGAGTATTTGCAATGGCTTTTTTGAAATCTTCAAAAGCAATCTTTCCTTCAGAGGACCAGCCAAAATTTTTCTTCCCTTTCATCATGTGAGCAATGATCATAGTAAGTTTGGTAAAATCAGGTATGAATCTCCTCAATAAATTAATCTTACCAAAGAAGGAATGAACGCCTTTCTTACTCATGGGAAGAGGAATTTGTTGTATGGCCTGAATTCTTTTTGGATCAATTTTGATTCCATATTTTGAGACAATGTGTCCCAACAACTTACCTTCAGTTACACAAAACACGAACTTCTTAGTATTCAAAGAAACTCAGTGCTCTCTACATTTTTGTAGGAATTTTTCAAGGTGTTAAACATGATCTACTCTAATTTTTGAAAAGAAAGTCAAATCATCTAGGTATACCACGATGCATTTCCCTTTCAAACTACCAAAAGCCAAATCCATAGCCCTCTGGAAAGTAGCACCAGTGTTGATGAGTCCAAAAGGCATTCTCTTGTAGGAAAAAGTGCCCCAAGGAGTGGTAAAGGCAGTCTTATTCTGATCTGTAGTGTTTACCTCTACTTGGTTGTACCCTGAGAATCCATCCAACATTGATAACATCTCCGAGCCTGTGACAGCTTGTAGCACTTGGTCCATCATGGGAAGAGTATAATTATCTTTCAAGGAAGCCTGATTTAGATTTCTAAAGTCAACATAGATTCTAATCTCCCCAATTTTCTTTCTGATAGGCATTATGTTAGTAATCCAAGTGGAATGATGAATGGGAAAGATGATCTGAGCCTTTAAAAGCTTTTGTATTTCTTGAAAGATAGTGTCGGAAATCTTTGGATTATACTGTCTTTGCTTTTGTTTGAAAGGCTTGATGTCAGGCTTAAGAGGTATGGAATGTTGCATTTCTTTTGGTTTGAAAGCTTTGAGATCTTCATATGAGTAATCAAGCACATCAACATACCTCTTCAAAATATTTATCACCTTCTCTCATTCTTCTTGAGTGCAGCATTTTCCGATGTTCACCATTTTAGGTTCATCTATACTTACTATATTTATTTTTTTAGTTTCAGCAGATTGTTGATTCCCTTGGGAAACTTTAGATTTGAAACACCTATCATGTTTATCAAAAATATCCTCCAAACTCACCAAACCCTTAGGAATTTTTTTGCCTTTCAGTCTGATACATCCATCCTGATCCATCTCTTCTTTGACACTTTCTTCATTTGAAGACACACATTCTCTGGGCAAGTTATTGCTACCTTCAAAATACAACTGATCAAAGTTATCTCTCAATTCAAAGAAAGAGAGTAGATGTTGGTCATCATTGAAGACCTGCCAATTGTTTACATTGTCAGGAACACTAGGCATGTGAATCATTTCAATGGAGAATTTTTCTTGAGAGAAGTCAAGATGAGCAATTAACAGAGATCCTAAGACTACCAGGGAATCAACCCTAGTATTTTCTCCTCTTGGCATTGCTGCAATGGAGAAAGCATCGAGGAATTCAATAGAATCCCAAACCAGATTTCTATAGTGCTTCAATCTTCTTCTTTTTACTTGATAAAGGTATTGCACCTGCTTTACAATTAGCTCAGCATCACCACGAGCAAAAAGTTTCGTCACTGCCATCTCTTTTTCCATATTCAACCCAAGAATGAGGGCTTCATATTCAACATTATTATTGGTATTCTTGAACTGAAACTTGCAAGCAAAAGGGTGAATCTTACCCTCATGAGAGATCAACACTATACCAGCTCCAGAGTTGGCTGAGGAATAACTGTTGTCAAACTCCAATGTCCAGACATCATTAGGATCAAACAATACTCCTTTTGATGGACTTGCTTCCTACAGTGACATAATCATATAGTTCCCATGCCCAATGTCTTCATACAAAATCTGTGCTTTTGGATCATCTGTTGTTTACACAATATACTCAGCTTGCTTCTCAGGCATCAACTTCTTCATCTTGCCATTAACTGGGATGAGTGCATGCGACCAATCCATTTTGATTTCCCCTCCAACATCCTTGCAAAATTTCCTACTCAATAGCATGTCGTAGGAAGGAGGAATGTCAGCAACTAAGATGGTTGTCAAAACCTTTTTCTCTAGCCAACTTGCAATGAAAGCTACTTGTGCATCATTGATTCTCCCAACTAAAGGCAGTTCCCTACTCTCCATATTATAACAAGAACCATATGTGCGGGTAAGAGTGAGGCCCAAGGCATGAGCTACTTTAGCAGGCATTACATTTTCAGATGCTTCATAATCAATAACACAATTACTAAGCTTGTGGCCTGCTATAAGGATAGTCACATAGAAAGGTCTGATTTTCTCATTGGGTGATGTGACAACAGCTACAAGATTTGGTTGGGAAGGGGAAGAAGGAGTTGGAAAAAGACATTTGGAAACATGGGATGGGATTTTAGATTTGGAGTTGACAAAATCAACCATTTTGGCAAAGGCTTTGGGATGGGTTTGATAAAACTCAGCCTCGGAAATCTGAACCTTAGTTCTCTTTATGTGATCAATAATATCAAAGGATCTAGAAGTGAATGGGGTATCATTACAAGGAATGGAAGAGACCTTAAACCTATCATCTTTATTATATGACACAGCAGAAGCTTTAGAAGCAGAATTGGAGAGAGAAAAACTAGCAGAGCTTACCTTTTGTGTGGAGGTAGTGGGGATAGGAGAACCTCGCTTGGCAAGCACTGGAATGGTATTGGAAGACTCCTTTGATTTCTTTGCAGGCTGCATAACTTTCTCCTTTTTACTGGTTTGTTCTCGAGTCATGAAAGCATATGACTCACCATTCATGTCAGGTACTATATCATTATAATCATCCTCATCATCAACACCTTAAGTGGTGAGGAAGTTGACTCTAGAATTGCCAGGCTGCTCCAACTCTTCATTAGCATCTTCTTCTTTATCATCATACAATTCATTATCTTCTTCATCATCAAGTTCAAGGACTTCACATGTTGCGTTGACAGGCACTTTGAGAGGTGGACCTTCAATTGCCAACCTGGTTTGAGAAGAAGGCATTCTGTTCCTAGGCTGAAAATTCTTCCTTGGAACATCCTGGTATGGAGCATGCTGAGCCAATTGTTTTTTTATTGTAATGAGGTCATTGGCCAGCTTTTGTACCAACTGATCTGAATTACCTCCAGGAGAAGAGGAAGAAGATGAAGTCTTGGATTTCTGGGATTCTATTTTTAGTTTGCCTGACATGATCAAGTCATCTTCCATGCTAACTGCCAGCCTCTGATCCTCATCCAAAGTTGCTAGATTGGCTCTCCTCGGAGAATAGCTTACTTCAGGTAGTTTTACATTCAAAAAGAAACATTTTTGGATCTGATCAATAGGCCGGGTGTCTTGTGGGATCTTGTTAATAAGCTTATTAAACTTAGCCACGAATTCTCTCATGGGCTCTTGTGGTTAATTTTTTATTTGAGAAATTTGGGCAAGCAGAGCATACACTTCTTCTGCAGGTTTGAAATGGTTCTCAAATCTTGTTCTCATCATGCTCCAATTGGTAATTTCTCCAGTAGGAAGATGGTAAAACCAATCTGTTGCATTGTCTTGTAAGGTTTCCAAAAGCAGCCTAACAGAGACATCTTCATGTTCCACACTGAGGACTCCACATGCAACAATGAAGGCTGTAATGTGTTCATCAAGGTGCACTTTCCCATCACCCCTGAATTTGGGAAAATTCTTTCTGTTACCCCTAGGCAGCTCATGCAAAGGTTGTGAAAGAGCTAAGGGACCAGCTTGGTGGCCCCAAGGTAATAGAATTGCCATCCTTGGAAAAACTGTTTGAAGAGGAACTAAAACATCAACAAGAATCAAAGCATGGAGATTATGGCTGAGTTGCTCTTGAGGGATTCGATTCCCAAGGGTTCTATCTTCAACAGGGGGTGTGCTTGTAGAACGAGATCTTCTATTTCTCCCTGTTGAAGGAAGAGGAAAACCTTACTACTCCAAGAGTTGAAACTGAGAATCTTCTATTCCAATAGCCTTCCTATCATGGGTAAACCTTAGAGTCGCTAGATCAGAAAATGATCAAGAAATTATTCTTTGAAAACTGGAATCCGTTGAAAACGAATCCCCAACGGAGTCACCAAAAACTGTTGGGTTTTAAATTTTCACTTTAGGTGAAACCATAGTCAGGGGACAAACAAGTCCCTCCTCTTTGATGGGAGAGGTTCCCTTATTAAAAGCTAGAAACAAGATTATTTACAAATCTACAACTTTCATCAAATGTGGTCTTCTAACATATGAAAATGTGTTTTCTTCAAGGAAAAACACCAGCACAAGAGAATGGAAGAATGAAGGGGAAAGAGAAGGCAGAAGAAGGCAATACTTTTGAGGAAAAGAGATTGCGGAGAGAACCCCTAATTGCATTGGATAAATGAATTACAAAGAAGAATCATTCATGTTTTTACCAGGTGCAATTACACAGACACAAAGTTCTCATAATTGCATTTTGAAGAACACAAAGTTTATTAGCTTCTATTTGATCAAATGATTCACAAAACAGAGTAGAGGGAGAGAGGGAAACAAAGGAAAAAGAAAACGAAGCTCTTGTATTGATTTTTTGGTTCAAAATTACAGTCTCGACATATCAAAATTTTCCAACCCTGACAATGGCTTCCCGAGCCCATCAAATAGCTCATGAAAAGTGGTTACAACTTCCTCTAGGTGAGCGAAATGGTTTGCAAATGAATTCCATCTTTCGTGCCCTTCAAAAATCATCCAATCGTGAAGAAAAACCATGGTGGAAAACCAATTTGCGCAAATACGCAGACATTTCATTTTATTTTTCAGTTTCAATATGAACCATTGATTTGTTGTTAAAACGTTCAAATCGGACCGTCCACGTGGAAGGAGAAGATTGGAGCGAGCGTGGGGAAAGCCCCTTTCATTTTCGTGAATTTTTTTGTGTTTTGGCACTTTGGAACAAATTTCCCCGCAGCCCCGCTCTACTTTTTTGACCTGGACATGTGGCAAACTGAGATTGGAAGTGGGGTCACGGTGTAATTCTGAACACTTTGACCTATTTTGCAAAAAAATGCAAAATCTTATTTACCTCCACCGGCTCGCAGCTTCGATTTGGTGTGGACACATGGCACGAGTTGATTGGAAACGGATGCACAGCTCTCGTTGTAACATTTTGACCTTTTTGGGAAATAGCGCAAAATCTCATTTTCCTCCGCCAGCCCGCTACTCCGCTTTGGCTCTTTGGACACATGGCGCCCTTAGATTCACTGTGGGTTATGGGAAAAACATCTTACTGTAACACTTTTTTAACCTTATGGCAAAAGGTTCAAAACCTTGAATTCTTCCATGGCTCCACCGACCCGATCCTCCCTTTGGGCACGTGGCAGCCTTTGATTCACTACGGGTCCTTAGGAGCTTTTGTTTCACTTCTCCCCGTGGGCTCACTGCCCAAATCTTAACAACTTAACTTTTTTTTCAAAAGAGCAATGTGCACAAATACCTCCGCATCTCCGTCAGTTTGCCAAAGGGAAAATCTGACCACTTAGCCCCGCCTAGCCATAACTTAAAAAGTACAAAGAGTTAGGAGGACTTCTTTACCTTTTTGGAAAGGGGAAGAAATTTCCCATCTGATGAAGTGATTTTCATGAGCCCTCCAATTCTTAGAAAGTTCCAAATTCAAAAATATCTCTTTTCAAGTATACTTTAAGGGCACCAACTCAAAGTTTTTTGCAATTTTAGACTTAGAAATTAAAGGGAAATTTGTGAGGGTGACAACAACACCCACAATGAATTATTTTGTATGCATGGTTTACCTTCTTGGTCATCTTGGCTATCTTAAGGAAGTTCTAAACGTTATAATCTAAAAGCTAATTAAACTTTGGGTGGTTGTGTAAACGTATTTTCTTGTATGAGAGGGAAATAACTAGTTGGTATTTACTAGTTGCCCCACTGCAATTGACTGTATCCCCAAGTGTTGTGTGATGTAAACATTTTCTAGGTTCTTATAGAGTTCCACAATGTTTGTGGTTAATTGTGCAATTTTTAATGTTTTAATCAACCTAATTTATTTTTCTTTATCACCTTCATTTTTTTTCTTACAACCTAATGTTTTAAACATCATTTTAATATATTTAAAATGTTGAATAATTATGTAGATAAATTTAACCTTCACGTCAAAAATATCTCATGTAAAAATAATGAATAAAGTTGGAGTTCATGTTATCTATGAGAATAAAGTTCGGTGAAATTTTAACTTTATCACAAGTTTGGCGAAGCTAATTAATTTTATTAGCAAAATTACTCAAGGATATATGGTTCCATGGAAGAAATTTATTATAACATGTTATACTGACACTTAAACAAAATTAATAACTTGTTTGAACTTGAAATCAATTATTTACCTAAAACATTAAATAAAAATTTAACTTACCTTTCTTTTTATGCCACAAAAAACTCTAGGTTATTTGAGCTTATTCTCCAACTTCACAATAGTGAAAATGAGAGGTATGGTGAAAATGACATTCACTTGGGATTAAATAAGAAATGTGGGGCCATGTGGTTAAAACTAATGTGACTTAAAGGTGGTGCAAGAGTGACACTATTAGCACGTCCTATTTGCATCGAAAATCTCTTCCAAAAAAGTCATTCGTAAATCGATGCAAATTTGACTCCATTTTTTACTTTTTTAACACAATATGTAGTAATGATAGCGAGGTTATGGTGAGTGACTTGTCTTCAAGATGATATGAAATATATATGTTCAAATGATTATTAAAAGTATGTGGCAAAATTATAGCATGATTATATGATCGGGGCTACATTGCATGTTTATGAAAAATTTAGCGGGATTAGCCTCCACAAATAGTAAAAGATGTAGTAGAGAATATTTAGTTAAAAATACAAGGAAAAAATTTATGAAAGAGAAAAAGTTCACTTCTAGAGGGAAATGAGCTAAAATAGCTGTATAACTAAGAGATTCAATGAGGGGCCAAATTATGAATTCATACCTCTAAGATTAAGCCTCCTATTCCTAAAAAAAAATTCACCATAGCCTCATATGTTTTCAACATGCTTTGCTTCTCTTAAATTTCAGCCACTAAATGGGAATCCTTCCCATAAGCTTGCAAGGGTTCCTTTTCTCTATAAAATTTCTTCAAATCTGCTGTATTCTTAAGCTATGTTATGAATGTCGCATTCTCTAGATTACTGGATCCACTTCCCTCTCTAAAAAATCAATAAAAAATATTGGAAAAAAACCCACATTTTATTTCAAACCCTTACCACACAAAGATAATAAACTCTTACACACATATATTATAAGATACTTTCATATCTATTTATAATTTTCCTTTAAAGCCATGAAAAATATGTATAATCTGAGGATCATGTAATATACTTCATTGACCACTAGCAGGAATCCAATAGCCATCCCCCTATCCAAATGTGATGTATATCGTCAGTATAAATTCCTATATAATCAGCCTATTGAATAAAATTGTCTGGCCACTATTTCTGGATTTGACATCTCTGATATAAAACAAATGGCTGAGTTTTTTAGATGGTCGTACCATGCATAGAATGATTTCTAACTGTTGATTTCCATGACCATGTAAATGCAGTTCGTAGCGTAATACCTATCAGCGTAAATATTCAAAATGTTTAATGTGGGCCTATACCCTTATATCAAAATAGACGTGTAATTATTTTTTGTAATTGTTAATAGCTTTAAGGCCAAAACCCTCTCCATGGACGTGGGGCCAAGTCATATAGGGAGACCTCCTTATAATAAGAGACGAAATTGTGTGTGTGTGCGCGCGCGCGTCTGTGTACTGAAAGAAAAAATAGATCAAAATTATTTCATCTCAAAACTGATGATGATTACAAATTTAGATGTCAATTCATAACCAATTGCCTACTGCAAATATTTTGTAAATTGTTAATATTTGTAGGCAACAATCAACATAATAAGGTAAAACACAGGCATAACTTGAATTCTAGATAAAGAATAATAAAAATAAAAAAGGAATTGTATGAGAAGGAGACAATGTCTTGGTGTTTACTTTCTACGAGTCTATTGGTGAGCGAGTTGTGAGAGGAGCTCAAGTTGGAGAATGAACTTGATTTTATTATGGCCCTTATAGACCTCTATCAACAGTGTCCTTATTGTGTTGTTTAAGTTGTTCCTTGAAATATGCTTTCTTATGATTCCTTTAAAGTTAAAATAATCACGCACACAAATAAATTCTCAAGCATACTATTCCAAGCCTAAGATAATCGATGAGACATTGAGGGAGCGATGGCGAGGATTAGGTAAGGATCATGTGAAGGCTATAGGTCACGTAAATACTACAAGACACTGTCATATAAGTGGATTCTTCATCCACATCAACCACTCTATCAATTTTTTCCTGATGTCAACCCTTGAAAATATAATTTCCTACCTACCATTAAAAGTTGCAACAATGATGGACATATGTGAATTCGTAACCAACAACATGAAAAACGAAAAAATGCTCAACAACAAACTCATGGGAAATTCATACAATAAGACACCTACAATGTAATTATTAAGAAGGTTCTATACTTTATACCCCTACTCTCAATCTCTAAAACAAAACAAACTATGTTTAATAGATAGAAGACATGAATGAGATTGACACTAAAATATCCTTAAGCAAATTTTTACAATAGTTAATGAAGGGTTTAGAAGATTTAAGTACAAATATGAGAATCGAAAGAATGGAATCAACAAAATTGATGATTACATATAAGTACATGAATCATGATTACATATAGGTACATGAATGATGATTGTGTTTAGGTTGAAATGCTTGTAGTATGGTGATAAGTAACTTTAAGGTCTTTGGAAAGTTAGACAATACTCAATATCCATATTAACTAAACATGGTAATACTAACAATTGCACTTGAGTTGCAATAAATGTTTGAAGGGATGCAAATGTAATGCCCCTATGGATTTGTTCTATTAGGTAGTAGGTGATAAAAAAACATCCAACATAACAACATCGTTTTTTTGTGCAAGATAAGAGGTTACATAAATATTGTTTTAGACCAGCATTAAATAGATATATAACTCTTTACATTAAATAATATGTTTTAATAATATAAGCGTTTAATTGAGACAATGAAAAATATTGTAAGCACGATAAAAAGTAGAAAAAATACTTCACAATAGGAAAACATGAAATATTAAGATTAAGTTTCAACACATATTGTAAGGGTCATTGGAAAATTAATAATTATAAATATTATTAATAAATTATACATCCAATAGATCAAAATGTAGGGGACATTTACACCCAAAATCATCATAATCGGCCAAGCATCTACTTACAAAACACATGATGTCCCACCTCTTCAAGTCTATATTTATCACTCTCTTCATTCAATGGGAGAAATAACTATCTTTCATGTGGTTCACCCTGTCTCGAGGTGTGTAAATCCCTCCTTAACCTAAGAAAATGCAAATGAGCTCTTGGGATATATCATTTCCATCAACTTCTTGCTCTCAATGAAATTGCATTATCTGTCTAGGTTGCCACCAATAGGATTCATAAGCACCAACTCTGCTCTGGGACGTGGGGGAAAGGATGTTATGTTTATAATTTTACTCTCCTCTACAACCACATGAGAGTTGAACGAATCCCCTACATAAATATCTATTACATTTCAAGCCACCGTTCCAAACCCACCTTAATAGAAATGAGGGGAAATAAACGAAGCATAAACCTATGGCGTTGAAAACAAAATTGGATATCTTTGACAATTGATCATAACCCTACTTTTTTGTAATCCACTACCGGATCTTCCCCAAGATTTTCACAAAATCCAATTTATTTGTGCTTCTAGCGGAAACAATTCTACAAGATTCTTAGACATGTTTTTCCAATTGAATGGCCAGGGATCCAACCCTGCCAATGCCTCCCATAATTAACACTCTTTATCCTTTTTGGAAATTGATGTGGTTAACTGAACAAGAGGAAAATTGACGGCTTCTTCAAAGGACAAATTGCACAAAGGGATTTCTAGCCCTCTCCACCTCTTCTTCCCAAGCTATATGAGGGATGTTAGCGAGGACGTAATTAAATATATTTTAATTTGTCTTTGTAGTAGGAAGATTGTGAGAAGACACGAAGGATATGAAGAGCAACATGGAAGATGAAGGGTCACCACTGCGCAAATAAATAAGAAAGCAAGGAAAGTGGGAAAGTGGCGAGTTGCTTTGCATTGTTCTACATTTCTTCTCTATGGCCTTTGACCTCATGATTGTAATTATGCTCATCATTTAATAAATATATTGAATTATGTTGCCTCTATTCTATGTATATTTTATATTGGTTATGTTTTTCTCGATCTTTATTTTTTCTCATGTAGTTAAATGTAGATTATTATTATTTAGCAAGCCCTGATGAGAGATGTCAGGGCCTCTACTAACAAGGGAAAATATTAAAATTTTATTATAAAGTTATTAAAAACACTTTATAATAAAGAAAATCTTGGCCCTAAATTTAAAAATTAAGTTAAATTATACAAAACAAGTTTTGGAGATAATTGGAATTAACTAAAAAATGTTTGAATGTGTATTGATGGCATACAACTACCATTAGAGGAAGTTGGCGTTGGATGCTTTGATTGGTTGTAGGATGACATTGGAAGGATATAGACTCACCAAAAGGCATTATGCATTTGCTTGGGCACCACTTATTTTAGTGTATATAAATATAACATGCCAGATACATATCCTCACCTATTGCGAACTTATATGCTCCTTGGAATGGATTGTGCCTCCTTTACTTGATTTTTTGTATGTAGCAAATTTCCTCACCCCTAGTGGAAAACAACGAAGGGTTCCAAAGCTCTTCTCCCTCTGATTCCAAGCCAACGCCAAGGCAAAATTATCTATCAAGTGGTATTCATATTTATTTGCAATAATTCACCACTATTAACTTCTCGCACCCACTTTCACAGTTACATTTGGTTGCATTTATGATGCTTGTTGTATTTATGACGCTTGTTCATGCTTCAAATGCATTTACGAAGGAAAAGAAAGGGGAATAGGAAAGACAACTATAAAGTATTCGGAAGAACAAAGGGAGACACAATAGGAGTTAGGAGAATGATTTGGCATAATGAGAGTCTCTTCAAGCGCAAGTTATGGCATCAACTCACTCTAAAACTCGACCAGTTCCTATGTCAGTTGTACTTATCCATTACAAGTCATGTGGTCTCCACTGACTTTAAACATATAAAAATAAACTTTGACACATAAAATTATTTAAAACCCAAAATTAGAATAAATTATACAAAAAGGTAAATAAATAAATTAATTAATTAAAAAGTAAAGATATATGTGATTGGTGGCACTTATTGCTCTCGTCCTCACATAATTAATTAGACATATCCCTCTACACTCGAAATAGTTATGGTTTTGTTTGAGTGTTTATTTCTCTGGGAGTCACTTTGGGAAATGTGCCACATAATATCTGTCCTTTCCACAAGGAAATTCAACGAGAATAAAAGGACCATAACTTCAACGTCTCCTTCCCTTTTTCACTAAATTTACACTACAGTTTACTACACTTAAAAACTATTCTAATTTTATGGTAATTTAGGGTAGCATCTATGTATTTAGAGATACTCTTAATAGTATATCTGATTAAAAAAAATTAAGTTATAAAATGAGGGAAATTCGAGCGAATAAGTAAATGCATTTGAATCATGATATATTTTGATTTGTATCTTATTATAAATTAAGTCAATTAATTCATATGAAGATAAGTGTTATTCAAATAATTTTTTTAGTATGTGTTTTAAATGGAATATTTAATTATTTGATTGTCTAAATATCATGGTTATTATAGTGGATATGGATATCGGTATTTGGAGACACTGTGTGTGTGTGTGTGTGTGTGTGTGTCTGTGTGTGTCTGTGTGTAGGTACATGATTTTTCAAAAGAATTAGATAAGAGAATAAATATATAATTTTTAGAAAAATAATAGGCAACAAATTTTAAAGAAATATATATATATATTTATATATATATATATATATATATATATATATATATATATATATATATATATATATATATATATATACGTAAAAATATTAAATTTTATATGTTGCTAGTTTTCACAAATAATTTAATTAGATATATTTAAATGAGGTGTTTACTGCTGTGATTAAAAAATTGTTTCAATAAAAATTTCACAAAAATATATATTTATATTAGATTTTAACTATATTGATCTTTATTTTTTAAATCTCAATCATATTTAGAATGAAGAGAATAAAATATAAATTTAAAAAACATTTGAATGTATATATGTCTCATAAAGTATGAGTCTCTTTCACATAATGTTTTCATAAAATATTAATGAGAAATTTAAAAATGTGCGAAATAAAAAAATTAAAAAATAGTAAAAGTCTGCAACGTAGATAAGCAAGTGATTTTTTTTCCGCATCCCACGTACTGACACCAACATTTTTGTTGATATGTTATAAACATTTTTTTGTGATGAGGTAGCATTAGTTTTGACCAGGAGTGATTAGGAATTGTGTGCATCATTTACCTAAGATTTTTTTTTTATGAGTAATGTGCACTCATTGGGCTCTAGATTACATAGATTATCAGCATCTCAGCTCATGCTTCAAAGGAAGCATATAGCAGATTTACAATTACGAGTAAGTGTACAGCTAAACTAGTGATCACCTTCAACTTAAGCAACTACGAGAAAGCGGCATCCATGTTGTCAAAGTCACCCAGGGTACGATCCTGACCTCAACCGTTTTGATTCTCTGTATCGAGTATCTCCAGGCCTTGCACTCAATAAGACTTGATCCCTGGTGGACTCTTTGAAAGCCTAACAACATCACCAATAGACCAAGGGCCCTTTGATTAACTAAGAAATTTAGATTACCTTATTACACCATAGTCACTAAATGAATAAAACATGAATTTGATCAATATAGCTGGTATTTTCAACACATGTTCATGTCAATTGAGTTTTTTATAAATTGTTTACGAACCCTAAAAATGAATTTATATTGTATGAGTTATACTATTATAAATATTAAAAAAATAATAGTTAGTACTTTATAATTCTCTCCTAATAAATAATCAAAATGATTTGGTTTATGTATTATCAAAAATTGTTTGTTTTTATATTTTCTAGACATATAATTGGCACACATAAGTAAGTGTTGGATGAGATACAATTCTCACTCCCTTGTTTTCAGTGTGGGTGACATTGTCGGAAGTGACGACGGTGGACATGTTTAGTGTTTCGAGCTCAGTGCATCTTAGAATTTGCTTCTACGGCTCTAAAAATCTGCATTCAATCAAAAAAATCCCACCTTGGTCGACTGACGTGGTCCACGGTAATATATTACAGTCCTTATGCCAATAACGCTCAAGCCCCACTGGAGGTGGCCCTCTCACTAACATAATGGTCAATTGGTTGTTGGATACATATTTTTACTACGTTGATACTCAAGTCAGTTATGCCTCTTTAGTGTATGTTGGAATTGTTTCAATGAATTAGCAAGCCTTACATGCCTTACTATCTAGGTCAGACATACTTCTTCCCTACATCTTGAAATCACTTTGACAACTCTATAAACCATCATATACCTCCTTTTAAAATTAGATATACTGTAGCTTCACAAAACCCTAGGCTAATCAATTCAATACCCTAAATTAGTCGTGAAATTAGTAAGCGAATGAATGAATGATGGGAATTTTTAGAGTAGGAATAGTGTTTCTAAAATATATTTGAGAAAGAGTATGGGAAGGAAAATGATCGTTTTTATGTTAATAAAAATTATAATGTGACAAGTATCTACTTTATATTGTAAATTAAAGAAAAATTGAAATTGTAAAAGAAAGAACTTAAAATAAATCACATTAAATGTAGTATTAAATAGAAGCTAATATAATTAACGTTGTATATAAATATCTATCTATATTGTAATGTAATAAGACCTAAAATTATCTAGTGAGAAGAAAGTGACAAATAGAAACCAAATAAATTAAAACTTTAAATTTGTTTTATTAGGAAATGGTTAAATCTATATTTAACATTATGCAAGTTAACAATAATAATAAAGTAATATTTAATTGGTTGAAAATATTTGATTATTAAATTAGTGTCCAATCACATTAATTGTTTCATCAAAGTAAACTTGTGACATCTTATAAACACTATTATAACTATCACTTTTATAAATTTTAGTTTGAAAATTTACAAAAATGTTGTATTACAATAAGGCCCAAAAAAAATTGGCACGGGTTTTGATTGTTGATTCCATTTGACTTCTTGAGCTTTTTCAAGGGCTAATTTTTATTCTCAATCTCTTGTGAGGACCATTGTTCTATGTGGTTTGTGGTGTCTAATGTGATTTTTCGTGTGATTCAAGATTTTATTTATGTTGTAATCACTCCCCTCTTTTTTAGAAATTGAATTTCACAAAAAAGCAACCTTTTTAATTTTGGTTTATTTATCAAAACAATCTAAAAATTGTCTAACCACTCAAAAATGGACAATCAAAAATTAATTAAATAAATAAAAATGAATTTGTTATACATGAAATTTATTCAATTTACTTTAACATTATAAATATCAACTTTAAAAATAATTTAATAATTTCATTTGGTTAAAAAAAATTGATTAATTAATTAAGGTAAAAGATATGTTATACGATCATATTCATTATATCTATGTATTGAGAAAAATTATGATTAACACGTTATTGGGGACTAAATCAAACAATCAATTTAATTAATATTTTAATTGAATGATGATTTTCAAATGCATTCAAGTAGGATATCTAATTAAATATAATAAGACATATTTAAAAATAATTGAATATATATTTTTGGTATTATGTAACCACAATGTTCTTAAACAAACAACTTCACTTACAAATCTTTAAACTATAAAGATAACAAGAATAATTTATAATCTTATAAACATAAATAAAATTATTTTATTTTATTTTATTTGAAATCTACATTTCTAAATATAATTAAAATCATTTCAATTTTTAATTTATTATGTCTCTCCCTCTCTGCTTACTACTACCATTAATAATATTATATGTGAGAGGAGTCTTATACTTGTTATATTGGAGAGTACCTAAAACACAAACAAATTCAAATAAAAATTAATAGTACAACTTAGACATTATTGTAAAACACTCAATCACAAAGTGACATTAATATTTACACCGGAGGGTATTCTCCCCACAGAATGCACCACCATACATAAAACGACCCATAAAAAATACCATAGAGACATGCATATGCATACATGGATAAGACCCGCACGTCAGCAATCACATCATAGGTTTCTTGTTTTTTGCATATTCCCGATTGAAATTAGATGGTGACATGTGGCAGACACTAGATGGATTGGTAGGAACCTATTGTAATAGAGAGTAGGTAGGCGCTTGTACACACTATTGAACCACGCACCACATGACAACTGAAGAATGTGATGCTCATAACGATAACCTCGCCACTATTTACAACTGAAGAATGTGATGCTCATAACGATAACCTCGCCACTATTTACAACTTTAAAACACCAATGCACATATTTATGTTTACTATTTTATTTTAATATATTTAAAATAAATCATTTAAAACTTCAACTTTCCTTTAAATCAAACAGGTAAAATTTTATATATGCTACACACGTTAAATGCTACCGAATACCAAATTAGGTTCATCCCCGTATTCCAATGCATTCAAGTTTCCTTATTTTGATGTTTTGGAGAGAATAATGTCAGCCAATACTTATTCCAACGCCAACTCTTGACAAAGTATAAATGTTTCTAGCTACGCGTCGCAGCATGCAGCTGCAGGGGTCCCCTTTCCCGATTCCCAAGCCTGGTTTCCTATTTAGGGAATTAAATTTCACATGGCCGCAGTGACAATTTCCATCATCCAAATCATATCAAAAAGCAGCCCCCTCACTCAAATATTTTATTCACTGCAAATACAATTTGTCTGTTATCCATCATCATCCTGAGCAACCTCTTTCAGCTAGATTGTACAGCATTTATTACAGGTATCCTTCAATGAAATATATTAAAAAACGCATGGAAGAAGAGGAGGAAGAGGAAGAAGAGGAGCAGGGAGAATTCAAGGCAAGACACAGCAATTCCAATGGCTGGCCACACACTAGAATTGAAGCAGATTAATATAAAGAATGATGATTTCAATGAGGAAGAGGACCAACCCTTGTCTCCTTATGGAACCATCTTTCGGAATCCATTGATTGATTCATACATCTTGATTATTACAGGCTTGAACAAACCGGTCCATGTTCCTTCCATGAAAACAGCTCTGCAATCCACTCTCAGCAAACACAAGCGGTTTTCCAGCATTGTGGTCAGTATTCTGATATATATTTGTTTCTGTGCATTTGGTTTTCATAATCAGAGTTTGAATGTCACTGATTTTGAAGGGGTTTTGGGGTTTTCTTGTAAGGTGTTGGTGTGACTGTGAATCATATTTTCATGGTTTTTGGTTTTGTGGGTGCAGATGAAAGATAAAAATGGGGATCCAAAATGGATGGCCAAGGAATTTAATATAGATAATCACATAATAGTGGCAGAGTTAAATACCCATTACAGGGAAGCTGTTGATTTTGTTGAGAAGTATACAGCCACCCTGGCTACTGCTCCACCTCTTGAACCCTCTGTTCCTCTGTGGCAGATCCATGTATTGAATTACAGATCGGCAGAGGCAGAAGCCAGTTTAGTTTTTAGAATCCACCACTGCATTGGAGATTGTGTGTCTCTCATGTCCCTCTTCTTGGATTCCACCAGAAAAAACTCTGATCCAGAATCCATGCCCACCATTCCAAGAGTTCAAAAAGGAAAGAAGATTTCAACATGGAGCTTGACACAAATATTCCAAGCAATATGGACTCTCATGTTGTCCTTATGGTTTAATGCTTTGAGTTTGCTCCATGCTGTGGCAACTTACCTGTGGATGAAAGACAGCAAAATGTTTAGAGGACCCAGAGATGTGCTGTCTCATCGCAGGCGTCTTGCTCATGTTACTGTGGATCTTGAGGACATTGCCATAGTCAAGAAGGCTATTAATGGGGTAAAACTACAAACATATTGCATTTTGTGAATTGAAAACATCTTTGAAGATATATCTAATATATACAATGGACATACCTCTGATAGATAGTATTGCTTGAATTGAATATGCAGACTGTGAATGATGTTGTCACTGGAATGCTCTCGGCAGGACTTGTGCAGTATTTTGATCGATTATGTTGTAAGTATTAGATTTATATGGATGTGTCCTTAAGTTTTATCGAGCTTAACCAAAAAAAAAAATGGTTTTCCAACAATCCAGCCAAAGATGGAGCAAAATGGAAAAGCCCAAGAGTTAGAGCACTTGTTCCAGTGAATATCAGATCATCCCCAGGACTCCATGTAACTCTCTGCATATATACACATCTACCAAGTTCTTGTTCAGACTCAGACTCCACTTTTTTTTTGTGTTCAGTTTCAGATTCAAACTCTATTGTCTTTTTGTCTTCTGTTTCAAACTCAAACTCCATTTTTCTTTCTTTTTTTTAACTTTTCAGAAGATGGAAGAGATGATGAAAAACGGTGAGGATTCTAGGTGGGGAAATGCATTTGGCATGTGGATTCTCCCCATTGCAGTAAAGCATCAGAACCAGTTCCTGGAGTATTGCAGAGTGGCAAAGGCTTATTCCCACCAGAAGAAGGCATCTTTCGAAGCACAATTTACTTACTCGTTTGTAGACTTTCTGTTAAGTTCACTGGGATGGCAGGCACCTGCAGATCTCACATTAAGAATGCTCTCCAACACCACACTGGTATTTTCAAACGTGTTAGGCCCAGTGGAACAAGTTCAGTTCATGGGCAATCCTGTTTCTCACATAGTGACCACAGTCTCTGGTTTGCCGCAGGTGGGTCTCTGAACACCAACTGTTTCTGTTTCTATCTCTGACCACCATCTGTTTCTGTTTGTATCTCGATGTGTTTGTAATGGGGATTTGTCATGGCAGGGACTGGTGGTACATTTTCAGAGCTATGCAGGAAAAGCCAAGCTGGTAGCAATGGCGGCTGAAGATGTGTTTCCGGAGGCTGATCAACTGTGCATGGATTGTGCTCATGCTCTCTCTCAGATGAAACAAGAGGCTCTTCTTATAAACTAAAGATTCGGCTGTATTGAGAAGTTACATACATACCATTTTAGTCAGCAGGACAGGGAACAAACTTGTTTCCTTACAAACAACTCCACCGTAACAATGTCAATATTTCTTTATAGATGAGGTCACTGTCAATCTGGATGGATTTTTATTTGTTTATTTTTTTAATTAAATGTTTTTATTATCATTGTTGGCGGTTTTGGTGGTGGGATTTGCGGTTGAATTCGACAACTTAAACGCTTTCATATGTGTTTCAATTGTATCAACCCATGAAATGCTCAAGACAACAGTTCCATATGTGTTCTCCATAGGAAATGCTCAAGACACTTGCCTTGTTTCAATAAAGAATGACAACTGTAAAATATTACTGGAGAGAACTGTTGACGAAGGCGTGGTTGAGAAGGTGGGAGGTAGTCCATCTCCTGCTAACTTTCTTTTGTAAACAACAAACTATGAACTCTGGAATTCCGACGATGCACTTGGCAGTAAAGATGGTAAATCCTCTACACAAATGGCAAACATGAGTGCAGCCCAATCCAGATTCTATCTTGGTGCTAGAAATGGAAAATGACCCATGTAGCATTCCAACGATGTAACTCCCAAACTCCAAATGTCTCCTGCATATAAACCATCACCATCACCATTTCCATCGTAGTCATCTGGGTCCAATCTCTCAGGGCTCATGTAAGCAAAATATCTCACTTGCCCTGCAATTTGACGTTCACCTACAAAATATATAGTTTCTTTTATGTTAGGTTTTTTGGAAACAAGGAAACTATGCATATTTGCATTACACATTCAATATTACATCTGCAATTTTATATATGTTCATATGTTTTGTTTTCCTCCCCTCATTTTTTTAAATGGCTTGTTGTTTTCCTCCCCTCATTTTTTGACATGAAAATAAATTTCTAAATTAGTTTTCGCAGATGGACATTCAAAACATAGTAAAATTAAACAATATTCTTGAGTAAATGAATTCCATTTACATCTCATTTGGTGTAAGTTGCACCTCATGTGCAATTACTAGTATGTATGCATATCATGTGCAGGTGATATATTGGCATCGCCCAAAACTATACCAGTTTGGCTAATTGGGATTCGTGAGCCTCAAGTTTAAAAAATAAAATTATAAAAAGTTTCGAATTAATTGTTATCGACTGGCTCATTAACTCTATTTGATTTTGACGATGGGAGCTCATAATCTCTCAAGCCTCTATTTGTGAACACATGCTTCCCAAATAAAACATCATATTTTTACAAAATAATTTTGTGTTTAAAGTGTTGCCAGATCGACAATGAATTTTTGCCTTTCGTCATAATTTTGATGTGTTACAAAGGAAAACAAGGGCTTAAACGTCAATGGAGGATATCGCATATTTCCTTAGCCCCTTGGAAATCCTACACTATTTCAAGCAGAGTAGGTTGCGATGATGGTTTTGATCGAGGCGGTGACGGAGGAGGTGTGATTTACACCAAACTTCATCAAAAACATATTTAGACTGCCTTATGACTTCCTGTTAATAGACCACGTAGTGAACCAAATGAGAGAGAAGCAACTCTTTTCTACCGACTTTCCTCCCTTTAAAGTGGTAGAAAAGGGAAGGATATTATGGTCTCTCGACAACCGTAGGCTTTGGGTGTTTCGAAAGGCTCAAATTCCAGTTCTTAGAGTGAACTTGGTTCCTTCACATTACTCTCATAAATCCTTGGATTTTAATGGAGATTAGAAGAGGAACCTACATCCATGTATTCCAGCAAAAAATTCATGTTCCCGGCATCGACAAAGAAACTCTCACATTTCACAATGTATGGGGAATTCATCTTTTTCCATGGAAGGCTTCCTAACATACAAGATATTCATATGCTTGTACATCCATCAATATAGTTTTGTGATGGAATTTCATCAATTTTAAAATTGTCTGACCACCCTATCATCCATAAGATGCTTAAATTCATGAACTTCACATAACAAGAGGGCTAGGCGTCCAGTGAACAAGGCATCTAAATGTATATCTCTACCTACAAACATCGTAGCTTCATCAGCAAAAAAGGTTACACACATGTTGAAAATGTGTGCAAAGAACAACCTAGGTTTAAGTCTAATAAAAATTATGGAATAGATTTTTGATTTTTTAAAAGTATGAACAAACAAGGTTCAAGCAATAGTAGGTTTAAATACATTTATGAGCACCACTACCCAACAATTATCCATGTGGATCATATTACAAATCTTACAAAACACTAAGAGAGAGAAAGTTATCCCAAGCATAGTTAAATTTCCCTTAGGTGATAATCTAACTATTTAAAATTAGATTAACACTAAGCCAAACAATTCTTAATTAAAATCATAGGGTAAGAAGAGCCAAAACAATTAAATACCCTAGGTATTTAATTCTACAAGGTTTCAACAATTAACAAGGTCAAATTATAAGGGGGAGAATACACATTTAAACTAACAGGGTAAATTCTCACTTACCCACTCCCAGAACTCTCTTAAAAGATTCAACCTGATTCTTCTCATATTTAACGCACTCAAAAACTTCCAGAAAACATTCCTATTAGATAGGAAATTTCCTCACCTTTCCAGTGATATAAAGAAGTCTTCCTAACTCCTCATATTTTCCAAGATACGATCCGGCGGGCCTTGGGATGAAAAATTTCCCCAAGAGCGGGCCTGCGAGCCTGGGGAGGAAAATTTCCCTAGCTCGGGCCTGCGGGCTTCAGAGAGAAATTTTTCCCGGAGGAGAAATGTGGATCGGCAGAGCGGGGAAGCAAATTTTCCCAGACGTAGGCCGGCGGAGTGGCATAAGGAATTTAGCGCTTTTGCCCTTTTGGAACAAAGGCACATTTTACCTCTGCGCGCCCGCAAGCCAGTAAGGGGACACGTGTCCAAAAACTTCAACCCAAAGGGAAGGCGGGTCACCAGAAAAATTTAAGACATTTAGCTTTTTTGCCGAAAAGCGTTAAGGGATCAAAATGATCAGTGTCTCCGCCGTCGCCCAAGGCACCACGTGTCAAGTCCTGATTCGTGCAGAGAAAATGAACTTGCGGGGAAACTTAAGAATTTAATACTTTTGTGATAAAAAGTGAAAAGGCTAAAATTAACCCGCACCTCCGTCAACGCCGGACGATGCCACGCGTCAAGCTCTCATTGGCTGCGGGCGGCGGAGAAACTTTCAATTTTTTGCCAAAATAATTTTAAAACGTTAAGGTTGAGAAATCAACCGCTCCTCTGCCATCATCTCGTGAAGCCACGTGTCAGCCAATCATTGGCTGCTAGGAGGCGGGCTGGCGGAGAAACTTTTAGAAATTTTCATGAATTTTTTAAAAAAGTTTAGTTTTAGAACGTGGCCTGCACGCCCACGGAAGTGCTTTTCCAAGGCAAGGCGGGGATGCAGGGCCACGAAGAAAAGTAGGAATTTTCGCCAAAAAATTTGAAAGGTTAAGTTAAGGGTTGCGGGCCCGTGCGTCCGCGGAAATGCTTCCAAAAGCGAAGGGCATAACTGCGATGAAAATTTTCCAAATTTTTCTTTTTCGAACTTAGATTATTTTTGACAAAAAAGATGGTTTTGGGCCAGCATAGTGATGGGAAACTTCATGACTTTTGCATTTTTAAGGCAAAGAGTGCAAAAGGAATATTTTTCCCCGCGGGTCCGCCAAGGAATATTTTAATAGTTAAATTTGACAGTTAGAATATTTTTGAAGCCAAATGAAGTAAAAACTTCAGAAGGCCATAACTTTTGATAGGGAACTCAGTTTTTGGCAAACGAGGACTTTCTGGAAATCTCTCGACGTCCTCTTTACACAGCAAATCTTAAAAATTTAATTTTGATAAAGTTTTAAGGGTCAATTTTGAGAAAAAAAATTGTCACTTAGAAAATGAGCTGGTCATTTTAACTTATGAATTTTACTCAAATTTGCCATTAATTCTTTCTCAACATGCCAAACAGGCATGGAGGATTTCACTTGGAAGATTTTAGGATAGATTACAAGGTTAAATTTGTTTGATTGATTTGCATTTCAAAAATTACCAATGTTTACACAGCAGAATACCTGCAATTTTGCCTTTACTCGATTTGAAAGGTTCTTTAAAAAAATTATTAAGTGTTTTAGTTTAGTTTGGGGATCATTCTGATCTCATTAAGTCCAATTGAATATTTCATTTGTCTCTTATAGATTTGCAGGGTTGTTTTGGACATTTGATAAAAAGGAATTTGCAAAGTATACAGTGAAGTAGAAATGAAGTTTGTACATTTCAAAAATAGAGATTAAACTATCTCTTTTGCCATGCAATAAAAACATTGAATTTATTCCATGCTAGTTTTAAATAGTTTTCTTTCCTTCAATCAAATGATAGAGACAAGAATGCAACTTCTATTTTTTTCAAAATTAAACATTTCAAATGAGACAGAGCAGTGCAATATTTCTTCATATGTGCTTCCTTTTCACTTTTACAAATAGAGATTTCCTACTGTATATTAAACACATATTTCCAATGGAAATAATATCATATGAACAAGGAAAAACACTTCTATTAATTCAAAGGAATCTCTTACAACTTCTTTCCCATTTATTTTCAAAATACAACATACCAAATGCATATCTTTCTTTTCTGTTCACAGAACTGAATACAAGATATATTCTTCCATAATCAATTACAAATTTCATAGCTAAAACAGAGTAGTCTTTCCAACACAATAATATACAAGATCATCCACTTCAAGGTGGGAAATGTTACAAAAGAAGTTTCACAAGGGACTGTCATAACTCTGTCTTCTTCCTCAATTACAATATACAGAATATAATTTCTTCCACATTTATTCAAAAACAAAAAACAGAGTATATCTCTTTCACATTTCGAATTGCAACTTTCATAGCCAATACAAAACATCTTTCCATCACAAATAATGTACAAGGTCATCCACTTCAAAGTGGGAAAGGGTTACAATAAGAATAATCTCAACAAGGACTGTCAAACTTGTCTTTTTCCTCTGCTCCAGAACAGCAACATGAATATCCTCAATTTTCTTTATTTCAATTTGAACACAATAGAACAGGGGGAAAGGCAACGCTCTCCACCCAACCAAGACATTCAATGACAAGGAGAAGTCATCCTTCTTCATTGGCCCTCGAGCCCCAACCATATTGCAATTAGAAATGATTTTCAACTCATGGAAACAAGAGGCTTCCACAACACAAAGACAAATTTCTCATTCAAAACACAATCCAAAACAAAATGTAGTTTGTAACCACAGAAACAAAACAACAAACAATACTCAAGCTTAATCATGCAATCCAAAGGAGTAAGAAAATATGGGGGATGTTGTTTATGCCTCCCAAAGGGGAAATGTGTATCACCACCTAAGAACAAACCGCCAAAATATATCATTTCAAATCCCTGACATGCCCTTATGCCTCCCCCAAGTACCCCTTATTCCTCACATTTCCTTATGCCTCCCCAACCTCTTATGGCACCCCATAATGAGTAAAGAAATGCAAGCTATTTCTTTTTACAAGGTGGAACCCAAATCCCAACTCCCTCCACACTTATACCTCCCAAAAACACTTATGCCTCCCCATAAGAATACCCCATAGTCTTCTCCTACACCATTCCTAGGCCATCTACCCAACCAGCCAAAAAATAAAACAACACATTCAAACATTCAACCATTCACATATGCATAAAAATGAAAAGATAGCATTTCCAAGAGCTAAGCTCTTACCTCTCCATGATGGAGTTTGTTCCAAGTTCAAAACAACAAGCTCTCCAATGCAAAACAATCCAAGAGATCAACAATCAACAAGTATGCAACCATCTCTCATCTCCTCCAAAAGTAAGAACTCTTAAAACCAAAAGAAGTCACCCAAAATGAAGCAATACAAGTCCCAGTAACCCCCAAAACAAGCTAAGGAATTCGAATATATAGAAGAAGGAAGAGAAGAGGATGAGGTGGATCCAAGTGGGATGCCACATCACACATCCTCAACTCCAACTCATAAGTCAACTTCAATCTCCAAGGCACAATAAATAAGTAGGTGAATAAATGACAGTTTTACTTACACACTCAAATCAAGTCCACACCCCAAATGACTGAAATTTAAAGTATGTAAGAAAGTGCAATTAAAGCATACAACTTGACTTACAAAAATGCATAATCAAGGCTAGATTTAAACTCTCCAACCATAGGTAAGGTCGGTATGCAAATTTAAGAGGTATGGGACAAGTTTAACTTGTCCCACAAGCCTCCAAAATCAGCCTCCAAGGACAAATTCGAATTTCAAAAGAAGATGGAGTGTTTCATACTCCAAAATTTATTAACATATCTCTTACACATCACTTACACTTATCTCACAACATTTAATACAAGAGCCAACAACTCCAATAATTACTTTCTTATGTCCCAATTTGATTGATTAATTTTTACCAATATGATTACTCATATTACTTTACCACAATTTATTTAAATAAAAGGGGAACGTGTCACTTATAAAACACATACATACTAAACAAATGAACCAAATAAATAAATATACATAACCCTTGGTCACATTTAAAGGTGATCCCCCCCATGGGAATCCCTAACAACAATCAAACACATACACACACGAACAATACAAGTTGTCATGGTGACCTTGTTGAATTCATCTAAAATTCCAATGTGGTTGGTCTCCAACCCCCCGATATTTGTTGTGATATTTTAACCTGCAAAACACAATACCTCCTTCAGCCTCGTGGCCACATCAGAGAATCCAAAATACATATAAATATAATTCCAAAATCATCTATATATATGAATCACAACATCATCAAGGCAACCAACAATATCATTTACCATTTTATCAACAACTATACGATCATCAAATTAATTCCATTTTCTAGGTCTGCTCAATATATCCAAATATCACATGTCCGAACAACATCCATAAATATAACCATGTTGGATAGTATATCATCCTCAATATATAAAATGTCTCTAGTAATCATCATGCATCATATATGAATCAAAGTCAACAATAATCCATAATCTGACATCTAGCACCATACTAAATCAAAACTATAATAATATCCATAACATAGTCAACAGTATCAAAATCAATATCAAAAGGTGTCGAAGGGAAGTGGGTACTACACAACAGTGAACCCATCCTTCTTGACCGGCAACAACCTCTCCACCTGCAACACAATCTGTGACTTCTACATGGTTCCATTGGGCGCCTTGGTGAATCTACAGAACATTGCACAACGCATGATCAAGGCAGGATATAGGAGGGATTGCGGCTGACTCTTTGTTTGCCAGAGAAAACCAGCTGTGCGATGGAGTTTTTGATGGACCTGACAAAATGTGAGATTTTGGCTACTAAAGGCAAAAATTAAAAACATGCTATGTAAACAATATGGCAGTTGGAACAGGGTAACTGAGAAAAGCTCGCCGAAATTTGACACATTCCAGCAAGCGTAGCCTCAAAGGTGGACACCTCCGATGTAATTATATTAATATATATTAAAAATAGTTGAATAAATATTAAATAATATTTTATTGGTTGATAGGCTTTTTAATGTCAATTTTCTTGGTAATACTGTAGTAATCGTTCATATTATATTTTGGTTAATCTTTTAAGCATTTCTTTGTATATTTTTATTTATTTATTTTTCATTTCTATCTTCCATTTTGAACTCTGAACTAACTAAATGTATGGGAAAGAAGGAATGTCGATGAACATCCCTATGACATAAAGATTGATCTTCTTAATGAGGAGAAAGGAATCTGAACATATGAATTCCCTATAAGAGGTTTCCTTACCTTGCAATCAATGAAAGCTTGAACAAACACTCAATGTTACTAAAAAATGAGTATGGTTTTGGTGCATGAAGGGGGTTAAAATTTAACAAATTTCTTAACTTCCTTTAAAATGTAAACATGTTAATGTTTATGCCCATGTCCTATTGCTAAGTGTATAATTTCATATTATCAATTTCCAAGAAGTTTTACAAGGTGGTTTGGTTTTTTGATGTGGGCTTACGTTCACAAGTTAATTAACCTGAGACAATTTTGGTTTGGCTTTTTAGTGTGGGCTTACATTCACAAGTTAATTAACCTAAGAAAATTTTGGTTTGACTTTTTAGTGTGGGCTTACATTCACAAGTTAATTAATTCAAGATATTTTTTCTTCTTGTTAGTTATATTTTAAATTCAAATGTGTAAAACGCTCTCACAATCTATCGTTGAGAATTCTTTATAGGTTGTGAAGGTTATCTATATATATTCTAATCCAACTTACAACCTAATTAATTTAATTACTTTGGCTATAGATCCATACTTCTTTCCACATTAATAATATTTTCTATTATTATTTAGTAAAAAGGTAAAACCAATTTTCAATGGTATTACTCTTAAAGAATTTCTCAATCCACAAACTTTAACCATATTTTGAATAATAGCTCTTTTTTTGTTTTTAATTTTTTTGTCTCCATACTTTTTAATTCAAATATAATGGTGGCTATGATTAGAAGAAAAACTTGTGAAAAATATATTTATACAAACTTGTCTTGATCCCTTGGTTAAATCCGAGGAATTGATATGATATTCTCGTCCATTCAAGTTGATTGCAAACTATATCAAGGCGTGTCACCAACTTAACATGTTTGGATTTATACAAACATGTGCATGCCTCTAAGCTCCACCCACAGACCTCCCCTTCCATATGTTGCAGTTGAGAACATTTTCTCTTCAGTCTAATATAAAACTTAGCTAAATATCACTATCAAAATATAAATTTCAGTACGACATGGTTTATGCGAAGGACATATATTTAATAGTTGTTCCTAAATGATATCAAATAATGTAAGCATTTATATGTAGTGTATACAGTACATTAGATTTTTTTACTTCCATGACACCATGCAAGCAGGGAAAAATTAATGCAAGCAAGAACAAGAAGTAGGGAAAACGATCACATCCAAGATATAAACCTCGAACATCTTTATCTAATAATATTCACGAGTCATGACACAATGATGATGATATTTGATAGGTAAATGTTGACCTTCAACTATTTTTTGAAAAAGGGTGAAGCTGGGGGTTTTCAAAGAATCCACATCCTTTTACAACTAGTCCATCAAGAGGACCCCGAGTGAAAAGAAATCACCAAAAGTGATCATTAGAGTTTCTTAATTTCATTCAAAATATTGGCGGCCTCTTTTTTTGCGTTAGAAACATATCTATCAAAATCAACCAAAATATTAGCAAGCTTAATCATTTCATTACAAATTGTTTTAAGGTCAATACCAATTGTATCAATGTAGACTTTCCAATCATTAAAAACCTTGAACACTCTCTTGATTTTAAGCATAATACCATTGATTATTTCCATGTAGGTGTATTTATTCTCGTTTGGAGAAGAAGCAAGGGCTAGGACATAATCCATAGCAGTAAGGGAAGAGCCACTCAGTTCCTTGCACAAATATGTCTGCACATGTTATATCTCTTTTGAATCCTCCTCATCGTAAAGCTCAGCCAAGATGGCTAGAGAGTTGGGCTTCTCGGTAGGCCGAGAGAGCTGCAGCGGAGACGGTGGCACCTATTATTGCAATGCAGGGCCGACGGAAGGGGGAGGAGGAGGGTGGGGAGGAATCACACTTTCCACAGAGTCATTAGTGTCATAACATGAGAGTCTAAGAAAAAAAGGACGCTTACTAGAGAAGGACGTAGAGGAAGGGGTGACATTAGGGCTAGAACTATGAACTAGGGAGCCATAGGATGGAAAGGAAGAGGGAGGATGAAAAGAATCGAAAAAGAGGGGGCCGAAGATAGTAGCAGCAGGAGTGAAAGAAGAGGATGGAGACAGGGTTTTGCGCTTTCCATGGGAAGCATGCACATGGTAGCGAGGAACGAATGTAGTCAAGGAAATCGAGGAGAAAATCAAGTACAACTGTCTTTGGTGGAGGACCAAACCTACCCCATTACGAGAAGCAGTGATAGAAATAGAAACTAAATTAAACAAAAAAATTGTAAGGTTTACCTTTCCGTCACGACAAAAATGGGAAAATGTGAAGAAATGCACCCCATGAAGGACCTTAAATCGCCCATCCACCCCGAAGGAATGCATCAATTGTTTCACAACTTTGTCCCAGGGGGTCTGAAGAGAAAGTCTCTCAAAGTCTAACTGGTATCTAGATAAATTCTTACATGTACCTAAAAACTTCGCAATCTCAACATCAATAGGATTCTTGACAAAATCCACACCCCAATTAGGCAGGCCAATGGCTTTGGAAATAGAGTTAACTGAAATGGTCAACCTGGTATCACCCACTTTAACTTTGCCAATGTTCCAAGAAGCCAAAATGTAGCTAGTCACCATGGTTGAGTGCCCTTTCAGGCATTCCAAGAAGGTTATAACACCACCTACTTTGAGAATTCTCCAAACTTTAGCGTCCATCGAGGCTTTGTTGTAAGTATTCGGTTCGAATCTTTTTATGTCACCACCCATGATAGAGAAATTAGGGACGAAAAAGACAGAGTAAGTGTTATTGAAAAAGTCGGCGTACAAAATCCTTAAGTAGGGAAATCTCACTCTTGCATACTTGTCAATCAATATATAGAAGTGGCACCTTACAGAAGAAATTTCTCCACCACAAGTGTTCATTAAAATCCAGAGGAGCGTGTGAACCCCACACGTAGGATAGAACCAATCATAATTATGAGTGACAATGCGACCGTTATTCCCAATGGAAATTATGGGCTTGATGTAACGAGTATGTCGAGTGTAACTATGTCCTTCAAGAAAGAAGGGACCCGAAGGTGAGATGCATCCAACGAAGAAGATGCAACCATAAAAGAGAATGTAGCCATAGAAGGAGTATGTAGTCCTGCATAAGAATGCAACTGAAAGTGTCGTTATATCTAAGACAAGTCACCCAATTGACTTCTTTTTCTTTAAGCTCGGCAGCATCAGAAAGAGTAATCTTAAGTAAATCTTCAGGAAATTTATCGAGCCACAAGCAGAAACTCATGGTAATCACTCCCATATTAGTTAGAAGGTTAGCCAAGTTGATACCTTCTCGAAAAACATATTGAAATTTGACCTCCTCGAAAAACATCAATTAGGGACTGAACATCATTGATGATTCCTCTAATAGTCCAGGACAGGTCATTAAGGTCCAACAGAATGTTGATGATATTCAAAGAGTCACTTTCAATGATGATAGGACCAGTATAAAAATTCCTAAACATATTCATACCTTTTATAATAGCCAGAACTGCATCCCTGCGGTTGTTTTTGTGACCCACTCAGAACGCATCGGCTGCAATAAGGTTGCCTAAGGCATCTTTGAGGGAGCCTCCACAACCTAAAGGCCCTGGGTTACCTTTCGAGGCTCCATTAACATTAAGCTTCAACCAATTTGTTGGATGAGTACCCCAACTGGTGGAGGCTCTAGCAGAGGTTGAGGGGTGGATAGTAGTTGGGGAGAAGAGTTCTAATTTCCAATATGTGCCTTTATCCAGAGAAATCTCTTTCTTAAACTTGGGCCAAAAAAGCTATTGAAAATCTCTTGCAAGCTGGTGGTAATGAATCTGAAAAACCTTTAAAGCTCTAGTAAATTCATTCTTGAATTTTTTTCTATTTTGTTCCTTCCAGATACCCCATAAAGCATGAGTGAGTATGGATTTCCAGAAGAAGGAGAGGCCTTGGTTTGTAAAAGGAGAGTGTCATTGAATGAGGACATCATGGATTGAACTCAGGAAGGTCCAGCCGACCCCAAATTTTCCCATGAACAGTTCCCAAACCTGTCTGGAGCAGGCATATTGAATGAAGATGTGATAAGAGATTTCAGAGGCTTTTTTGCAAAGGTTGCATCTATTGGGTAAGGAAAAACCTAGTCACTGGAGATTTTACCCTATGAGGATGGCATCTAGCCAAACCAAGCAAAAAAACATGTCAATTTTAGGAATGAGATGACCCAACCATATCAGATTAAGGGAGGGCCACCATAGGTACAGAAATAAATTTGTAAGCAGAACTTACCGAGAACTTACCCAAGGTGGCTCTATACCAAATGATTTCATCATTGCTCGAGGATGTACTTAAGAAATAGTTTGAGAGAAAATTTTGTAAGGAGTTCAGAAGAAGATTCTGAGATTCATTGCAATCTTGCTAACTCTTCAACATCTATCTGGGAGGAAAGGTATATATCTCGATGTAGCTTCTCACTAAGCTCCTTTGCTGGTGTCCCCAGATTTCACTTTGAAATCTGGGACTACCCATTTTTTAAAAAATCATTTTTTTTAAAATAACAGGTCTTTTTGTGTTTTTATTACTAGAAGTTGTCTGTATTATGTTAGGATATTCCCATTGAATCATATGAGCCAATTTCGACAAATACCCAGATGCCCAAACTCATTTTATCCTTTCGCCAAGTTTTGTCTGCTGGAAATTTTTATTTAATTATTTATTGAATAAATAATGCCCCGTTTGAAGTAAATTGTGCTTTGGTTGAATCATGTTGAAGTTTCGCATGTCAGTACTCACTCATCTCAATAGGGTTTTCACCAGGAATGAATTCAGTGCATCTTCTGCAAGTTCCGGCAATGTTTTTCACTTTTTTTCAATTTCTTTTCCGTTTTTTCTCCGATTTTCTCCTCAGTTTCTCTGTGAAATTCCCCTAGGTCTATTCCTTTTCTAGTATAGTTTGTTTAATTACCTGAAGCATCTAGAGATCATCTACCAATGTAACACCAAAAGGAATCAACCTCAAAATGCAAACTTCTGACCAAAAAAGATGAAGTCATGCACGAAAAGCCTCTCCCAGGCAAGTTGCACTTTTTGGAATGAATGAGTGTAAGCTGTAATGGGATTTTTGGTAGTGGCAGGTAGGCGGGAATTTCTTCCCTGCCTTGCAGGATACTTTTTGCCATGAAGGCAAAGTCACTTAAGCTGCAATGCAAAAATTAAAGGTGGCAAGCAGGGGGGAATTTCTTACCTGCCTTGTAGGGTACTTTTTTCCCATGAAGTCAAAGTCACTTAAGCTACAATGGGAATTTTGGTAGTGGCAGGCAGGCAGGAATTTCTTACCTAGCTTGTAGGGTACTTTTTCCCACGAAGTCAAAGTCACTTAAGCTACAATGGGAATATTAGAGGTGGCAGGGATGCAGGAATTTCTTAACTACCTTGCAGGGAAAATATTCTCATTATAAAAGAAAAATCACTTAAAGCACTAGCGGGAATTTCTTACCTCCCTTGCAGGGTAAAAATTCCCATGATGAAAGTCAAATCACTTAAATGAAATAGGGGATTCTTGAAGTTGCTGTGCAGGGTAGAAATTCCCATCAAAGTTGAATTCCTATTTTTGGAAATTACCCTTGTTAAAAAATGCAACCTGCCTTAGGTGAATAACAATGCATTTAATATTTATTAATGGTTTATTCACCCGATTTTGGTGCCATAAATAGAAGGAAATTCAATGCAAGTGGAAGAGCTAAAGAGAAGTCAAGAATGCATGCTATAAATAAATAAAATAATTTATTTAAAAGCAACCAGCAACATGCATAATTGGGCGCTCAATTTTGGTGAATAAACATGATTGTTTATTAATTAAATTTCCAGAAATAGGAAGGAAATTTATTAAAAATAGTATGTTGAGGATTATATAAGCATGGGCTGCCATAATGAAGAAGCAATTAATTCTTTCTGAAAAGGATTGCAGCCCGGACATGTTTTGGCGCCAAAGGAAGGAGGTTTTTGCATTAAAGAGTGTTTTTCATTGTCACGGAGCTTCAAGGTTTGGCGCCAAGGGTTGGAATGACTTGATTCTTGCTATGATAATTATTTACATGTTGGTATAAGTGCTCTGGTGAATTAAATAATATTTTTGCTTGCTTTGCATGCAAGCAAAGCCTCAAATTTTAGGGCAGTGGACTTTATATGTAGATTTTGGTGATAAAAATCAAGTATTTGTACCATGGACTCCATCTTTGTCTGAATAAAATTGCAGGTATTTATCACATGTGCTCAAATAAATGTCAGGTACATTGAATATATCTTCTGAATCTAAAGAAGTTTCCAGATCTGCACAAATGGATCCAATTGCAAGGGATTCCGACAGAATTAAAAGAAAAAGAGCTCTGACAAAGATTGTTCCAGCCAAGTTGAAGCATGGTGAAAGAGAAGGATCAGCAGAATCATGCATAGCTTCCAGATTTGTTGAATTCAATGATGCAGACATAGGCCCTGAACCTATCACCGATTTAATTGATAGATATAGATCTCATAATTGTAAAGACTTCTGACAAAAATGCATCCTCTTGTTTCTAACGTAGTCCGTTTAGAATTCAATACATGGAGAATTCCTTCTAGGATCTTGTGCATGTGCTCCCAATCTTCCAGTTGAAGCCTTCATTGAATTTACTTTTCATGTACTGAAGAAGAATTGCAAAAGCTTCAAGGATAAAAGGGAAGACAGGTCAAAGGCAATACCCGCAAGCAAATCACAATCATGCATAGCTTCTAGATCTAGTTTGGTGAGAATCAAAGGAAAAAGAGTCAACTACATGCAGCAAAAGAAGAAGAACAAAACTAGGAGGGTTGCAGTTTTCTTCTTATTTCTTTTACTCCTTTTATTTTCTCTAACAAATTAATTGAGCAATCAATTTAATTATAAAACTTAAGTGATTGGTTTAAAAGTCGTTACTTGAAGAAGTCAATTACTTAGAAATAGGTGGCAGACATGCAAAATAGAAGGTTCTATTTTTCAGTTATAAATCATGCATGTCATGCAAAGAGGAATTCCAGGAGGAATATTGCCAATTTTTTCTCTTTTCATAGCGTCCGTGTGCGGGAATTCATTTAAATCTTCCTATTTGTAATTGTTCTTTATATACTATAAATAGAGGAAGAACCTACGGTTTAAAAAATCAAAATTTGTAATCAACATTCTTGTGTTCCAAAATTTGAGCTGAAACCCCTGATTTCTGCAAGAAGAGGAATGTAGAGGAGATTTCCAGAGAACTTTGTGACAACGGTGCATTTTGCTTCTTACTTTCTTTCTAGATCTGTTCATAAACTTTGTGTTATTATAGATCTAGATCTGAAAGTTTCCTTTGCTTTGAATCCTGTCCTTAATGATCTATTTTTTTAATCTATGTGCATGCAATCAACTATGTAAACTATTGTTTGGGTTACACATCCTCTCTACTTTCTTTTGTTTCCTATTATTTTCCTCTTCTACAAATTTTTCCTTTCTTTTACATCTACTTACTTGTTGCAGAACCGTATAGCTATGGTTCATGAGCTACACGGTTAAAGTAATACCAACAGATAGATATTAGGACATGCAAACTGCAAAATCTTACATGGAAGCCTCACGGGTAAATGAGGGAAACTTATCTCATGACTACCTAGGTTTTCAGCTGTGTAGAAAATCTAGCCAACAATTTTTGGCGACTCTACTAGGGACAACAATCTTTTGCAGACCAAAGCTTATCTTGATAGTTCCCATTGAACTCTCAACCTGGCCAAACACCCATTCACCTGATCTGTCAAGGCATAAGGGAGGACTGATCATTTTTGTAGATTGTACAAGCAATTCAATTTCAGTCATCCTCCTCAAGTTAGAAACTGCAGATCCAGTCATTCACCAGGAAGAAGAGTGCAAACTCCTCCAGATCCGGATCGTTTTCGACACACTCCGGCAGTGGGAGTTATCTATCAAGTTTACTCTCTGAGAAGACGTGCTCAATTCATCATGCATCAGTCGCTTACTCTTGTAGCAGATGTTCCATGGGATGCAGTCTTAGGACCTCTGAATCTGACTCCTCCTATGCATGATCTACCTAAAGGGATAAGAAACAATTTTCCAAAATTCTTTGGAGATGGAAAGAAAAATTTAGATGACCACTTGGTTGTGTTTTTTATATCTTGTGGAGTGCTTGCAGTCCAACATGAAGATGTATCTGTCAGACTCTTCATAGAGACTCTGCATGACTTGGCTGGAGAATAGTTTTACCGGCTAGCTCATGGCACCATAACCAACTGGGCTACTATGCACGATGCATTCCTGAAAAGATTCAAACCTGCTCAAGATTCCGATATCTTGATAACTCAACTTACTCAGCTGAAGAAGGAGCCACAAGAGCACATACGGGATTTTATTACAAAATTTAAAAGATTACTTTACAAAATTCCGGCTTCTGCTTCTCTGAATGATGAGAATCAAAAAGTATTCTTCATCAATGTTTTGCTTCATGAAGTAAGTTATCAACTGCGAAGAGCACGTCCTGCTGATTTGTTAGCAACCCAAAACATGGCGGTTGAAATTGAAGACGATCTCATCATGGTTGGAAAGATAAAGAGCAACACTTCTAGAGCTGAAATTTCATCCTCTGCTACTACTTCTGATTCACTATCGCAAAAGTTAGCAAATGAGATGATGCAAATGAAGAAACAAATGGCTCAAATGGCTTAGGGCAACAATACTGCCCTTGCTCAGAATTTTAACAACAACCGGAACCTCATTGTTGGTTTCCAAAGATTAGCAATTGAAGCTGCTCCCAGAAACAACGTGGAGATGAATGAAGAAGACAAGGAAGTTGATGCTGATCAGCTCGAGGATGATGATTTTATAGGACCTGCTGGTGACTCCAACATTAATTACCTGAACTACAAATTTGAACATGACGATGAGAAACTTCATGAAGATGATCATGGTCATGCATATGCAGTACTTACAAGATCAAAAACTCGCCAAGCTGAGGCATTAGCTGACGAACAAAGAAGGGGCAACCCTTTACCTTCTTCCTTAGCTCCTGGAAGTAAGCATGCGAGTTATTCATCTCAACCACAGAAAGCGGCTCAGGTATCTGAATTTATTTCTTCTTTTGACATTATTGATTATGTTAAGAAAACCAGAGTTCAAATGTCAGAAGCTGAATACCTGAGAGATTTTCCTGAGCAGTTAAATAGGCTAGTCAAATATGTACAATCACTAGGACAATCCAATACATCAAAAGGCCTTTTGCTTAAGCCCAAAGATACTCCTCCCAGGAACAACACTGCAGTTCTTAAATCCTCACCATCTTCTAAAAGAGTGGAACCACTCTATGTTTTCCTATTGCTTAATGGTTTCAAGTTAAGCAACTGCATTTTAGATTCGGGTGCTTCTAACAATGTCATGTCAGCTAAAGTTGTAGATGCTCTTGGGCTTACCCTAACAAATACCATAAAAAGGTGCTACTCCATGGAGAGACAAGTCCCTTTAATCAGAAAAATCAAAGATGCACAAGATGTTCTAGCAGCTTTTCCTAACAAAAGATTAAAGATGACAATTCTAGTTGCAAATATTCATGTCTCCTACAGGATGTTGTTGAGCAGAAACTTCTACAAAGAGCTGGGAGGAGAAGTAAAGATGGATTGGTCCTGTGCTCATATTCCTATCAAAGGTATTAATCAGAAGCTGGAGCCGGAAAATAATTCCAAGTACACAGTGACAAAATATGAAGGTCCTAGATCTCATATTCTTTTTCAAGAATCTAACCGTGGGGTCTATTTCTTGGAAATGGAGAAAGATGTTCTAGAACCAAAACTTCGACCAAAGCTAGAGCCAGCAAAAGAAGAAGAAAAAGTTTGGACTCTAGAGTTTAAAGGCACTTGTTCTTTTGGATCAAGAGCTGGCGCTCTACTAATATCTCCAGATCATGAGATATTTCCATACTCCCACAAGCTGATGTTCGAGAACACCAATAATACGGTGGAGTATGAAGCCTTGCTACTATGAATGGAGCAAGCTAAAAATAAAGGATTAAAACTTCTCAAAGCCCAAGGAGATGTTGAACTTCTAGTAAAGCAGGTTCGAGGGCAAAGTCAAGTCAAAAGAGATAAGCTAGAGCATTACAGAGATAAAGTACTTTCTGCCACATTTGATTTTGCCACCTTCTCTATTGACTTCATTCCAATGAATTAGAATTCTAAGGCAGACTCTTTGGTAGTCACAATAGTACTATTGAATCCGGATAGACCACTGTCCATATTCAGACAAGGAAACTATAAAGTGGAGATGGTCTACCACCCCAGAGTCCCTGAAAAAACATGTCTGCATGTTGAAGGCAGTAAATCACCACCACGACAAACAGTCACAGGAAAAATTGATCCAGGTTATGATGACAGTAGTGGAGTCGTCCAACTAAAAGGTAACAAAATTCCCAAGGATTTAGTTTCCTTAGTAGAGACTTTCAACAAACATGATCAGTACTTGAAGAAGAACAAAGAATATGGTGATAGTTCTTCCTCAGAAATACAGCAAATAATTCCGGGAACAGAACAAGTTGATGAAGACTTACTCACCACAGAGAGAAGAAAGGATGAGCCACCACAAGATGAAGTTGATGAGGACTTGCCCAAGTTATTTGACAAGAAGGCCAAAGAAAGGAAGTTCAAAATCGGAGACTAGGTACTTTGGCGAGACAAGAGACATGAACTGAAGGGCATACATGGAAATTTTGATTCACTCTGGAAAGGGCCCTTCATGATCAAAAGAGTTGCAGGAATGGATACCTTTTTCCTTTCCTACTGGGATGGAGTTGAATTACCGTTGCCTTTCAGTGGGAAACACTTGAAGCTGTTCCGGACATGAAGAGTAGGGTAAAACCTATATGTATATAAATAAAACTTTGTTTTGTTTTTGTGTTGTGTTGTTTTTGTTTGCTTGACCCCGTGCCCAAAGGATAAGATATGAAACCAGAGATGTTGGGATATCATATTTTCCCTTGTCATTCTGATAGAGAAAAAGATGTCCACAGACGGAGCCGATTGGTGTCCCCAGATTTCATCCTGAAATCTGTGACTACCCTATCTGAAAAAAATTCATACTTTTACAATAATGGATCGTTTTGTACTTTTAAACGGTATTCTTCATCAATGTTTTACTTCCTAAAGTAAGCTATCAACTACAAAGACCACCTCATGTTGAATTTTTAATAGCCCAAAACATGGCGGTTGAAATTGAAGACGACCTCATCATGGCTGGAAAGATAAAAAGAAGCACTTCTAGAGCTGAAAGTTCATCCTCTGGTACTACTTTTGATTCACTATTGCAAAAGTTAGCAAATGATATGTCACAGATGAAGAAACAAATGTCTCAAATGGATCAAGGCAACAATACTGCCCCTACTCGTAATTTTAACAACAACAACAACCGAAACCGCATTGTTAGTTCCCAAAGATTCGCAATTGAATTTGCTCCCATAAACAATGTGGAGATGAATGAAGAAGACCAGGAAGCTTACGCTGATCAGCTCGAGAATAATGATTTTGTAGGTCCTTCTGGCGACTCCAACATTAATTACCTGAACTACAAATCTGAACGTGACTATGAGAAACTTCTTGAAGACGATCATGGTCATGCATATGTAGTATTTACACAATCACAAACTCCCCAAGCTAAGGCATTAGCTGATGAACAAAGAAGGGGCAACCCTTTATCTTCTTCCTTAGCTCCCAGAAATAAGAATGTGAGTTATTCATCTCAACCACAAAAAGCAGCCTAGGTATATGAATCTATACCTTCCTTTGACATTATTGATCATGTCAAGAAACCCAGAGTTCAAATGTCAGAAGCTGAATACTTGAGAGCCTTTCCTGAGCAGTTAAATAGGCTAGTCAAATATGTACAATCACTAAGACAATCTAATACATCAAAGACCTTTTTCCTAAGCCCAAAGATACTCCTCCCCAGAACAACATCGCAGTTGTTAAATCCTCACCATCTCCTGAAAGAGTGGAACCATTGTATGTTTCCCTATTGCTTAATGGTTTCAAGTTAAGCAACTGCCTTTTAGATTCAGGTGCTTCTGACAATGTCATGCCAACTAAAGTTGCAGATTCTCTTGGGCTTACCCTAATGAAGACCATAAGAAGGTTTTATTCCATGGAGAAACAAGTACCTTTAATCAGAAAAATCACATATGCTCAAGTTGTTCTGACAACTTTTCCTGATAAAAGATTAAAGATGATAATCGTAGTTGCAGATATTCCTGTCACCTACGGGATGTTGCTAAGCAAAAACTTTTGTAAAGAGTTGGGAGGAGAAGTAAATATGGATTGGTCATGTGCTCATATTCCTATCAAAGGAATAAATCAGAAGCTGGAGCCAGAAAAAAATTACAAGTACACGGTGACAAAATTTGAAGATCCTAGATCTCAGATTCTTTGGTCTGATCATGGTGTATACTTCTTGGAAATGGATAAAGGTGTTCCAAAGTCAAAACTTCAACCAGAGCCAGCACAAGAAGAGGAAAAAATTTGGATGCTAGAGTTTAAAGACAGATGTTGTTCTTTTGGATTAGGAGCCGGTATCCTACTAATATCTCTAGACCATGAGATATTCCCATACTCCTACAAGCTGATGTTCGAGAACACCAATCATAAGACGGAGTATGGAGCATTGCTACTAGGAACGGAGCAAGCTAAAAAGAAAGCAGTAAAACTCCTCAAATCCCAAGGAGATGTTGAACTTCTAGTAAAGCAAGTTCGAGGGAAAAGTCAACTCACAAGAGACAAGTTGAAGTGTTATAGAGATAGAGTACTTTCTGCCACATTCAATTTTGTAGCCTTCTCTATTGACTTCATTCCAACAAATCAGAATTCCAAGGTAGACTCTTTAGCAATCACAACTGCACTATTGAATCCAAATAGACCGCCGTCCATATTCAGACAAGGAAACTATAAATTGGAGATGGTCTACTAACCTAAAGTCCCTGATAATGTTGAAAAATGTAAGACTTTCAATGAGGACAAACAAACATCTGCATATCTTCATGTTGAAGGGAATAAATCACCACCACGACAAACAATCACAAGCAAAACTGATCTAGGTTATGATGAAAATAGTGGAATAATCCAACTGAAATGTAACAAGATCCCCAAGGTTTTAGTTTCCTTAGTGGTGACTTTCAACAAGCATGATCAGTACTTGAAGAAGAACATAGAACATGGTGATAGTTCTTCCTTAGAAATGCAGCAGGTAAATCCAAGAACGGAGGAAGTTGATGCAGACTTATTCACCATGGAGAGAAGAAATGATGAGCCACCACTAGATGAAGTTGATAAGGACTTTCCCAAGGTATTTGACAAGAAGGCTAGAGAAAGGAAGTTCAAGATCAGAAACTGGGTACTCTGGTGGGACAAGAGACATGACTCATACCACGAATCCTCATTAAGTAGCCTTTAGGGAATCCATTAACCAATGTAGAGAAGTGTGGGGTAAAGATACAATTATTAACCCCTTTTATCCACTTATCACTAAATCCAAATTTAGTCAGCACCTTCAATAGGAAATACCAGCTAACTTCCTCAAAAGATTTTTGCATATCTAATTTGAGAGAAAAACCATCTATATTGGTAATTGAGTTGAGTGCATTTCTTCATGAACCGTTATGATTCCTCCTTGAATCATTCTTCCCTTAATGAAACCACTTTGCTGCACAAAGACCAATAATTGTCGAAGAGGTATCATATTGTTTCCAACAGTTTAGTAATGATTTTGTAAGAAGTGTTACAGAGGCTGATTGGCCTGAAATCAGTTAGTCTCTTCGCATCCATGGATTTAGGTGTAAGAGTAACAAAAGTATAATTCCATTTGTTAGAGCATCATTTTGTTGGAACTCATTAATTGCATTCAGGAGGTCCTAACTGACGAAGGCTACCGGAAAACCATCTGACCCTGGTGATTTCTCTCCATTTATTTCAAAGAGCGCAATTTTGATCTCAGCAAGATTAAAATGCCTAGTGACGGTTGTGTTCATCTCCATAGCCACTAGGTTAGGTATGAAAGTAAGCATTTTTTCCATCGATTCAAGGGAACTGTCCACAGTAGTTCCAATAAGATCGTTATAAAATACAAAATTTCCACTGAAATTTCATCAAAGTTATTGGTTGAAGTGTCGTCCCCTTCTATAAGTTCTCTTATCTTATTTCAGCTATTGTGATTTTTGACATTGACGTGAAATAATTTTGTATTACGCTCACCATCCTTGAGCCATATTTCTCTAGCGTGTTACCTCCAGTAAATCTCTTCTTCTTGTAGTGTGTTGTGATACTCCAAAGTAATTTTTAGCACTTTGGAGTGGAGATGGGGGGGATCTACCAATTTTAGCAATGACCTTGGAGTTTTCCTCAAGCTCAAAAGTAATATTTTTCTTCCGGGTTTCAATGTCCCCAAAAGAGGTAATCTTCCATTTCTTGAGTTGTCTTTTAACCAATGTAAGCTTCTTACAAAACTTGAACATAGTTGAGCCCTTGAAATCCGTAGCCTACCAAAAAGAGACGAGAGCATAGAGATTGTTGTTGTGCAGCCAAGAAAGTTCAAATCGAAAAGGAGGTTTATTTATATCCATCACATTTGAATTTGTGAGTAAAAGAGGAGAATGGCTCATGGCAATTATAGGGAGGGATTGCAATAAGTCCCTAAAGGCTCATGGCTATTCTGAAGATAGAATAACACGCGCACCGCTAGAATAGCACACGTGCGCTATATGCCCAAATGCATGCACCCATCCACACATGATTGTGCGAGTCCCACCAGCTGTGGTATACACACATTATGGGAATCATTAAAATAAATACAACTGATATCAAATGGTTTCATGTGGCAATTGCTAGGTGGATTGGTAGACATGTCCCCTACTATTTGAGAGATTGCGGGTTCAAATCACAAATTTCTTTTGTGGTATACACACTCACAAAACCAAAAAAAAATCTAATTGTTGGGTTATTGTGGGTCCCACCTGCGCAGGGATGATGCATGCCTATCATGATGTGAATTCCTATCATGGGGGCATGTGATTTTGTAGCCAGAATAGTCGGCTCCTCCCTAAAGTGACCAGTCCATTCAGGTGAACCCATCATCTATTGGACCAAGTGATTGTTCCCCAATCTTCTATTGGATCAAGTGATTGTCTTCATATTGTTGACACTAGTTGGAGTGACACCTTTCTTGTTCAAATGAAAAAAAGGGGGATTGAAGTCTCCCGCAATTAACCAAGGAATATTATAACTCTTAAGTCTAATCTCTTTGAATTTACACCAAACCCTCTCCCTAAGCACTTCAAAATTAGGAGCATACAGGTTTATGGCCATCTAGTCAAAGTTAGAACCAATTTCTTGGAAGAAAATAACAACATAGGAGAGTGATTTGAGTATGCATTCGCCAAACTAGAGTGAGAGATCCCAAAGAGTGCACAAACCTCCCGAATTTCCAATAGAGGACTTCTCCATAAAGGAGGCTTTATGCCATAAGTTGGGTATAATGGCATCATTTTTTTTAGTTTTGTTTCTTGTATCATAATGATGTTAGGCTTAGGATTCATAAGCATCTAAAGGCTCTCAACTTAGGGTGACCATTACACCCCTAATGTTCCAGGAGAGGATCTTCATGTGTAATTTTTTGATTTAGTATTCCCTGAAATGGATAAAGTACCTTGGGTAGCCTCAAGTTGCATCTTATTAGAGTTGGGTATTCTACCTTTAGGCTTATGTCATGCCACGTTCAAATTTTTGGAGTTGCTCCTCAGATGCAAGCTGGGCTCGGTTCCTCCAAGGGGTCATCAACAAGATTAGAAGAGTGCAACATAACTAGAGTAGTAACCAAGATAGTGGTTGGGGAAGGGGACAGACAAGGAGAAACATTAGCAAGAGAGCTAACAGAAGGGAGGATAGCATCAGAAAGTATAGCAATAGAGGCTTCCACAAAGGATGCCACAACATTTAGATTGGATGACACAAAAATATGTGGAAGAGACAAAGAAGTAGGAGGACCGATCGATGACAATTCCCCTTCCTCAAGGAGGTTAGAAGATGGGTCGATAATTTCAAAATGGTTAGAGGTAAGAATCTCAGTAGCTAACTTAGAACAAGCTTTTCCTTTCAAAGGAGCAGAGGCAAGATTGAACTTGGTTTTGTTGGACGATACTTGGTTAACTTTGGGAGCATGTTTGGAGGGGCAAGTAAATGCCTTATGACCCATATTTTTTTACAGATTGAGTAGGAGTGAGGAACGAATTCGTATTCAATAGGTTGCACCTATGTGCCAAATGATGAGATTAAATCTATGGAAGAAGGCAAAGGTTTACTTAAATCAACATTAACATAGAATCTTGCATGGACGAATCTAGATCTAGCTTTTTTCGCATCATATATTGTAATAAGAATTACAAGAGGTTTTGTGATGGCTTCAATCATCAGGTGCTCCCAAAATTCCAATGGCAAACTAGGAAAACAAACCCAAATATTCTTTTTCTCAGGGTGACCTTGAACTATTAAACAATATAATCGGTTGAACATGTTCAAACTAAGCGCTTATGTATCCATTATTCTTAACCCCCCTCCACACCCCTGCCCCTCCCAAATGGCATAATTTATGTAGGGAAAGAGCAAAAGCAACAACAATAGCATAGTCTTTTAATCATGTAGATTATTCATGCAATCCTTTATTCACGAGTGTTTAGAGGTAGAAATGGATATACATAGATTCAATTAAAAGGGTTCACTTAGATGTTCTTGTATATTGTTTCAAGCATGTTGTGAATTAGATTCGATCAAATATTTAGCAAATTTTAGGGAAAAAAATAGGTATTTTGTTTGAGTGGTCAAGAATTTGTGGCTGCTATATATTAGTCTAGAACTTCTATATTTAAGGCACAATTTTATATTTAATCATATTGTCAAAGTGGGTTTGATTATTCAAGAATTAAAAATAGTAAGAGCATGAGAGGACATTGTAATTGGGTGTAATGATGGCATAAATGTGCTTTAAAATATGCTCACTTACTCAAAGACCTTCATTCCTAGCTTCTACAACATTTTTAAATCGTTTAAATGCTTCATGTAGAGTTTTATATTTTTCATTAGGGAACTAAATACTACAACACCTAACAAAAAAACAACTCGAAATTGATTATTTGATGATATCCATAAGGTGTACCTAAGAGAACATTTTGGCACTTTTCTAGGAGGAAGATGTTAAAGGATTTTGACATTAGTATCTCATTTGCCTAAAACATTTGCTTAAAAATTAGCTCAGATTTTTCATCAATCTCATATTATACATATCCAATAGTGATTTCCCTTATTCAACCACTTTCCTCTCTGTTGTAGCCATCACCTCTAAATATCTAAAAATAAAATGTGATTAGTTATTTGATGAGTGGTCTCCATTCCATGATCCCAATTTGGCACACTAACCGTCTTCAAAATGTAAGCAACAAGATAAAATAGTGATGGATCAAATGCATAAATTCTACTAAGAAGAATCACAAATAAGGATTTAATCTATAAATAAATGCATAATTCTTCTAATTTTCCTCTTACCTTTTAGCTATAAATAATAGGCAAAACAAATATCTTCACAAAGCTATTGGTACAAACTAGATTCAAATACTATTTGTGATGTGAGTATTGTAGTATATGTAATTAGTATAGGTTTTAGAGTTTGAAATTGTACGTAAATTTTATCGTCAAGCACTACACTATCATTTTCTATAGGTTATTCAGAAGCGCATATGCATGTTGTTAGTATATTTTTATGTCGATAGACATTCTACAATGATAGTAAGGGGAATGAACTAAAGGTATGTCCTCTTAACTTTTATTTTAAACATTAAACGTCACTTCAAATATTTGTTTAACTATGGAAATTTAATAAAAAAATAGTAATATCCTACTACAATAAGAGCAAATGGTGGTATTTAATGTTGTGACCATTTCAATTTTTATTCTCTACATTACATTTGACCAGTCAATTTAAAAATAGAAAATATTTTTTTTGAGAAGCCTATTAACAATAGTAATATCATGTTCTTGCTCTTACTCTTGCTCATATAGAAGAGTTTCAATTTTTTTTCCAAAAAGATTATTTTTTACCAACAAGTGAGGAATATGAAAAGATTGTAATAAAACTATTAATCAATTTGATATGCATAAAATTGAAGATAAAGAACTGGACATTTTTGAAATAGATTTATTTAAGATATTTGTACTATTACTAGTGTATAACTAACATTATATTGTATTTTTGAAGGGTTATATTGAAAAATAATTGTCACATAAAAATACTTTGACAAGTATAGATGACTCTCAAATTTAATATTGAAAAATAATTGTCACCTAAAAATAATTTCATAATCATACGTAATTTTCATTTAATCCATGTAAGGGGTTGTATTTTCTATGTCTAAATAATTAATTATAATATTAAATTTGAATTCCATTCAATCATTATATGGTAATTGTTTTTTTTTAACATAACGTTCATTTCATTTTCACTTAATTTAAAAACATTATGTTGATGGGAAAAACACAAAATCCTAATTATATTGTGAAGTTCGGTAACACATTAATAAAACAAAATTAATATTATATACCATCAATCACATTATAATAAAATTATTAATCAATATATCAATTATATATAAATAAGTGTCTGAATATTAATCTGCTTTTTGAAATAAATATGTCTAAGATACCTTTATTAATTTATTTATTAAAATTATTTATTGACCACCTTAAATATAGATATATTTAAAATATCTTATAGAACATGGTGTTAAGGTTCAAGCTATTAATTAAAATTAAATAATATTACACAATAATTTGAATATTGTATATTAAATTAAATACAACAATAATAAATAAATATAACAAACACATGACACCAAATTTACATGGAAAACCCTGAAGAGTAAAAAACCACGATAGAAATATATTTCCATTTAGTGAGAAACTAATGTCCAAGGAATCAAATCCCCTTTTTTTTAAGTATAATATTAAAAACTTATGCTTAAAGAGAAGCTTGCTTGAAGGCAAAGTTACCAAATACGTTAAAATCACAAAGATTTTCCATTTTTTATTGAATCGTATAAAACTTGGTATTTTTCGGTTGTAAAATCTTAAAATACAATATCTAGAAAAAGTATATTATTTTTTATTTTTTATAAAATGAATTTTTAAATTATGAACACCTCCAAGATTTTATAGTCAAGAGCTAAAAGGATTTTCATTTTTAAGTATTATTTAGAAGGATTTTAGCAGTCCCAAGAATATTAGTGACACTATATTTTTTTACCAACCATATTTTTTCCATATTTTAAGACAATTGCTTAATACTCTATGTACGAAAAGTGTTACCTTGGTTGAAGGAAATCTAAAAGTAATGATGTATGCGATGTTAATAACTGCACAACATTAACTGTATTACAAAAATAGTCATACTTACTCTTCTCTACTTACTCTTCCCCTCAAAATCGTTCGTTATATTAGTGTGGGGTTTCACAGAAAGCCCAAGGCCTTTGCCTTTTGCACTAGGGTTTAGTTCAAAAATGTTGTTCTCTGAATGGTAAGGACAAAAATGAAATTTAGAAGTTATTTCTGGAACCTTCATGTCCATTCCACAACAATGGTTGAAAATAAGATAAAAATAGTCTTTCAAACGCATTTAAGTTCACTCACATAAAACGAGGAATTTTATATTCTATTTTTTTATTTTTTTTGGCTTTTTTTTTCTTCTTCAATTTGATCATAATAAGACCTAAAATTGTCAAATCAAGTTGTTTGAACAAATGAAAAACCCAATAAATAATAAATTAATCAAATTATTAAATTGAAAATATAAAGTTTAAAATATGAAGAAAATATGTTTCAACATTAGAACATAAATAAAAGAACTGGATACTCGACTTCATATTATTATAGATTTTGACTCAAAAGAGTTGCAATATTAGAAGAATAATCAGCAGTGTTGGAAACACAATCATTTTGTGGGGGGGGCGAGTGAATCAGTGTCTTTACAAACTTTTAATTTAATTATCTTTATACATTCATCAAACCATTATCATATGAGCAATGTCCACTTAGTTAAGCAAACCATCGAAGCAACTTATCAACCATACACATGACAATGCAACAATAGAGAACACATGAACACATTATTTAGGTGGGAAACCCTCAAGGGGAAGAAAACACATTGAACTTGCTTATATATAACAAAATTCATGATTTAGTGAAGCACCAACTCCACAAGGAGCACCAACACCTAATTTATCTAGCACCAACTAGATTTTAGCAAGCACCAATTTGCAAGGAGGTTACAACCCCTTGATTTAGTGAAGCACCAACTCCACAAGGATCACCAACTCCTTAAGTTTTAGCAAGCAACAACTCAACCATCTAAGAATGTTATCCACCTTTTTCTTGTTGCTTATCTCAACAAATGGACTACTTTGCTCTTTTTCTCTCTACTCTTCTTCTTCTTGGTTTACTCTCAATCTCTGATATATCAATTATCTCATGATGTTCTCAGGTTTCTAGCATACACTATGATCCACAAACATTCATACACTTGCTTAGCTACTCTTGGAGACACACAAAATTGCCATGGCATGCTCACTCGCTCTTTCTCCTTCACCTTATGGACATGGACAAACTACCTTTCATAGCAAGATACCTTCATATTTTCAACAAGAACACATTCTTCATGGTCTTCAAGACCTTATTGCACCTCCTTCAATCCTCTATAACTCTTTCAAGCTTTTATACTTCACAACTTATTAAATAAGCTTAAAATTGCTTGATATATATACATGTTTCAAACAACCAACACCTCATAGGTCAGCCATATCTCTTGGTTTGGCCAACACATATCAAAACGCAACTAATAAACATGAATAATTTAAAACACAAAATCCTTCAGGTCACCAATAGCTCCATTTGACTTTATACTTCTTTAGGACTCAAGAAGACATGTTATATTAGGTCTATATGCAAAATATGACTTATTAGGCTCACATGGTCATTTCAAACATCAAAATCAGTACAAGAATATTGGAAAATACATCTTCTTACATCATTCATGCTTAGAATACTTTGCAACTTCATTTCACACCATGAAACCACCATGAGAACATAATTTTCCTACTAGGTCCACAAAAATTAGTTTTCAAGAATCAAGCTTGTAGCACCTTGAAACACTTCACCAAGCTGAATAAAACAAGTGAATAAATACTACAATAACACATCAACATCACCTAATGCATAAGACTATTCACCTCAAGGTATAAAGGCTCGAGATCAGCTATGTTTCAAGAACACTCAAAATAGTCCCAAAACCAATCATGAGAAATTGACTTGGTATGACCTCTAAATGACTGAAACGTGTTTGGAAATCACCATAAACATATATTATAGGTCCATGGCATCATGAAACATCCATTTGTTCAAATAGTCCTTTGCAAAACTTAACTACTACAGCAATATCTTCAGAAACAATTCTTTTTATGTGGGGTCCATTCACTCATCTGACAACACCAAACCATATAGAAAAATAGGATAGATTCTACTACATGCTCCAATCATCACACAAGAAAAACAATTCACTTTTTTATCATGTTTGAGCAAGGTCTTCCATATCGTCTTGAAACTAGGGTTTTAGAAAGGTTTTATACATGTTTTGGTGTTAACGATTGTTCATAAAGCTCTGGTCTTCAAACCCAAAACTAATGCCAATAAATATTAGCTAGGAGATATGCCAACAGCTCCCAAAGATCTTAGGTTCCCATGCAAAAGATTCGTGTACCAACGAGCATCACAAATTTGACCTTGAGCTAGGAAACACCAATTTCAAAAACTCGATTTGATTAAAATTGCAATATCTTGCTTGTTCTTACAAACTATGACCTGAAACATGGTCCACACATCTGAAAAAACATGCCAACACTCTCCCATGTTCACATTTTCATACTAGTAATGGAAAATTATCTACCGACTTTATTAGGCCATATTTTCTTCACCTTGTTTGGTCTTCATGTACGAACCGACCTCCATACCTTTGTTCATGCACTCTAAACCACATTCTCATGCTCAAACAACCTCTACATACTTGTATCCACTAATTTCTTAAAGCTACCATGCCCATACCTTCTCACAAGACCTATGTCTTCACATTGCCTTCAAAATATCTCTCTTTGTACTTAAAATGACCTCACAAGCTACTAACATCCATCATGCAAACCTTGACATCTTCATTAGGCATCATTTAACATCATTTGATATCAATGACAATTCACACTAGACTCTCCTCATCATTGTTTGATATCAACAAGACACAACACAATAATGTCACCACTTCAACAGTCTCACCATGACATCAATGACCATACCATGTCAACACACTTACCTTGATATCAATGACAACTTTTCAACAAGAAAATAATATAACATTTTTTTAATGTCAAAAAATAATGTTTTGCATATGTAGTATAATTTCACAATTTATTGTTCACACTCTTTATGAATCTATTGCATCCATGTTTTACGAGTTACAATAATATTGGTTGAGGACCTAAACAACAATTACTTTTTTTTTAATACAACATTATTTAAATTAGTTTATTGGGTAGTGTGATGATACAATCATAAAGTTCATTTAAAATTGTCAAATTTTTGGTTATGGGCTTACATTTTTAACTTTTTAAATCAGAAAAATTAATCAAAATTGATGATAAGTGGAATGTTTTAGCCCAAAAAATGAGAAGGTAAACACAATTTTTGAAGAAAAACATAAAATTTGCTACTTCACATACACATTTTGACAAATTCCACAAATTAATATAGTTTATAAGAAACTGAATAAATATTACTTAAAAATGTTATTTTGTGAATTTGTTTTTCATAAATGTGTTAGAGATTTCCCAATTGGCATAAGAGAGCCCATAAAAAAAACCCTAAACACCATAAAGGCCAACTACCCCACAACCATATTTGTCAATATTTGGGGTCAAAAAAATCTCACCCGAGGCAGATGAATAAGAGGATTCACTTGGACCTCCACCCAACATTGTGCCCACATGCCAAACAAAGATCTAAGCTCAAAGGCTATTCTCTAATTACTACGGGAGTAGTTGGGAGATGCTATGGTTATTTCACCTCAACCAGGAAAAAAACCAATTTTATTCGACTTGATAATATTTTTTCTCAACTAGAGAGTAAAGTAGTAATTGCACATGAGTTGCAAACTACGGCAAAGAGGATAACAATGTTAAGCTTGTTGGAGTTGAAATTTGTAGTGAAATTTATGATATCTTAAATTGTTTTAAGGTTGTGGGATGTGGAGTGAACAATGTAGTACAACATAAGATCTCATAGGCTCCTTATATTGATTTATATTCTAGATGCATAACATTCTCCCTTGACATGCCATAAAAGGTGTATTTTTCTACAATAAATTTTTATGCCTTAGATCTTTGGGGAAGGGGGTCTATTTAATGAAATTCTATGACACCACATTTCGTTGCCCAAATTTGGCACAAGCCAAAAGAATGGTGGCAAGGGCGAAGTGATTGGATTGGACTTTTATTTGTTGCATTTAGTAAAGAAGTGTCAATCCATATTCAAGAATCCCATGTTTTCTTTAAGCTTATATTGTCATGTTCCACGAGAAGACATTTGGGCTAGTCATTCTATTGAATACTTCGTGAGCATACAATAAAATTCCGCATATGTTATATTATCAAGAAGTAACGTTTTTCCCTTATTACGATATAAATATTGTATTAAATATTATTAATTTGATTAAAGGGGTTATAGTTTTATTAGTAAGATAGAAAATATGTCACAATTGTTATTGTGCCTATTAATATTTAAATTAAGATACTTGAATTTAAAAATGGAATTAAATTTGAATTTCATATAAATTTGCTTATTAATTATTAGAAAGGGATGGCATTGGTTAGAATTCAAAATGAATTGTAACCATGCTAAAAGACATATGTGTCACAATGTTTGGTTTCAATTACCAATTTATATTCAGTGTACAAAGTGGTACATTTGTGTGTTGCTCAAAGATTATAAAAGGCTTGCCCTATGTTGAAGCTTCACAATTCTAAACAACAATAGACTTGTCTTATGTTAGAATTACACAACTCTGAAAAAGTTAATACTTCTTAATTACATGAATAATTTTTTTGAAAATAACATGACAAACAAATATGAAAAAATAGATAACCTGATTCTTAACACAGCCTAAAAAACATCTACTTTTAATTTTAATGAAAACTCTATAAACCAAAATGTTTGAATTAATTAATTAATTTTATATATATATCATGTTTAGTGGAAGAATGGCCTCACCTAAATAAGAGTAAATTGAGTAAAATTGTTCAATTAAAATGAGTTGAATTCTTATTGTCATCTGCATGCCTTTCAAAGCTACTACATGTTTGATGCTACAAAAAACAATCCAACTATTTACAATTAAGAAAAAAATCATATTTGACATTTTAAAAATCAAGCTCATTTATGGCAGAATAATAATAATAATAAGTGTTTTTAAAGTCAATGATGTCGGGAGGCTTGTTTTTGGGTATGCATGTGGGTTATACTATATAGGACTACCTCGTACTCTTAGTACGCAAGAGGCAACTAATTGTGCTTCAAATACAAGGCGTACATACCCTACCCCCTTTAGGATTTGAACATGTGACCTCTCTTTCAAGAGCACAAGTTCTTCACCATTAGGCCAATTTAGGTGTACCAACTCCCCCAGGGTAACTATCACCAAAACCGTCGCTAGGAATATTGTCAAATATGGGCAAATCAATGTACAGTAATAAGAAAAAATAAGGTTCGTAGAGAGGCTGTAAAGGGACGTGTCGTAAAATGGTTTCCTTAACTTACACTGCCAGAAAAACATTACCAAAAAAACAACTGCCGAAATTGCATCACCGGGAAAGAGCCTACCAGAATTTGACGTTTGCCAACAGGGCTCTCTTCATAGAGGACACCTCTGCCGAATTATCAAAGTTTATGCATATGATGGTGGTCTTGAAATTATTTCATTGACTTCTCGAAGATTAAAATAGCAATCACACATGAAATATACAATGGCAACATTGAAGGGGATCTGTTGATGAAGTTAAACTGGAGGGAATGAAGTAGGTAGAGAGGAAGAGAGGCGATGAAGAAGGGGCTTATGTGAGGAGAAGTCCTAAGATGGGGAAATTGCTATAGGGAAGAATGCAAAACTCTTATTTGTTACGACAACATGTCTTTCTTGTCAATAGCTTGAAGGAGAAAGTGAGTACAAAGTGCAATTCGTCGAGGAAATGTATTTTGGAGATATCTCAAAATGCATGGAGTGGTCGATCAATATTGGCAATGTCAATATTTGTTGTATGCATTATCAGCCCTTGTGTTTTTTGAGTAGTTAGAAAACACATTAATATAAGGGGAATTTGCGTGAGCGTCTTTTTGTGACACTTTAGAGACAAGGATACGTGGAGTGGACCTGATATCCTATGGTAGTAATTACATGCACATTTGTGATTAGGGCCTCTCTAGCTATTAAGGTAGCGATTAGAGTATCCCTCATCAAGAGTCTCGATGATGTCATTCATCAATGACCACATGTATAAATTGGGATTTGCTATCTTTTTTCATAGCGTCATTGTTTTCAATTAGATGGTGTTTAATTTTTTAGATAAGATGAAGACAAGAATGGAAATTTGAAAATAGAAAGGTGGACATTAAATGCATGCATGTGTCACACCTATTCCATGAATTAGATTGTTCCTACCAAAGAAATATTTGTTATATGTGCTTCACTTTATTGTTTCGATCTAGTTCACATTATTTGAGTGCACTTTCAACTTAAAGGGGCCAAAATGAAAAAAAGGTAAAATCCAATAGGTGTCACATTCAAAACCCAACCACATTGCTTTCTTCTTGTAGCACTTTCCAGCCCTACTTTTCAATTTCAAGCTGGACTAATTGCAGGAAATCAGGGAATGCAAGAACAATCATCAATAATTGAGCCCCTCCAAATTTTGGTCATGCGAGCAACAAGTAGGTTTTATCTGCCAACGATCTTTACTATTTTTCATTTTTTTATTTTTTTACGACATTAAGGTTTTTAATTGGATGGTATTCGATTTGTTAGATAAGAGGAAGACATGAATGAAAAGTTGGAAATAAAAAGGTGCTAATTAAATACTTGCATGTCCCACACCTTTTCCATGGGTTAGATTGTTTCTACCCAGAGAATATCTAATATATATGCTTTACTTTATCGTCTCAATCGTGTTCACATTATTCACATGAGTGTCATTTGAGCTCAAAGGGACCAAAATAAAAATGGGGAAATTCCAATAGGCTCCAAGTTCGAAACCCAACCACCCTACTTGCTTCTTGTACCACTTTAGAGTTTTGTTTTTCAATTTTTAGCTCAAGTAATTACAGGCAAACAGATAATGTGAAACCAATCATCGATAATTCAGACCCTCTAGCGGCTGGTCATATGAGTAGGAAAGTTGGGAAAAAAAAAAGTCGGATCTTGGTTGGATCTCACTCGCATCAGTCACGTGACCGCAATTTGAGCATAAAGGGGCCAAATAAAACTTGGGGAAAATTCAATAGGTCCCAATGTGTTGTGATGTCAATGGAAAGACCCCAGATCATCCCCTTCTATCTTTGCATTTGATGTTGGTTCATTATATTATTGGCATAAACTCATGATTCATCTAAAACAACTTTTTGTTTCAAAGTAGTGCAGCACAGAGTGGCAAAATATTCTAGTTCCAATCAATACATGTACCTTGGGGTCTCATTCTACAACCTTCTCCATGATGCTTTTGAACCACTCATACGAACTTTGCTCTCTTGGTACCCAATAAAAATAAGCATTTGAAAGTTTGGTTTTCCTTGTTCTTCATCATCAATATGCATAGTGTTGGGATTGTTAATAATGTCCTTGACAATGCTTGTGAAAGGGGTGGCGCATATGCCAAGTCCTATCAGAAGCATCATTTGGTAATTATTGTAATCTTGGGGTGTCATCGATTTATAGTCTTGAGTATCTGCTACAATCACAAGACGTGTTCACAGTGAAGGGCTGCAAAATACAAGAAGTGATACGCACAACCCAATTTTTCTCATTGCAAATCACAAGGAAACTTTGCCTCTTGAAATAAATTATGGATGTGTCGAGTCCAACCCCATAAACTTCTAATGTGAACTCTCAAATATACATCCCTAGGCTCGCTATTCAAAGAAAATGGATGCTTGTGCAACTACCAAGTAGCTTAACATATTTGAATATAGTGAATTGACATAAAAAAACAGTTTGAACTGTTTTTGAATGGTGTTTAAGGCCATAGTTTTGATCTTAACCCCCATTAAAAAAACCTTGTAAAAGTGCATTTCGCTTCTGTAATGGAATTATTTTGGTTTCTTCATATATAGAGATAGCACATCTCAACTAGGTATACAAGTCCCTGCAACTACCATTATGTGGGAAGATAAAGCCATCAAAACTACACTCTATCATGTCCACGTGTGAAGCGAATACTAGCAAGTGCAAACAAGTGACAATGACCATATAAAATATGATATGTTGTTGATATGGCAGGGAGAGGGTGCGTCAGAATCCACAAGCTACATCTAACTTATACAACGCCTTCAACTTAAATTTTAAATTTTATCTCATTTCTGTGGCATTACTTTAGAAATGGATTATTTCATTCATTTGTAGTTTAAAGCCCTACAAAACATATATTAAAGTAACAATGAATTTATTTTGAATCTGCTTAATCAAATTCTTCAAACATCATCCATCGGTTTTAAAACAAAAAATCAGTCCGTTGTTTACTAGAAAGTTTTCCTTCAAATCAGTAAACTCCTAAACTAGCCATTTAGTATGAACTCAGATGCAACATACTTAAATCATCTATTAGGTATTTGAAAAGTTTTTTACGGGAGTTCCCATCACCAGCCAAATCTCAAATTCTGCAACCACCAAAAAAAAATACGACCTTCATGGATCTCTTTTGTATGCATTACCAACATATTAAATATCAGAATGAGTAAGAGAACTTCTGATTTGATCAATATCCAATTACACCTGCATGCCCTCTGAATGCATGCATAAGAAAACATATTCATATAAATTGGTAAATGAATAATGGCCCTTTAAAGCATGCATAAGAAAACGCATTCATATCAGCAAGTAAATGAATAATGGCCCTTCAATTGCATGCATAAGAAAACACATCCATTTTAGTAGGTCAAATGATTAATAGCCCTCTGAAATCACATAACAGGGCATCATTTGTGACCCAATATTTTAAGAAATATTGGGATTTAATCTAAATCCACTACAAAAGCATTGCCTCTGTATACAAAAAAAATGCATAAGAAAGCATTCATATATGTTGTTATATGAATGAAAATGAGTTAAATCCCATAACAGGGCATCATTTATCTTAGCATCCACTATAATGTGATCGAGGTTTATCAAGTATAGCCAACCAAATATTACAACAAATAATAAAATATAAACTCGTATGAGACAACCGTAGGCACTTGACATTATTAAATACATGATAAGGTAAAAACTTCACCGCAATAGAAATGTATTTATAGAATTAGATCTGGACTATTCCTCGATTGCTATTCCACTAACACTTCATCAGTTTCTAGGTATTGGAAGACAATGCAATGTTCCCCTTCTCAACTAGGTTGCTTAGAAAGTTCTTAATTGCTATGACATTGTTTGCAGTAACTTGGGCCATAAAACTTTTGCATGTTTTAACCTATCATCCTAAACAAATTGTTGGTCAGCCACAGTTCTCTTTATGCCTAGGTAAAACGACCCCATTCATGCCTCCAACCATAAACAACACAACATATGCCCTTGAATAAATTCAGGGGCTCAGAAATAGAAGAGCACCTGTACTGAAAGCTATAAATCCCGATTCCTGGGTAATAAATGTTTGTGTTCTTGTACACTTATCACGTTCACTGCTTTTATGATATCCATGAACTAAAACAAGATTTCAGATCTTAATTGAAATTTTAAATAAATACAAGCTCTCATATTTGTAATAAAGATATTAGAATAAATTAAGCCATTCCAATGGCAAATCGTCAATTGGAAAGTCAAATGTATATGATACTAGTGTAAAAGAACTTGATTGATGGAAATTTCGAGGAAAATTCACTTGAACATATTCATTTGGCACAGATAGCATTGCAGTGTTGCAACTGGTTCAAGACATAATAAGGTGAGAGGAGTACATTCCAATAACAAAAACTAGAAAATTATCATAGAGTCGGATTGCTTCGAATTTGCCAGTGTTTTGCCACCAAAAATTTTGGAACATGACTGTGAAGCCAATAGAATACAGCTCTTGTGATATTTTCATAATTCAACATTTTACTTTCAAGAATTTTGCTGCCAATATATGGCAGGCCAAATGCAAAGAACAGAGTTCTTATAATCTTCTTAAAACCATTAGGTGACTTCCCACAACTTGGAGGATAAAGTGTGCTCCATCATCTCAAACCCATTGGTCATAGGAAGGATCTCTTTATCTCTGCTGCAGAAAAGTAACGAATCAATTTCCCAAGTTCTAGGCATATTTCCTCCAACGATGAAACAATTTCCCCGCACATCAAGACAGACATGTTCAGTGAGATAAAATGAGAGATTAGGTATGGGAAGAGGACCTGAAGCTGCCTGTATTTTCTTGAACTCGTAAAGATGTCAATATGATAAGATGTTTTTGCTTCTACACTCCTCATGTTCACCGAGCTTAGGATATCCACGAACCCACAGAAGATTTCAGAGGTAACTTTAGTTAATAAATAATTTCAAGCCTCCAATTTTGAGGAAAAAGAGTGCAGAATAAACAAAGGAATACACGGCTCCACAGACACTGATTAGAATTCCAGCCAATCCAGTGGGAGGCTAGCTAAAACCAACAATTAAAGTCAATTTGTTTATTTTACATAGCACACATACAAATTCAGACTTTCTGCCTGGGACAAAATTATCCATAAAGATAAAGTACGTAAACTTGTCGCTAAAAGTTAAAACCAGGTTGCATTTTATGTTCTGCTTCAATATAACTATGAGCTCATTATATATGTTGAGGTCTAAACAGATTAAGTGTAGACCCCAACACTAGGGTTGCTGTCAACTCAATTAAAAAGTAAAAGCTCCATTCAACTTGAGCTGTTGGTTTTAGGAGTACAGTATCCCTACACAATGCACGTAAATTAAAAAATGATCTGCTTGAGATTACTCCACAGAAGCTCACTGGCTCAGATGTGTCCTTGAATTTCTGCACTGAAGTACCCATGTCAATCTTATCCTGTTATAAAAGCATGTCAGCATTCTGCATTCATTAACATTCAGCCCATGTTTGCTTTATGATGGCACTGCAATTCCACAAGAAACCCATTAGCACATATCAGGCCAGGCAATACAAGTCAGAAAAAGTGCATTATAAGTACCACCTCACAGAATTTCAGTACAAAGTAGCAACTATACAAGGGGAAACATTCGAGAACCTCACAGAATTTCAATAATGCATACCTAAAAAAATTAAGGTTAGAGATTAATAATGATCATCCTATAAAAATCATGTGTTAAAAATGTCACAAACAGCTTTTGTCAGGCATTTACTATACATTAATTTTAATCCTAAGCATTATTTATTACTGCCAAATACATAACAGTCAGCCCAGAAATCTTATGCAAGAAACTAAAACTGTTCCAACTTCCAGATGAGCACTGTACCAAAATCACATGCAAGAAACATGATAGACCCTTTAAGACAACACCCAGATACTAACTAAGATGCTGCGTATTCCCCAAATCTAGTGCAAGAAAACTAAATGAAAGCCCATGAAAATGGAGATGCAGGAACAATTCTGGCAGATAATTTGATCCTGAGCATCGAAGGCCATTCACCTGTTGACAACATGCAGAGAAGCGGGGGTGAAGAACACTTCTCTGACATACATTCAGCTTTGTATGCAAAGAGAAGGGATAGGCAACCCTTCTCGGGCTCATCATCAGTGCAAGCAGTGGGAAGAAAGAGCAGCTGAACCTCCCACTTGTGTAGAGGTAAGGTAAGTAGACCTTTCTCACACTAAACCTTCAACTTGCAAATGGCAGCAGAAGCAGCAGCAAAACCTTCTCCCACTCACCTTCCCTCTGGCACAAGGGAAGCAGAAGTGACAGATGTTCCTTCTCTCCCTCACCTTCAGCTTGCACGCAGGAATTGAATGTATGGTTGGTGCATCTCTTACCGAACTCCATCTGAGTCTCTGACACATGGGGAGCAGAAGGGACACAGAATTCTTCCCCTATTCATCTTCATCTACCACATGAGAGCAAAAGTAGAAGCCAACTTCTCCCAATTCCTTCAGTTTGACGATTGTAAGGACAACCGGCCCTTCTCGACCAACCTCTCTCAACAGCGCTCTAGTAGAGGCATAGCAGAAAAAGGGTGGGTGACATTTATCATGAGCACCTCCAAATTCTATGTGGAAGCAAAATCATTCCATGTGTTGCAGCATGATTTTTTTTCTCTTAACTTCAGCTTTGTGCATGGGAGTAGAATGGATGGTCGGCACATCTCCCATCGAACTCCATCTGACACATAGGGTGCAGAAGGGACAGGGAACGCTTATCCTGCTCACCTTCATCTAGCACATGAGAGGAGGAAGAGGAGAGGTCAACTTCTCCTAATTCTTTCAGTTTGACACTAAGAAGAAGAACCTTCTAACCCAACCTCTCTCAGTGGCACATCTAATTGGCGCATGGCAGAAGAAGGGTGACTGACCTTTATCATGGACACCTCTGGATTGTGCATGCAAGCAAAGACATTCCTTGTGTATTGACCACACGCATGTCAAAATGTAAATAATGTGACATATCAGAATGTCAACCACAACATGTAACTCAGATTAACTCACTTCCTTCGAAAAACACAAGCACCTTCTCAGAACATGAATGACTCTTCTTTTAGTAAGAAGTATTGTGTAAGAGGTTAAATACATGAAACCAAAATGAAAGTGGTCCCCACAAGATAGAAAGAGAAATTATTACAAGAGGATGAAAAATCGAGAGGAAGACAAATAGTATCAAAAATTGGCCCAAGTTTCGTTCTGTACTCAGTGCTATCCAGTTTTGGAAAAAGCAGAAACTTGGGTTTTCTTATTTTCTACCACGTAAATTGCTCATGTATGAAAACTACAGAGATATAAATAAAATGTATGCTATCCGGTTAAGAGAAAGCACAAAATTAGGTTTTCTCCTTTTTCCACTAAATGAGATTGCCCTCGTATGATAACCACGTAGATATAAATAGAACTATGCATTTGCTATGTCATCTTGGTATCAAATCTCATTTGCAGCTCAATTAAATTTCAAGTTGACTGGTGGAATCGGAACAACTAATGTCACAATGTTGTGTCAAGAAGCCACTTTGATTGAAGATATGAGTGACAGGTTAAATGAGGCCAAGAGAATGTCCTTAGTGCATGTAAAGACTTTTATGACATTACACAGGCATTGAATAAGTGGAGATATTTTTTGCTACCCAATCAGTTTCTTTTACATACTGATCATTAGTGACTGGAATTCAATAAAAACACTCCAAAACAAACTCAAAGGGCATCTCATGTGGGTAGCTTACTTGCACAGTTGTTCGGTCTAAAGCAGAGAATCAGGCAGTCAATTAGGGTGACAAATGCTCGAGTACAAGAGGTACATTGTTTATGTGGCTAGGCTGGAAAGACTTGGTTGGAAAGAAAGAGGCAACTGTGTTCATATGATGAAGACTTTGCAGACATTTGAAAAGTTTGACAAGAACCAAGAATTGGGGAGAGAAATAGATGTTTTCGATAATTATATCCAAGAAGTGTTGGACCACGATTGCCGTTAGACCAAAACCCGCAGGCATTAATCTCCGCTACAATCGCCAGAGTTAGGATCCACGAGTGGCGGTTAGTCCATGTCAGGAAACTCATGGGGAGCGTCGGATGCACATGCCAACAATCCCCCTAGTGTTACCCAAGTGAGTTTCGAACTCGAGACATGTCGCTTCGATACCATTTGTTGGACCACGATTGCCGTTAGATCAAAACCCGCAGGCATTAATCTCTGCTACAATCCCCAGAGTTAGAATCCACAAGAGGCTGTTAGTCCATGTCACGAAACTCACGGAGAGCGTTGGATGCACATGCCAACAAGAAGGATCTTTGTTCAAGACAAAATATTCTTTTATACCAACAAGCGAACTTGATAAAAGAGCTGCAAAATCTTGATCTGAGAGGACATTTTGGTCATGATAAGAATTACACTTTAGTGAAAAAGAAATTTTTGACTTGGATTGTCTAAAGTATATTTTAAGGAGGCAACATATCTGTTAAATTTATTAGGAGCAAGAATGAGAGAACAAAAGAAAAATAAAAAGCATAACACATCCAATAAGTGCAAGAACAAGTGAACAAACATTTGCAGGAAAATAATCCAAGAAAATAAATGTTGAGAACAGATGAATCCACAAAAGGAAAAATAAAAGAATAATACCCTGTTAAAATTTCAAGCTCAATAACCTGTATGAAGTAGAGCAGCCAAAGCAATTAGAGTATTAGACACTTGGTGTATTTTCAATGTGGCAGATTTCCACATGCCATAAGAATGGAGAAGTTGGATTTGTACTTGAACAATTCACATACTAGAAGAAATAGGAGGAAATTGAGGATATTCTGGCTAATAGAATTGAAAGGAAATATCAACAACGGTACTACTAGCAATTGCACGTGAATGGTGCAATAGAGACGCCGAAGGGGATGTGTTGAAGAAGTTAAAACTTACGAGAGGGAAACATTGCAGGAGGAAGAGGGGCAAAGACAAATGGGTTTGACAAAGGAGAACTGCAAGAGTGGGGAAAATGTTGAGGGGAACCAATGCCAAACTCTTCTTTGTTATGACCAGGCACATATGAACCACATGTCAATTTTGTCAATCATTTGAAGGAGGAAGGTGATGTGGTGCGAAGGTCATTGAGGCCAAGAACTTTGGAGATAACTCAAATTAAAGCAAGACATGGTTGGTCAATAATGTCAATGTTGTTGTTTGCAATGGCAGTCCTTGTGATTTGTGGGTAGTTAAAACACACATCAATTTAAGGGGAAGTCACTTATGCATGTCCCAAGACACTTTAGAGATAGACACATGTAGAGTAGACTCATGATCCTATGTCAAGTCAACGTAGTAGCTGAATTTGGTAACCACAAAACATGCATGGCAAGGTGATCTTGGCACTATCTTTAAAGACCATTATCTTAGGACATTCTCTGCACTTACCCAGGTAACAACAGATATCAGACGCAAGAGTTTTCCTTGTGGACTTGAAGCTGACACCGCCTCCTCAACACTCATTAAATGTGAAGCATTGTCATGTGTATCTACATCAAGGTTTTCATGGCCCCCACTCTTTTGTCAAATTCGCCATTGCTACCAATATTATTGTCAAGGTTTGAACACAAAACTTGACACTACTCTTATGGAGATTAGCTCGTCGGCCTCGCCAACAAACAAAGGAAAATGCTAAACAGTCTTTAAGTGGCACCCATTGGAATACTGCATGAAGAGGTTGGCTGAATAGTCGTAGGCATCCAAAAATTCTCTATTTTACATGTTTGGGCTTCTTAAAATAGTGGCAAAAATCTGAGATAGAAATATAAATTTTTGGAGGTCAGTTGTGTGGTTATTCCTTCCAAACCCTAGTCGACTTGACTTAATTTAATTCAAATCTGCCCTAGGAAGATTGCCATGGCGTTCCAAAAATCTGTCTTATCATTTGGAGGAGAAAAAATAATTATTTGAGGGTTGTTTGGGTGCTCTTAAATGCAAAAACCCTAGTCGCATTCCCTATAATAAATTCAGAATTGCTCTAGGAAGTTTGTCTTATCATTTGCAAGTGGAAAAAGATTAATTTTTTGGCAAGAGATCTGTTGGGGATCTTTCCCATAGTGGAGATTTGGCAGGTAACATTTTGGCTATGACAAAACATATGCATAGTTGGCAGAGAAAAACTTTATTTTTCAAGATCTCAGACTCAATGAAAAGCTCTTCAAGACTTTCCATTCGTATAAAACTCAAGCAATCAGATTGTTTAAACAAACAACAGATTGAGATCAAAGCCTTTCGGTGCCATTATATTCAAGATAAAAGCTTTCAACTGCACCAACGCCTATTGGTTATCATTGTATTGAGTGGCTTGAAAGTGCTAAGGTACTTCAAGGCATGGTAAAGCATTCAAAGATAGATAAGATTTTCAATCAAGCATTTTAGCCTTTCACACGCTCATTTATTAAAACTTCCAAGCATTGAGGGGACAAACAACTCCCTATAGGTAGTATCTTATGCTACTATGCTCAATGATTTTGCTACAAAGGATGTGTATTCCAAAGATTTCATCTACTTTTGTATCTTGGTAATTGAATTTTCACTATTTTTCTTGGCTCACTTATTCTAGAAATTGAGTTGAGGCTCTCATTGTAAAAGAGGTCGTTAGAATTGCTTCAAGCTATAGCTATTAGCTAGAACTTTTTGCTCCCACGCAATATGATTGGAACCCCTGCTATGTATGTATGCTCACTATCTAGCCTTTGATCTGCGAATAAAAATTGTGTTTATAGTGTGATTGATATAAATATTCCTGGCTTATAGACCTTTTGTTTCTGTCTTGCTACTATAGTTTGATTCCCACATTAATATTAGAGCTCACCTTTAAGTATTCATTAAGTTGATTGTGCTTATTCAAAAATTGCATTTATATTGAGTAGTTCTGTGTTTATAATATAAGCAATTATAGTACTACAATCAAATTCTACTTCGTGCATCACCATTTTTGTGTCTCTTGTTATCCTTATCTCTCACTCCTTATCCCCAACCAAACATGCATTAGAGAAGGAAAACAGGGCCAATAGTCTCTAGAGGTTGTCTACACAGAGTAACCCCACACTGTTGAGTAGACATCCGATGTTATGTTTGGTATACACACATCATTAATTCAGACATTTCCAAACATCAACAATTTATAACACCCCTCGTGGGACCTAATTAATAACCTAGCTGTTCTTCAGTCCTAATAAGCTTTTTAAGTTGAGATTTGGAGAGAATCTTAAAATCTACTTGCTTTTGAATCATTCTCCATCCCTTGTCAACACCATTGGTCAAAATCGTCTCTATTCTAAGCAGATCAGCCCCTATCTTCTCTTTTCACACTATTTGCTAAAATTGTTATAATGCATCATGTGTCACAACAAACCCAAGAATCTTCCCCTCCTAAAACTTAGCTTTCCTATTTGACTTGGAGCCTAAGTTGCCGCATTCAACAAATTATATGAAAGAATAAAAAATTGTCAAATGCCAAAGCAGTCTTACAAAAATTGTATAAATTTGTGAATGCATTCACTTTATTTTTCGGCTCTATTATTTTCTGCATTCAACATTCAAGAATGCAACATGACTGTAATGTTCAGCATTGCAGCATTGCAGCATTGGAATAGTCCACACATTTCTCATAAATGCCTATAGGTGTTGTGGAGAAGCCTATGAGGTGAGGAGAAGAGGCTATGAGGCCATGAGAACCTACAGCAAACACAATGAGAAGCAACGCCATGAACAAGTAAAGAGCATCGTGAACAAATAAACACTGGTATGAAAAAGTGAAGCCTAGTTGATGCTTATCAATTAGGTTTATATTTTTAGATTTAGGGTTATTTTATTTTATTTTTAGTTTAGTATTTTTGGTTTATCTTATTTAGCTTTACAATATATTATTAGATTTTTTTCTTTTTTACTTTATTTTATTCGTATTTAGTTTATTTAACTTATTTTATTAAATTTAATTTAGTTAATTTTTAAATTATATTCAGTTTATGAAATCTAATTTTATATCATATTTTTATAATTTAAAAGAACCTTAATTTTGAGGGTTTTATAAGTTTACCTTTTTTAGTATGGTTATTGATTAGCGCCTCTTTTGTAATAGAATATTTTTAAATTTTAATGGTTTATAATTAATTAAAATTATTGGTAATATATTTTGAACTATGGCAAAATATGTTTTTGCAATGGTAAGGAGACAAAAAGTCTCTCTTCTATTGTATGGGGAGACTCCCTTATTGAAAACGGGAAAATCAAGAAAAGAAATACAGTATCAAAAGGCAAAATTGCAGAATGGGTTTTATGTACCAGAATATAGAAAAGATAGGAAGAGGAGAAGCAGAAATGAAAAGAGAAAGTGCATTTGAGCAAACAAATACATAACTTATTTGCATAAACTATATATACACAATATAGAGACAAGAAATCAAATGTTGGAATTTTGCATTACATATAGGAGAAAAGAGTACATTTATCATAAGAATAAATGCTATCCCTAGAGACTTCTAACTCCATTTTGGAGCCTTTGAGTTGAAAAAAATTAAGCACAGAAGCTTCTACCAGTGGTATCCACACATTTTGGGTAGATCTGAGCATGGGTGGATTATTGGCCTCTACAATATTTCCCAATTGGAAAAATGCTTTAGGGAAGCTTTGTTTGTTCTTTGGCTCAACACAATCACATTGAAACTCTACTAATGGACCCTGGGTGTCTTTAACGTAAATTTTCGAGCAAATCAAAATGCTCTTGTGGTCTCGCAATCGGGTTTGAGGATTTGAAGGTGTGTATATGTTGTATCTGCAGCCATTCATTGTTTTGATGCTTCTTTGTCGCCATTCTTCTGCCTAGTTTTGTTGTGGTGTTATCATGGAGATCGTATTTGAAATGGCTCAACATTTCTGCCTTAAACACTAATCCCACATTTGTTAACAGCATGTTGTACACAATGTTTTTATACAAGAGCAAGGTGGAGCGAATGCTTCACTTGATAAACCCTTTTACGAAATTGAGGAAAGAGTCAAGTGTTTGGTTTACGAGCTAAGAAACTGGCTAAGGCGTGAAAGAGTGGCATAGCAAACATCAAGACCCAGAAACCTACATTCCGATTAAAACCACTGGTCAAATGTTATGTAGTCAGAGATTGGGGAAAGGATAAACCGAACAAAATGTGAAAAATAGTCCAACTGTGGAGGCCCTTGATTTGTGCACGTGGACCAATGACGAGCCATCGCAGCCCGGGAATTGGGAGCACATGATTGGTCCATGTGGACCAATCACTTATGCCTAGTACCTGGGTAAAGAATTGGGGAAAACAATGAATGAACCCAGGAGATACAAAGACATGTTATTGAGCCACGTGGCCCAATCATGGGTCAACTAGAGAACCAATCAAAGTGCAACACATGGCCCAATGAGAAAAAACATAGAGACTATAGAACAAAATCACATAGTTTTTGCACAATTTTAATGTAGCTGCCATGACCAGATATCTAATTTTTGGCACATAACTTTCGATAGAGAGCTTTGTTTCATGAATGGTTGGTCGTGTGGAAAGCTCTCTTCAAGAACATTGCAATGGTCGCGGACTTGGGGAGACTTTGCAATGGTTAACAAGCAGTTCATGACAGGGTTTTGACACCCACTTGCTGCAATTTTCATTCCTCTTCCGGTTCTCTCACTTTTTCAAGAGTGGGGCCTCTTAGGTGTTCTTTGCTTCTCATTGAGGTGGATGGTGACCCTTGGATCTTCTACATATCACAATTGGCGTGCCAATTGTCACTTGATCTTTGGTGGAGCCACTTGAATAATTTGTGTCTGCTCATGCCTCCTCTCTCATTGGTTCTCAATTTAGAATTTCCTCCATTTCCAATTCTGGAAAGTTCTCACAAATTGTATAAATGGATGAAGTGTTGGCTTCATCAATGATCCTTCAACTTGCCGAATTGGGCTTGCCATTTTGGTCAAACTTCTAGTCCCCTCAGTTGCTTAGTCTTCAGGTGTTTAGTTTAGCTATGCTTCAAGTGTTTAGAGAATGAGTAATTGTGATCAATTCAAGGACATTGCACTTCAGACTTGGGAGAGTAGCTTTAGGTGTTTTATTGAGTCATAAATGAGATAGTGGATTTAACGGAAGCTATCACTTGAGTCTAAAGTGTATTCACTCATATTATGAGAATCTCCATTTTCGTAATTGGGTGCAAATCTTTGATGTGTAATCACCAAAGTATTGAGTTATAAAATCCTGATGGAATTCTGATTTCATTTGCACTTATTAAACATTTAGTTTGCTATATTTTGGATTCTAAATTGCAGTGGTCTGATAGATGATTCAATCTCAGTGTATGCGATTGGTTGTTTGTCTGAAACGACAGGAGCTGCATTTATTGTGTAAATTGGTGTTGTTCTTATGTTGTCTTGACTCCATCTTAAGCTTTACAGATTAGCCCAATGGACAAGGCACTAAATTAGGCTGAAATGATCAACCTCGTCTTTTATCAAAACTTGTCCTATCCCTTCTGAGATCTCCATTTTCATCCTACATATCCTTAGAGATCTTTGTGTTATAACTTAGGCTTCATGCCTGTATGGTTCAAATCTATATTTGTTTAAAAGTCTACTAGAATGCCAACAAGTCATGAATATTTGTATATTTCTGCATTCAAGCAATTCAGATATGTGTTTTCCTACAAATGTGTGACTATATCACAAGTGACACTTAATTGGGTGCTTAGTCATAGAGGTTACACTTGTGGACAGATCTATTGTGTTTGAGCTCATTTTGCGATAGAATTGTTAGGGTCTCTCCCCTTGGCCTTGCAGAACCAGAAGAAATAGAGAAGTGGCCCCCCTTCTCGTACTTGTTGGTCGTAAGTCTAATGCAGTTTGTTGAAGAGAACAACTTGCTACAATTGACCTATTTTTCACCTCTTCACCAAATCCACAAGGTGAAGACTTGGCCTCCAGCAAATTCAAGGAGACAAAATGAAGAGAATTAAGAGGCGAGAATTTAACTTTGATAAATTCCAAAATAGCCATCAATTGTAAAGGATTAAAAGATTTCATCCAAGCTTTATCGAAAACTCCATCCCCAATTGATGTTAGGCACTTGGATTCTACAATCACCAAGCTAAGGGCCTTTGTGAGTTTCCAAAAAATGATAATAAACGTAGCATTTGCTCAAGGAATCTCGCTTCAAGCTTCAATGTTTTTAGCTCATTCAATTTCAAATTTGAATCCACGACATTCCCTAGCTTCTATAGGTTATAACAGTGGCCTTATGACTCTAAACACATCAAAGAGAATTCATCTAGATCACACAAGCTTTAACAATGCTTAATATGGGGAATTCGAGTTTTAGAAGCTTGAGAAAGTTCGAAGTGGCATTCAATGGCTAAAGAAGTGAAAGCCCCTCCCTACCATTGATCTGATAAATGTCTGACTATAAGACACTTATTTTCAGCTAAGCAGCGTCATCTCAAAATTCCCCACAAGCATGGGATTTGTTTTAAATCTACAACAAGGCGACATTCAAAAGAATGCTAAGTTGGATATTGAAAAGGGTTGACCAAGAGGTTCAATGCGCAGGAACTTGACCAAGGAGAATCATAGAGGAGGATTCGCAGGGCATTTTGGTTATGAAAAAAACATTAACGTAGTCGGCAGAAAAAAGCTTTATTTTTTAGGATCTCAAGCTCAATCGAAATCTGTTGATGAGAGATTTTCATCAGTGCAAATTTCAAGTGGTCACGGTGTTTAAACAAGTATCAGATAGAGAGAGAAAAATCAGTGTCATAATATTGAAGCTAATAGCTTTCAGCTGCAGTAATAGCAGTCATCATACATTGCTTTGAGTGTCTCTAGAAGCTCTGAGGTACTTCAAGACATAAGCAAGTCTTCAAAGTTTAAATCTTCTATAGCATTGTACATGGTAAGCCATTCGTTCAAAGCTAGCTGAGAATTTCAATCAACGATTTCATGCTTGCCAATGCTCATTTATTAAAATTGCAGGGTAGAGAGGGGATGAACAGCCACCCAAATGAACTATCATAGACACTATATGTATAGTCAGACTGCTACAAAGGATGTGTGTACCGCAAAGCTTTCATCTACTTTTGTAATAGGCAGCTAAGTTTTATATGTTTTTCTTGGCTCACTTCTCCTCTCTCTTATTCTCTAAATTGAGTTGAGGCTCTCCTTGTAAAAGAGGTGGTTGTAATTGCTTCAACTAATAGCTATTTGCTAGAAATTTTTGCTCCCAAACAGTGTCTCGAACCTTACGATGTTATATGTACGTTCATAATCTAGCCTTTGATTTGTGAATACGATCTGTGTGTTTACAAAGTGATTGCTAGACGTATTTGTGGCTTAAAGCCCTTTTCATTTTGTCTTGCTACTCTAGTTTAATTTCCACTTTCAAATCAGAGCTCACCTGCGAGTATTTATTAAGTTGATTGTGCTTATTCAAAATTTCCATGCATCTCGATCAGTTCTATGTTTGTAAGACGCGCAATTACAGTATAATAGACAAATCCTACTTTGTGCTTCCCCATTTTTATTTGTTTTGTCACCTCTCCCTTGTCGCCAATTAAGCTTAGATTAGCTTCCTTTTATGCATAAGAGCAAGAAAACAGGACCAATTGTCCCTAAAGATTGTCTACAAGGAGCAATCCAACACTGAGTAGACATCCCATGTTATGGTTTGTATGCGAACAGCATTAAATTGGACATATCAAAAAATCGAAAATACATTTCAGACTCTTGCTTGTTATTAGGCCATTAGTTACAAAAGCTTATCTCAGAGTTATATCAAGAAATTTGAAACTTATGGTCATCTAGTGTGACACTCAAATTCGCATTAAAATGTTAACTAGTACAAATATCGTAAATATAAAAATGCCAATAGATATCATTCTCAAGACCCTTATCTTGGATTTTATGCATACCACATTGATGAATAATTTCATTACAGTCTCCTTATATATTCTGGCAGTAACAAAAACTGGGAAAAAAAGGAGCCCCAAGCTCTACCAAATCGTGAAAATATTACTATTTTTTTATTGAATTCTCAAAATAACCCAAAATACGTTAAATGACAGTCAAAAAGATATCAAATTTAATGTACAAAATAAAAATGTCAAAATCATGCCATTAGATCCCACCCCTTGCTACCATTGCTACCATTGTAGATTTCCTACGACGACGGGGGCGGTACTCCTGCCTCCACAACAGAATCACACAGCAAACTGCATTATAGATTGCAGACATATATGTCAAGCCTCTACAGCATCTACACGTAGCTGCTCTCTATGGAGCTTACACACACCTTAATAGAGCTTTTACCAACTCTTGGTGCTTTCGTATGGACCTAACCTAGACTGGTCTTCCTTATGCTTTGCATGCACATTTCAAACTTCGGCCCTTTTTCCTTGGCCGCTCATGCTCTAGGTTCAACAACTCTAAATAGTGAACTCAACCTCCTTAAATAGCGGCATTTTCCCGCTTCTTTCTCCCTGTTGGCTCCTTCTAGATACTTCCAGATCTTCCCACTCAAATTTAAGTTGAATTTGAGCTCGGAAATACTCTAAACCACCTCTTCGCCATTTGGTCATCCTTGTCGTGCCATGTCGACCTGGATGTTGAGCTCCTCTAGCCGGTTAGCCATTGTCGGTCACCTTGATCAGATAGCTTCTGACATCTTTGTCGATTTCTACCAGCCGCCAATTTTCTCACGCACTCTTTACATTCTTCCCCTTTGCCATCATAGTCCTTTCGCACACTCTACGCTTCGAGCTTCACCTTTGCAATTCTTTCGCATTGCCATGGGAGCCTTAGGAAATCAGAGAACAAGGGAAGTAAAGTTGGATCCACGCTAACAAAAGAAACTACAAGCTCCCCGGCTGCATTAAGAAGATCATTTTTTTGGCATTTCCTTTTATTTCAAAGAAGTGCAAGCATTCAAAAATATCAAACAGTGATATCATCATTTCTTCCATAATTCAATCTTTCTATGCATGGTGCCTAAATGTAATGCAATGCCAAATGCATGCCTGATGCGAAGACATTTATAGAGAGAATCACAATTCTACTTTGATGAGCTTCCAAATCTCACACGTGTTACTACTTGTGAGATCTTAATTTCAACTTTGAATTTCAGGCTTTATCTTTCCATTAGTGGCAAAACAGGGGCATCGAAGTTGTACCATAATGATTCATAACATAACAGTTTTCCTTTCAATCTTACACAATCATAGGATAAGTCAATAACTATGATGTCAACAAGTTTGGCTTCCTCATTGCCCCATCTTTAGAAACTGACATGTCAAAGCCATGGCTAGCAATGTTGTTAGTACATGTCTCGTGGCATTCACTCTCACTTGGTAGTCCTCTCATAATTTAACCTTACAATTTGCATTATAGCTGCCACCACATTTCTATTTGCCTCCATCTATAGCCACCATGATAGTTGAAGAGGTCGTGAACTATATCATATGCATTTCTCCTTCCATGAGTCTTTCTAGGGTCCATTATTTTCTAAACTCGTAATGTCATTAACATCTGATTTTCTGCAACCTTCACACAATCTACAAGCCATCCCCTAACTACATCATGTTGCATTATCATGTACACAGTAGTATAATATTCATTCATTGGGATTTCTGCATTAGGGACTATAGCCTCAATCTTCATTCATCCATCACCAATCGGTTTCTCTCCCTTGATAGGAATTATAAGAGGACAGCCCACATGATTGCCCAACTAGTGGAGATTAATCTTTACTTGGGTATGTAAAAATCAAGGTTACCGGATATTGCACCCCTACTACTAGGGCAAATGTGCCCCTGTGTCGGATACATGCACAACACAACTCGGATACGTTTTGGATACCGTACCCTCCATATCCAAATACCAACTCATAATTGGCTCGTATCAAATACAGTCGGATATGGTATGCAACTATTGTTGTATTTGATTTAAAAGTGGAAAAAATAAAAAAACAAAACTTCAACAAACTACAAATGCTTAAAAACTGCAAAATACCTGTTATAATGCATTTAACAACAACAATCGGGGGCATGGAGGTGAGAGTGTTGATTCGCTCTTTTACTTCAAACTTTCACATTGGCTCCACTCAACATGCAATTCTTTTGATTTATCTCCTTTGGCATATTCTGCTTCTTTTCTTTTATTTCAACTATTTCCCGTTGAACTACACAACATAAAAAAAAATTGGATGCCCAACTTCCAACCTTTTACCATGGTCAAGTATTGCATAATTTGCATGTAATTTTAATCGAGTGCATATGTTTGTTTATAAATTAAAACTCATAATTATAATCTAAACTATTATAATATTTAAAATATATTAATTTATAATCTCAATTATTTAATATATATTATTTTATAATCTAAATTATTATAATATTTTGAATATTATATATGATTATTTTAATATTTAGATGTATGTCTTTATCATGTCCAATTGTATCCATATCAGGGGGCCTTAAAAACTAGCCGCATCCGTATTTGATACCATATTCATATCCATATACGAATCCATGCAACTTTGGTTAATATCCTCTTATATATTATTTATTCCCAAATGAATTTTGTAATTTATATCATCCGAGAAATATGAGGTGACATGTAGACCGCTTTTATCCCATTAGAGATATTCCTCATTGATAGAAATATTGGACCTACATTTCATATGTAACTCCTCCACCATTTTAAACTGATTTTTCCTCATTGCATAAGAAATAGGAACATTCAACACATACTTGGAAGGTTAAATAAGGCAATGAATGGAGTTAATTTGTAACTCCCTTTTCTCTCTTCACTCTATTAAAAGAGTTTATGGGTCTCTTCTTCTACACTCCTATCACTTCTTTGGAGTATTTCTTAGGCTTCTACTACAATTTCGTGGCTCTTCTCCTGCAATTCGTGGTTCTCTTTAAATAATCTCTTGGCTCCTTCACAATCACAATCACAATCTACTGCTATCGTTTCCAGTTTCCTTTTCCTGTTCGCTGCTTGTGTTTTCTATTTGTGGTTCAATTTCTATGTACAGGGCCACTCCGTTTGGGAGACTCGGAGACTCACCTCTTATCATCTCACCTCTTCAAACAGTCTACCCCCCACAGTGTCTCTCTCCACCCCCACAGCACCGTTGGTTTCTAACTTCGGATCGAACAGACAGGGTCAACAGGACAGCAGCATCCCAAACATTTTAGCTAAGTTGATCAACAGGATTGAGAGATTGGAATCCTCCAACAGAACCCTTCGAACTGAGGTTTTTGAATTAACCTCTCAAGTTGAAAAGGTTGAAGCGGACAACCTTTCTCTTCACAGGCAAATTACAGATATCACGACCCAAGCCACCCCTACAGGTACTAATGACCAATTACAGGCAGAAATTTCAGATCTAAAGCACAAATAGGAAGAGTTTCAAACCTAACATGAAAACCTCAGGAAACAATTTGATTCATGGGCACATATTGTGAAAGGTAAGGGCCAAAACACCTCTCCTATTGCAGTTGTGGAAGAAGTTGTACAAGCCAAACTTGTAGAAGAAAGAAACAGACGGACAAGAGAGCTCAATCTCAGAGTTAGAGGTCTACCCACACCTCTTCCTTCTTCTGATCCTCTAGCCATTGCTTCTGACTTCATCACAAACAAGTTGGGGCTGTCGGAGGTACACATTGACAGAGCATGGCTTGGTCTGGACTCTACCCTATTCCTTCGCTTCAAATCAGCTGAAGACAGACTTCGGGCTCTCAGGGCTAAACGGAGACTTTTCTCACTTCCAGATAAGATTTTCCTTAATGAAGATCTCACTAGAGCACAGGTGGCAGAACTCAAACAGTCCTAAGAGATAGTCATAGCAGCAAGGAAGGAAGGAAAAGCACAGGTGGCAGAACTCAAACAGTCCCGAGAGATAGTCATGGCAGCCAGGAAGGAAGGAAAATGGGCAATGATTCGAAACCTCAAACCGGTGATTCGAGACACTTTTCCTCCTAGTTGGGCTCCCAAGTCCAAATGACAATCCCATCAGGTGAGGCAGCATAACAAGGGCATTGCCATTTCATGTTGGAATGGTAATGGGTCATACTGGTCTTCACCAGGTCTCCTACAGGATGCATTGGGTCACTCTGATCTCCTTTTGTTATGGAAACCCATGAGAGCCCTGTTCGTCCTCTCCCGGACCTTAGGGGGTACTATTGGCTCTCTGTTTACAGGCAAGAGACTAGGAGTTCCAATGGAGTTAGGGGTTCTAGCAGTGTTGCTTGTTTGGTTGGGGACACTCTTCAGGGCAGGATCTTTGTGACAGCCGAAGACGAGTTTGCACGTTTTATATTGATCAAGGTTAGGCGGACCCCACACCTTACCCGATACATTTATATTGCAGTTTGTTACTTCCCCCCTACCTCATCTCCTTTTGACATTGAGAATGACCTGGTTGGGGATCCCTACTTTGACTTTTTTGTTGGCATTTCTCAGTTCTCAGTAGTTGGTGAGGTCATCATTTTGGGTGATTTCAATGCTTGAACCAAAAGCATCCAAGTTTCATGTCATGACAGGATTGTTGATGCTCTTTGTACTTCGGAGGTGGACCCGGTTTCTCTTGGTCTTCAGAGGGAGTCGGATGATGTGGCAAGGCCCTTGACGACATACGATCGACACCTTTTACAATTGGGGGAAGCTCATGACCTATTGATCCTTAATGGCATATCATGTTTCCCAGATTCCCAATTCTTCACCTGCAGACCACACGGTGGTGGCACCAGTGTTGTTGATTACGTCATGATCTACCCCCGACCTTCTTCCCTTTATTCACCACCTTTCCATCTCCCCCATTCCCCTCGCCGATCATGTAGCCCTTTCATTCTCCTTGGAAACTACTCCCCCCAGACCCCTAGCCCTTCTCACTGCCCTCCACACACCACTCTGAGACTTGCTGAGGGTGACCCCATAACCTTCTCATTTCATCTTCGCCGGCTTCTCCCCCTTGCCCCAATTCACTGTGTACCCCACTGACAGGATGTACAACCTTCTTGCCACTGCTATCCATGAGGCTGCCTTGCTTTCTTACCCCCATTCCACTTCCAAGCCCCATAGTACACGGACATGCCCCATGAACCAATGGTATGATGACGACTGCAAAAACCTCCACCGTCAGCTCCGCATGGCCTTTACCCATGACCTCCCATCCTTCCCCCCCTCAAAATTGCCTATCGTAATCTTCTCCGCCACAAGAAACGCACCTTTATTGCCCACAAAAGAAGGGATCTCTGCACCTCACTTTCACATTCCCCCAAACGCTTTTGGCGTACCATCATTCCCCGACGCTCTCCCTTACCCCTAGACCTTGACCCCCATACTATGTTCACTCACACATCCACCCTTTATGACATCACCAGGTCATCCCGAGATCCAAGTTATATCCCCACCCCCCACCTGCCACATTTTCACCCACTCAAATGTCAAGAAGGCCATATCGGTGATGAATTGCAGCAAAGCAGCAGATGAGGAAGGCTTCTAGGTAGAATTTTTCAAGCATGGGATCGACATCATCATTAGTTATTTGGTAGACCTCTTCAATCAGGTGGTGTGTACTGGCTTCCCGAAATCTTGGTCCCACCACATTATCCACCCTATTCACAAAGTTGGTCCTACTTATGATCCTAATAATTACAGAACAATTATGATGGTTCACACCTTCTCTAAGTTGTACGCCACTGTTCTTCATTTGCAACTTTCGACATTTCTTTGAGTACTAGTGCAAAGCCAAAGGACACGCTAGCTTCAGGACAGGATACCAAACTACTGATCACATTCTTACCCTCCGTGCTATCATCGAGGAAGCAAGTCACCGTTCGTGCAAGGTCTTTTGTTGCTTTGTGGACTTTTAGAAAGCCTTTGACTCTATTCCGTGGGAAGCCCTTTTCTGCAGACTTAGAGACATTGGTATTTCCAAAACCCTTCTTATTGCCATTACCCGGTTGTATGAGGAGGTTTTGGGTCTCCTTCGCACTGCTGCTCGGCTTTCCGATTTCATTAGGAGCACCATCAGGGTCAAACAAAGTTGCCCTCTCTCTCCTACTTTGTTTGGTATCTATATTAATGAGCTAGAGGATTTTCTTAGAGACCACATACAGGACGGGGACGGCTGTCTTCTCCACCATGTTCTGATCTACATTCTTCTCTTCGCAAATGATGTGGTCCTTTTGGCTTCTTCGGCGGAGGGGTTACAGAGACAACTTGATGCTTTAGCCCTCTTCTGCGATCATAGGCAGCTTACAATCAACATGGGTAAAACCAAGGTTATGGTCTTCAATGTGTTGAAGACCTCTTATTTCCATTTCTTCTACAGGGGGGGTTGGAGATCACCAACTCCTACACCTATCTGTGGGTTCTCTTCTCTGGACCTCGGTTCAGTTTACATTCGGCTATTGAACCCCCGCATCAACAAGGGGTATGGTTCCCTCGCGATCTTGGAGAGACAATGCTTCTGCCATCACTTTCAGGACACGTTGTCCAAGATGTCTCTCTCGGACTCTCTTGTGAGACCCACTGTTCTTTATGGTTCTGAGGTTTGGGGCCCCTCCCTGCTCGAGTCGGATTGGGCCTCTATTGAGCGGGTTCATATCCTTTTGCTCAGAGGGATCATCAAATGCAAAGAGACTGTTTCTCATCATATCATCCTTGTCGAGTTTGGGGCTCGCCCTTTCAGACTAGAGGTCATCTTTGGTCTCATCTCACTCTTGCACCGCATCCAGGGACTTTCGGACTCCTCCACTGGCAGGGATAGATACATCTACCTTGCTTACTGTTCTTTTAAGGCCATTACTCTTTCCGACTGTAGTGGTCGTCTTCGGTGCTGGTATGCTAAGACCTCTCGTCTTCTTGGATTTCTTCGGATCAACATGGACTGTCTCCCCCCTTTTAGGTACTTCATGGATGCTCCTGCTCACCTCCTTCTGAGCACGTAGGATTTGCACAGAATTATCAGAGACGACATATACAAACTATTCACCCAAGTTACGTGGACCAACTCCCGAGAGGAGCTACACCCGAAAAATGGCCTTCTACGCCAATCACTTCCTGGAAGTCAGCAATGGACTCATCATTCGGCCCACCTATATCTCCCTTCATTGGATGCATGCTCTTCGCATATCTTTGGGCCATTTTAGAGTCGGATCCCATAGGCTTCGGGTCGAGAGTGATCACCATTTGGTTCGTTCTGAGAGGATCTGCCTACTTTGCTCCCTCCACGAGGTTAAGACAAAGGAACATTTCATCTTCCGATGCTCCATCTATTATGAGATCAGAGGGAGGTTTCATTATCTCTTCCGTGAACATCCTACATTCACGACCTTCTTCAAGTATTATGATGAGAGGTGTCTCGCTCTCTATTTATAGGAAGCCATTAAGCTCCGTGACAGGGCCCTCCATCCTCCTTCCAGGGAGGCTACTAATCGACAGATCACATCTTTCTTTGATTTGCTCCCGGGTGTGAGGGGCACTAAGCAGTGGCATGACCCTAGTGGAGATTTCCTTGCTAGATCTGTCAGGATTAGAGGAGCTTCTTCCTTGACCAAAGATTTCCGGATTCGTGCACAGCCAAGAGCCCCCTCTTTTGGACAACAGACCACTAGGTCCACCCAGAGAGCTCGACATTCCACGAAACATGGGCGTCTACAACAGTTTCCAGTCCTTGACACTAGACAGCAGCACATCACCAATTTCTTTTCAGCTGACCTTGGGCAACAGTTGTGAGGGTTGGTGTCAAGGCCTTTCCCTCCACCTTCCTCTCATCCCTTGTGCTCTCTTCTTCTTCTTCTTCTTCTTCTTCTTCTTTTGTTGTTTTCGGAGACCCTCTTGGGTTTTCCCTATTGTTTCTGCTTTGCTTTTTATTGTACAGTCCCATTGACCTATCTTTGTGGTCACTTGTTGGACATTTAATATAATTATCTTATCTTATCTATTGCTTCTATGGAGTTTATCTTCTTTCTCTCATTTTCTCTTGGACAAAGTTATATATGCATTATGCTATCTTGTAATTGCTTTGGGCCATCTTTCAATAACATGTGTAGTTCTCCTCTATTGTACTAATTTCCCCACTAGACATATCTCATATTTTAACATTTTCATGGTATGGCTTTATGGTGAATACTTATTTTATTGCATATTTTCACCTATGATTCATTGTTTTAGTAATTCATCTTAGAATTACCTCTTTCACTAAATCTCCAGTTAGAACTGGAGGTTTCTACAACCATTTTATCTTTTATCCTACATTCTTTCACTAAATCTCTAGTTATGCACCCTTCAACCATGCAAAAACATTCAAAAGGATTGTCAAAAAAAAATAGGGAGTGTATTGAGATTTGATTTTTGCTCCCCTCTACATATAACCTCCTCTATTTTTCCATGTTCAGATGGTCCTACGTAAAATAATGCATTTCCACATACCAAATTTTTCATGTGTGGATGCACTCGTAAATGCAAACATAAGTAAATAAGAATTTGTTTCCAATCCCCATTTCTAATGTGAGAGTGCAGAAGCAATTATGTTTTCAAACTATTTTGTCATTGCATTTCTTTCACCTTGGCTTTATATAATTTTCTTCTGCTTAATTTTCTAGGAGCTAGCAAAAAGAGGTTATAGGTTATCTACACTTGATTCCATTGAAGTAAGGTTAACAAAGCCAAACAAAGACAATACCTACCACCTCCCCTTTGCCATGAGAGACATAGGAAAGCAAAAAAATGTCATGCAATAGAGAAGACAAAGATTTGAAACGGATTCCCAATTACTCCCATCCACTTCCCAAACAGGCCAATCATTATGATGGCTTGTGGGGGTAAAATAGTCTTACACGTGCTAATTGTTCAATTTTCGATGACACCTTTTCAAATTACTAAACGAAACATAACCTCATGACAAGGCAAGTTGGGAGGGGGTGAGTATGATAAAGCACAGAACGAAACATCCTAGTGAATATTATCCAACCACCAATTACAATCATTTCCACTCTCTTATGTCATTGTTTCTCATCCCTATTTAACTTTGGATATTTCCTACAACCGTTGTGGTGCTAATGGAGTAATGTGTTCGACATTATGTCATTATGCACTGGCAATTGTTGTAGAGCATGAGGAAAGTCCTTCACCCATGCACAATTTACCCAATCCTTCAAGTTTTCATTCTAGCAAAGTGGGATGTTTGGAGCCATGAATCTTCTAAGAAATTTACTTGGCTGCCATCAACAAATGACCTCCTTAGTTTTGGAATAACAAGACTTGCATTTGTTTGGAAAAAAATTCATATTATCGAAATCCCATAGGAAGGGAATTCATATTATTGAAATCCCATAGAAAGGGAATCTTGTATGAAGAGGGCTTGGCCATCCTAAGTGAAGTGAATCTTGTATGAAGAGGCCTTGACCATCATGAGTGAAGTGAATCTTGTATGAAGAGGCCTTGACCATCCTGAGTGAAGTGAATCTTAAATGGAGAGGCCTTGGCCATCCTGAGTGAAGTGAATCTTGTATGAAGAGGTCTTGGCCATCCTGAGTGAAGTGAATCTTGTAAGAAGAGGCTTTGACCATCCTGAGCGTCGAGATAGTTACTTAACAGAATTCTGCTCCACATCCTACAACTATCTGCATATATTCACCATAATAGCTTGGCTCATAACACCTGAATCATGTCTTCATATAGCCTGAACCCTAATCCTCCCATATGGTCGACATTATTTTTTCCACACAGCTAAGTTTATTTTCTTTTTCCTTTCCTTTCCACTCTAGAGAAAGTGCCTCCGAATTGCAAAGATGTTCCTTGCTATCGAAAAAGGTATTGTTTAAAGAAACACTATATATGTGGGAATAGCTTGAGCAAAAGATCTGATTTGTCGGGCTCTCCCTATGAGGGTTAACCACTTTCGTCTCCAAGATGGTAGCTTATTCTATATTTTTTGGCATGATTGTTTGTAAACCTATTTTTCTGTTAGAAACTATGTTGCCAGGATACGGGTATGGGTACGGTTTCGATACGCGGATACATCAATTTTAAAAAACCCTTGGGTATGATACGTCTTGGATACGTCTGTGTGTATATATATATATGTACATAATATATATATATATATATATATATATAAATAATAATAAATATTTATAAAATATAAATAATATTATTAAATAAACTTATATAAAAATGTAAAGACTACTAAAATTTTATAAAAGCTTATAAACTATTCATAAAATTATGAGCTTCAAATACATATTAAAACTTATAAACTATTAACAAAGTTACTAAATAAACTTACTAATAAATTTCTACCATAACCTAAAAACATAAATCATTAAATAAACTTGCTATTAAATACTAAATCGGTAGTGGTAGAAATTTATTAGTAAGTTTAGTTAATAGTTTTGTAAGAAAACATAAAAAAATCTAACCTAAAAACCAAACGTAAGCATAGAACCTAAAACATTGACTATAATGCAAATGAAAAATAGTTTACATGAGGTTTAAGTGTAAACAACCACCGTAAACCGGCGCTTGAGCAGAAACGTGAATGCATAGCAGAAAAATAAAGCTGTGAATCCCTATGTCTTCATACTCTCAAACACGTGTGAGAAGGGAGTGAGTTGAACAACCATGGGAAGGCATAATGCTATCGAGAAATTTTAGGGCAACAGCTGCACCAGTCTAAGATGTTCACGCTGAAACTTTTCAACGATTTTCATTGCCAAATTGATTATTTTTTAAGGGTTTTTATTAAATTTGCAGGAACAAAATCAAACCCACAAAAATTTTGAATGAAATTCGGCGATTTCTGTGACATAGGCCGCAAGTACGTCCAGGTTCTTCCCGGGTACATCTGGACGTACGCGTGACATACCCAAGAAGAACCCGGACGTACCTATCACATATCCGTATCAGGCAGGGTTCGGGGGGCTGGGGGACAAATCCTAGCAACGTAGGTTAGAAAAGATTTCTTGTGTTGTGAATAATACGCTTCTAGATCACTGCATGTATTCATCTAGTCTAAGGGCCTGATCTATGCAAATCATGTGAGCAAAGGTTCAAGATGAATTCTTTCATTCTCCTCTCAGCTGTAGCTTTGCTACTTGCTGGTTTTCATTTTCAGCAATATTATCCTAGTATGAAGGGAATTTATAAGGCTAATAATAATGACAAGAATAATCCTATAAGTTGATTTGATAATTATCCGTTCGAAAGTTATTCTGGCATATGCTTTAGCAGCACTTCATCACATATGCAATGCAATAAACAAAGCCTGAAATGAATTCATTCTTGTAAAACATTAGTTCTAGGTTTTGTAAAACATAAAGCAGCTTGTAATGAGAATCCATAAGCACTCATAATCTTTAGCTTTGTTATAAGTGTAATATAACATTAAATGCAACAATTTTAACACATAGTTCATTACATGTGGTTGGTACTTTTGTTTGAAAAGTGAATAAGCATGAGGCACTCCCACTGTTACTGACCAAGCATTTCCACAAAGTTCAGAGTTGGACAGACGTGTGTGTGTTCAGGTCATGCCCGTAGATAGTGCATTCCTTCTGTGAATTGCAATCACATGATCACAAAAAGAGCTCAAGTGGCTAAGCACATGCTTAATTATCTTCATTTGCACATAACCACATTCAATTTTCAAACATACATCAATGGGAGAACAGATCAAGCCATGCATGTTGTTTGCAGGACATCTCGGCCAAAAACAGCTATGTAAAAGTGTATGTTGTACCTGACCAATGAAAGTGTATGTTGTACCTAACCAATGAAAGTGTATGTTGTCCCTAACCAATGCCTATAAATGATGCCATTAGAAAATCACTTTATAAAAGAGTCGAAGATTTTCTTTTCATTACTACCTATGTGTGTATGCCATGAGGGGGAGGGAAAAAAATTTCGTGGAGAACCCCAAGCGCGGTAATCAAACCGTCTGGAGGTGCCTTGGGAATGCTTAAATATCCCTACCAGGATCAAAGCATAACCCCCCCAAGGTGTCCAAGCATCTCTGGGATGTGCATGAGACATCTCTGGCTACCCCCTGTAATGAAAACTCTGGCTGGGACAATCCAATGCATGCCCAGCTCAGTAGAGCATGACTTGTGAAACAATTCCTTGTTCTGGGGATGGTCAGTGACAATTACACAATTCCCCCTATTGATATTAAGAATATCATCCATGGTATAATTTAGACAGTAAGAACATCCTCCATGGTATAATTTTGTCTCAAAAACACCGGTGAATAAATATTGTAGTAAATAATATGAACTCACTATATGTTGAAGCATCAATTTGTTCGGGGAGCTCCTTAATATCAACTTCAAACCGCTCCTGAACCTAAAACAAGATACAACATAAGTTTCAGCTCAGGAAAAAATGGAAAATAATTGTGATCTCAACGTAGGAACACTGTACACTAAGCATGCCGATTCCATAGACAAATTAATACCTGATTAAGCACATCTGAGTCGCCTGCTGAGGCAACAAATGTAATTGCAAGACCCTTAGTACCAAACCTACCAGCCCTCCCAACCTGCACAGCAAAGAATTCTTATTTTACTTAACGCACTTTATGTATCATTAGTTATCATCAAGACAGACCATACCCACCCTGTGTAAGTAAGTGTCTGCAGAATCTGGCATGTCATAGTTAATTACAATATTTACACGTTCAATGTCTATTCCTCGGCCAACTAGATCTGTTGCCACTAAAATTCTTTTGAGGCCCTCCTTGAAATTCTTGTAGCGGGTCAACCTACATTGGACACAAACATTCAAGGTCTCATACTGCAATCATTAATTATAAGTAATTAATTGTTTTGTCATGAAATCAAATCAAATCACTTTATATTTTATAACATTAATTCTTAAAACAAATACTACATAGGAAACAGAAAAAAATCAAAAATTCAGTCTCTAATCTCATAAATTTCTTTTCGATGAAAATAACAAGTGGCAACAGATATACAATAAGCTCAGAGTTCAACAGAAATTCTCCGAGTATAAGGTCATGCACGGACTATGTCAAAAAGCTTACCAGAATTGCTCGAGTGTTCCACATTCATACAGAAATGTATCAGCTTATCCTATCTCAGTAACAAGCATAAAAGAGTAATCACATGTGCATATAACATTCAAATGTGTTACTGGGTATGTGATTTAATGGAAAACTCATGAAAATCCTACTGATCGGAATACTGTTATGTATTTTGTCAATCTCCTATTTCTATCCGCCAATAAGATATGTGAGTTTACATGTAAGGAATATGATCCTGCAGGTTTTTTCTTCTACAATGTGCTAAGAAATAACTTTGCATGATCTATCCCTAGGGCACTGACCCCAAATTTATTGAATGCATTAAATAACTTCACCAAATATGGTGAATTATGCTCAAATGTTGAGTTTAGATGACTACTATCATCCACACATTTTAGTACCCAAACAAGTTTTGGACGACAACATTAACTGAATAAGATTTAACCCAAAAAGCATATACAGGACAAATGATTTTTCATTTTAGGCTGCATGTTAGTAGTACAGTGCTAGAGAAATAAAATGTGGATGTGACTAAATACACCATTAATGAAGCCGTTTGACAACAGTTCAGTCATAAAACAGCATTTGCAATCAATATGCATCATAAGAAGATAAAAATCAATCAAAAAGTCTGTTTTAAAACATTGGACTTCTGTAATTCCACCAGTCCTCAGAAAATAGATAAGTCTTATGCCATACTCAATTGACAAAACTTGACCTTAATAGCAAATACCAAACACAGCCCAAACCAGGCAACTTCATCCAAGGAACAAGACCACACACAACACTATATTCAAATATCATACACAGCTTTCTTGAAGGCCTGATCACCAATTGCTTCACTGCCACATATACTATTCAATGAATATTCTCTGCCAGATTTTTATTGACTTACACAATCAAAAATAGCTAATATGATAAGCCTTTATCACCTGTCCAACCAAGATAGTGTATGCAACTACAAAAGTATTACACGCTTAATCTTGACTACATCAACTAATCCAAAAGGATTTGTCACTTTGATCATCTCGTGATACAACGGCAGTATTCTGTGCCATAAATTAACAGCACCACCAGTTTCCAGGCATTCTTGAGCACAACTGTTCATACAGCAAAGTCCTAACTCCCCTCCAACAAGGCAGAGGATCTGAACAGTCACATGATGACAAGTTTTTTTTAAAACACCACAGCCATTTCTTCATCTTCCATGGTTGTACAATTAAATATTCTACTTATTTTTCATAACAAGTTGAGTATCATGTCATCAAGCATAGATGCACTGTACAACCTTACATTTACCAATGTTACACGGGGATGCTTCCCCTAGATTTTGGTGACCTCCTGAACATTTCACGGACTTGGGGGCATGGAAGGGACGTCCCTGATTTTGTTAAATGTTTTTTTTAATTACATTCACAAATTTGTTATCTTAACCTAAATTATAGAACCCTAATCCCAAAAGCATACACAAAAGCATAAAATAAAATTTAAAGCCATATATTTCATTGAATAAAGTCATAATATTTTTATATGCTACTTTAATAGCCATCACCAAAATCTTGGAATTTTTTTGCAATCCCAAAATCACCATTCCGCTGTCCCCAAGACTCAAGTAACTATGGAATTTACAATTCTGGCATCGGTTCTTATAATCTTAGTGATTGTGTTCATATTGTCTAAAGAACTCTAATGAATACATTCTTGTTCTCTATCCTTCAAATCTGCTTTTGCTACAAGCACATTTAAATCTGTTTGAGTGTGTTCCCATGAGTCTCCCCCTAGGCATCAGATTAGTGGCATCACAATCCAGATCACTTTGTACTATATGCATTCTTGTTCTCTATCCTTCCAATCTACTTTTGCTACAAGCACATTTAAATCTGTTTGTGTGTGTTCCCATGAGTCTCCCCCTAGGCACCAGATTAGTGGCATCACAATCCAGATCACTTTGTACTATATGCATTCTTGTTCTCTATCCTTCCAATCTACTTTTGCTACAAGCACATTTAAATCTGTTTGTGTGTGTTGTTCCATAGGTCTCCTCCTAGGCACCAGATTAGTGGAATCGCAGTCCAAATCACTTTGTACAATATATACTATTGGTTATGAAGTTTCTCATCTACAGCCTTCTCTGCATTTTCTATGCCCACTCAAAAGAGATCAAAATACAAGATGCTTGGTCTTGAAACTCGCGACCATTTGTCCTACATACCTTCACACCCTCAGCAGATGGAGACAACAATTTCAGATACATCGAATTCAAAAATGTTTTTGCAGCAACAGGGATGATTTGGATCAGCATTATGCACAAGGAAAAATCAGGATTATAGCACTTTGATCGACTCATGTTACAACAGTACTCCACACCATACCATAATTTGTCTACACCACCAACTTTTGTACCTTCTTAAACACACAAATAGTCAAATACACATCATCATAGTACTCTGTCCTAGACCTCTGTGTGTGTGACCATTATTCTAAGTAACTGCACTATAATGTTTCAAGAAAATGACAAGACAAAGGATCTGAACAATCACGTGATTGCCAGTTGTGTTTCTTGTAACACCAAAATCATATCATCTTCCAAACTCATTCTTTGTAACAAGTAAAGCAATGTAACAAGAAGCATAGATAGATCCTTACAGCTTACAGCCAACCTCTTGGATCATTGTACAAAATTTTGCATATTAAAACTTGTGTTTACAAATCTAGCATTTTGTCTTAATGCCAGATCGTATTCTCTTTGTCTAAGGCACTATGATCATGGCATTCTCCTTCTCTGGAATTCCCATATACTACCATGATAACACATTTGACCCATTTGAGTGTGTTGCCCCCCGGGTCTCCTCCTAGGACCAGGATCATCATCCACAACATATGACATAGTCCTCTAAAAATGGACCTAAGAAGATCACAGGCAATCAAATTAGATGTTGCTACTTCAATATGGTGAAAAGATCTCTCTAAAATGGCTACAATACCATTTTTATATCTTCTCTTACTAACCGGGCATGAAGAAATGGATGCAAAAGAATGACGCAAGCTATTCCATTAATGGAGTAAGCCTCTTGATCATATGTTTTATATGATAATACTATTCAAAGTATGGTGTAAGGTGTGAATGTAGGAGCTTGCTCCCTTTTACAGTTTTCTATTTTGAGAGAAGCTTGCATCCCAATGAATGTGGGATAAAAGATACAATAACTTTAGACTAATTAGCCATGATTAGATGATTTATCTAGTGGGTTAGTTACTCATGGGAATTGGAGGTGTTTTAATTAATCAAATAGGATTAATTAATAGGCTAGAATAAGCTTTTTAGGTTATTTGGACGTGATTTAGGAGGAATTTTAAATGGTTGGAAAAAAAGTTTTTAACCAATAAAAGGGTTTATTGATTAAATACGTAAATAGGCTTAATTAACTAGAAATAGCTAATTATTCAATCGGAAGAGGATTATAACTAACGAAGTGTCATTAATTGGCATCCGGAATGAATTAAAGATTAGATACTTAATGAAGTGTCATTAATTGACCAAAATAAAGGGAAACATTAATTAATTAGCGGAAATCACAAATTATAACAGAAATCATGAGATAGAGGATAATTGGTACCGCTTTTGCATTAAAACTGTGCAAGAAGATTTTAGGTGTCTACAATTATAATACTAAATTTTTATTATCTTTGGTACTTTTGAGTATGCAATTGTTATATGGTGCCAGAACAAGTTTAAAGGTTTAGGGTAATCATATATGTCAAGTAGATGTCATCATAATTTCAAAGGCAAAGATAACCAATGTTCCCACCAAGTCCCCTCATGTAGGGGGAACATTTATGAAAAAGGGTTGGAAGAAAGCACCTTGAAAATACTAGAAAAAAGAGAAAGGAGAAGGGATGACTAAATCAAAATAAATAAATAAAATATAAAATTACAAATACAATCTAAAGGGACCCTTGACCCTTTGGGGGTGGAATGATGTGTGGGAAACCATTTTCACCTTGTGATTGTCTCATATGCTTGTGGCCTTGGGATGTCAACCAATTTTGTTGCAAAGGCATTTGGAATATAGCACATATTGAAACTAGCTAAGGAATACAAAATTACGAACATCATTGTGCAAACCAACCCCAAAATGCTAACCACCTTGTTGAGAAGGAACATTCAAGGGTACAAAAAACTGGTAAATTATAGCCCATCATCAAGGAAGTTCGCTATTTCTCAAAGGATTTTGCTAATCTCTAGATAATTACCAATCCATGGAGAGGAATTAGTCTGATATCTTCTCACCAACCTAGCCTTTTCCGATCGTGAGCCTATTTGGACCATCACAAGTGGCACAATGTAGATAACAAAATTATAGCAGCCTTGGATGCCTTAATTGATAATGAAAAGGCCATATAATTGTAGGGCATCAATCATCCCTATCCTAATATCATGTTTTTATCATAAACTTCAAAGAGATTATTATGTGTGCAAACCTTGTTGCCACACCACACAAAATGGGGATGAAATGCACTCTATTGAAACCCATCCTCAAATGCACAAGATCTCAATGAAAACAATTAATGGGAACGTCATAATCACTGAGGAAATATGAATGAATAAGGAGTGACAATTCCATGTTCCTCCCAAATCTATCTCTCCCTTTTATGCCTAACTCCTCCATCATTGACGATGAAAATAGAACTGGTTATAATTTTTGTGCCTCCTTTTTACCAACCTGCTAATTGCAACTAGTTTTACTAAGGTTTTGGGGAATGTGTAGGCGCTTTGGGTGGTACTTACTAGCATGTGGCCAAGGAAAGTTGTAATGTTCCCTTTTCAAAATTACTTAATTTTGGATACCCGAAGCCCATTCCTTTTATTTTCCGTAGGCTAAAGGGAATTCAAGAGAAAAATAAATTGATTTGAGTGGGGTCTAAGGGTATTTTTATATTTTATTTGGAAAAAGGACACTTGAATTATATTTTAATCCAAAAAAAAGTAAAATAACATAATAATAAAACAAAGAACTATTTTTGGGGGCACTAACGATAGAATAATAATTAAATAAAACATTTTATTAAGAACAGTGTTTTAAAAACCGGTCAAACCGGAACCGGAACCGGCCGGTTTGACCGGTTTGAACAAAAAAAAGTTGAGTCGGCCTTTGAACCGGACCGCTAGGCCGGTTTTAGCCCAAACCGGCCGGTTCGTCTTTTTTTTCTGTGCGCGGCGGCAGCAGGTAAAAAACGCGTTTTTCAATGTTTTTTTTTATTTTTTATTGCTTCTAAAGTGACTAAACCCTAATTTAGTGTGATAAATACCCCCCCCTCTATCACTCCACACCTCTCTCATTGAGCATTTGTGAGCATTTGTGAGCAAAAGCAGTTGTGAGCATAAGATTGAAGAGTTTATTTTTTGTAGTGAGCTTGGAAGTTGGAGGCTTGGAGTTTGTTTGGCATTGCTTGTGGGCTCTTTGTGGTGATATTCGCATCCATTTGTGAGCACCTCACCTCTATTTGTGAGCACCTCTCTTATTTGCAAGGATTTGGAGGATTGGGGCAGCCTTGAATAGTGTTCATTTGGAGTTGTTTGGTATCAAGTGTGGACTCTTTGTGGTGGCATTTACATCTACATTTGGAGTGTGGGCTCTTTGTGGTGCTATATACAAGCTTGGAGCATTTACTCACCTCATTTGTGTGCACATTGAAAGGTATGTTACATTTTAAACTTGCCTCTTATTTGTAAATTTTATTAAAAAAGAAATAGGAAATTTATTTATTTTTTATTTGCATTTTCAGATTTGTTTGCATTTGCAATGGCCCCCAAATCAAAAGACCCTACATGGGCCCATGCAGACGTAATTGATGACCAAGTTTTTTGTAAATATTGTAAGAAACACATCAAGGGGGGGGGGGATTCATAGGTTGAAACAACACTTGGCTGGTCAAAGAGGCCAAGTTACCCCATGTGAGGCACCTGGTATTGATGACATTAGGTTGGAAATGAAAAACATGCTTGAAAAACATAGAGAAGAGAAGGCTAGGCAAAAAGAGATGGAAGCTGAAATAGGGAGGAGGGAACATGCCTTGAGTGTTGAAGGATCTTGCTCAGACCCTTCTGTGACTGTCAGAGACCCCTTTCAATATATACCTCCCCCATCCACTCATAGTCGAGAAAACCGGCCTCAAAAAAGAAAGAACATTCAAAGTTTTTTTCCATCTTCCACACCTGCCACTGCTAGTGCCTCTATGCCAACACAAAATCAGCCTACCTTGGATAACCATTGGAAGAAGCAATACAAAGAAGCAGCTTTTGAGTACATTGCTAGATGGTGGTATGATGCAGATATCCCTTTCAATGTTGCCCGCTCACCTTATTACCAGCCGATGTTTGATTCCATTGTTGCTGCTGGTAAGGGCTTCAAAGGCCCTAGTATGCATGACTTGAGAGGATCACTTTTGAAGAAAGAAGTTGCATCCATAGATGAATATTTGAAAGGTTGCAAAGCTTCATGGGCCAAAACAGGATGCACTATCATGTCAGATGGGTGGAGTGATGGCAAGAACCGCACAATAATAAATTTTCTTGCCTCTTGTCCACAAGGTACCATGTTTTTGAAATCAGTAGATGCATCTGATAGGGTAAAAGATGCAAATTTATTGTTTGAGCTTCTGGATGAGATTGCTTTAGAGGTGGGGGTAGAAAATGTTGTACAAATCATAACAGATAATGCATCTAATTATGTTTTTGCTGGTAAGATGTTAGAGGCTAAACACAAAACAATATTTTGGACTCCATGTGCTGCACATTGCCTAGACCTCATGCTTGAGGATATAGGGAAAAAAGATTGGATCAAGAACACTGTAGAGCATGGCAAGAGCATCACCAAATACATCTATAATCACTCATGGGTATTGAACCTAATGAGGAAGAACACTGAGGGCAGAGAACTTGTTAGGCCAGCCATCACGAGATTTGCAACGAACTTTCTCACGTTGCAATCTCTTATTTCCCAACAACAGAACTTGAAAAGGATGTTTTCAAGTGATGAATGGAATGCATCAAAGTGGAGCCGGAAACAGGATGGGAAAGACACAAAGAAGAAACTTTTTGATAATTTATTTTGAAAAAAAACAGCAGAGATTGTGAAAGTTGCTGAGCCTCTTGTTAAGGTGTTGCGGTTGGTGGATGGGGAAAAATTAGCCATGGGCTATATTTATGAGGCTATGGATCAGGCAAAGGAGCGGATAAGGGCAGCATACAAAGACAGGGTAACTAAGTATGGGCCTATATGGGAGATCATAGATAATAGATGGAACAATCAACTCCATCGACCTATACATGCAGCTGGGTATTTCTTGAACCCAAAATATCATTACAGAGCTCAGCTTGGAGAAGATCAAACAGGAGAAGTAAAAGATGGTTTGTACGAGTGCCTAGAGTGCATGGTCCCTGATGAGATGCAACAACTTGAGGTTCACCGACAGATCAGCTTCTTCAGCAGAGCCACAGGAACCTTTGGGAAAAACCTTGCAAAGATTGCAAGGGATGTGGACCAACCAGGTAAGAAATTCTAAGTTTTTTGAAGTTCATTTGATTAAAATTTTTAATGAATAATCATGAATTTTTAGCATAAGACAATATTTTTCTAATTAGTTGAATTACGCTTTAACCTTTAAGTTATAAGTTTATGTTTTACTTTTAATTTTTAACTGTGTTTTTAACTTTTTGTTGTCATTGTTTATTTACATTTTTTATCGCAGCACATTGGTGGGATTCATTTGGTAGTCAGTGTCCTCAATTGCAAAAGTTTGCAATTAGGATCCTGAGCCAAACTTGCAGTGCTTCGGGGTGCGAGCGCAACTGGTCTGTCTTTGAGCGGATTCACACGAAGAAGAGAAACCGTTTGGAACAACAACGGTTGAATGATCTTGTCTTCGTGCAGTACAACCTTCGGTTAAGGCGTAACCAGTTGTTGAACCGAAGACCTGATACTGATCCCATTGTCTTGGATGATATAGATCCAACTTCAGAATGGGTAGAGGAGAGTCAGCCAGCAGAGTTTGATCCCGATGACTTGGGGTGGATGGGTTTGGATCAAGAATCTGATGAGCCATTAGCAGCACAGCCGCCATCGTCACGAGACACAGCAGGCACTAGTCGCACTCGTGCTACTCCCCAACCCCGTGCAGCTCCAGTTGTTGCAGATGTACCTGAGGATTTGGATGAGTCCAAGTCAGAGCCATAGGCCAGTGATCATATTGATGAGGATGACCTTGAGGATTCCATTTCCAGCAGCGGTGCAGAGTTTGATCATGATGATTGATCATTGATGTCATCTAGTTTATTCTAGAGTTTTGTAACTTGTAGTATTTGTAATGTATCAATGATCATATCATGTTGTTTTTTTGGAGTCTTGAACTATGGAGATTGATCATTGGAGACCATTTAGAGCCTCATTGTCTATGTATTTTGTTTCGAAATCTCATCTATGATATATGTATTGTGTATTGGACTTGGAGTTCGTGCCATTTTGCTATAAACACCTTTCTTGCATATATATAAGAGAAAACTTTGCATATTCTATGTGTACTTGTTGGAATTATGGCTTTTAACCTTTCAAATATATTATTTTCATTAAAAATATAAAATTTTATGTATTTTTTAGTAAACCGGTTCATTAAGTTTGAACCGGTCCGGTTCCGATCCGGACCTTGGCCGGTTCCGAGTCCGGTTCCGATTTTTAAAACATTGATTAAGAAGACATCTTGGAAATTTATCAACTACTTCTTTGCTTGTAAGTAGCTTCTACTTCTACATCAACAACAGAGGACGAAATCTCTCATTTGCATACAGGTCTAAGGACGAAATCCCTCATATCTAAGCTTGACAATTCCATTTAGGGGTTGCAGTGGTCATTCAAGGTATTGATGTTCATCCAATTCGGCTAGGGCACACTTTTCAGGCTTAATTCTCCATCCAAAACAGTAAGTACAGCTAGGACTTCAATATGTGGGGGCAAATTTCAGTCAAAATAGCTTGCATGCTCTTATCTTTCATCTATCTTTTCATTTAGAATATCAATTGTAAAAAAATAAGTGTTCGGACACTGTTATTTTTTATTGTACTTGATTTGAGGTCAATAAATAAAAGTCTGTTTTATGGCACACTGGGGTTGTTTTTAAAATTACAAAATCATATTGTCGTTGTCATAAAAATCAATTTTTATATTGCTGACCTAGGGTTTTGACAAAAATATCCAAGTTTATCTAAAGTATTTTTCAAGGATATTATAGTGGTTGCAATGACAATTCAGGGTGCAAGTGTTACGCATGTTCAGCTCCAAACAATTGTATTCAAACACTGGTATTTTTATTGTAGTTGGTCTGTATTCAATAAATAAAAGACTATTTTTACGCATTATGGTTCATTGTTTTTATATAGAAAAATCATATTATGGTTGTTATAAAAGTTAGTTTCGTAATACTGCTGCCCTAAGAATTTAACAAAATATCCAAATCTATTAGAAATTATTTTTGGGGGTAAAATAGTGATATCAGAGCAAATTTCCTCCCAGCCTACGGAAGTGTTAAAAAAACAAAAACTGCAGCTTTGAATTTTATGTAGGGTAGTGACAGAGAAGTTAAGTACCAGCAAAGAGAGAAATAAAGCTTTAAAAAAGCCGAAGGAATGATTAAGGCAGTAAGATCCTGAAGTTGTTTTTAGGAAAAGACGGACAATATTCTTGTCAATTTGTGGATCAAATAGAGAAGGAATCCATGACCATGTTAATTCAAGCAAAGTTTTTACAACAGGAAGAAAATTTAGATCCCATTCAAGAAGTGTTGGTAAAAATAGAAAAAGTACAAACTTGAGGGCCCCAAATTCCTTGACCAGTATCAAGGGATGCATGATTATCTTAAATTTGAAGTTTCCTTTCATGATTACTTGGAGTTACTCAAAATGAGGAATCCAAATAAAAGAGGGCTTAGTGAATACATAAGAGGGTTGAAGAAGAAAGAACAATTAGTGTTGCAAAAAATTGAGAGGAAGCAACCCATGAAGGAATCCACCATGTAAGAGGAAGTTGAAAAAAAAATTCTTGTTTAAGAAGCACCTATCAATCTCCCAAAGATTGCATTTGTGCCATATGAAGGGGATTTGCATAATAGTTAAAAGTGAGGAAGTCAGGGGCGAAAGGACATCACTTGTTGGATGCAACAAGCTCAAGATGGAAGAAGGTGCACCAAATCATGAACAATCCTCTGAACTTCCAAAGGGTAAGCCATTGATTGATTTTCGGAGTAGCATTATGGATGGATATGCATTGGCGGAGAACATTTTGACTAGCACTAAATCGGGAGTCTTGAGTCCCAAAGATGGAGGTGTTGAGGGTATCTCAACAATTCCTATTCTGGCACAGGAAGGTGAGCACTTTGATTACAGCCTAAGGTATACAAAAATTTCAGATTTGTTGCTCCCTATTATGTTATTTCAAGATAGGATGAAGGATACAACTTGTAGCATAGCATGCACCTAAGGAAAATGACTCAACAGATACTAATGTTGGCATTGAGCTTGTTGATATTTTCAAATCAGCAACTAACGATATAAGCAATTTGGGCAACAATTTGGACAACAGCAGTTGTTTAGACAACGCCAGTTTTCACAATCATTTATGCCGGCATCACATGAAGCATTAAGGGTTGGGAATTGCAAATTCCCACGGTGGATTTGGGATCCCGGCTTGCAATTGCTTGAGGGCAAGCAATTCTGGGAAGGGCGGACTGTAATGTCCCATTTTCATAAATAATTGATTATGGATACCAGAAGTCCATTCGTTTTATTTTTCGTAGGCTGAGAGGAATTAAGGAGGAAAGTAAATTAATTTAAGTGGTCTAAAGGTACTTTTATATTTTATTTGGAAAACGACACTTGAATTATATTTTAATCCAAAACAAAAGTGAAATAACATAATAATAAAATAAAGAACTTTTGTTTTTGGGGGCACCAAAAATAGAATAATAATTAAATAAAACATTCTATTATGGGGCGCCAAAGATAGAATGGGTTGCATGAGCATCAAGATCCTATTTTTAGGATGGAGAGAGGATAAAACAATTTTATATTGGTATTCCTATTTTTAGGATGGGGTGCCAACTTTGGAGAGGGCCTTGGAAGTTATAAAGGCAGATTTGAGATTTATTATTCATACATCTTGAAAATTCATCAATTATTTTCTGTGTCTGCAAGTAGCTTCAGCTTTTGCAACAGCAATAGGGGACGGAATCCCTAACTTCTCAGCTGGGCAATTCCATTTCAGGGGTTGTTGTGACAATTCAAGGTGCAAGTGTTCCGCCAATTCAGCTCCAAACAATTGTATTCAGACACTGGTATTTTTATTGTAGCTGGTTTGTATTCAATAAATAAAAGACATGTTTTTTACGCATTATGGTTTGCTGGTTTTATATAGAAAAATCAGATTATCATTGCTGTTATAAAAGTTAGTTTTGTAATACTGCTGACCTACAATTTAACAAAATATCTAAATCTGTTAGAAATTATTTTCAGGTATATTACACAAGCTTGGAAATATCGTTGTTCAAAGTTATATTTTGGGTGAAGGCCTCTACCATCTGGGCTGAATTCGGGCATCACTGTATGAATTAGACCTTCAAGCTCTCGGTGGCTGCACCCATTCCCTTTCTTCAGGATAGCCCTTTGAGGGAACCCATGCTCCTTCCCTTGACCAAATTTTTGTACTTGAGTTCTCAAAATTTACCATGTCAATGGAAATTTAATTTGTTAATTTGTTTGGTCCGTCTACTATAAACCCCACTCCCCAAGATATGAGAGCCAAAACCCAAATTACTATTACAAACCCCTCGGGCCTAAACCAGTAATTTCCATCAAAAGAATGGGAATGCTGCCATAAGGGTCAAAGAAATTAAAGAGATGATTAATTTAATAGGGAAGCAAATGAAAAATTCTGTCTACACTTAAAGACATGGTGCTGGCCTTGATTCTCCAAAGTTTTCAACGTGTGGTTGATATCATGGGCTTTGGAGGCGATGCCCAAAAGAACCATTTTCAACTTCAAGAATCGTTTGCACAATTCCCTTGATGAAACCACATCTATCCTATGAGAAGCCCTGATTCAACGAGGTGGCTAAATAGGGTGCTACTTATCCAGTATTTAGAACTGGGCAATAGGGGAATGTGGGTTAAGGTGGTGGTGAACAATCCCAATTCTGGCACTCCTTACAATCCAGGGTTATTTTTTGCTTCGTTGTAAGCATCAACTATGAACTCACAGGTTACCTCGACATATGGCACCACTACAAATGTCCTGCTACGAATTTCATGCAAAACAGATAATATTTCAATATTGGTAATGGGTCTAAAATAATTGTAAACCAGTTAGTGAGGTGTTGCTGCCTAGATGTTTTTCTTGTTAAGAATTTTAGCCTTCATAACATGGAAGGTGTCTAGATTAGACAATTCTACAGATTATGATGTGTAATATCTTTCCTGAATTGCTATACTTTCTCCTCCCGTTCATGTTCAAATAAATGTTACATAACTATAACAATGTCCAAATTTTAAGTAATCGTTGATTTCTCAAATGCAGTCAATGCCTCAATCAGCTGGTCAAGTATTTAAGTAGCCCTCAAAACTCATTTGCAGTGTCACAGTAATAAGATTTAGGTTTAGGCTTGCTAAAAGCTTTAGATGATTTTTTCCTTTATTATTTGCTTTAAAGTATTTTTATTTTAAGAGGGGACGGACCCGTGCTAAAAAGGCATAACTATAACAATGTCCAAATTTGAAGTAATCGTTGATTTCTCAAATGCAGTCAATGCCTCAATCAGCTGGTCAAGCATTTAAGTAGCCCTCAAAACTCACTTGCAGTGTCACAGTAATAAGATTTAGGTTTAGGCTTGCTAAAAGCTTTAGATGATTTTTTCCTTTATTATTTGTTTTAAAGTATTTTTATTTTAAGAGGGGACAGACCTGTGATAACAAGGCACTGGGGATGTTCCCATGTCCATCTACCTTGAAGTATGAATCCCTGAAGGAGATGCATGCGCCGCAGAAGGTAAGTGACATCCTTTTTTAAGTATTTTGTTTATTCTAGTGTCCAAAGTGAAAAGTACAAACATATTAATTACTTGATATGCTAATCTTTAATTTAGAAAGAAAAAAAAAGTATGATAGTGAATTAGTAGATTTTATAGCAAAAGTAATCGAAGGATTTACAATAACGAATTTAAAAGATTAAAAGAATATATACTTCCAGTATCACACTTTTTTAAATGTTCAAATATTATCAGAAGGTTCTCAACTTCTCAGTGAAATATTATTGAACATGAGACAGCATCAAGTAGAGAGGATAGTGAGTGCAAACCAGACAAAGACGGCATTTTAACCAGTAACATATATCCTATTTGTGACTGTGTATATGTTCCCTAACAAGAAAAGAAGTTCAGCGGAAACAATTGAAAAGAAATATGAAGCCATGAGCAAGCGTACTGTGCATTTTTAGAGGATGCAAAATATAGGAAAACAACAATTTTGTGAATTGTGTTGTGTACAGTTTTGATGGTCGATGCCCTAACTGAGGTCAAAACTAAAGGAACAATGACTTGCAAACATATTTATTGAGGGTTTTCAACATTTGAACCCTAACCAATTTGTGTATCGATATTTTTATCACATTCTTTTCCATATTTTCAGAAGTATTATACTTTAATTGCAGATGAGAGATAGCAAAACATTGATTTACATTTGAAGAACACATTGGTAGGTGTTGTTAAGTAAATAAATGGATAAGACATTGTTAACTAATGTTTTGAGATTTCCAAAGGTCGACATTTTGCAGTGGTATTGCCTGCATCAGTTGTACAAGTAGTGTAACAGAAAAAAGACAGTGTTCATTCAGATCTAAAATGATTGGTTATCCTTTAGTGCATGAAAGGCCACCCTTGGAGCATGATAAAGAGGCTCAGATCCAGATGAACGCCACTGTGTGAGTGACAGAGTTGGTGTTCAGTTTGTTGAAGGAGTAGGGAGAAAGGTTGCAGAGAGGAGTTGAGCGAGCAAACAACAGAGTGATTGTTGTAATTGTTCTTTAAGCTCTTTGTACAATTGTCTTTTGCCATAACTTGCATAGTTACCAGGAAACGTGGGGTTACAGATACCAGAACGGGGAGGGGGCGCCATTCAAATCAGAGTTCGTGAGTAAATGAATAAGGGTACTGCTATAGTGTATATAAATTTAGTCACCATAATAAGGAAGGTATGCAGTTGCCACTTCCAACTGGTTTTTCCGTACCTTGGGGTTTTCCAGATCAAAAGTTTTGTGTCTGTTGTTCTTGCTGTTCATGATTGATTACATTATAATTTATGTACCCCAAGTTCTGTTTCATGTTACAGCAGCAAACTACACTAACTCAAAGTCTCTAAGGCATTCCAAACACAAAATGTAGAGGTCATTATTAGGACAGCAAGTTGTGATTCTGCAAATTCAGGTAAGCAATTGAACTTGGGAGTTTAAAGATCAATTACAGGGCTTTCAAAGGCAATGACCATGAGAAACCTTCAAGAGCTAAATGGCACAATCAACTTTTTTGGCCAAGAATGACGTACAAAAGGATTTGAAATAAGTAGTTGTCAAAACTCTCCACAAGTTGTTCAGGTATTGGTATTTTTCCTCTTGAGATATAAATTCGGCTTTGACAAGTTTATGAAAGAATATATTGGGTTGACAAGAAAAAGGGTATTTAATCCTTGAATCATAACAGGACTGTTGAAGGCTATAATCACGAGAAACCTGAGGTCTAGTGGTCTACAGAAAACAACGGAAGGATCCTAACGTGTGTGGTCAGATTGCATCAGAGAATCTATAAGCTCTATCAGCAGGGCATTGCATCTCAAAAATGTCCATAAGGATTGACTTTATGATAGTGGGTGTAGTTTAAGGGAGTGGTCAAAGTCAACAATAATGACATGGTATGGATGACTAATTATTTAAAATATAAATGCAACCTCATAGACCACTGAAAGACATTTTTAAATATCAACGATGGAAAACTTTAGCTGAGCCATACAAATAAGCCTCCATGAAAGAGGTCCCCAAGCAAATTATTTAAAATATAAATGCAACAAACAAGCCATAAACCTAAGTGATTGATGCAAATAGGTAATGAGAATTTTGTTAGCTCTTATGCAATAGCATACCTGAAATTAGTTTAAGGGAGTGGTCAAAGTCAACAATAATGACATATTATGGATGACTAATTAGAGGGATCAAAAGAAGTTACCAGGTGGGATTCGTAAGGGGAAAGAACTATATGGTCAACCAATGGAAGGGAGGTTAGAGATACTTGTAGATAAACAATACGCAAAGCAATGCAATGACTTGCACAATAATCTCTGCCAGGTAGAGTTGCCAACAAAGAGAAACAAAAAAGGTGGCTGTAAGAATAAGGAAACCTTTTTAGTATTAACCACTAATGAAGACCAAATTGTGGAATTGCCACAAATTGATCTTGTGCCTCTTATGACCCAACCTCATAGACCACTGAAAGACATTTTTTAAATATCAACGATGGAAAACTATAGCTGAGCCATACAAATAAGCCTCCATGAAAGAGGTCCCCAAGCAAATTATTTAAAATATAAATGCAACAAACAAGCCATAAACCTAAGTGATTGATGCAAATAGGTAATGAGAATTTTGTTAGCTCTTATGCAATAGCATACCTGAAATTTTCTAAACAGCTACACCCCAACTCATACAAATTGGATTGGGTGCAAGATAGGGCCTGAGGTGTATGTAATCCACTAGCATTTAGTGAGTTTCAATTTGGAACCATGTGTAAATGAGTTGACAATAGATGCATTTCGCATGTCATATTGTCACATACTTTAGGGAAGGCCAAAACACTATGATCAAAATGCATGATGGGAAAGCAAAGATGTATATGACTTTGTAAAGGATATCAGGCCGCATAGATTAGTTCCAATAAAAAAAGAAATAAAAACAACAGCTTAAACTTTTATCACAAGCATTAGGCCTTCATTTTTCAAAAATAATAGATGAGGAAAAATCAGCTTTTAGGATGTACAATTTGGAAGAAGACATTCAAAGATTGTCATGTAAGGATATTTGGCCCAAAAAGTTGCCAGCCGATTTCTCTCCCCAAAGAAAGGCATCTCATCAAATTGATTTGATACAATGTGCTGTCTTAGCCTAGAACGGCAACCTATCACGCTTCTACCAAGAAAGATGAAGAGATAGGGAGATAGGTAAAGAACTATTGGGAAAATGGCATGCTTTCTATTTTAAAAGTCATTATTAAGAACCAATTCTTGATGACTTGAATGGATGATCTTATTGATGTCTCGCATGGATCACAACCCTTTTCCTCAATTTGAGGAGCTACTCTCATCAAATTCACATCATGGAAGGAAATGAATGAAAGACTGCTTTTCCCTAGTGAAACAATTCGTTGGTAAAAGCAGGACTAGTCAAATAAGTAAGGGTTTGTTTGGGTTAAGACTCGTAATACTACAATAATGAATCACCGTGTAACTACAAATATCTCTGCATAAGCTGTGTAATATCTCATACTTGGATCTGTTTAAATGTCCATAGCATGAGAGGAAAAGTGTAGAGATCTGACAAATAAACCCTGAATTTCTCTCAGTTTGTTATTTTTGTATCCCGAGGAGCATCCTGCATATGAAGATCATGACATCAAGACGCAATAAATTTGTTTGCCTATAAATGATTCCTTTCACAAAGTTGGCTTGAAAGAGACAGATAGAAGATAAGTACCAAGAAAACAAAATGGAAAAAAATAGAAGAGAGAAATATAACATAAATGAAGAACGTGATTAAGAAGTGAACGAAATGATAATGTTTAGCACAGAAGATGATATTTTCACAAAGAAAATTTAGAAAATGTGCCATACCCGATACCGGCAAAAGCACATTATAAAAGCAGAGGTTCAAAAGCATCAGACTTGTGATCATAAATTAGTGTAAACTCGTGCAATCAGAGTGAAGAGGATTGGGTGCTTCCCTCTTGAGGACTGGCAATTCTACAATAACTCCCATGTTTGTGATTTAACTAATGATCATTGCCCTTGAAATTTTATTTTCCATATTTAAGAAGCCAGAAGAAGAAATCTGAAAAATGTGAGAAAATAAATCAATAGAAATTTGCATCTTTAGGTTATAAAAATTCCTCTGAATCCTTTTTAATGCTCCTTTTCTGTATGTGCTCTGTTCTAAACTAAAAAACTGTTATTTGTCTCCTCAAACCCGAACCTTGAGTAACTTTTTTTGTTTCTGTACTTTGGGCTCTTCTTTTTGTATGTAGGGTAAACTATTAGTAGAGGTCCGAGGATTTGGTTAAAAACTAACCTTTAGTTTTTAGTGAGATACAAGAATAATGTTCTTATGATGTGGATGTTTCAGAATGCCTAAGATACGGGGAATACGCCTTGACTATATCCAGGACATCCCCTTTTTCTGGATACAACCAGATGCCCCCAATCAAAATGGTAGCGAGCATTTCCTACCATCCAACTCTTAGATATGCTAGGAATACAAGGAACGTATCCCTAGGAAACAAAGGTATTCACATTTTAGACAATAGGCATGAGGAACAATCTTTTAGTAAAGTAAATATAAAATCCCATCCCCTTTCTTTACCAGAGAAGCCCGTCATAACTGCTCCTTCACTACCTCAACAGGAGACTACTTTGTTGGCCCTGATATAATTGGAAACTTAGTCGTGAAGCAATAACAGGGATTCTTTGAAGAAAGACAATAGTAGATCAAAATCAGATGGATTATTTTCACCATACAATCTGCCGCTGTTAAAATTCAAATAAGCTACACAAAAAAAATCTTCAATTCAATCATGCGGGACTTGATTACATTAGAGAGAGGTTACATATAAAGATTGAGTAGCTCCTTGGAGCAAGGAGCCTAGCTTCATCCTCTATCCCCACAATATCTACTCTAATCTCCCAATCTAACATATTCTCCCTCATATCTCTCTCATCCCTATTCTTTCTCCCTGGAATCACTCTCACTATCTAGTGTGAGTTGTACTCACATACAACTTATTACAATTATTCTATAATTCCTCACAAACTCACATTACATTATGTTATTATTTATTATCTCACACTCACTCACAAACATATTTTCTCATGTGAACACTAACAAAACATAAATATCCGTAACATTCCCCCCCTTAGTGTGAACATGGGGAAAACATCAATCTTGTACTGCAATGTGCCACCTCTGCAAGCTCAATCTTATTATTTACAAGTGGTTGACCAACAACCAAAACAAGATGGTTTTGACCAAGATTGACCAACAACCTCAAATCTAGCATGATGGTTTTGACCAAGGATTGACCAACAACCTCAAATAAAATGGGATGGTTTTGAACAAGATTGACCAACGACCTCAAATCAGAGAAGATGGTTTTAAATGTGGTTAACCAACAACCATAATATCATTAGGTTGCAATATTTTATCAGCTCTCAACATTTTCTGACATAAGGGGAAAATATAAAGAAATTATGCTCACATATCATATGAATAGGAATGTATCATTTGTTCTTACTCACCAAAACACACCACACTAAAAATATGAAAATCAAACAATGAGGACCAAGTCCTCATCACCTCATGTAGCCTCTGTCGTTGATTGTTGCCACTCGATCTCACACGGTACAACCAGTTTCTGCTGCTGCTAGTTGCTAGTCTCGACATTTATTGATTCCACGCACTTTATTCACCACTACTGCAATGTGCAGCCCCGTCACTGGCGGCTTGAGAGAGGACGCTGAAAGTTACCTCCATCCTCCAGTATAATGTTGCTTAGTTACTCAATAAATTGAAAATTAAGCTCAACTTTAGAATCCCCCCCAAGATGGAAAGACACTGAAGACGTCGGTTTCAACCGAAAATGTGTCTCAATACAAATGCTACTGACAACAATTCACTAACAAAACAATTAATACGAAAATTTAAAAGTATATTTAATTACTTTTTATTACAATACTATAAACCAGTTACTATAGACCAGTAACTTTGACTGGACAAATAATGATTCTCAATTTGACAATAGCCACTGAACTAAACAACAATGGACTAGCCATAACTACAAAGATGATCAGGTAATACTCAAAGAATAATATTAGTTGACACTTATATCCTAACCTAACACTTAAAATTATTGATAGTGCAATCAAATAATTTAAGCCAAAAACAGATAAAACAAATTGATAAACCATAGTCTAAATGCCTCATAAACAAAATCTAAAAACTCAAAACTTTTCAAACATTTCATAAATCATCTAACACTTGTTTAGACACAAACAAATTATGAATTAAAAAATCGACACACTGAATTGACAATAAAATAGACTTAAAGTGTAGCTAAATAAAACTTCCACTCTTCTTCATACGGAACTGAGTAAAGGTCAAAATGTACAAAACTACTTCAGGAGAATGGAAACTAATGGTGACAGGTTACACGACATACGAGTCTAGCCTTCCATGTTTTCAATAGACATTGATAGATTCACAGAGAGCTCGCACTGTTTTGTTGGGCCCTCCTCCTTTTAGAGAATTCTTCATTGCTAAAAAGCGCTCTAGACATATATTAATCCTGACTTCATCAAATAGAGTGCATACAGTCCAAAGATAGACTGTTGGAGCTCTTTGCTTGGGTCCTTGGTCATGAATCCATAAAGGGAAATCATGCAGCACGACCTGTGAATGTACAGCCCTGAGTTGTCAATGGCACATGAGTGAGGAGATTTCAATGACAACCAAGTCTAAATTTTCCAGTACTGCACAAAATGATCAACAAATTTCTCTCACACGAGTCAATCTTCCCTGCCGTTTGCTAAAAAATAGTTAAGCTTTTCTCCCATGAGGAATAGATAGTGCACAGTTGAAATATTTACAAATCAGACCTTTGATGTCAAAATACAACAACACCAAACTAAAATGCAAGAATCGTATAGAACTTCCCGAGTGGTGGATGATTAGGAGCCTTCTCTTGAATTATCTAGAAAACTATGCTAATCTTTGAATGAACCGTGTGACTAAGTTTTCAAGCACTTCTAAAACTGATGTTCCTCGCTTAGCTAATCACAATGCTATAGTTGCATAAACTGATGATAACGTTATACAAAATGTATAATCAAGTCTCCCATTAGTTGGGCAACTAATTTATCTATGAAGTTGCCCCACCCCACCTTATTCTTCTATTATAAAACTGGATCAACCTGCTTTGATACCAATTTTAAAATTCAAACAAGCTACACACAAAAAAAAAATCTTCAATTCAATCATGCGGGACTTGATTACATTAAAGAGAGGTTAAATATAAAGATTGAGAAGCTCCCTAGAGCAAGGAGTCTAACTTCATCCTCTATCCCCACAATATCTCCTCTAATCTCCCAATCTAACCTGCTTTCCCTCGTATATCTCTCATCCTGATTCTTTCTCCCTAGAATCACTCTCACTATCTAGAGTGAGTTGCACTCACGTACAACTTATTACAATATTATTCTATAATTCCTCACACACTCGCATTACATTATATTTATTATATATTATCTCACACTCACAAACATAGTTTCTCATGCAAGCACTAACAAAACATGAATATCCATAACAGCTGCTACACTTGGAAACCTATTATATCTCCAAAGGAATCAATCCAGAGGGCAACTAGATGCTCCATCAAAGCAGTTTACATAAAGTAGCACCGGATGCTCTCAGAATATATTGATATATCATAGAAAAATATAGCATAAGCTAGTCACAGATTTAATCATGTCAGTAACTTTGACAATCAACATTGAAAAAATAATATGCATGTATAGCTATCACACATAGAATCAAAGAGATGAAAGGGACATTTACACACCTTGAAATATTATGGTTAAGAATCAAAATGCTCAGCACTAAGTGAGAATGCAATGCCTGAAGAACGTACTTAAACAATTATGTAACCAAAGAATTAGCATAACTTATAAACATGCATAGAAATTCACCTTTCCTCTTGGGACATTCCAGAATGAATGCAAATAGATGGAAAATTGCACTCCACAAGCAGCTTGTTGAGCTCAGCTGCTCTACTTACACTCCTGACAAAAATAACAACTTGATTGAAATCTAGTGCATCCATCAGATCATTCAGCTTCCGGTTCTTTTCAGACTCGCTAAGCTTGATGTAGTGCTGCCAGACAATTAATGAATCAATAGAAATCAATCTTGATATGATAGATTTAAAAGAAATAAAGAATTTAAAAATGTCAAATTAAGTATTATAGCGAGTAAAACCTGCACTAATCCATGCAATGTCAATTTTGCCTCATCATCAACATATATCTCCATGGGCTGTAAATGGAAACAAGCGCACAGAAATATTAGGTGAGGTGATTGGTAAAGAAAAGCCTCCATCGCATTCGCTTCTTTGGTGTACAAGAAATAAATGTTCACAGCATCTCCGTCCAATTTCTCTCTATACTCTGAATCTAATACTTGACAATTGCAGCTAGTATATCCTTCAGATGTGCAAAGCTAATTGGCAAACTCGTGGAAAATCTACCTCTTTGCAAGCCCTCAAGTAGAGATTTGTGCTTGGTAAGGATTATATTAACTTTTATTAGCTTACTATAGAGCTACAGTTGAGCAGTTCACTATATGTTTGATGAAAGTAGGTTGAGATGCATGTATCTGGGAATAATCTGGCAGAACCTACAACCCGGATTTACACACCCGCAATTCTTCGACATAGCCTCCACCATTGAATGTCCCAAAAAAAAACACGTTCCATTTTGATGACGAAACAATAACATATGACAGTATACCATGAACACTACTGTTTATTAATAATAAGCTGTAGTGTCAAGAAAGGCTACAGTGACTCGTGAAGCTTGGACAAAGTACTTAGGACATGGGACATTACATCTTGCATAAATCTCTTGCAGACCGGTCGAATTTCTTTGCTCAGAGTTGCTGAAAACATCATTACTTGTTTGTCATGAGGAGTCATCTTGAAAATCTCCTGTATGTCTCTCCTCATGTCTACAGTTACACAGCATGCACTTTCAGAAATATCAGAAACAAAAATCTCGAAGAACAAAACAAGGACAAAGCTCTACATGTCCTCCCAAAGAAAAAGATATGCATTAATTTAACAAGACAGAACAACACTGGATTAAAATGTGGAAAAAAACATACCAAGAGATTCTAGCATTTTGTCACACTCGTCAAGAATAAAATGTCTAACGTTTCTAAGATTAAGTTCTCTATCCCGTGCCAATGCCAAAACCCGTCCAGGTGTTCCAACAACAATATGAGGACATTCATTTTTCAGTAACTCCTTGTGAACTCTCACGTGCACACCTCCATAGAATACTGCAACCTTTACGTCCGGCAGATAGGTGCTAAACCTCTCAAATTCGTGGCATATCTATACAGTTGGAGAAAAAAAGATTTATAAGCGGACTGCGAAATAGGACTAGATTAATAAGTTGCCACCAACCATGAGGCAAACAAGTAAATTACCATCACAAGTTATAGGGGTACTTCAAATAAAAACCTTATTAATTACCTGATATGCCAATTCTCGAGTATGGCACAGCACAAGAGCAGCAACTTGCCCAGCAACAGGTTCAATTTGCTGAAGAGTTGAAAGCACAAAGACAGCAGTCTTCCCCATTCCAGATTTTGCTTGGCAAATCACATCCATACCAAGGATGGCCTGAGGAATGCACTCATGTTGCACTGAAGCAGAACCAAACGAATCCGATTTGAAGAAAGTCTGTTAGGCTTACATGTTTTGAGGGTTGTTTCATTTTGAAATTTTTTTAAGCAAGTCATCTTTATTCTCTGACTGTAGTAGTTTAGGACAGGACAAGTAAATTATTTACCTGCAATTTTCCAGGAAATATTTAGAAAATGGGACACTTGATAAAATGGTCAAGTGTACAACATATAATAATCTACTAGAATCACGACATTTAATAAAATGCAGGAAGCAAAAATAGGCAACAATTTCATACAAAGCTAAAATATAAAATCTGCTAGTTTAGTAGGTCATAACTCATATAACTAGTTACCACCTTCACATTTCTTTTTTTATCTGCAAATGGGGGGGCTATTCAAGCACACCCATCTACTAATTCAATGCCAGCTAGTGCTCCTCGTAATTTTTTTATAAAAGAATATGTTCGTGAATTTGAGTCATGCAAGGCATGCAATGACTAAATATGAACACATTGTGCAAACTTAGATGTCCTGAGCACTGGATAAAGGTATATATTTTCTTGCCTTCTTAATTAATCTTCCAGATTAAAGTCATGTCAATGAAATCAGGAACTGTACAAGAAATCCAAATGAACTCTGAAAAAACACACATTTACAAGTATATTACCAGTCAAGACATGAATTGTGTGTCTCCCCTACAAATTGAAATCTTAAATCCTAATATTGTCCCTTAGGATTCCACAGCCTCAAGTCATGGATGCTGATTTAGCAAACAGAACAGCTCAAATAATCATCCTTAATGCAATGCTCTATGACTCCAGAATGAATATGCAAACACATTCCATCATTCTCAACCCATTTGGATGAAGTTGTTAAGATGGATATACAGCATTTGCTGATGCTACTTATTTTAACAAAAATGCAGTCTAAGCAAGGAGGATATTGAAGATATGATAATCGAGTTCAATCACTCTCAAAGCTCAAACCAAAAAAGTAACAGTTACAGGTCTGTAGTTGAAAACGTAAGCCTGTACGAAGATTTTAGGCAAATTGAATTCTCTTCTTAAAAACAATAATTTCCAATTTTTGATGGAAATCTAGCGAACACAGTGACTGCAGTTGCAACCACTTCATGGCTATAACATGCTCTTTAGGTGTACCTTGCCCAAGTAGGACAGAGAGAAGAAATCAAATGAGAGAAAATCTTAAATGAGTACAACTACAAGAAATTTCAGACACCTTGCAAGCACAACAGAGGTGGAAGTACAAGACAACAAAGTAATCTCACATTTTTTATAGACAGAGGAAATAGGTCAATCAATCAAAACCCAATTCAGTTCAACCAGTAAAAGAAATGGGACACACTTCACTGTTGCTAGATTGCATATTTAAAATTCTATCACAAGTAAAGATCGTTGAAACCTTCTCCCTTATTTGTAACCAAACACAAAATGGATTTTTTCTATCCAATGTACGCCTTGCAAATGTAAGACAGAGGGAAAAAACAAATGATGGTAAATCCTGAATGATTGATTCTCTTTTTCTTTTTTACAGAATTTCGAGATTTCGGCAACTTTGCAGGTACAAGATAGGTGGAAATACAAGATAAAATAGTAATCTCAAAATACACTCAATAAACAGAATGGTGACAAGATTTAAAGTAAATCAACCACCAATTACTTAGACCAGTATAAGAAATGGAAGACACTTCACACTTGCTGGATTGCATATCTCCAATTTTATAGCAACTCCAGGTAAAGATAGTAGAAACCATTTATCCCTTGTCATTAGATACACTGATTGGATATGGAGAACAAACAGCTTAGAACTCAGAACCTGGGTAAGCTCCAAAATGAAATAGAGAAGTTAAATAAATTGATGCATAAGGGAATATAAACAAGGAGGCAATAAAAGATATTGTGATTGAAAGTTGAATGATATAATGATGTATAGGATACTGAGGAATGTATAACAATAGGTAGCATAACTCACGTGGTTATAGTCATCAAAGCAGGGGTTTTAATTTTAGGATGTGTCGTTTCTTTTTAAGACAGTCATGTGGCCAGGGCTGTACTTATGGAGCTGAATTTGATTCTTGAGTTATCTCTTTCTATAGTAACAACATAAAAATACCACGACAGTTGTAAGAAGTATTAGCCATGTATGTGTCGTTTCTTTTTAAGACAGTCATGTGGCCAGGGCTGTACTTATGGAGCTGAATTTGATTCTTGAGTTATCTCTTTCTATACTAACGACATAAAAATACCACGACAGTTGTAAGAAGTATTAGCCATGTATGTTTTCTAAGATATAATATTCATTTGGTTTATCCTCTTTCAAACACATCCATGCATCATACACAAAGCACAAACAACTCCTCCAAGATAAACAATATGGAAAAGATGCTGAAAAAAAATTAAGTTAATTCATAGAGTCACTTGTACTAGTAAAACACTGCCTCTGGTCTAGCCAACCCAATTCACAAAATCTATCCAAAAAAAATTGTTTAACCACTAAAATAGGGTTTTCAGTCTAAAATTGACCAAAACAAACAATTTTATCATAAAGCAAAGAAAATGCATAATTGTCCTTGAAATTACCAAAAATTATATTTTCTCCAGTTTGGAAACAGTATTGAAAAGATACAGAAAACAAATTCAAGTTAATTTATAGGACCAATTGTACTAGAAAGTTGCCTCAGGCCTAGGCATCTCATTTCAGAAAATCAATTTTTAAAAAAATTGTTAAACGAGTAAAATGGAATTCTTTTACCGTTGCTCACCCTCTTCTTTCTGCTCGGATTAAAATCAAAAATCTAAACAAAACAAATGCTGAGTGCAAAATTGAAAAACACTTGTTACATACCTTCTGAAGGATGCTCAAATCCAGAATCAACAATAGCTCGTAGGAGTTCCGGTTTTAACAAAAAATCTCTAAATCCTGAACTGTGAATACCAACGTAACCTCTGCAAGTATAAACCTCGTAATTAGATTCATCTTTGAAGTACAATATGGTTAATACAATGATATTGATTTTCAATTAAAAAGAAAACGTATAGAACTTTGGATAGCTTGTACAACAAATAGCACTTTGGCTAGCTAGTACAACAAATAGCCCTTTGGATAGCTTGTGCAACAAATAGAAGCATAATTCTTAGCTTCAAAAAACTAGAATTCTTATATATTCGCATTAACTAATGAGTATTCTAAGAAAATTAAACTGATACAAAAATTCAACATCATGGCACTACTTGACTCAGACACATAGAACATAAGACTGCAATCTTGAGTGAATATAAAGAATCATTACAGAATCTACCTTGACATGACATTCTGTGACCAATAGGTTAAAACTTAATACATACAATAAAAAGCACATTTAAGATACTGCTCAATACAAGGAAGTAATACTGTCATTTACATAAGCATATTAGCTATGATCTACAGGGACAGTTTTCCTCATACTATTTTACCATTAAAATATTCTGCCTGGGTTTTCAAGAGAGCTTACTCAGCATCCCTATTAGTATTTCATATCATCGAAAGATTTGACTATTAAGTGTAAATGTTTTCCCTACTCTTAAAGAACTCCACAATTTATTTAACAACTCCAAGGTAAGTTAATCTATTTGTAATATTTAAGTTATTTGAAGATACTACGTCTGTTCAAAATAGACCCAAGGGCCCATGAATATGCTGATTTTTGGAATTAGTTAAAATAAATGAGCTAAAGCAAATGAGATTAACAAACTTTAAATATGTACATTCAATATATTATCTTGATAAACCAAACTCTCATATGACCTAGTTTATAATACTTTAAATAAAATTTATATTTTGGAAGGAAGTCTAACCACGTATGGAAAAGAGAAACTATTTAGCCATTTTATGTTACTCAGATGTAGAAAAATATGTTGTTTATGCTCTTCTTCTAACACTTGGTTGTAATTTTATTGTTCCCGAATGAATTTTTTTTCATGTGCCATCTCATCTTTGGTTGATTGACTACAAAATTTACTTCTCCCTAAGTGAATTTTAAAATCGTAGTAGTTCGTATGGAACCGAAGGTACTACTACGATTTTATATGATTTTTAGGTCAATGCATCATATTCGCCAATTTTCAATTTTTTTCCTAAAAATGTGGTGAACCCTCTGACACAGGCTGTGGGTATGCTGCGTGTACGTACCCACAAGCCACAGGTACGGAAATCCGTACCCAGACCGCACCCTGGACCTGTGGGTACATACCCAGAACGTACCCACAGTATTTCCATACCTGTACCTGAAACGTTTCAGGGCTGGTACGAAGGGGGGGGGGACGTTTCAGTGCAGTCTAGAACCAAACCATTTCATATGTATCTACCGAGTTGCATGGATACAGATACGGATGTGGATACAGATACAGTATCAGATACGGATACGACTAGTTTTTAACACCCTGATATGGATACGGTCGGATACAGCATAATATATAATATTCAAAATATTATAATAATCTAGATTATAAATTAAGAATATATTAATAATAAATATCAATTTTAAATTATAAACGAACTCATAAATTACATGCAAATTACACACTCCCAGCCCATGCGAAAGTAGGAAGTTCGGTATCTAATAGATTAAACAAAATTACAGGTTGTGTAGGCCAACATAAAATAGATGAATGAAAGAAAAGAAGTAGAGTAGGCCAGAAGAAACATATCAAAAGAATTGCATGTTGATCAGATCCAGTGTAAAATCTTGAAGTAAAAGAGTGAATTAACACTCTCACCTCCATGTCCTCAATTGTTGCTACTAAAATGTATTATAGAAGATCATTTACAGTTTTAACTTTTAAGCATCTTTCTAGCCTTTTGAAGGGGTTTTGTTACTTATTTTGTTAACTTACATCAGATGCAGCTATACTTGTCATGCTTACTGTATCAGGTTGTATATGATATGACACAATTACGCATTCGTATTTAGATACAGCTGGGTACCATATCCAAGAAGCACCCAAGCCATATCCGTATCCAACACACGGATACGCACACCCTAGCAATAGGGGTGGTGTATCTAGCAACACTGGTATCTACTGAACCAATTACTCATTTCGATGCTCTCCATAAACAGCAAAATAATATTTCCATGTAGTTCTTAAGTTTAAACCATGACATGTAGATCTTAAGTTTAAACCATGACCATAGACTATTTTCTTATTTTGAACAGAAAATATAAAGCTGTGCAAGACATGCCATGACTAAATAATTTGAATTATAGATTATCGACTACATTGCCGGGATACGGAAATAGATATGGGTACAGGTCCGAAAAGCAGAAATGCTGATTTTCAGAAAAACCTTGGGTGCAAAACAGCACGGAAACACCCATACAATATATTATAGAAAATATAAATATATATAAAAAATATATTATACTCATATTTATAAAGCAATATACATTGTTTGCCTTAGTATATTTATTATGCATATAAAGTAATCTATTATATTATAAGATGTGTATAAATGGGCTTATAATTCTCAATAATCTATTATAGTAATCTTTTCTATGCCAAATCTATATTGCAATCTACTTTATGATATATTAAAAACTGCGGGAGAAGATAGAAAAGGTTTGCCTTCATTTTGAAGGGCAGAGATTTCAATTGCCGAATGGAATTTCGAGAACAAGTTTGAAGGCTTTTTTGAAGAGCATAGAAATCTGTCACAAGCCAGATCAAGGGCATGATGCATAAGCAGATGGATTAGCAGCAAATAAAACTCCCTACAGGTGATCTTCTCTGAAAAACACAAGCAATAGTCATCTGAAGGGCAATAAAGTCGTTTGAAGTGCAATAAAGTCATCCAAATGAAAACTGCAAAGTGCAAACAATACAGTCCTCTATGCCTTGCTCTTCACTGTCTTGCCTTTCTGGCACAATTCACATGCATTTCCGTACTCATACTATTTCCTGATTGTACCTACACAGGTACAGGGGCCCTGTGTTTCCCGGTAACTTAGATATGATGTATTAATTAATACTAAATGCCAATCTAGCAAGATATGGAAATAGGTAACAGATTCAGATATGACATCTGTAATCTTTTCAAAGCCAAGTCAAAGTGCATAAATCAATATAAATAAATTATGCATGTGTGTATGTGTGTATACACTTGTACATACATACATCTAAGTTATCAGTTGACTTTGGATATGATGACATCTTTCATCTTTTAAAGTCAAGTTGAAGCAGATACATCAATATAAATAAATTATACATGTGTGTGTGAACTTGCATGTATGTATATACATCTAAGTTATAAGTTTGTTTTATATAACAGCAAATTGAGTGCGCCAAATAGGCATTTTTAAACCCCAGATACAGCTTGGTTACAGCCATGCAGAAAATATATTAAAAGTATAATATTCTTCACCTAATAAACAGGAATTACACACATGGTATGCATATGCCATAGAATAAACAAAATAACACCAAAAACATTACTAATAAATTGATAATGCTAACAGAATGCCAAATGTCACAATATTACTTATTGAGTCACAATTAGTATTCATTGTCATATTGCTCTTCTTCAAGAGCATCAGTCAACATCAAAATCATTATTTTAAAAATGTTAAAAAACACGCGGAACCTGGGAGTTTGCCCCAGTTACATCCAAGACAGTCCAGGTACACCTGAGTTCTTCAGCAGAGAACTCGGCAAGAGAAGAATCCATAACGTGGATATAAATAAACAAAAATTAAAACAGAAAAAAAAGTAGATATTTAGAAAATAAAATGTTTGCATGCTTCAAACGAAAATCTGCACACATAAGTCTGATTCAAGAGCTCCAAAACAAAATCTGAGAAATCTAGTATCAAAATCATGCCTAGAAACTAAAATATGAATTTGTCATAATTGAAAGGAATATTGATTTATACATGAACTTTTTATTATCATTACCGTTTTACCGTTTATAAAAAGTACAAGTGCAGCGTGATTTGGTATGTATTACCGTTTTACAGAATTGTATGGCAGGTCGGTGAATGCAGAGAAGCAAAACAAAAAATAACACAAGCACCGCTGTGTGTGGATCCAAGGCTGCCTGCTTTGGCTTCCAATGCAAAACGTGAAATCCGGGGCTTCTGAATTTCCGAATTTTCCGATCGCCCTCGTCTTTTATGTCATAGCAAGGCGGCTGGAATTGGACTAATTAGGATAAAAGCAATTACTGATGGAATTACTTAAGAGTCAATCTATATCGTACGTGGACCTTGAGGGCAATGTAAATGGATCAAAAGAGGTCAATGGAGGTATCTCTTTCTCCTTAAGGCTAATCTAGTATCAAAATCATGCCTAGAAACTAAAATATGAATTTATCATAATTGAAAGGAATATTGATTTATACATTAACTTTTTATTATAATTCAAACAAAAAAAATAAACTTCTGCTCTGAGTGCCACCAACAATCAGAACAGCCCTAGCTCTTACCTAATGGTCCCATGGGATTGCCGCTCCTAAAATAATTCAGCTGGTGCTGCAGAGATATTTCAGGGATATTTTAGCATATTTATGGTCTCATGGGCTTTTTAATTTTTCTGAATATTAACTGCTGAGTTGCCTCTCCCTGCTGAGGTCAATCTAGTATCAAAATCATGCCTAGAAACTAAAATATGAATTTGTCATTATTGAAAGGAATATTGATTTATACATGAACTTTTTATTATAATTCAAACAAAACAAATAAACTTCTGTTCTGAGTGCCACCAACAATCAGAACAGCCCTAACTCTTACCTAGTGGTCCCATGGGGTTGCCGCTCCTAAAATAATTCAGCTGGTGCTGCAGCGATATTTCAGGGATATTTTAGCATATTTATGGTCGCATGGGCTTTTTAATTTTTCTGAATATTAACTGCTGAGTTGCCTCTCCCTCCAAAATTATTCCTGCCAATGAATTTTTAATGGCATGGAAATTGCCATTTGGCAAAAAAGCATTTAAGCAGGTGAGGGAAAGCTCTAGCCCCCCCTTTTTTCAACCCGCTTCCTAAAAATCAGGGGCTCCAATTTTCCACGGGCAGATTCTTTTTTATCCTGATGCACAGTTTGTAAATTATCATGGGACCTGCTGCAGAGTGAATTTTGGAGCAGCAGCCCCCTCCATGGGACCCCTCCCTTAGGCAAGCCACTCCCTGCTTCTAAACAACCACTTTTCACAACATAATATGTCGGGTTAACCAGATTACACAATTCTCATCGAACAGTAATTTATTTATTACAAGAAACAGTCCCGTGGAGGCTTGGCCTTCTATTTTTACTCAGAGATTGCTCCCCGTGAAAAAGAAACAATACAGTTACAGGAATAAAATAAATGTCCCCTTTAAAATAAGAGCCCCGGATTTTTGCATGGCAAACTTTTAGCAGTTCTGAAAGAGAGGGGACTGATGGTTCCCCCACCAGCTTAGAGACTTATTGTCCACAGGGCAATATGAGTAGTTTTTGTTTTTAAATTTCAAATTTTGATAATAAATTGGACCACTTGTTTGCATGTAATTCCTAAAATTCCTCACCTTAAATTTCTCGGTGAAACAAAATTACACATTCACGGAACCACTAAACCGAAAAGGCACCTACATTTTCTCAGCAACACCCACTGAGAAACAAAGGTAGGCCCCCTCCATGGGACCTGCCATAGTTATATACAAGGGAGCCTCTACAAAAATAAACCCATGCTTTGCTTTAGTTTTATAGTGGATTTAATTTCCTTACTCTATTATCCTAGAACTGAATGCTTCATTCTCTTTCTATATGGTCCCAGACTGTAATGCTCCCATTTTAGACAAAGCCGCAATGTCAATGCAGGCCACGCCAGAAAAAATTGCGGCCAGATGTTTTTTGGCAAATGGACGTGACTTCTAATCCCTAAAGGTGTTAAAAGCTTGGTGGTACATTCCAATATTTAGTTAATAATGGGGTAAATATGACAATATATGTTTTAAACAGATACTTGCGATCGCATTTCTATTCCCAAGCGCAATGATGTTGTTTATATTTAGTTACCAGTGGAATGAAATTTACACATAAAAATACTAAAAGATAAAGGATTTGAGGGCATAAAGAGCTCTAAAGCGCAAAAATTGTTAGCATGTACCCTAGGGTTTGATATTATGGGAGCTGCGGTACTTACTTCTTCACGGTCTCGGCGGCAGCCTTAGACGTAACAAGATCTGGGGCCGTTTCTTCCTCCTCTTCGTAATCGAGAAGCTCCTCCTGGTAAGTGTCATTCTCCTTCATGTCTACCATCTCAAATGCTGTACAAGGAACCAAAAAGAAAAGAAAATCAAAATAAAGCTCCTACGTAAACAACCCGTAAAAAACCTGGACCTTGATCGACGAATACTAAAACCTATCCACCATACAAAAACAAAATAAACAGGGCTCCCATCACAGATCCTGCAGAAGAGGTATTATAAAACATAACCCTAAAAAATCCATGCAAACTGCAAATCCAGTGGATAGATCAAAACAGAGGATCACATGATTAGGGCTTGAAAATAATAGAACAAAAAGGACAAGCGCAGCGTGATTTGGTATGTATTTACCGTTTTACAGAATTGTATGGCAGGCCGGTGAATGCAGAGAAGCAAAACAAAAATAACACAAGCACCGCTGTGTGTGGATCCAATGCAAAACGTGAAATCCGGGGCTTCTGAATTTCCGAATTTTCCGATCGCCCTCGTCTTTTATGTCATAGCAAGGCGGCTGGAATTAGACTAATTAGGATGAAAGCTATTACTGATGGAATTACTTAAGAGTAAATCTATATCGTACGTGGACCTTGAGAGCAATGTAAATGGATCAAAAGAGGTCAATCGAGATATCTCTCTCTCCCTAAAGCTATGGTTTTATTGTCTTATTGAGGGTGTTCCATAAATATCTTTGGGGGGTGTTGGTGAGAAAATTTAGGAGCATTTTAGTATTTTTAATGTTTTATATTTTTTATTATTTTGTTTAATAATACTTTTTAGATATTATAGAATCCTATTGGATTTTTATGGTTATAATATGTACATAAATAATAATCATATTTTTCTTTAAAATCACCAAACAATAATGGGGAGGATTTTTTTCCTGATTTTCCTGAATTGGAAGAGCTCATTGCTCACGACAGTCAAGGGCAAGCGCAGTCTTCGAGAATCACCCTTCGACTTCAGATTACGACTCTGATCTTGCAGGAATATATGTTATGTTTTACACGGACAAAAATTAGTGTACACTATTGGGGGAAACTGTCAGCCCCCCTCTCTAGCCACCTCTTAAGTTTAGGGGACAAAAAAAATGGAGCTCCTATTTTTTAGGCCTAAATTCTATTATTTCCTCTAAGTGGCTTTAAAAAGAAGCATGGGACCTTCTATTGCAAGAAAATAGGAGTTGAAGCCTCTCCATGGGACAATGCTCTTGGGTTTTAGAATGGAACATGGGTTGAAACCACAGTCAGGGGACAACAAGTCCCTCCTCTTTAATGGGAGAGGTTCCCTTATTGAAAGCTGGAAAAACAAATGTACAAATCTACAACTATCAATGTTTGGATCCTGGTATCCTGGAGTGTTTTCATACTCAAAAGATTATCAATCAGAAGGAATGGAAGAATAAAGAGATGGGAGAAGGAAGAAAACAACAATGCTTTTGGGAAATATAGATAGCAGAGTATCTCCCTACTCACATTGAACCAAGAAAATATAGAAAAGGATCAATTACTTCACCACCGATGCAAATCTGCAGACACAAAGTTCTAAAGATTACACAGACCAGAACACAAAGTTTCTATTGAATGCAAAACAAATGATCCATTGAATCAGGCAGACAAAGAGAGATAATAGAGGGAATAAGAAAGAAAGAACTTCTGTATTGAATCACTTCCAAATTTACAACCTTCCTAGAAAACCAAAAATCCATTTTCCGTGGCCAAAACCATGTTCTTATAACAATCCGTGTACATCCATACTTTGTCCCCAAGAAAAGAATATCCAAAAGGAATAATGTTTGTTGCAGATCCACTTTTGGAAAGTGACATGAAACAAACACACTCATGAAAACTAGAGGTTCAAAAAGGTGTATATTTCATTCAGTTCGAGCATGATTACTTTAGCAGGGGGCATCTCATGATTTTCTTCTTCATGTGGTCCTACCATTTCTACCTTTTAACCACTTTCATAGCACTCAAGTGCTTACTGGTAAGTTTTCTCCCTTTTTATCGCGTATGCCCGATAAACTCCATTTTCTGATGATCAAACTTTACATCCCTTTAAACTTATCGATTTGGCTCCACAATAAACCAAAAATGCATCTCATGGAAAAACGACAAGGATACAGAGAAAAAAGAATGAAGAATGATCCATTTTTGCATTTTGGTAGAGCTCTGGTTCATTAATGGCATTAAAAACTAGATGAGTGCATTTGGCTATCTTTTCCCCCTTTTACCTTCAAATTTGGACCCTACACGTGGCAAGATCCAAGCAACGATGGCCCTGGGGGAGAAATCTGCATTTCCTGACATTTGGGAGAAAAAGCGTGATTTCTCATTTTGCTCCGCCCCTCCGCAGCTCCGCCAAAGGCCGGACATGTGGCGCCATCTGAGTGGCTGAGGAAATGTGGTTCAAATCTGCCATTTAAACTCTTTTTAACAAAAATCTCAAATTCTCAAAAACCTCCACCGGCCTGCTTTGACTTTTCAACGTGAACGTGTGGCACACCATGATTGGAAAAAGGGGTCATGGCTCAATTTGCAACATTTTAACCCTTTGGTGAAAAAGGCTCAAATTCTCAATTTCCTTCGCAGGCCCACTGTTCCGATTTCATTCTTCAACACATGGCATCACGTGACTGGTTGTGGGAATGCGCTTCAGTTTTATACTTTATCCACTTTTGAAAAGGGGAAAAATTCCAACCTTTCCCCCAAAAGTCCATGCCCCTGCCATTGACTTTTCAATGTAGGCCACGTGTCCCTTTCTAATTTGTTGCGGGCCTCAACTTAGAAATTATCCCTTCGCATGAGCGGGGCCGCGGGCCATTTTAGAACTTTTCACCCTTTGTGGAAACAAGGCTAAAATTCCTAAAGTCCTCCGTATGGTCCTCCAAAGTGCATATGAATTGAAAAATGGCCACGTGTCCCTTTCATTCTTCAACACATGGGGTTGCGGGGATGTGCTTCACTTTTTATCTGTTTTGAAAAAGGGAAAAATTCCAACCTTTCCCCCAAAAGTCTATGTCCCTGTCATTGACGTTTTAACGAAGGCCATGTGTCCCTTTCTGATTGACTGCGGGCTTCAACTCAGAATTTATCCTTTCGCATGAGTGGGGCCACGGGTCATTTTATAACTTTTTTCCCTTTCACCGTAATGCCTTAGAGAATAAAATGGATCCATTTCCCCAAACTTCTGCCAAAACTGCTCCAGCCAATCAGGGACCGGCGGGGATGCGGGGCAAATCTGACATTTTTTCCAAAATCACCAAAAGTGATAAGTTCAAAAAGGAACCCATCTGGCCACATCCAATGAGAAGTAAATGCGTAGCTTCACCTTTATGAGCAAGAATTTGATGGGGAAAAGAATGTAGGAAGTTGCAGGAAATGGGAAAATGCCATTTTTGCTCCTGATGAAGAATTTCTTTCTCTGTAAAAAGGTTAAAAATGAAAGATGCAAGGTCCCATGCATTCCAAACGCATAAAAGAAGAACTAAAATCATTTCCCATCCATTAAAAATAGGTAAAACTTTTTAACGACAACAGACTAAGTAAATTTTGATTAAAAACATCGTCATGGGAAATGAAAACGAGCATTTGAGGAGTTTAAAACATGAATTTCTTCTATGGTAGGGCTCCAATTTTCTTGAAATTAGATTTGAAAGGGTGGGGAAAATTGAGAGGACAACAACTGGCTCCTTCTGGGGATGATTTGGTAGAGGAAAGAGGCAAAATCAAGAACCTTAGAGAATTCTGGGTAATCAGATCGAATCAGTGTCTTAGCCAATGGGAAACAGAGTCAAAAAGAAGCAATACCAACACAGAAGAGAACACAGAAAGGAAACCAACCAAAACAAAAACAAGGAAAGAAAAATGCTATACAAAATGTACAGAGGGACCGCCAAAACTCCTAGGTTTTGAACAACTTCAAAAATTGCCCACTATAAGGAAGTGGGAGAGGAGAACCATCCATGTAATCCAGGTAAAAAGAGTTCTCACCAGTAAAATGTCTAATTTTAAAAGGACCAAGCCAAAGGGAATCAAATTTACCATGGCTGCCTCGAGGTTCATGCCTTTTGTCCCAAAGAAGAACATTGTCTCCCACTTGAAAAGTTCTGGGTTTAGCCTTTTTGTCAAACAGAGCTTTTACCTTGAGTTGATGAGCTGATATTCTGTCAACCACTTGCAATCTATCTTCATTCAACTTCTGGAGGTACATAATTCTTTTGTCCAATGAATTGGTAAAGTTGGCATCCTCAATGGCCTTCATCAAATGTAAGGCTGGCAGTTCCAATGTCACTGGCAGCTGAGCTTCAACTCCATATACCACTTGAAAAGGAGACATTCCAATGGCTCTCTTAGGTGTAATCCTATCTGCCCATAAAGCATCATATAGTTTCTTATGCCAATTCCTCTGAGAGTCATTAACAAGCTTCCGAACAATGGTGACCAAGTTCTTGTTAGTTGATTCTGCTTGCCCATTCCCTTGGGGATAGTAATCTGAAGAGTGGGCAAGGGAAATGCCATAGCCATAGCAAAAATCCATCATCTCAGCAGAAGAAAAATTGGAAGCATTGTCAGTGACAATCTTGTTTGGTATCCCAAACCTTATTAAGATGTGCTCCTTGATGAAGTTGCATACTACTTCAGAAGTAGTACTTTTAACTGGAATGGCTTCCACCCACTTGGTGAAATAATCAGTGGCAGTCAAAACATGAGTATGCCCTACACTTGAAGGTGGATTGAGTGTCCCAATGAAGTCCAAACCCCATTGTTGAAAAGGTTCCTCAATCACCACTGGTTTGAGAGGTAAAGCAGCCAATTTGGGTCTTCCAACAAAGGTTTGACATGCTTCACACTTGCCTACCCACTTTGATGCATCTTTGAACAAGGTAGGCCAATAATATCCAGCACGGAGGATTTTGTGGGCCATGACAGCAGAAGAGAAATGACCTCCACAGGCCTGGTCATGAAAGGCTGAGAACAATTTCTTTTGCTGCTCTTTGTCAACACATTTCAAAAACCTTCCATCTATGCCTCGTTTGAACAATGCATTTTCCCACAACACATATTGCATAGACCTTAATTTGATGGCTCTCTTATCCTTGGCACTCAAATGGGATGGACATTCTCCATAAGTAAGAAAGTGTGCAATGCCAGCATACCATTCATCAGTTGAGCTGAGGAAAAGAACAACAGGGATATCAACTTCCTCCTTGGACAATTTGGCATCAGCTCCTTCAACAATGAGTTCACATAAGCCCTTTCCTCAAACTAGCTTGGTGGGTTTGATGTCAAGATCATACTCCTGAAACTTTGGCTACCCAATTGCCTCTCTTGGTTCCAAATTCTTGTTGTGTAAGAATGGATTTAATAGTTGTATCAGGCACAAGCACAATAGAATGAGAGTTGAGGATGTAAAAATGAAACTGCTTCACAGCTTTGACCACTGCAAAAGCATGTTTCTCCATCATGGTGTACTTCAACTCATGGGATTTCAAAATATAACTCATGAATGCTATGGGGAGTTCATGACCTTCAGCATTCTCCTGGGTTAACACAACAGCTAGAGTACTTTCAGTAGCATAGCAATAGATAATGAAGTCTTTGTTATAATCAGGGCATGCCAAGATTGGAGTCTTTGCTATAGCTCTCTTGATGTCTTCAAATGCAACCTTTCCTTCAGAGGACCAACCAAAATTCTGCTTCCCTTTCATCATGTGGGCTATGTTCAAAGTAAGTTCAGCAAAATCAGGTATGAATCTTCTTAAGAAGTTGATCTTGCCAAAGAAAGAGTGCACACCCTTCTTGCTTGTGGGGAGAGGGATCTGCTGAATTACTGGACTCTTTCTGGATCAATCTTGATTCCCTCCTTGGAGACAATGTGTCCCAATAATTTTCCCTCGGTGACACAAAAGACAGATTTCTTAAGATTCAAGGAGATGCCATGCTCTCTACACTTTTGGAGGACAGTTTCAAGGTATTGGAAATGATCATCTCTGGTTTTTGAAAACACAGTCAGATCATAAAGGTATACAACTATGCATTTTCCCTTGAGACTACCAAAGTCCAGGTCCATTTCCCTCTGAAAGGTGGCACCAACATTGATGAGGCCAAAAGGCATTCTCCTGTAAGCAAAGGTGCCCCAAGGAGTGGTAAAGGCAGTCTTATGTTGATCTGCAACACTTACTTCTACTTGATTATATCCTGAGAATCCATCAAGCATGGACAACATTTCTGAACCTGTAACAACCTGCAACACTTGATCCATTACGGGGAGAGGATAATTATCCTTCAAAGAGGCTTGATTCAAATTCCTAAAATCAACACAAATCTGGATCTCACCATTCTTCTTCCTGACAGGCACAATATTAGCAATCCACGTTGAATGGTGAATGGGGAAAATGATCTTAGCCTTCAATAACTTTTGGATCTCTTGAAAGATTGTATCAACAATTTTAGGGTTATACTGCCTCTACTTTTTCCGGAAGGGCTTGATCCCAGGTTTTAGAGGAATGAAATGTTGCATCTCTTTTGGCTGAAAAGCCTTGAGATCATCATAAGAATATGCAAGAACATCAACATACCTTTTCAACAGATTTGTTGCTTTCTCCCTCTCCTCTTGTGTGCAACACTTTCCAATGTTTACCAGCATGGGTTCATTAAGACTCCCAATGTTTATCTTTTCATAGTCAGCAGACTGCTGAGCTCCTTTGGAAGTTTTGGACTTGATGTACCTATCATGTTTATCAAATAACTCTTCCAAACTTACCAGCCCTTTAGGTATCTTATTACCTTTCAGTTTTATGCAGCCATCATGATCCATTTCTTCTTTGTTATCTTCTTCATTTGGGGGTACACACTCTCTAGGAAGATTCCCACTTCCTTCAAAGTACAACTGGTCAAAATTATCTCTGAGTTCAAGGAAGGAAAGCAAGTGTTGATCATCATTAAAGACCTGCCAATTGTTTGCATTGTCAGGCACACTAGGCCTATGAATCATCTCAATGGTGAATTTATCTTGGGAGAAATCTGGATGAGGGATCAGTAGAGACCCTGAGACAGCCAAGGAATCAGCCCTGGTGTTTCTTTCCCTTGGCATGGCTTCAATTGAAAAGGCATCAAGGAACTCAATGGAATCCCAAACCAGATTCTTGTAATGTTTCAACCTTCTATTCTTCACTTGAAAGAGATCTCTGACCTGTTTTACAATCAGCTCTGCATCTCCACGAGCAAGGAGATTCTTGATCTCCATCTCTTTTTCCATGCTTAAACTGAGGATGAGAGCCTCATACTCAGTTGTATTATTTGTGTTTTCGAATTGGAGCTTGAAGGAGAAAGGATGAATTTTCCCTTTAGGAGAAATAAGCACCACACCAGCTCCAGAACCAGCTGAGGAGCAAGCTCCCATCAAATTCCAAGATCCAAATGCCATTAGGATCAAGAAGCACTTCCTTAGGATGGTTAGCCTCATCTTATGACATGATCATGTAGTTACCATGACCAATGTCCTCATAAAGTATTTGTGCCTTTGGGTCATCTATTTTTTGCACGATATATTCAGTTTGTTTCTCAGGTAGTAGCTTCTTCATTTTCCCATTCACTGGAATAAGAGCATGTGACCAATCCATCATGATTTCTCCTCCAACATCTTTGCAAAAATTTCTACTCAGCAGCATGCCGTAGGAAGGGGGAATATCAGCTACCAAAATGGTGGCTAAAACTCTCTTCTCTGGCAAAGCAGCAAAGGCTACTTGTGCATCCTTGATCCTTCCAACCAATGGCACTTCTCTACTTTCCATTGAGTAACATGAACCAAAAGTGTGGGTTAGGGTTAAGCCTAGGGCATGAGCTACCTTAGCAGGCATCACATTATCTGAAGCACCAGAATCAATAACACAATTGCTGAGTTTGTGGCCAGCTATGAGGAGAGTGACATAAAATGGTTTGATCTTCTCATCAGATGAAGTGACTGCTGCCACAAGGCTTGGTTGAGATGAAGGAGAAGGAGTGGGCAAGAGACCTTTAGAACTAGGGGATGAAGGCTTGGATTTGGAGTTTACAAAGTCTACCATCTTAGCAAAGGCCTTGGGATGGGTTTGGTAGAATTTGGCTTCTGAGATCTGGATCTTAGTTTTCTTGAGATGGTCAATAATGTCAAAAGAACCAGAGGTAGATGGAGCATCATTGATAGGAGTAGATGAAAATTTTGACTTATCAACTCTATCATTTGAAGGGCAAGAAGTTTTAGGAGCAGAAACAGAGGAGGAAGGAACAACAGAACTTACCTTGGGTGTGGAAGAAGTTGGAATAGGAGCTCCTCTCCTTGCAATCACTGGAATGACCATAGGAGGCTCCTTAGATCTTTTAGCAGGCTGCACCACTTTCTCCTTCTTGTTGGCTTGCTCACGAGTCATGACAACATATGATTCATTGTTCATCTCTGCAACTCTTTCTTCATAATCATCCTCTTCATCTATACCTTCAGTGGTGAGAAAATGGACATGAGATCCACTCAACTCTTCTAATTCTTCATCAGCTTCCTCTTCATGTTCTTCACAGATTTCATTCTCCTCCTCGTCATCAGGCTCCAACACTTCACATGTTGCATTGACTGGAACTTTAACAGGTGGGCCTTCAATTGCCAATCTGGTCTGAGGAGATGGCAACTGATTCCTGGGCTGAAAGTTCTTCCTAGGAACATCCTGATAAGGAGCATGTTGGGAGAACTGCTTCTTGAGAGCAATAAGATCATTAGCAAGTTTCTGTACTAACTGATCTGCATTAGCTCTAGGAGAAGATGTGGAAGAAGGAGATGCTTTGGATTTGGATGATTCTCTCCTTAGCTTGCCAGACATGATCAGATCATCTTCAACACTGACAACAAATCTCTGATCAACATCTAAAGTGGCAAGATTAGCTCTTCTAAGTGCATAGCTCACTTCAGGTAGTTGGGCATTAAGGAAGAAACATTTCTGAATCTGATCCATAGGGCGTGTGTTTTGTGGGATCTTGTTAACCAACCTATTGAATTTGGCCACAAATTCCCTCATGGGCTCATGTGACTCTTTCTTGATTTGAGAAATCTAGGCCAAGAGGGCATGTACATCCTCAGCAGGTTTGAAACGCTGCTCAAACTGGGTCGTCATGGTGTTCCAATTGGTGATGGATCCAACAGGGAGATGGTAAAACCAATCAGCAACATTATCTTACAATGTCTCCACAAAAACTCTAACAGAGATATCCTCATGTTCAACTCCGAGAACACCACAAGCAACAATGAAGGCCGCAATATGTTCATCTGGATGAACCTTCCCATCACCTCTGAATTTAGGGAAATTCTTTCTATTGCCTCTAGGAAATTCATGCAATGGCTGGGGAAGAGCAAGAGGCCCAACCCTTTGGCCCCAAGGTAGAGGAGCTTCCATCCTTGGAAAGATTGTTTGGAGAGGAACTGAAACACCAGCGAGAATCAAAGCATGCAAATTAGGACTGATTTGATCTTGAGGGATGTCACTCCCAGAAGTTTTGTCTCTAGCAGGAGGAGTGCTTGCAGATCTTGTTCCTCTTATTTTTCTTGATGAAGGGAGAGAGAAACCTTGATGATCCAGAAGTTGGAAATGAGGGTCTTCTTCCCCAAGGGTTCTTCTACCCTGAGTGTATCTTGGAGTCACCAGATCAAAGATGATCAAGAAGTTGTTATTCAAAAACTGGAATCCATTTGCAATGAATTCCCCAGTGGAGTCACCAAAAATTGTTGGGTTTCAGAATGGAACATGGGTTGAAACCACAGTCAGGGGACAACAAGTCCCTCCTCTTTAATGGGAGAGGTTCCCTTATTGAAAGCTGGAAAAACAAATGTACAAATCTACAACTATCAATGTTTGGATCCTGGTATCCTGGAGTGTTTTCATACTCAAAAGATTATCAATCAAAAGGAATGGAAGAATAAAGAGATGGGAGAAGGAAGAAAACAACAATGCTTTTGGGAAATATAGATAGCAGAGTATCTCCCTACTCACATTGAACCAAGAAAATATAGAAAAGGATCAATTACTTCACCACCGATGCAAATCTGTAGACACAAAGTTCTAAAGATTACACAGACTAGAACACAAAGTTTCTATTGAATGCAAAACAAATGATCCATTGAATCAGCAAGGAGAGAGAGATATAACAGAGGAAAATAAGAAAGAAAGAACTTCTGTATTGAATTACTTCAGAATTTACAACCTTCCCAGAAAACCAGAATCCCTTTTCCATGGCCAAAACCATGTTCTTATAACAATCCGTGTACATCCATACTTTGTCCCCAAGAAAAGAATATCCAAAAGGAATAATGTTTGTTGCAGATCCACTTTTGGAAAGTGACATGAAACAAACACACTCATGAAAACTAGAGGTTCAAAAAGGTGAATATTTCGTCAGTTCGAGCATGATTACTTTAGCAGGGGGCATCTCATGATTTTCTTCTTCATGTGGTCCTGTCATTTCCACCTTTTAACCACTTTCATAGCACTCAAGTGCTTACTGGTAAGTTTTCTCCCTTTTTATCGCGTATGCCCGATAAACTCCATTTTCTGATGATTAAACTTTACATCCCTTTAAACTTATCGATTTGGCTCCACAATAAACCAAAAATGCATCTCATGGAGAAATGACAAGGGAATAGAGAAAAAGAATGAAGAATGATCCATTTTTGCATTTTGCAGAGCTCTGGTTCATTAATGGCATTAAAAAACTAGATGAGTGCATTTGGCTATCTTTTCCCCCTTTTACCTTCAAATTTGGACCCTACACGTGGCAAGATCCAAGCAACGACGACCCTGGGGGAGAAATCTACATTTCCTGACATTTGGGAGAAAAAGCATGATTTCTCATTTTGCTCCGCCCCTCTGCAGCTCCACCAAAGGCCGACCACATGGCGCCATCTGAGTGGCTGAGGAAATGTGGTTCAAATCTACCATTTAAACTCTTTTTAACAAAATGCTCAAATTCTCAAAAACCTCCGCTAGCCCGCTTTGACTTTTCAACGTGAACACGTGGCACACCACGATTGGAAAAAGGGGTCGCGGCTCAATTTGCAACATTTTAACCCTTTGGTGAAAAAGGCTCAAATTCTCAATTTCCTCTGCAGGCCCACCTGTTCCGAATTTCATTCTTCAACACGTGGCATCACATGACTAGTTGCGGGAATGCGCTTCAGTTTTATACTTTATCCACTTTTGAAAAGGGGAAAAATTCCAACCTTTCCCCCAAAAGTCCATGCCCCCGCCATTGACTTTTCAACGTAGGCCATGTGTCCCTTTCTAATTTGTTGTGGGCCTCAACTTAGAAATTATCCCTTCGCATGAGCGGGGCCGCGGGCCATTTTAGAACTTTTCGCCCTTTGTGGAAACAAGGCTAAAATTCCTAAAGTCCTCCACCGGTCCGCCAAAGCGCATATGAATTGAAAACGGCCACGTGTCCCTTTCTGATTCTTCAACACGTGGCATCACCTGATTGGTTGCGGGGATGTGCTTCACTTTTTATCTGTTTTGAGAAGGGGAAAAATTCCAACTTTTCTCTTGAAATTCCATGCCTCCGCCATTGACTTTTCGACACAAACACGTGTCCTTTTCTGATTGACTGCGGGCTTCAACTTAAAAATTTATCCTTTCACATGGCCGGGGCCATGGGTCATTTTAGAACTTTTTTCCCTTTCACCATAATGCCTTAGAGAATAAAATGGATCCATCACCCCGAACTTCCGCCAAAACTACTCCAGCCAATCAGGGACCTGCGGGGATGCGGGGCAAATCTGACATTTTTTCCAAAATCACCAAAAGTGATAAGTTTAAAAAGAAACCCATCTGACCGCATCCAATGAGAAGCAAACACATAGCTTCACCTTTTTGAGCAAGAATTTGATGGGGAAAAGAATGTAGGAAGTTGCAGGAAACGGGAAAATGCCATTTTTGCTCCCGATGAAGAATTTCTTTCTCTGCAAAAAGGTTAAAAATGAAAGATGCAAGGTCCCACACATTCCAAATGCATAAAAGAAGAACTAAAATCATTTCCCATCCATTAAAAATAGGTAAAATGTTTTAACAGCAACAGACTGAGGGAATTTTGATTGAAAACACCGTGGGAAATGAAAATGAGCAATTTCATGAATTTCTTCTATGGCAGGGCTCCAATTTTCACGAAATTACATTCGAAAGGGTGGGGAGTGTTACTAGATTTTTTGAAATGGAGTTAAAAAATTAATTTAATTAATGTGTAGCGAACATTTGACAAAAAGAAACTCTACAATCTTTCTACAGTCGTTGTCAATTCTCAATCACCCACAACTAGTTAGGGATCATATTACTCTTTCTAAACAATCATTGCTCCACAAATTTAGGAGAATATTATATTATTTATAGTTTGTAATACAAAATTTACATGGGAATACGTGTAACTTAAAGTTGAAGCAACACCCCCCTTTATGGGATTGTTGCTTGAGTATTATAGTCTCATTTGGTGCATTTTCATGCATCGTCGTGCCATGTCTTCCAATTCACCATGTAAATGTCTAACCGACATGCATAAAGTTTAGTGTTGTGTTTATCAATAATTATTTACAGCTTTTAAAAAAACATGTAAAAATGTATCAACTCGCCTCGCACGTACATATTGGACAACACAATTTCCAATAATAATGAAATCACTTTGATAATAATGAAAAATCCCCCTCTAAATGTGTGTAGAGGCAATGAGATGAGATGAAATGGCAACTAACCAAATGCAATAGTGATTTTTCATCAAAGATAGAATAAACATTGGTAGCTCAGTTTGTATTTTTTATGTATGTAGTGGGAAAACATAGATTATATACAATTCATTTGTACTTGTATTGGTTTGGTCCTCGGGTCTCTCTACAACATGCTTTGTGTTTTGGTCCTTAACTCACTATGCAACCTATGTAATCATTTGTGTTTTTATTATTGACTAGCATGGTCCAATCAAGTAATATATTATTGTCATTTGTTTAGTATGTTGCTTGGGGCATGCATCTCCTAGTGAGCCACCTCCTTTAATAAATAGATAAGTTAAATAATATTGGATGAGTAAATTAATGTTGGTATTGATTTCCTTATGTTAGTTGTACAAATGTTGGTGGTTTAATTTAAATTGAATTAAACCTTTATTTCAGAGTAACTATTGTAACTAATGATAATCTACATTAAGAAATAAGCAATAAGCATGCAATAATATAAAACCTTAAGCAAAAGAGAGAGAAAAGGTTCCTTGGTTGATTTTTGAGTGGTCTGGAAGTGATATGAGCTAAGAAACTGTTGGAAAAGATTGGGAAGAGTATCGTAAAGGCTCAACAAGGGTTCTGGAACTTAGAACTACACAAGATAAAAGTGCCCACGAGAAGATACGAGCACCTAGGCGCTAGTGACTGATCTGGGTGCTAGTGTCCACTTAGATGCTCAGGTTTCTAGCCTTTTTGAGTTGGAAGAGCTTCACCTTTTCTCACTCCATATTCACTCTAATGTCATCGGTCGTACCTATAACCTACAAAATATATAATTGGATGCACATGTCCACAAACCACATCAAGCTTAATAAATAAGATGCAAAATGGGGAGTCAGACAAACCCTGACGGTCACCCAATGAGTGATTTTACAACTGAGTGTTGTACTACATCTCAAACTCCATGTAGTTCTATGTGTATGTGTGTGTAATGATGCCCTAGGTTTACCTTGTGCAAGTTGTACTATGATAACGTTGTAACGAGCTAGATATAGATTTCTCCAAGTATGTAAATTTGCGAGATGAAATAAAATGAATTTTCCCTATTATGTTGTGTATGCAGAGTGATACAACCCTTGTCCCTTGTATGAGTTTGCTAGATGTATGCTTTATAATGCTCCTTATGCCTTTGTAGAAGCTTAAGTGGTGATAAATAATGATTATGGTGTTTGGCCCTTTTTATTTGAGAGAAGTAACTAAGTATATATATGATTCCCTTGTTTGAATTTCATAATTTACAACTGAAAGGCCAATCCACAGTGTTAAAAGGTGATCAAAAGGCAAAAAGGACTCAAAAGAGTAAAAAGAAGATAAAGAAGGGCAGGAGTCCCCAGAAGGGACATGAGTGCCTCGATGCTTTTGTCCTAGTTGTGCACTAGTGTTTGAGGTCATTGAAAGATAAATCAATCAAGTGATGATAGAGTTGTAAGACGTGTAAATCCAGTAAAGTGCAAAAGATAAAGCAAAAGATCCAAAAGGAGTTATTAACCACTAGCTTTATTAATTATGAATCATGTATACATTAGTATGATTTAGGACCTAGAAATGTACCCAAGTGCATATATTTTATGTCTAGAATTATACCCCTAGTATCCATCTAAAAGAGAAAACCTCTCTGATCCAACCACCATTTATAATATTTGTTTCATGGAGGATAGCGGGTAATGATCCTTCAAAGATGCCCTGTTCAAATCTCTAAAATCCACACAAAGTTTGATTTCTCCATTCTTCTTTCACACTGGAACTAAATTAGCTACCCATGATAAATGCTTGATGGGAAATATGATACTTGGCTTAATCAACTTGTTCAATTCCTTCTTCATAAGAGGCTCGATATGTGGATTGACAAGCCTCTATTTCTACCTGATAGGCTTGGCATTTGAATCTAACTCAATGGTGTGTTGAGATAAGTTAGGATCAAAACCTCTAAGGTCTTCAAAGCTTCATGTAAAAATATCAACAAATTCTTGGAAAAGTTCTACAAAATCCTCTTTTTCTTGTGGAGTGCTTACCTTACTATTGTGAAGCAATTTGCCTGCACCAACTGAGATGGGTTATGAATCTTTACCTTTAACATTTATGTTTGCCTTTTCTTTTCTTAACTAATCATTAGGGGTGAAAATAGATTCCAAGGTTACTAGGCCTTTTGGGAATTTTATTTGATATGTATTGGAAAATTTGATTCCCATATAGCTGCTCCAACTGATCTCCATTTCTGGAAGAAAACCTGATCGAATTGACAATATATTGATCAATTTCAAACACTTGACAATTTATGTTAGTGTCTGGTATAACAGGCCTCATTACTACCATGATATGGGGTTGGACTATATCTCTCTTAACTTTCTCAACTATGTCAAACCTCGCTCGAACTGTAGCTAGTCTGTTAATTGATACATTTTATTTTCTTATAATGGCGTGAATATTGAAGGCTTAAAAATCCTCCAAAAGGTCCCAAATTCTATGGTTGTAGGCCTTTAGTAAGTCATTATTGGTTGCGTTTAATCCTCTAACTTGGTTTACAATCAATTCACTATCTCTAAAAGCCTGTAATTTTTTGATGTTCTTCTTTCTTTCCCATTAAAGGCATTGGATAAGGGACTCATATTCTATTGTGTTATTGGAGTAGATGAATTGAAATATGAAAGAGGATTAATATTTCATACCCATGGGAGATATAAGGGCTACACCTCCTCCTGTACCTTGTCGGATTCTCGATCCATCGAAGAACATTTGCTAAATTCCATCCTCTGCTAGATCATTTGATTTTGTAATACTAGGTAGAGGTGAATTATCTTAATGGAAATGGTAAATAACAAGGCCAACTTCCTCAATCTATTTATATGGGTCAAAGCTATAGTATTCATTTACCCACTCATCGAGTAACAAATCAGGATTATATTCGATTTGAGTATCTGCCTCTTGGGTACTTGGAAAATCTTCTTGATAAAAGATGGTACTATTTGTATTGATGGGGTAGGGAATATAATATTTTTATATGATATGTAGTAATTGGTTCAAACCTGATAGTAGGATTAGTACCATATCTTGATTTGAAGAGCATATAAGACTAGTCAGTCGATAGATATCCTCTAATTTTGACAGTAAAGTCCTTGGATAGGCATAGAGCGAAGAGTGGAGGTAGATCAATTATGAAAATATCTCAAGGAACTAAGAAATTAGGGCATGCATGCAGCATGAGGCTTAGACCTTTGATAACCCCAACAGTTCGTACTACCATTCCATCTACTTGAACCACATATTTAGAGAGAGATTCATAGTTGAGACCCAACTGGTCTACAATATTTTTGGGCATGATAGAGTTGTTTGCTCCAGAATTAATCATAAATTTATGGACTAAATTATTGTTGGTAATCAAAGATACATAGAAGGGTGGAGGTTTGACATCTTTACTTGGATGACCATCCTTTTTACACGAGGGTTCACTTAGTAAAAGTATGGTATAACACGTTTGTTTAAAGGGTATTAAAGAATATCCTTAATTCTAGTTTATACCTCTAATTATTCAATTGATAATACCCCCTCCCGTTATATCATTAGAAAGAAAATACCCCATAATTCTTCCATGTGCCTTACTTACCCATTTTTCTATGACAATTTTATTTACCCCTTTTTATTTCTACCCTAATATATTAAACTAAAAATATATCATATTTCTCACTCAATTTTTTTTTAATATGCATTTTCTCTCGAAAGATAGTTTGAATTCATTGAAGACTTATTACCAATTATCTTATAAATGTTAAGCTTTAATCATTTATCAATAGTTCTTCAAATAATTAAGATGGTGAAATAATATCACTTGTGTTGAAAAACATTCTCAATCATAGTTTTCTACCATCTTATTATTTCTTGGTTAATAATCTCTTAATTGAGATTTATTTATTCAAAAAGAGATTATAATTTAACTTTATGACCACACTCCTTAAATTACAATTTTAAGGTATTTAGTTTTAAAAACTAGGGTTCAAATGTTTTAGTTTTATATTAAAATTAAGCCTCCCTTTCCTTTGGCCCACCTCTCTAACCTACTCCCAATACCTGATTCAAAATATTAATAAATTAAACCCTTTCACCCCCTCATGTCCACTAGTATATTGACTTTAATTCTATTAATTTTAATTACCTCAATATGAACTCATGTGTTAGGATATTACCTAGTTAATGAACCCCCCGTGCCTTTTTATGAGTTGCATTAGTGAGCACGACCTAGAGCAGTTCTTTTGATGTTTCGTCTATTGAAAATAGATTAGACATAGTCGATTGTAGGAGCTCTTTTTATCCCAAAATAACAAATGATTCCCACATTGATATATTCATGTTGGTCTTGTTTATTTTTTCAAGGATGTTGAAAGGAGTGGAATTATCCTTATGTTGCACCTTACTTGTAACAACCTTTTCTTGTGTTTGAGATGATGTAAACATGTTACAGGTGGATTTGAGTTTTCACACCCTTGGAGTGTTGGAGCAGGTTTGGAAAGACCTACATTTGTTGATCGTCCCTCTTCCACAACCCTTCTCTTGGATATGGTAATAACAGCTACACCTTGTAGAGGAGTCTGATTTGTTCCACAAAAGTCATCCATTTACCAGTTTACAAGTGAAGTATCACTTGGAGGTGTCTCTTAAACAATCCCTTGTTGTTGAATCTCTTTTGTGGGTGCATATTAAGGAATATATACATTTTGCACCATCAAAATATTGGTTTAAAATGCCATTAGGGCAGGTTTCTTGATTATGTGGAAGATGACAAGGGAAACAACATTCATAATCTCGAACAAAAGTTATTTCAAATGAAAACCAAGGCTTTGGATGAACTATCCATATTTGGGTTATATAGTTAAAATGATCTTGTAGGGGGGAACTAATTTTGATTTTGGGAGGCAACTTGGAATGAAGGTTTATTTGTTAGATAGGGGGATTATTAGGTTGTTAGGGAGGTTGGTAGGGTCTAAAACTTTGGGCTTGTTGCCTCTTAATAGATACCAACTAATTCTTGAAATTTTTTAATTACTTCATTACCTCTTACAACTCAGCTGAGGTACTCGAGGAAGTAGATGTTTTGACTAGAGCTTTGGTTTATTAGAGATGGGATGGGAGTTAACTCAGGATCCTGATGGGGAGTGGATGTCTCTATCTATGGGAATATGGGCATTGAAGGTCTATGAGATAATTTCCCAACCTGAATGCGACTTTTTTATGCCCTAATGACAATAACACAGGCATATGGTAAGGTTCTACCTCCCATAGACTGAATCATGATAGATATATCACTATTTAAAGCTCTCAAGTAATAAAGAAATGTGTATTAGGGTGTAGGTATTACCACTTGAGGGATTATGTCCCAAGTCCTCTAAAACTTGATGTTGAAATAAATCATTAGATCATCAGGGGCTCTCTTTGTTGTTTTCAATTGTTCCAACATCGATAGATGATATGTCCTATATTTAAAATGGTCACAAAGAGGATATCCTAATTCATCCCAATTTGTAATAGAATTATTTGCTAGACCCATGTACCATTGTAGGGATTTTCCTTTTAAAGAAGTGGTTAATAACCTTATTGTAACATTGTCTTGAGTGACATGGTAGAATGAACATATGTTGACAACATTTGTAATATGCTCAATGGGAGTTGTTGTATTCTCTCCAGTGAAGAAATACACACTCTTCAAGGCTATAACCAAAATGTCATAATATTGGGGTATAAGTAAAGGGGCATCCTCCATTAAATGTAGCAAAGGATTGAATTTTTGATGAGCCATGAATATAATGGGCCTTAAAACCCTAGAAGAGAGCATGAAGGGCCTAGTGGGATGAGGAGTAGAGAGGACTCTGTTAGGTGGTGATGGTGATCTTTGAACTGATCTGTCTCTTCTTCTTCTTCTCGGTGACAACTACAAGTTGTTAAAGGGTTGTCTAGATGTTATCCTTTGTCTTGTTTGTTATCTTCTCATGAAATTGAGGCACTTTAACTACTAAACCCAATAGATATGTAGTTAGGAGTTGCCAGATGTATTCTGCAGAGTCTCCAAAACATCAAATTTTACTAAGAACACATCAAACTTGATAAATTAGAGAGGTTAAATTCTAAAGGTCCCATTGGGCATGCCAAAGATGTTATCACCAAAAAACAACACCCTTCGATTTAGTATAAATGAGTAATTAGTGTTTTTGGATAATATGGGATTATCTCCAAGTTATGGGACTTGCTACTTGAGATAAACCTCCAAAGAGAGATGGTTTGTTTACCTATTCTTAATCTTAAACTACCACTACAACATGAAATGAAGCTACCTATTTCTAATCTAATAATCCAAGGGACCACGATAAGAGAGAGATATATAAAAGGGGGGAAAACATAGGTAAGGGAAGGTGATAACATCGATAATAGGGGGAAATACCTTCTCATTGAGGTAAAAATGGAAGGAAATGATGATGAAGAGGGAATATATGAGTTCCACGAATCAAAACGACACCTTAGCTTCCACTTCCATGCAAAACACAACAAAAATAAACCCTGCAAAGTGGGGAAACATACACAACATACTTGTAATGAATGGAGAGGCAAGAAAATGTAATATAACACAACTAGGGCAGAGGATAGCCACAAAACATGAATTTTATTGCCTTATAAGGATGCACATTCCATTACAATAAAGGAGGAAGGCAAAAAACCATTGTAAACATCCATATCTGAGGCCTATAACTCAAAAACACTTGTGCAACACTTTGACATGAATCCTTTGTATTATGAGGGGGTCCAAGCTTTACAAATGAGACTCATTTTACATTATATAGACGATGGGAGAGAGAGAGAGGGAAGGAGGAGGGAAAAGAGACGAATATTCGGATTTCCTCCTTAAACCACCAAAAAGATGAATTAAATATCTAAAAATAATCATGGTAACCTTGTCAAAACCATTTCTCCATGTCACATTATTTGCTAGAGAATCTAAGGGTGCCATACTTCAATAAATGTGAGTGGTTGAGTTGCTAGGGCTTCCCTTGTTGGGTCTGCAACCATGCCGAACACATCTAGAAATTTGTCACACTAAAGTAAGACCATAAAAACTTTGGCCCTAATTTGCACCACGAGAAACCTAAAACACACTCGGGGAAATACAACTGTCGAGCACCTTAAAAACTCTCACATAAAGAGATGCGCATTTCGGGGATCGAAAGTTAGTTGTCAAAAGACATCATCGACCTGATTTGATGTCGTTGACCCCCGAAATCCTGACATAAAGAAGAAATTAGATTTTGGAAGTGGGATGCACATAATATAGAACACACATTTGGGTCGTGATGTTCCGATGCAAGCAAGGCCCGAAAACCCAAAATAAAGGGTGGTAATGGCTCAAATTTTACATTTTGAGAAACTTGAAACAAAGGAAAGTCAGGGTTTTGGGGGTAGAAAATATGTGACATGGAACATGTAATTGGGTCGACATGTTCTGATGTATGAAGGACCCTAAAACCTGACACAAGGGAATAATTTTGGGGTTTGGTAGTGGGAAACATGTGACATAAAACATGTAATTGCCTTAAAATGTCCTGATGTATGAGGAACTTGAAAACCCAATTTTTTTGAGAAAAATCCTTAGTTGCGTATTGTCTAAGTCTAGAAATGGGGTTGTGGGTTGTTAAAGTAACCCAAGAGCTGGGGGTGTTTTAGACAATAATTATTTTTCTGATGGGTGCACTCTTTAAACAAAAATATTGAAGCTTCCCTCTTTATAGACACACTATAAGAACTCTTATCCTCTCTTTTTTTCTTTAACTCTTCTCCTTCTTCCTCTTCTTTCTCCCCCTCTCCTTCTTCTCATTCTTCTCCTTCTACTCTTACTTGTTCTTTATTCCACGTAGCCAAGAAAATTTGTTCCGTTTCCTTCCAAGACCAATATGAACACTCTTGATTCAATTGAGACACCCACTTCTTTGCTTGATCATCAAGACAAAATAAAAACCAAAAACAATGTCCATGTAGATGAAATATAAATATTCTTAAATTTGACACACCATTCTCTAGCATCCACCTCACTTTTTCTATAGAAAATCATCCCTATGATGCACAAAAATCAGGTTTTCAAGCATAAATTCCTTTAATCAAGATTTAAGTGTCCGATTTATGAATTATTTTGGCCTTAATTCATAAAATACAGAGAATAAACTCCCTTTTATTTTTCTATATATTTTCGAAAATGTAAATAACTTAAATTTTTTTTCTAAAAATTGTGGCTTATGGAGCAAATTTAGGAGAAATCCTAAAATGGCAATAACGTTTAAAAAATGGACCAAAAATCCTGAATTTTTTCGGGAATCTTACTTTATACGTGTCACAACTTCTATAAAAATTTATCTGAGAAATTCACAGTTTTTCGCAAGATATGGCTGAAACAAAAAATAGAGTTTTTAACCTAATTTTTTCCAAGATCGCAGCTCTGATAGCACTTGTAATGAAATTACTTAGATAGATACAAATATAGTAGTAATAAAATATCAAAATATAGAGAAATTATAACAATATGCGAGTATAATGACTTAGCCACTTCGAGGGGACAACCTCCAAACCATAGAATAAGAATTAAGTGCTCAATATGATGATACAAGATTGTTGATCTAATACCATCTTGTTACAATCATTTTATTGATATCACACTTAAAATAGTAATACAAAGTATTTTATCACTTGTATATATAAAATGAGCTTTGCAAAAGTTAGATAACAAGACCACACATTTGGTCGACATTGGACAATGCTAAAAATATATCTTAAATATCTTGTACGAATGTTAAAAATATTTAATGATTGTAGGAGATCATAACTGGGGATTTTATATCTTTTCACGATGTTATAATTACATAATGTCACTTTACTATTACTTGGGTTATGTGTAGCAACTAGTTACCACCCAAAATGACTCAAAATGGTCTAAGATATCCTTGGATGGTAAATAATACAAATAAAATAAAATAAAGAGCATGTACAATCCTAAAAGTCTCATTAGGTCAACAAAAAATGTGATTCAATGACTAAGCATACTCTAGGGTGTTGTGTCACAACCTGACAACTATCCAAAATGCACAAACATTGTTATTTCGGGTCTAAAAGAAAAATATCATCTAAAGAAGTAATTTATTGTCCATAGCTAATAAAAACACAATCAACTTACTCTCACATTTTTGAGATATGAATTTTAGAGGGTGGAGCAAGTTTTAGAGACTAAACAAACACAAACAACATTATTGGATGAAGCTAATACGATACCCATGTACTTGGTCAATGTGCACTATAACTCACATCCAACACAAAAATGTGTAATATGACTAACTAGCAATTGCAAATGAGTTGCAAATTACGCCAGAGATAGTAGCAATGTTTAGTTTATTTGAGTTATATTTCGGGTGGATATTGCATGGATGTCTATATGCTGTTGCAAAGCTCTTATTTTGTTGTTGTCCATATTTTTGTAAGACACAATTATGATAGTCGCCAAACTAAATCACGTTTCATCATTTGGTCAAACACCGAACATTTATCTATTAAATATTTCGAATCTCTAAAACTTTGAACAAGATATATGATCAATATTATTTTCCAAAAAGTAAACCATAGAATTTACTTTATCAAGAATAAAATCAAAATTAGAAAACTTTTGAATCTCAAAAACTTTGAACAAGATATATGACCAATATTATTTTCCAAATAGTATACTATAGAATTTACTTTATGAAGAATAAAATCAAAATCAAATATCTAGGACTATAGAAAAATATATAAAATCCAACAACCTTTAAAATATCTAAAATCCGACAAGATAGTAAATATTGGAGCCGTCGGAATGTGACACTTTCCAGCAAGGGCATCTTCAAAGTAGACGCCTACCGGCGAATAAATAAGGTATGATGTTATATCATGCATATGTTATTTTTACTTGAAAATCAAGGTTTGAGATTTAACTACTTTTTCCTACCAAGCTAGCGTTAACTAGCTAACTTTACATCTCGAGAAGGCATGTGCAACTCTAAATGTCATGGAAATCCAAAATGAGATATGATGTAGAAAAAATATAGAGTGATTATTTTTATATGTTTAATTCTTTTATTTATGTGATCAATACTATGCAAATTATAATGAAAACTAGTTTGTAGCAAGTTAAAATTACATAACACACGACTACAAAACACATCACAGTTTCTATTTTCTAGAGTTCCCAAAATTTTATGAAACCTATGTTTTAAGAGGTAACAATTTCCAACTTCATATGTCCTTTAGGTCTATAGGGCCAAAATTTAGTCATGAATTTCTACACTTCCAACAAAATGTAAAATAACCATGTATGAGAGTATTAAATAGGTATTTTATATCCATTTCAAAGGGGCAACTGTGCGGTTTGGCTTTAAATATCATTTTCAGATATTTTAAAATTATAAAATCATTATAAAAATGTTTCATGGATGTACCCTGATATTTTAAAATAAATTCCCAAATTTTTGTCAAAACCAACAATTTAAGAGGTAACAAACTATTCTCCAGTTTATCGGGAAATGTTATAGGGTTTACTCAATTAGCCCAATACCTACAATATAATTTTAATTATATTTGAATACAAAATCCCCAAAAATAGTTTTCTACTAATTTAATTGAACAAAAATGAAATGCTTAAATAGCCTCAAAATTTTATGTATTAATTTATCGAAAACCACATTCTATATGTCATTTCCTCTATTTTCTTCTCATAAAATAAAATACTAAATTTTCCAAAGGGAAAACAAAGTGGTTTTGGGCCTAAAAAACCCTAAATATATCAAAAAAATATTTGAAAACCCTTCTCTAATCATTATATATTTATTTATATTAATTATAATTAAGATTTGGCCTTACATATAGATATTTCTCTCTAGATTTAGCCTCAAATCCTCCAATAACCCTAAACTGCAAAATTATACCCAAAATTTGTATCTTCTCATAAACTACAGAAAATATTCTTTATTTTCTAAATATCATAAATGGGTAAGAGGATTAGAAATTTGTGATATACTTCCTTCCTTGCCCTTCCTTCTTCCTCTTATTCTTTCTTGAGCAAATTTCCAGCCCACCCTTAGTTTTTCGAACCATTCTTTTCCCTGAAACAAGTCTCTCTTGGTTATTGTAATGGGAAATATTGTTATAATAGGTGTTATTCCATATAATTCACCTCCTCCTCCTCCTCCACCACTCATCCCCTTCCTCTATTTTCCATTTGTCCCTTCTTTCTTCCTTATTTTTTCTTCTCCTTTATTTCTCCCTCTTTCTTTCTTTATTTAATTTTAGTTTCCTTAATCTATATTTTTATTTAATTAAATACCAATCTATAGTAATAAGAAAACATTATTTAATTTCCCCCTCAAACAAGTTATTTATATATGTAATTACGCCGAAGGCGTTACCTCTATGGGCAAAGGGTTTGCGGAACATTCATGGGACTGTGTCAATTTTGATGGATTAAATGACGGTTTTGCTATTTTTAACAATTTTGCTTTTGTTATTTTTAACAATTTTACTTTTCTGATTTTGCATGTTGCTTTGGCTTTACTATTTTAATTTTTTAATAGCTTTTGCATGCATTTACCTTTAAATATTGATCTCTAACACTATAATTTCATTCTTCAGGCTCTCAAAGTTAGGTTTTTATTTCATCTACGGAGATCTTCAATCGATAGATTTGACCTCCATTTTCGTCCTGGAAAAATCAAAACCGTTTTTGTATGTAATCTATCTACCCAATATTTACGTGTCACGTCTATTATAATCTCTTTCCACAGATTTTATGTACAAACTACTACCGTTTGGCATAAAACATAAAAGCAATAGAGTTTTTGCATCCTTTTAGGTTTCTAGATACTACGTTCTTCTTCACAATTTTTTTCTTTGAAGGTTTCTCCGATCGTTGTAGCAAGGAGCCAGAAGCACAAGAAGATTATATACTAGATGCCTAAATGCTTTATGTTTTCCTTCTATTAAATTGAATTATGCAGGTTTGATTCCCTTGCCCTTCCCTTTCTCTTTTATATTCCTACATAGGTTTTTGTTTTAGATCGATTGTTATTTCAAATCAATTTTTTTTTAATTATGTATATAAAGATGTATCTGTATAAATCTATATTTACATATCAGTTTTCAAACACTCATGTATACTTGCTTAACAAAATAGGGAGAAAAACCCGTGTTTGATATACAACCATGCCTTTTCTCGCCTTGACAGATATAACACTTCTCCAAAGCTTCTTTGTTCTTGGCCAAAATACAGGCTTTTTTCCTAGACAGATCAATGTAGCTTCATAGATTCTTCCTTCCCTAGCAAGAACTGTGTTGCCCACATCACTACATATGTTACCAGTCTTTTAGTTTAGCCATCCAAACTCTTTAAACAAACACCTTTACTTAGTTATGGTATTGAAACAAAAAGTTAAAAAAAAATGAAAGAAAGGAAAATCTTAATAGCTAATACACCTCCCTTGCCTTTAAATGGGTTGACACGTGGAAACATAGAGCACAAGGAACATTGACCTTACCAAAATAAAATAATCGGTTTTCTTTAACTTAGTATTAAAGAATTGAATTTTCTCAAAAAAAAAAACAAGCAAGTCAAGAATTCTTCATCGACCAAACTTTGTTCCCTTCAATGTAAATTTATCCATTCAAATAAGTTTTAAGAATGATAATTAATTATATTTATATTCTCAATTTAATTTTATTTATTAAAAGTAAATCTTAAATTAAGGATTTAAAAAGTTTTGTGTAAATTTTGGATAAAATGTTACATAATAGTCTTCTTTATTTATTTTATATATTTTGTATAAGTTTAGAAAAAAAAGTTTAAAAATAAATTCCACGACCCCTTCACTAAATCATATATAACCACTTCCTTGCAAATATTATATGTTCGTGTGCAAAAAACGCAATCCCCTACTCCAACAAATTCCAAAACAGGAAAGCTTTGAGATTCTTAACCCAAAAAACGCAACTGAGATAAACTAATCCTTGCAATCTCTTTCCAATAAGATAACACCTCGTCATCTTCTTGAGGAGACTGTTATATTGGACACCACCATTGAAATTTAGTTTTCTAGACACCACTGCCATCTCACCCCTCACCCTTTAAAATTGGCTTTCTGTCTGCCACTTCCCCCACCCCCCACTGTCTCCTCTTCCCCCCAACCCCCACCAACTCTCTGTTGTCCATGTTCCAAAAACTTCATGGAGTTCATCTTCAGTGTATTAAATGTGCCCTTGGTTATGTTCTAGAAATGTTTTGAACTGCATTGCATATATAATTCATTTAAAATATTGTAAAATTACCTCTATATTAATTTGTACCTTTGAAAATTGGTGGTCAGCTATTCATTGATCAATTTATAATCTTGTCAAAAATAGGGTTGTTTTTTATGTAACTAATTGAATAAGTATAGATATATTTAGTTTTATTAACTTCTTTTTTCACTTTTTTGTAGGGTATTTGTGATTCTCATTCTCCCGCGGTAAAGAAGAGAGCGTCATCTCTAAACAAACTTTAGGTGGGTTTCAATATTGATTGAAGTATTTATTCATTTGTTTTGTTTATTGCATGCTATGGATTAAAAAATTATTGTAGAGTGCTTTCATGTTATTTTATTTTGATTGTTACATTTATGTTTACACTCCAATCCTTTTTCCGAAGTGACATGTGGGGGCATGTGCCTTTGTCAATGACAGGGTTCACAAAAATACAAGAAATCTGCAAAGAAAATTTCACAAGCAAAAAGCAAGAAATTTGATTTTAAAAAATAGCTTGTTGTGGTTAGTTTATAAGTGTTTGTCTATAAGTGTTTTTGAAACAAATTGTAACTCGTTCCAAATAATTCCATGTATGTAGTGTGGCACTATATATCCGAAAGAGAATCAAACTTATCAAACACATGTTCATTTTTTGTTATCCAACAACTATGCTTTCCTAATTTCTTTATCGTTGTGTCTCTATACAAATACCTATAGTTTTCTCACTTCATGTGTACATATTGTTCTTATTATTTTCCAGTCTATTTGCTTAACATAATAATTTGTAATTCATTTCAAATAAATGCATGTATATATTGCGGCGGAACATATAGAGTACATAATCTAACTTTTCAACAAATGCGTTCAATTTTTCCTTTATACAATTGCTCTCTACTTTATGTAAACCAGCAAAAACGCATTTTTAATTTGTTCTTCATTATATCTTTCATTTATACAATTAACAATAACATGCAGGCCACACTACCATCTACAACACTTCCCTTGTCTTCAGAACAACAACTAGCTCTTGATACCATACTACACCATTCTGCAAACAAAACCCATCTACCTCCACTAAGATTGATAATTCAAGGAACGACAAGCACATGAAAATAATTTTTGATAAATAAAATCTAGAATACATTCGCAGCATCAAGCACATCTCGCTCTCCTATCCTTCTGCTCGCCCCTACCGCTGTTTTGGCAATCAACATCTCCGCACCCACAATCCATGCAGCCCTCTGTATTCCAATCAAAGAATTAAAACCCCTTGAAGGCCAAGCGTTGTCGTCTTTTCAAGAGTCCCTAAAACATATAGAATATGTTCTTATTTATGAAATGAGTTTCATCGGCCCAAAGTTGCTAGGAAAAATTGACAGTAGGCTACGCAAGGCTTTCCCACACTCAAAAACATTTGAATTTGGAGAACAAATCAGTCATCCTCCTCGACGACCTCGATTAATTACCCCCAGTTATGGACAGTCCTCTTTATGCAAGTAAATCCTATGGAGCTCACCCTTTGGAAGGGATTTCATTCTTCCATTACATAGCAAACTATATTTCGGCAACAAGGAACAACTAATGCACAAGTTTCATCCCAGAATTTATCTGCTCAACATGCGCGAATCAACCCCTCTTATTGAGGATTGGGAGCTCCTAATGTCTTGCACGCAGACACACACCTAACTCGGCAAGAGCTCAAAAATTTTAAAGACGCACCACATTTGTTTGCAAAAAACGACCTCGTAAACTCCCACAACCTTCAAATGTTTAAGGCATTGAACATTCCGAATTGCCCAATCCATTGCTAAAAGTAACAGGAGGGTTAGACCAAGAAACCCTGATGATAATCAATTGAAGCACAAAGTTCTGTTGTGCAATCAACAAAAAATCATGTTTATTACAAATTTATGGGTTGACACAGAGCCTTGTAAATGGTGCTACAAGAACAATCACTGACATTGTCTACGACACATCAATGCCACCACCAACATTACCTTTATTTGTTGTTTCCAAATTTCATAGATATAACCACCCATGTTAGAATTCCTCCAATCCGTTACATATTCCGATATACCCCCTATTTCGAGAGGGAGTCGAAGACAATTGCTATTTAAAATGGCTTGGGCATTAACTATCCACAAGTCCCAGAGACTTGCTATGCATAGAGCAATTATCGACATTAGAACCAATGAAAGGTACAGGATTCTGACATTCACAGTTTTCTCCAAAGTTGCCTCGCATTTACAAATCTATGCATTTCACCTCCTTTTTCATTCAAAAGGTACTCAAAAATGGCACACGTAGCAACACTTGGAACAAGAAGAAAGGAGGAAACAATACTACTATCACTCAACCCTTCGTAAATACTACACTCTCCTTTAATAACACCTCCACTACTACTTTACTCAACACTTCTTCTATCCTAGACGCCATTTCCGTTCAAGGGGTATCAAATGTACTCATGTTTACCAGAAATAAAATTACCCTCAAAAGGCTACCATTCATAATATAATTATTCTCATGTTTAGTCAAAAATAAAACAGTCCGCAAAATGATACCAATCATGATATGAGATTTGTGAATGTATATGTATGAATTTGTAACTAACTTTGAAATGAAGAGATAAAACCTTTAAATGAAGTGGTTCGTCTATATATCTACAATTACAAAATTACAAGTTTCAACATACATGTTCAATTTTTCCTTTTTATTGTTGCCCGTTTCTTTATGTTAACCAACAACAACATATTTTTAATGTCTTCATCTACACACAAATACCTACAAATTTAAAATGTTGAGAAATGACCATGCAAATTATAGTTGTTTCCATCCAAAGCTTTGTACATTATATCAGTTTTTTACATTTTGAATAGTTTTAAGGATAACACCTCATGTTTGCGCTTTTTAAATGAAATGACTCATCTATATTTCTAAACTTACAAAATAAATCATCCATAGTTTAAACAAACACAACTACAAAAAAAATCTCTATAACACAAATAACATCTACCATTTTTTTTTTCGCAAAATGCCTCAAAGAAATGTGGTCTTATGGAATGTTATGATTGTAAGATATGCGCAAAATAGCTCTAACAATGATGCTCTCAAGCTCGTTGAGGTAATAAAGAAATTTGGAATGTACCATAACCATTTCATATTTGTTTATATATAATTGCATATTTTGTCTCATTTTAATTTCATGGAGACATAATATGTTAAAGCACTTAATCATTCTTTCAATCTACTTTGACAACAACACTTCACATTCACTACATTCTTAAGAGTGAGTATTAGCAAACTTACATGTCTCACTTGCATTTGTATTCAATAATTACACAACTAACTGTTATCTAACATCCCTTCTAATGTATTTCGCAACATTTGTTATGACTTTAATAGAAAATCAATATTGTCAATCACACCCCTTATCAACATCAACTACAAAAGTAATAACTGTCTTTCTAAATCTAATAACATATACCATTCGGTGTTCACATTGCATTATACACATGCAATTGCTAGTTTTATAGTTATTAGGCTTAAAGTTAAAATAGAGAAAAATATATCATAGGAATATATTGGTGGGTAACACAAACTATGTTCTCCATAGGGACATTATTCCCCATTCTCTATGCTGATCTTGGTCAACATAATTTAATTTAAAATTAATGTCCATAAGTAACCAAAAAGGTTAAAGGGACTACAAGAGTGGCAAAGAGAACAAGACGATGCATGAAGGAAAAAAAAACAAATACAAAACAAAATACAAGAAGCAACAACAAAGACATGGGAAGCAACAAGTCTATGTGCCATGCTTAAGAGGTTCTACGCCTGATAGACCATGACTAATGTGTGAAGTCATGTGCTTGTTTATGCCTCCGGTGTTGTGTAGAAGGCTGAAGGAATGCACCAATATTCTGGGACCCAACGCTGCCATGATGATGTTTGAGGAGGCCATATCTATGTTGGGTCATCTCCCTGATAAATAAAGCTACACACACTCTGGTCATCATAATGAATAAGGGCACGTAAGGAGCCTTGAGTTTCTCGAAAGAGACAATAGTTCCTGCCACGGATCTCATAGTACACATGACAACGAAATATAAAGTGCTCCTCTGATTTAGGTTCATTGTTGCAAAGTGTGCAAGTGCGTTGGTCTCTAGGAATGTAGTGCTTTGTCTCCATGCGAAACTGATGAGAATAAACTCGTAGTCATTATGCTAATACCTAGTAGTGTCATTTTACGATCTCCCATATGATCTTATGTGTAGTACCTCACAAAAGTGAAACCACTTGACATTATTATCAAATAGTAATTTAAATACATTTATAATTAAAAGTTTAAAACGAAAAATTATATACATATATATATATATAAATAAATAATTCCACAAAATACGACATCTTTGTAATCATTAAATATGTGTAATAGTGACACAAGTTCATTTAATATTCAAAACTATTCACACAAGTCACGTTTCAGGCACGGTTTAGCTTAAGCTTTAAATTGATTTTTAATGGTCTCAAGAATGCAGGACATTACATACTTTCCCCCTACGACAAGCACCGATGATCGACAAGAACTTAAAGGAACTTTCATTTTAATCTAATTTTAGCTTTAGTTTTAGTTTTAGGAACTTTTATTTTGTGTGTGATTTGAATTGAAAGATCACTAATATAGACTGAAGGTGGCTGTCAATAGATCTAATCAGATAGAAGGAGGTGCTTTAAATTCTGTCTTAGATCCAAACATCCCGCCTCATACCTGCAGACCCGTGTCTTCTTTGTAATAGCATCTGTTTCCTAGAAATATCATATGAAAGAGGATGATTTGTTGAGTAAAGTGCAGGATACAAAAAGAAAAGAATAGATGCTGCTGCAAATCACAAGACGTATTCTCATCTATTTCTATTGATTCAATCTCGTAGTGTTTGACGCTTCCTTTGCTATTCGTTCCGTTGTATCATTGGGAGACTCCGTTTCATGCATTGAGCTGAGTCAATTCTCTGAATGTCGTGATAAACTGTCACGTACTGATGGTAGATTACATAGCCTGCTCTCCTCCATCGACGTTTTTTTGGTACGGATCTTTTGTTTATCTCTGAGATGGTCATTCATACCCCTACATCGACTTTTTTCTCTCCGAAAGGAATGTTTCTTGTTCATGGCCTGATTACTCACTGACCTACCAAATTTGGAGCTCCCCTTATCGATTGCACTCTCCAGTCAACTTACCAAAGCTGCCGCCCATCTTCTTTTCACCGCACAGCCGCAATTTTATAAAAAAATTTGTGGTTTTGTAGTAAGTAGTATCGGTTCGTGGTTTCCTAGGTGTTATTAAAGATAAAGTATAAGCTCTGGAGTCAAAAATGTAAGTCATATAATTGTTTGGAGTCTAAGGAGTTATTCTTATAGGCGAGTCATTTAATTTCATAGTGGCGAGTCAAGAGACTTGGTATTTGTATCCTTCAATAGCTGATTTTAGGATTAGTAATATTATCATGTTTTTTGAGTCATTTAATCAAAAATAAGTTAATAGTTAAGTTTTAAAAGAGTTAGTTATGTTGTCAAATATAAAAATTGTATTATTGTAATAATTTAAAAAAAAATTACCCCACTTTTTAATAATTGGACACATTTTTGCTTATACACAATGTCCATCTTGTGGGGATAAATTGTACAATGTGCTCCATGTTCATATTTTGCTGAGTTAGCAGCACATATACTGGAGGACAAAAGCATCAAAGGTTGGAGAACGGAGGTATCAGAGGCTGGAGGACAACCAGTGACCTCTTGTAAGTCACCAACGACATGATCGCTTCAGCTGTGGTGACATATTTATGGTTTGAGTTTTTATTTTTCAGTTGTGCTTCATTTCAGTTTTTCAATTTTTTAGTGTGGCAGTGTATTGTGGATGTTGGAAAAAGAGTTGTGTTGGAGCACAAATGATTGTTAGTGATTCTTTCATTGTCATAGTTTGTTGGAAGATGGTCCGCTTGTGAATATGTTCACTTGCAATGGTTACCATGTGCAACAAGATTCGGTCAGTTATATGTCTTCGATACAGTTTGCTTCTCAATGTTTGTGTAAGAAAATTTCACATTGTGGGGGGAACATGACACCAATGTTCCATTTCCATTATGCGCCTAAAATGACTAAAGTCAAAGGTAGCTTCCAGTGGCAGTGGTAGTTTCCTATGTTGTTCGAGATCGAGTGACATCGATCGATGACAGTGGCTGTAATTAAGAACATTGCGTTTCTTATAGGAAGTAATGTGAAGTCTCTTTCATGTATATGTTCTATTATGCAGTTTTGTATTAAGCGAGTTGTGATTCCTATATACTTCCCTAATGTACAAGCATATTGGCGAACAAAATCACCATAGTAAGTCGGTTCATCGATCTTCAAAGGGTTTGAAGGAGGATCCAGAAAACCACATGAGGTGGACAATTGATGGGGCCTTTTCACGTCAATGTTTATGGCAAGTCTGTTTAAACCCATGGAAGGAGAGAGCCTTTCTTTTGATCAAGATCATGAGTCACATTGTCCGCCATGTTTCATAGGGGTGATCATACTATAGTTGAGTGTGTGAATGTTTTTCTACCATGTTCGCACTAAGGGGGCAATGTTAGGAATAATATTTGTTACTACTCCATTTGGTTAGTAAAGAATAAAGTTAATTAAAGATTGAGTTATTACGTGAGTAACAAAAGTCTTGTAATATGAAAGAGTTGTTATAGGAGCTGTTATAGCTTCCCTACATACTAGAAGATGTTACTCCTATATACTTGTGTAAGATGTTGGGTGAATAAATAAAGAAGAAATAATTTGTGTTAACTCGTGTTAACTCTATCCAAATTCAAGATAAGGTTGTTGATCTCCATGAGTGACACACCTCTATCTCATTCCTAATGCCAAATATGTTGATGTTATGCAAGAAACATGGGTATGTGAAAGTATAGGAAATATAAACATTTCTCCTCGCAAATGAGAAGATATTTACCTCGCTTGAAAAGAGGGCATACGTGTAAGGGGTGCAATTACATAATTGATTACATGTGTGGGTTTCTCCTTAATGTTCAATTACACTGGGTCTTGATTGCCATAAGATTTGTCAGGAATAACTCAAGGTGGATAGTGGATGTATGATTTCATAAGGGTGTTTGTTGGTTCATTCCCAATCAAATGAAATCATAGCTTAGGAATTAGTCACAAGAGGATCAATTCAAAATATGCTGCAAGAAAATAATAATTGATTAACCATCGTTCATAGCCTAATAAGTATATGTAAGCCATTAGCATGAACATTTAGCTATGATTATCACTTGTAATGTATAAAATGAGCTTCATATATGGATTAAAAGCTTTAAGTCCTACTTCTAACCGAGTTTATAAAAAAGTGCAAAAGAGGAGTAGGACAGGGGGAAAGAGAAATAAGTAGCACATTTGTAGGGGAAGCTCTAACTTGTTCGAATGCCAAGATCTATCAAAACCATGCCCATGCTCAGACCAATATGCACTCAATCAAGACACAAACAAGTGCAAGAGTATGAGGGAAAGAATAAACAACTAAGAGAAAGGCACAATGTTGTTGAACATACATGAAGTGTGCTATGAACTTCTTTCATCACTAAATTGAAGACTATTATAATGGATGAACAATTTGGATCCTTTAACAACCATTCAAACTGAAACCAAACATGTACAATTTCTAACTTAGGCTGAAAATTTAAAAAACAAAGAGAGAAAAAGCAAATGCATGAATATTATTAGAAGTTTTTCTATTCCAAATTCTAGGACCTTTACAAAGAGTTCGATTTGGGTATTTATAGGAAAACCTAGGTAATGAATATTGTTACAAGCATTAATTATAATAGGCTCTATCATAACCCATATTTGACAAATTAATTACACGGTAGATGCATAGTTCAATTAGATTGAATGTCAAGTTGGCCTTTTAGAAGTGCCTAACATTTCAGGATATTATCTGCAAGGAGGAAGATCTTCATTAAATGTTGCTAAGGCTCAAGAATAATCCTACATATGGTCTTCTTAGACTTCCAATTCCAATACAGGGTGGTATGCATGGTTGCTTAAGTCAAATTCTTCACTTAATTTGGTTGTATGTCTCTGATATGGCGTGTTTTGGGGGAATTCATCCAACTAATACTTATTATCTTTTGATAAATGTATTTGAATTACAACACCATGATTTTTGGGTGATCTGACTTGTCTTTTGATAGACTTGACATTTTGTCGTTTAGTACATCCTTAATTTGTGCAATCGTGCACATTCAACCTTATGCCTTAGTGCATACTAAAATTTACAAAATGGCGACTTCTTCTTTGGAGGATCATCCCTTTGAGTCTCCATACAATGAATTTGCATAATCATCTTATGTCTTTGTGTGTCCTACTACACACTCATCCATCCTTGTGGAATTAGAAGGCTATCTTACTCACACAAATGAAAAGAGAGTTAATTAGTATTATACACAACTAATTTAGACAAGGGAATAAATACTTGTGGTACACACACAATGTTTGTGTGTGGGTATTTTAGATCTTTATGCACACAATGGGCATGTGCAATTACTCATCATCTTCATTGTGCAAAGGGTTTGTGTAACAGGTTACACTTATTTAAGGGTGTGCATTCGTACTTAGAGGTTTCTTTCAACATTTCTTCCAATATAAATTCATACGTGCCATATTGCATATCATATGGATTCAGGAGGCTAAGTGTTGGGCATGGGATTGTGCAAGAGATTGAAAAGTTATTGTGCAGTTCCTAAGTGATTGGTAATGTCGTGGAGCATAAGAGGGATCACGAGAATCTTAATATAGATGCATAATGAAATTTTGTAGAGGCTTGTTTGAATGCGGGGGAGCCGCAAAATGCTTTAGATTGATCATGGATTTTGTAAAGGATGAAAGGAACTAAGGAACATTACACAATGATATTGCATGATGGTGCACATAAGGAAACTTTATGCAAGGAAAGGATATGCAAGTGTGTGGTGAATTATACAATTATGTGAAAGTCCTGTATGCAATAGGAAGTGAGAATATTTACAAGGTGTGCAAAAAGATAGAAGGAAAGAGGAGTGCACGGGAAAATGTAACTAAGGCATGTTGGGATGCTTGTAAACAAATATTACACGTAGGAGAAAACAAAGTTAGAGCGTAAATCTAGACTAACTTGAGAAAGGAAAAGGGGTTTCATTATTTCACTTGTGAAATTAGGGTCGTGTTGTGGACACAACAAACAAGGTCATTTAAGATCTTTTTCCTACATTTTCACTTCACTATTATGCTTTCTCTTACATCAAATTCTTAACTTTCACCTTCTTGAATCATAATTCACATTACACATGCTTTCATTTGTAGTTTTTCAGGTTTTTTAATTATTATTTTCATCTTTACATACACTACTCTTACAATACCTCTTCCATCATTGTTTTTTGCAACTTTATGTGATATTACTTCACTTTATATATACATACTTATAGTTCATAATATTACCATCACTAGACAAGTTATCACAAAGAAAAGAAGAACTTAACATACAAGACTCATAATAGAACACACTACTCATATCATATATCCATACAAAAACATAATCTACGCATACTGCATGAAGTTTCTTATCATTCACTACTTGTGCATAACACTTATATAGTGATGGCCTTATCCCCTTATTTTACATTTCTTATTATTTGTGTTACCATACCAGCACCAATTCGCCAACATATTATTTTTGTTACACACGCACATGCACATGCACACGGAGAGAGAGAGAGAGAGAGTTTTGGGATTTTCCATCCCTTACAATATTTCTTAGGATCTTATTTTTGATATATATATATAGAGATAATTACTTAATAACTAAATATTTTATCAAATAAACAAGGTTATAGTCATAATTTATTTTGGGATTGTTCTTCCCTTACATTATTTCTTAGGATCTTATTTTTGACGTTAGGGAAATTTCGATCTTGGCTTTAATATTTGGATGATTTCACTTCACTATTTTGATTAGTCAACATATGTATGTTATAAATGTCAATATCCCATACTTATGAAGGCAAGCATTCCACACTCAAGTTTGAGTGCTGAACCATGCTTTACTGCCAAACTGTGGCAACCCAAAAAACTAATCTACAATTATTATTTTTAAAATTTACGAAATTACATAAAATAATTGAAATGTGAAAATAAGAAATTAAATAATATTTCTCACGAGGAATTATTTAACTCATAGATATATAAATACCAATTCACCATCAATATACAATTGTCATCAATCATTCATAATGTTTTATTGATGCATAGATTGGAAGTCTTAAATAAAATAGTAAATTTTCTTGTAGGAGTTACAAATCAAAGGAAGAATATGAGATATAATATATAATAATCACAAACCTCAAAATACTACAATGACTTGATTGGCATGATGATCCCTTAATGGGTGTAGTGGCATAAAAGACCAAAGACCCAATTGTGACGAGGTGCACTCGATCCTACCCAACCCGCCTCTATGATGACCGTAGATAATTAGGACCACTAAGTCCAAAGGAATCATATGCCACATGCTTAGGGAAAAATCACACATATACAAAAACACATAACATTCACAAGTATAAAATTTCATATTCTTTTAGTTGAAGAGAACACCCAATGATTACATATCCAAAATTAGTAATAACCATTTTTTATCACAAGAAAAAATGTCATTTCACAAAGCATATTTACAAAAGATCATTAATAGATCATCAAATTAGGCACACAATTTAAAAAATTATCAATCCATACCGTCATCCTACAACAAGATTGCCAAGTAGCTACATGCTTATGCCTTTTTCTATAAACAACTAGGTAAGATGCATACATAAAACACACATTTTCTTGTAAAATGGTCACTTTAGCCACTAAATTAGTATAATCTAGCTGGTCATATGTATAGTTAATAAGTGTAATATATATATATATATATATATATATGTTAATCATTACATACAAATACCATTGAACACATAAATCCTTGATTTATTTGAAACAATCAACCATGCTTACTATTCTAAAATCACAACACTTAACATCATTACACAAGCATTCACGTTTTTCATAAAACATGTCGTAACAAAGTACTTCATGCCACTTGGTTTGTCATATACAATTAAGAGGTTGTTTAATAATGAGAAAATATAAAAGGCAAGGAAGAGTGAATATCTCGTGAGCTAGTATACTTACCCACACAAGCAACCAAAGCCATGTATTACAAGTCAGGATTATGTTATATTGTGGAGCCTATTTTCATGTGTGGAAGTGTTGAAGATTGTACACTAAGAGTATTGTACACTTTCCATAGTTGTCTCATCGGGGTTCGGGGGCACAGCCCCCAGAAAAAAAAATTGGCCTCGAAAAACGTGCCCAATATTTCAGGAAACATGCTCTTCTCATATGGGCGGGATTTTTGACCCATAGGTTTATGGGACAGTTTTGGCCCATGGTTTTGATACCCATAGTATTATAAAACTGCTTACACAGTTATCTACTTATTTGGTTGTGTGCATATGGCAGGGTTGATGTAACATTGCAGATGTGTTTGAGTTCAAGTGTTAATTTTGTAGAGTTTGCTGAGCATAGATCCAAACAGATCTAAGTATTGTATTGAGAGAGAAGTGGCTTGTAATAAAATCTGAGCAAGTGATTCTTTGTGGATGTAGACCAAATTAGGTGAACCACATTAAATATTATCTGTTTGTGTTGTGTTTATTTTTATTCTGCACTTTTATTTCAGATCTGTAATATTTTCTACATATTATTTTCTAATGTTGTGATTTGTGAGGGATTGTTCTGCATATTTTATCCCTTATTTCCTAACAATTGGTATCAAATCCTGGTTTGGTTGGCTAAAGTGTTGAATCGTAGGGAAAGTTTTAGCTTGAGTGGGAGCTATGACAGATGATCAAAGATGAAGGGTTGATAAATTCAACGGGCACAATTTTAGTCTTTGGAAGATGCAGATGGAAGATTACCTTTATCAAATGGATCTTTATATTCCATTGTCTGAGAAAGGGAACAAACCCTCAAGCATGAAGGATGCAGAGTGGGATTTGCTAGATAGGAAGGCGCTTGGCACAATCTGGCTATGTATTGCATCTTCGGTATTATTTAATGTTTCAAAGGAAAATACTACAAAAAAACTAATGGATCCATTAGGGAAGTTGTATGAAAAACCCTATGCATCTAACCAAATATTTTTAATGAAAAAATTATTTAATATGAAGATGTTTGAGAATGGTTCAGTAGCAGATCATTTAAATGATTTTAATATGATTGTAAATATGCTAGCTTTGGTTATAATATAATTTGATGACGAAATTAGGGATTTATTACTTTTGTCCTCTTTACTTGAGAGTTGGAATAGCTTGGTAATGACGGTAAGCAATTCCGTTCCAACTAACTCAAATTTGAAGTTTGAAGATGTTGTAGGGGTGATTCTAAGCGAGGAAATGCGAAGAAAAATCTTCAGGGATTGTTCTACTACAGGGAATGTTTTGACAATGGAAACTAGAGGGAGATAGAAGAATAGAGGAAGCCGTGGAAAATTGAAAGATTGGGAAAGGTCAAAATCCAAAAGCAAGATAATATGCTGGCATTGTGGAAAGTTTGGGCATGTAAAGAAGGACTGTTGGGAGCTTCGGGACAAGAAGAAATAATAGGAAGAAAACAAGGAGGCAAATGTGGCAACATGTAATGCATGTCAGGATGATTTGATTCTTTCTTTGCACAATATTGTTGAATCTTGGGTTTTAGATTCAGGGGCTTCTTTCCATGTTACTCCACATAGGCATTATTTTGTTGATTATGTTCAAGGGGATTTTGGGCATGTTTTTCTTAGTGATGATGAGCCTTACAACATAGTTGGAAAATGTTCTATTCATGTTAAGATGCATAATGGGAATACATGGCTATTGAAGGATGTTAGACATGTGCCTATGTTAAGATGAAATTTGATATTAGTAGGGCAGTTGGGAAGTGATGGTTATACTGTGATATTTACAACGGAATCTTAGAAGGTTACCAAGGGTGCTCTTGTGGTGGCAAGAGGTAAGAAGGTTGGAACCTTGTATTTAACCACTAATAACACTAATGTTTGTAATCTCATGGTTTTAAAAGTAGATACAACATTATGGCACTATAGGCTTGGTCGTATGAGCCATAAGGGCATGTAGATCATAAAGAAGTATTTGCCTAGATATACAAAAATAGGTTTGGAGTTTTGTGAGGATTGCGTATATGGGAAACAAAAGCGAGTAAGGTTTCTTGAGGTTGGACCTATGGAGAAAGAGAGTAAGTTGGAGCTGATACATTCTGATGTGTGGGGGCTGACTCATGTATCATCTCTGGAGGGGTTCAAATTATTATGTTACTTTTATTGATGATGCAACAAGGAAAGTTTGGGTATATTGTATTAGAAATAAATCTGATGTATTTGATGCTTTTGTTAAATGGAAAGCCTTGGTAGATAGTATATTCACCCCGATCAACTCATTTATACCAACATACGTGTGACCCATAACAAAATAAAAGGTTTATAGCAACGTACAAACATCCATCAAGGCATAGTAGGAAAAGTTTTTTTGTTTGAAGTTACTATATTGTCCTCTCCCAATCACATAAACTTAAAAATATAAAAAGTACAACTCCAACAAACTAAACATTTGTTATCCTCTCTAGCGTGAATTGTAACTCATTTAGAATTGCATCAGATTCTTTAGAAAGTAATTGAATTCTAGAGAAAATTCTTTGCCTCTTAATTAACATTGCTTCTTCACATGATTTGACAAAAAATTCTCGGTGGATACATGATCTCCAAAGATTTGGTTTTGATTTTTGACTAGTAAGACTCATGGCTCAAATGGCACTCCACACTTATTGTCTATAATCTAAGCATAGAAATTAAAGAGAGGATAAGTTATCTATATACCGCAGTAAATAACAAATCAGACAAAGAAGCCAAACAAAAATATCATAGAAGATTTAATAGAACTTATAAGAATCTAAACTAGGTTAAGCAACAATCAGTCCACGCTTGAATCTCCTAAATTGAAGGTGCAACAGCATGGAGATCCTCGATCCATGCATCCAGTGGCTTCCCCATAGAGTACACAATAAACCCAATCTTCCTCATCTCCTCAGCATTCACCACATTACACCCATCAAACACAAAAGCAGGCTTCACCATGTTCTCATAGATCCTACCATAATCCAACCCTTGAATTCATCCCACTCGGTGATGATACATATCCCATGAGCATTCCTAGTAGCCTCGTATGCATCCCACACCACATTCACCTGCTTAGAAGCAGTGGGGCTACTAGGGACCATATGTTGTGGATGATCCCAATCAAACTTGCTCATGGCCAAGTCCCTCATGATCTGGTCCTCTTTCACCTGTGGATCATAGATGCTCAACTGTGCCTTATCACCCAATAAGCCATGGCACACATCAATGACAACTATTTCTCTTGTGTCCCCCATGTCTTTCTTAAAGGCAAATCCCAAAATTGTTATCTTCTTACCAGCAACAGTATTGAACATGGACGAAATTACTCTGTTCACAAATCTAGAATTCTAGTAGTCATTGATGTGCACAACCTGTTTTGAGTGTTTGTAACTTCAGTCATCCCATTGTCTAAATCTAAGAGAATTCTAAAATAAAACGTGGGATTTACCACCGTTAATAAATATATGTTTTGGCTATTCAAATGAAAACCTCTTTACCAAAAACACAATTACCCTATCTGCCTCTAAATCATGACAAATTTATAGACGAATATTTAGGATAGGAAAATATCTAGGACTGTAGGAAAAAATCTAGGACTGTAGGAAAATATCTAAAATCTGGCAACATGTGGGAAAATATCTAAAATCCGGCAACATGTAGGAAAATATCTAAAATCCGGCAACCTGTAAAGTTAAAACCCTCGGAATTTGACACTTTTCAGCAAGGGCATCTTCAAAGGTGGACACCTACCAGTGAATTAGATTTTAGATTATAACATTTAGAGCTTCCTCAAGATGGAAAAGAATGTTAACTATTTATATAAAATGATTCATTGTGGGTGTAAAGAAATAATAATGGTAATGTCTTTGAAGTATTTATAGTCCTCGTCCACTCAACTTGCATGGTTGCATGCCTATTACAACATTTAAACCCTAAAAACCAACAAAATACATTTATAACCCTAACAATAAAACACAAACACCTTGTAAACCTTCTACATATCTCTATCTCTTACAAACTCATGTTTCCCCTTCAGATGGAAATTATAATTATTCCAACATAAAATAGAGGGAATAGAAAATGATTCTCACCCAATATTGAAATAGTAGATATATTTACATTTTTCAATAGTACACATGCCTTTAACATGCATCGGCATTGTTAGTACGCTTCTACTAGGGAACCTTCCTTATCTCGAAATGGAAATATAAAAAATTGTGACTTAGAAATTTTGACAATTTTTTGTAAAATAATGATATTGTTGTAATTTTTTTATTGGTATATTGTTTTAGCTAATATTTGTAAAATAATGTAATAATTCTTATTCTTGCAGATATGAATTCCTCTAGAAATTCAATTTTCTCTTCAGCACGTCTAGAATCCTCTACACACTAATATGTAGATAATATGAATATTGTGGGCAATTATAAAGAATTATGGATTTTATAGAGGAAATTTTGGGAAATTTGTGGAAGAAAAAGAGGTTAAAATCAGTTTCAGTGGTGCACAGAGAAACAACAATATATCAATGAGTATGAAAAAATTGTTTGTAAAAAGGGGGAAATATTAGATTACACCTTATGAGGAAGAGTCTAAAGATGGTTTGTAACTTCTACCTAAGGTGTTGAAGAAATATCAATATGATTTTACCAATTGGCAACATTATGAGACTTGGCCAATGGATAAACCACTTCTACTTGACCTTATAAAGAATTCACATTTTGGAATCAGGGCTACATGATATAGCCTTCTAATATTCCCAGTGTAGGTCTTAAGATATTTGATTTTGAAAGAAATTAATGTTGGTTCTACTACTCAATGTTCAATTGGTCTATCGATATTATCTTTTATAGCCCAATGTACTACTTTGCATATTAGAATTGCGTGGCGAGCTGAAAACTCGGTATATCTGAATATGACATGAGTTGAAATGAAAATTAAATGGAAGAACATATTCACATAGCCTTGAAGAATACTCATTGTATTCATGATTGTATGTACATTCATGGAAACCCTTATACATTTAAAAATATTGCGAGTTTCATCAATAGTACCTATGAGTGTTCACATCTTGTATCTCCGAATTTTCAATTTCTAGAGTATACCAATGAAAAATAATATGTAATGAAAGGGCCACTATTACCACTTTATGTCATGGTGGAGGTGATAGAAAATATCAAAGTTGGTGAAGTTCTTTTGGTTAACTATAGTTTTACAGGAAAAGCAACACCAACGAGATTAAGGAAAAAAAGTGTTGCCACTGCTGATTCATGTATATGTATTGGTTGTTTGAAACCTATTTTTGTGACAATTGGATTTTATGCACTGTTTTGAAAAACATATAATGTTTTATGTTTTATGTTATGTAAAAAGTTTTTTCTTTCTTAGTATATGATTTTATGAAAAATTGAAGAATTTGATGATAATTTGTTTAGTGATGTGTCTATAAATTTGATAAACACGATGGGATTTTTTAAAAATTAAAAAAAACATTATATTGTGGGACATGACTACCTTTAAACTCACATGAGGATCCTCCTCTATCCCCTACACCACCTTTAACATCACCTCCACCATCACTATATGTTGCATTACAACAACCTTGTAAAAGATCCACTTGAACAGATGATAATGTTTAACCATCTGTTACCAATCCTTCAAGAAATTCATTTAAAATGTGTTCATATATAACTTATGCACCAGCTATATATATTATGGATCCTTTACAACAACGTACCTCTAGACCATGACAATCATGGTATGATTTTTCTAAAGAAATCAATGGAGTACCACTGCCTCCACCTCTACGAAATCTATTTCCTTATAATATTATTCTGTAAAATGTTATTTGTTACCTATGAATTGTAATATGTCCATTATTAATGTTCGTGTGTGTGTGTGTGTGCATCCTATTTTTTCCCTACTTTGAATATAGTATGTTGTGCTTATTTTAACAAGTTGATTAATTTCCACAAGAGCATTATGGTTGCATTGATTATGGTATGCTTAGTATTAATGTTATCAATTATTTTAAAATGTTTTTTCTATTAAGCTTAGCATAAATGGCGATAAATTTCTTAAAATAATTTGAATAGACATAAAGATGGAAAGCATTTAACTAAAATCCAACTTTATCTTGAGCTGAATCCCTTTTAACTTCCCTTCTTTAACATCTACTAAAAATTTTCTTGGCCTTCGCTACACTTAGATTGTGTTAAATATAATAGCCATGATTTTTAGTAATGCATATACCTAGTATGAGTCTAAAAACATTGATGAAAAACATAAACACTAATCAGACACTATAAACAATAATATGACACATTAAATACTAGTGGGTCACCCTTAGTAAGATAAATAAGACACCCTTAAAATTAATAAAACACCCTTAACATTGATACGACACCCTAAGATTTGATACAACACCTAAACACTAATGGGTCACACTTAATAACATAAATTAAACATTTTAAACAATGATGCAATAACCTAAACACTCACACAAAATGCTAAACACTAATCTCATACCATAAACACTAATAAGACACCTTTAATAGTACAATTCATACACCCAAAATAATAACATAACAGTTAAACACTAATATGTCACACTAAACAATCACATAAGACACCAAACACTAATATGGCATCCTAAACACTAATATCACACCTTAAACACTAATGGGTTAGCCCCAATAACATAATTACGACACCTATACACTAACACAATACCATAAACATTGATACAAAACCTAAACACTAATATGATACCCAAAAGAATAGTGGGTCACCATTAATAACACAAATCAAACACCCTTAAAACTAATAAAATACCTTTAACATTGATACGAAACCCTAAACATTGATATGATACCTAAACATTGATGGGTCACACTTAATAACACAAATTAAACACTCTAAACACTTATGCAAATATCTAAACACACACAAAATTTTAAACACTAATGTGATGCCCTAAAAACTAATAAGAAACCTTAAACACTAATAAAACACCCTTAATAACATAATTCATACAACCTAAACAAAACCTAACATTGGAAACACTAATATGTCACATAAAACACTCACGCAAAACACAAAACAGTGATATGACATCCTAAACACTAATATGACACTTTAAACATAAATGTGTCACCCCAATAACACAATTAAGATACCCTATACACTAATGTGATACCCTACACATTGATATGACAACCTAAAAATTAATAAGACACCATAAAATTAATATGACACCTTAAAGGCTAGGTCACCCTTAATAACATAAATCAGACATCCTCAAAACTAATATAACACCCTTAACATTGATAGACACCCCAAACATGGATACAACACCTAAACACTAATGGATCACACTTAATAACACAATTTATACACTCTAAACATTAATGCAATAACCTAAACACTCACACAACATGATAAACACTAATGTGATGCCCTGAGCACTAATAAGGCACCCTTAACAACATAATTTATGGGTCACCCTTAATAACACTCATTTGACGCACTAAACACTAATGGCACACCATAAATATTAATAAAATACTAAAAAATTTAATGGGTCACACTTAATAACTTAATTTATACACTCTAATAATGGAGGAAGACCCTAAACACTCATACGACACACTAATACTAAACACTCAAATGCAATATCAAACACTCAAACAACAACCAAACATTAATATGACACCTTGAACACTAATGGGTAACCCTTAATAACACAATTTAGATACCTTCAACACTAATGGGACTCCCTAAACACTATACAACCCACTAAACATTAATGAGAATCTGTAAACACTCATACAAAAAACTAAACACTAATGGGACACCCTAAACATCAATAAGATGCCCTAAACACTAATGGGCCACCTTTAATAACACAATTTAGACTCCCTAAACATTGGTGCATTATCGTAAAAACCCATATGACACACTAAACACTCACATAACACAACAAACATTAATACAACACTCTATATACTAACGTGACACCCTCAACACTAATGTATCACCCTTAATAACATAGTTCAAACACCATAAACACTAATGCAACTTGTTAAACACTCATACACCATGTACTAAACACTAATGGGACACGGGAAATACTAATATGATACGCTAAACAATAGTTCATTGCCCGTAATAACACATGTTGAACACCCTAGACACTCATACAACACACTAAACACTCACACAATACACGAAACACTCATATGTACCCTAAACACACATATGACACTGTAAACAATCACACAACAAACTAAACACTAATACAACACCCTAAATTATAATACAGACCCCTAAATAGCAATAAGATTCCATAAACCCTAATGTTATACCCTTAGTAACACAATTTAAACACCCTAAACACTAATGTTACACCCTAAACACTCATACAACAGACTAAACAATAATGGGACACCCTAAACACTAATATAAAACCTTAAAAATAACGTGTCACCATAAATAACATAATTAGAACATCCTAAACACTAACATGGCACATAAAACACTAACATGATAGCCTAAACACATATATAGTGGGCAGTCTTGTTGGCACCCAAAATTGTTCACCTCATTTTGGGGCCTTGGAGTTTAATTTGGAGCTTAAATAGTGCTAAAACTCTCATTTTTTGTATCCTTATGTTTTAAACTCACCAAAAATGGTTGCCCTTCATTACTCTACATGTGTATAGGCTACTTAAAAAACTCAAGAAAATTTGAAGTCTTTGGATTTTAAATGGGTGGTGACATTCAAATCCCTTGCACCTTTTCATTGATAGGGATATCAAATTTAATCATACATAATCAAGATAAATGTAAACAAGTCATGCTTTTAGATTTTTGGGACTTATTTATTTTCTCAATTCCATAGTTCACTTTTCTCATCTAAGTTGAGAACTCGTAAATTTGATTCAAACGAGGAGGGAGAAAGGAAGGATATGAGAACCCAAGAAATATTGAAGGCCCATGATTGGTTGTCAATAGTTGAGATTCTAATCTTGAGCCTGAACTCGAGTTGGTGTGATCCGAAGTAGAGAATGGATTCTTGAAGTCACGAAATGTTGTGATTGGTCCATGCATACCAATGATGACACTCTAGATTCTCATAGATCGAAGGCAGAAACGACTAAGGGATCTTGAGATCCCAAGAGCGACCCTATGATCCCGAGGACATAATGACATGCCTAAAAGTGACCGAACTAACCCCAACATAAACTCAAGATCTTGAATGACATGTGGCTGGACCACATGGACCAATCACAGATCTTTTGAGCTCCTGAAAAAATTGAGCTTCCATGAGGTAGAGGTGAGACCGGTGACTCGTTAACTACTGATCCCAAGAACCCCGATCCAATACAAAGTGGACATGTGGCTTCAACTTGGGAATAAATCATTCAACATGGTCACCAATGAAGATGGGATACATGGAAAAAGTAGATTCAAGGTTAAATTTGACAGCCTGTGGCTCTCAATTGTGCAAAATGGCTTGAGTATCTTCAAATGCACATAACATTTGACTAGGAGCTCTAAATTGCACAAAATTGGCACCATTAGACAGATTATAAAGATGAATATATAAATTTATGAGATATTTATAGATTAGTTTATGAATTTAAAATTGGTTCTATTTTCAAACATTTTTCCACCATACGCCAATTGATTTCTCAAATTGGCTCATGTGCGGGGCTTCCCAGATGTATCTTAGGCTTATTGTGTACATTTTCAGGTTTGATTATATCCCTAAGATCCTTAATTGATTTTCAAATAGTTTCATTTGTAAATTGATCAAAGTTGGAGCCATTGAAATTATATGTGCATGCTTATTCCTCTTCTCTCATTAGTTCTCCACATTTTACAACTCCCCCCATTTTAAATTCTAGAATGTTCTATCATTGTATAAATTGATGAAGTGATTTTCATCCTCAGTTGGATCTCTGATCCATTTTAGTAATCTATTTTTTAGGTGTTCATTATTTAGATTTATTTGAGGTGTTAAAATTAATATTAGTAGTAGTTATTTTAAAGACATTATAATGAAGGTTTGAGGGAGTATCCATGTATGTTTTGTTGAGCCATAAATGAGATCGTGGATTTAGATAGAGGTTTTCATTTGGGTCAGAAGTTTATTCACTCATATTATTAGAATTATCATTTGGTAATTAAGTGTAGATGTTTGATGTATAATCACTAAATCACTTAGTTATAAAATCCTTAATGAAATTCTAGTTGCATTTACTCTCAACAAGATTATCTAATGCTATATTTTGAATTATAAGTCATAATTTTATGATAATTAAGAAAATATTAGTGTATGTAGTTTCTTAATTATTTTAATTATGGAGAATTGAATAAGTTATATAAACTGAATTGGTTCATGTGGTATTTTTGACTCCATCTCAACTTTGTAGGATTGTCCCAATAAACAAGGCACATTTTCAGTTAAAATGACCAAACCCCTTTTCTTCTTTTTGTTGTCCTACCCCTTTGAGACTTATGCTTCATTTTGAGTATCTTTAGAAGTATATTTGTTATAAATTTAGCTTCATGCTTACTTGGATGTGATTTAGATATTTTTCATATAACCAACAAGTCATGGATATCCTCATATCTATGTAATAGAGAAATTGAGGTCTATTTATTTTACTATAAATGTGTGGCTATGCCACTTATCTAGTGTGTGGGTTTGTCCCTATAGATCCATCCTAACTATATATAACTATATTCTTTCCCCTCAATATCTATCTTATCTTTCCTGCAAAAAAACCCCATATCGATAGATAATTGGAGCCATGATTGTTATACATAGATAATTGGGAGCCCCCTCTCCCAATCCTCATATGGTTATAGAGGGGAAATGTGAACCAACTATAAAGAGGGGGCCTATCTAAACTCCTACTTTATATGGGTTTGGGGGGTCTAGTGATTAGGGTTTTTTGGGAAATGTTGAGGGTTACATAAATTTGTGCCATAACCACCTCTAACTTAAAAAAAACATAAAATGGGATGCCAAAAAGTAATCCTACTTTATTTCATTTATTTTTTGTAGTGACGAGAGGAAATAATAAAGTGAAAATGCAAAGGAGAGGAGAACCCTAGTGGAAAAAAAATAAAGGATGACAATAAGGAAGAGGAAATAGTAAAAAAGGGAAAGGAAAAGGAGAAAGAAACAAAGAGAACACATAGGAAAACGTAGACAATTTTTTTTTTAAAACTAACACCTATAAAGTAATAAAACCCTCCATTGAAAGAAGAATAAGAATATGTGACAAATCCCAGATTACATGTATGTATATTTTCATTTAAATTTGATAAATAATGCATGTGAACTGTAGGATGTAAAACCTAAAATATTAGGATACATTATGTAAACCCTATAATAGATTTAATTTAAACTATGTAAATTCTAAATAAACTCTAAAACCCTATGATAAATCATGTAAACACTAGTGTAAATTGTGTAAAACCTCGAGTAAATTGTGTACAATATAGAGAATATTGTGTAAATCCTAATTTACATTGTGTAAATCATAAGGAATGTTGTGTAGACCCTAGGATAAATTAAGTAAATTCTAGGGTAAATTGTGTAAACCCTAAGCCATAATATAATATTTGATCAACACAAAATTTTAAAAATGGAATATAAGAGACCTTTCTAGCTCCTTCACATTAGGCCTACTGTTTTCCACACCCGAGGGATGCCTTAGGGCATGTGTGCAATTTTCCTAGGTGAATATATTATTATTTGTGTGATCATTACTTGATTTCATGCATTGTAGAAACATAGTGGTTATCATCCCTCTAACCATGTCCATACTACTTATGAGGCTACAAGACATGTTGTTCCCTTTTCATATTTTGATATGGATGATACAATATAAAATTATGATTAATATGTCAACCCTCTTTTATTTCAAGAAAGACCACCCCACTTTTTCCACACACCTAGGCCCCCTCATATTCATTCTACTATAGAAATCACTACCTAGAAGATCTCATGTAACTTCTATCTGTGAACAAGGAAAAGTTGCAAAAGCTATTAAATGAGGCAAAAACACTTAAGAAGCCCCAAAGCTTTAAACAACAAGTAAATGGACCATCATGATAAGAGATAAGAAAGAAACCATTACTTTGCAAGCATTAACTTGAAATAAATAAGAAAACCTAACATGTCTAGATATTCTCTACTCTTTGAAAGCTATGAAAATGAACCTATTAAAGACTCTTAGCAATCATTTATGATCGTTTGATCCCCAAGGTATTTTAGAATGAGAGCTAACCATTAATGGATTCTCTCATTTTCCCAAAATCTTGAGTGAAAGATGCAATAACAAAGAAAATAGCTCAATAAATAATGAAGAAATCTCTTAATCCTAAACAACATACTATATTTTATGCTAGAAAGGAGGAAGTGCTCTTAGAAAATGACTTGGGGTAGTGGGGTATTTATAGTTTTCTAATTCTAGAAATGGAAGAATTTTGGTGCATGTGGGACAAATGAATAAGCCAAAAAACACTTTTAGGTTTAGAAGAGATTAAACATGCCTTAGGCTAGTTAATCTAGGTTTAGGCTAATTAATCCTGATTGGTGAGGAATTAGGAGCTTGAGAGAGTTGTGAGAGGATAAGTCAATCCAATGAAATGTATTGATAGTCTAGGAGGCTAGTAGAAATGGTTCATAAGGAGATAAGAAGAGGATTTATCTTAGTAAGAGGCTATATTAGCTTGATTAGTCGGTTATGAGAGGAATAAGACCAAAAGGATGTCATAAAAGGAGAGTTAAATAGGCCAAATTGATGAGGTGTTGTCAATTTGTGAGGAGGAGAATAGTTAGTGCAATATTAAGAATAATAGTGATTTGATCAAACTACAAGTTTCTAAAATTTCCCCTATTTAGGGTGGCATATGCTACACCACTTCAAAGACAGTAGACAAACATAAGTGATTAGAATTTTTTTGAAGGAGTGGAAAAAAAATTAGTAGGGTAAAGGATGCCCCCTCGAGTGTCGATAGGGAAATGAAAGAGGTCAATCAACGATCGAAAAGAGGAAATAGAAGAGATAAATTAATGGGTAGGGTTAGGATGCCCTTCGTGAAAGAGAAGAATAAGGAAGAAAGGGTATGGGAAGGTTTTCTTAGTGCAAGTTTTGCCTTTGTTAACAGATCATGTTAGAAATGTTGTAAGAGCAAACATTGAAGAGTGGGATGTATAATGCTCTAGCTGTCATTTGTGTTGCTCATCGTCCATGTCTTACTAAATAAAGAAGTTGACGGGGGGCTGCTCACCTTGAATGACATGACACCAAACCTTTGATATTTATATTGAGAGGATTGTGCGTAACTATGGAGGAAAAATGGTGAAGCTAAGTGTGATGGAGAGAGAAGAAAAATTAATAGACAAAAGGGGGGTTGAGAAGAAAATAACGAGGAAAGGATATTGAGTTATCAGCGATCCAACATTGCGTAAGACAATATTTATTACATCATATTGCTAGGAATCTTCATCATCAGTCCTTATTAAAATATAAGCATACGATAAAAGTGTAGAATGACATGAAAATCCATAATACGAACATTTATCCATTGCAAAAATCACCAACTCCATGCAACATACAAAATGCAATGTAGTATGAGAAGTAAACAAGCTGATCTAATAGGGAAATAAGTACAAACACACAAACACAAACCAAAAATGTTTTATATAGTTACACAAATATTTTGTTATCCAGCTCTAGTCCCAAATGTTTGTGATAAATGAAAAGGGTTAAAAATGATGCCCCAAGAAAATTGTACATGCAAGGAGAAGAACGGAGGACACTTGGGTCCTATGAAAAAGTATTGTGAACTACGAAATAGTACCAGGTAAATCGTTGTGCCCCAGGGTACAGATGAAGTAAGTAGCTTAGCTTTTGTAAATGATTGTAGATTCAAATGATCAACGAGTCGTTGTTTCAAAAACATGTGAAAACACCAGTAAGATACGAGATGAGTGCCATGTGAGAGACACAAATTTCAGCTGCGTATGAGTTGTTTACCAATTTTTGTCAATTTTGGAATTTTACATTTTTTTTGGATTTTTGCATGATTTTATTATTTTTGTAATTTGTAACATTTTTGATCGGTGAAAAGAATTTAGAAAATGGAAGATCACCTAAAATCATGTGGAATGCCTCATGGCAAAGAAACGGGTGTTGGGTAGCAAAAATATGCCCTAGTGAGAAGAAAAATGGGTCAAAAATGATTATTTAGTAAAAATAATCATCGCGATGGTGAATAGAAGAAGGAAGAATGAAAACATCACCTGGAAACAATAAAAATTCCCCATGGATAAGAAACGAGTGCTATGTGGCAAATAATGCCCCAGCGTAGCAAAAAATTAGTTAAAATAATTATTTAATAAAAATAATTATCATCGTGGGTAGAATAAAGGGTTAGAATGACCACGGTGGTTGAATTACGCATTTTGGCCATCACGGAAGGTAAGAGGGCATTGCGACAGGTCAAAAATAACCCTATATACCCCTCCCAGGGGGGTAAATCAATCACAATTAGTTCATTTGTTACGAAGCTCTTGCGAATTTTCACCGCGAGTGACCTATGAGCTGTGAGAGAGATGGCGAGAGTTCATAGGCGGACGAGACGTGCAGACCGGATCCAGGAGTACCTAAGAGACGAGGCGGATGGACCCTACATGAGTTCCCTATCTCTGTTCCTGTCAATTTTTACATTTTAATATACATTTTTTAGCATGTTTTAGGGTAGAAATAATGCATGTTCGCATGCCTTAGTGCGCAGCATGCATCATTCGACACACATACGCATCAAGAAAACGGGTGTGTGTAGGTGCACATGTTGAAAATATGGGTGCATGTACATGCGTACGTGTAGGTAAGGGACGCGTATGTGTCGGGGGAAAGGAAAACGATGTGCATGTGCACATGCACACCAAGATGTGTGCGCATGTGTCATTCTGGATGCGTATGTGCTGGGGGGGTTAGATTAGGTGAAAATTAGTTTAGGGCGCACATGCACGTCAGGATGTGCGTGCATGCGTTAGTAGGAGGGCACACACATGCCTTAGGTGCACATAGGTGTCAATATGGGTGCAAGCATCCATAGGGGCGTGCATGCACCTAGAAGAAAGACTTAGCCAATTTTTTTTGAGAAAATAGGGTAAGGTTAGAAGAATGTGATCTTAGAATTTTGTAGAAGAAAGTAGAAAGTAGTACTTAGAAGAATGAAAATTGAAAGTTAAACATAGATAGAATATAGAAAGAAGTAATTTTTGTAAGACAAGTGTATTGTCATTTTACTAGAGACAATTTATGACCTCATGTCCTACATAAAGGTAGAGAGTTTGATATGGTGCAGGAACCTAGTTGCTATAGAGGTAGGTTTTGATTAGGAGGAAAGGGATATTGGACATCCTTTTTATATGTTACTGGATTAGATTATGTGGCTAGTATGCCACAAATTACTCTTGATCATGGCCTCCTCATAGCCTTAGCTAAGAGGTGGCATAGTGAGAGCCAGTGTTTTCAGCTCCTGATTGGCGAGATTACTATCACATTGGAGGATGTATGGAGGATTTTGCGGGTTCCCATCCATGGTTAGCTGATTGAGTATGAGAGCCTCAGGACTGAGCCCGTGGACTGTCTTTTGGATTTATTTGGAGTTGAGGATATACCTCACCGAGGTATGGTAATTTGACTACATCAGTGTATAACAGATTCAGAGTTAGATCGAGTGGTGGTTTACTTGATGGCCTTTGTTAGTGTCATTCTGCTCACTGACAAGACTGACACTTCATTCCCTCTTGGTCTCATCAGGAGTAGTTTGTGTATTGGTTCATGGTGAGAGGTATTGTTGGGGCCAGTGTATGCTGGTGTATTTATATTGGGATTTACACCTTATCACCTACTACCGTCAGAAGATGGTAGGCCCAGACTAGATTACTGCAGATATGGGCTTGGGACCACATAGCCATTGGTTGTCCCACAAGTGTATTATGAGCTCGTGCTCCGAAGGAGCCGTCTTTGATGGGTTGGGTTCTGGTCGGAGAGGATGTTCGACCTAATATGGGAGATACTTATTGCTATCGTCGAGAGTTCAATGATCTTTAACAGGCTCAAGTAGTATGGAGGCCCTAGAGACATTTTCAGTGGCCAGAGGATGGTCAGGAGCTTGGCGTGGCCATGGTAGATCACTTCATGGTTGGGAGTCGAGGGTACATCAGAGAGTTTTATAGAATGGACCAATGTCATAGGCAGTTTGGTGTTGTTCAGGATGTGCCATAACATGATATGTGGTACGCACGTACAACCCGTGAGGTTTTTGATATAGGGCCACAAATTTAGATGGACATGGTCAGAGCCAGTTTTGAGAAGATGGTGCCAGTACCATGGGTACCATTGAGATAGGTTAGGGATCCTGGATATACAACTGAGTATGGACTGTGGTATTTTATAGTGTTACCTCATTGATTGACCATTCCACGGGTAGCCTGGGACACAGGAGTTAGGCCACCTCCAGAGGGGCCACCTGATAGTGATGATGAGGATGAGGATGGAGATGATGATGATCCTTTTGATGGTCAACATCATGATGGGGGTGGGGAATAGGGTCCTCTAGCTCGTCAACCACAAGGACAGGGGCCTCGGTCGAGACAGAGAGAAGTACCTATGGCTCCACAGGTAGAGGTGCCTCCAGTTGGTATACTAGTTAGAGTTCTTATTCCATTGTAATAAGTTCATCCATAGGATATTCCTCTTCGTGCTCTAGGGAAGCACATTCCTAGGCAGTAGGTTCCATAACAAGGTCCTCTTCCTCATCCGCCACATGGTGGTGGAGGAGACGGTGGTCATGGAGGAGATGGAGGAGACAAAAGATAGATAGTTGTGTTACAGTAGTAGTTACAACAGGCTATAACTGTGCAACTCTAGATGGAGGCCGAGAGAGATTAGGCTAGAGATCAGTTACAAGTTGTGACCTCAGAGAGAGATCAAGCTAGAGCTCAGGCTAGTCAGGGAGGTGGTGGAGATGGTGTGACTTGGTTTTAGTAGATTCAAAAGATGGTTGATCAGAGTTCACATATTGTGAGTTTATTACAACAAGTGCAGGCATAGGTACAGGTCACTACTGCATAGTGAGATTAGGCACAGGCCTAGGAGCAGACTATGACTACGGCTAGAAATCAACTGACTGCCACATTGACACAGGATTAGGTGGATGTGGCCCGAGTTACAGGGGAGTGCGATGCTCTACATTAGGCATCTAGAGTAGTTGGGATGTCCCAGATATTGTCAGATGTTATGAGGGCTAGTGGTGAGGCCTCCTATTACAAGGCCACATACTACGAGGCAGTTCTTGATGGAGCTGAGAGTGATGCCCATTTAATCAGTTAGATGTGAGCAGGTATAGATCCAGGTCCTAGAGGACCTCTCTCGATCAGCGAGATCAGTGAATCAGCCCACTAGTACAACAGAGTGTTGCAGCCTCGACCGAGCCATCTCATCAGTAGGAACATCCTCCTCCAGAGCCATAGGCCAGACAGTCCAGGAGAGGGCGAGAGTCATGGATGAATCTCCTTACTTTATTTTTTTGTATACTGACTGATGTATGTACCATTGATGTATTCCTCTTATGAAGGCTCATTTTTGAACGATTATGTATTGATGTATCCGTATGTTGGATTCATGCCTCTTGATGAAGGCTCATTGCGATTCCTGCCTTTGATGGCAGATTTTTGTATCGATGATGTATATATTTTTGAGACAGACATTATATGCACGCATATGGTCATTCGATGTTATAATGGTAATGTATTTATATGACTTGATGATGATGATCATAGTTATGAATGATGATTATGGATATTTTTATGATGTGTTTTGATTATATCATAATGTTGTATGTTTTTAATTTTCATGTATGTATCATGATGGATGTTGATGATGTCTCACATGTTTGATGTTGTATGATAGATCCATAAATGATATCATTATGTTTTGTACATGAGATGTTTTTAGAGTTATAGTGTATAGGGATGATACTTATGATATTGGTGCGAGGGGGGGGGATAGATTTGTAATCATGCACATCCCTCTTGCCCCATTGATGATATGATATATGATGATTAGCTTAATATACATGCTTGATGTACAACCTAGAATTTTTATTGATATATGATTTATAGATGATGTTAGATGTGATGATGTGATATATGTTATGATGACAATGATTTGTATAATCAATTCACAAGCACAACTTAATCAAAATGAACACAAGACAAATATTGACAAGTATGCAAAATGAGTTCAATGTTTATTGATAATAGTTTAAAGTAACACTCTAAACTACACCAACAAATTAATTCAATCGAACACACACAATAAAAGGAATGCAATGAAATATAAATAACACACCACCGGTATAAACAAGTATGCAAAAAGGAACTCAATTCAATATTTAAGTAAAAATCAACTCAAGTAAGCAATTGAAATCAATTTAAACTTACAACATAGTGCAATGTAAACAAATCTAATGAACACACTACAATTATAAACAAGTATGCAAGATAAAAATGAACTCAATGCAATAGTTAAGTAACACTCAACCTAAGCAAATGAATTCAATCCAACATATACAACATGGAAATAAAATGCAATCAACACTCTACAAACCTGAACAACTAAAAGTAATCAAACGACTACTCTATTTTTGCGGGACAACATTGATATATTTTCTATTGTTTTTGGTGTTATCTCGAAAGATAAGTTTTTCAAGGCTACTGTTCACATTGTTTTCGGGGTTTCCTCAAGACAATGTTATTTTTTTTTGTGTAGCGTCGTCCCTATGAGGGAGTTTTTCGAATGTTTAGGTTTTTGCAACATTTTGTGAATGTTTTTGTGATTTTCTAAGGTCTGTTTTGAAAGCAATGTACAATGAAAAAGAAAGCATGGATGCCCCCAACATGAGATGGGAATATACAAAGGTAGAATGCCATGCATGTATGTGTAAGAAGTTTCAGATGCGAAGGTGCCCCCAGTGTTAGATGGGAATATACAAAGGCGATTCCTTCACATAGATATTAGAATAGATGAGCCAAATCATGGCTTTGCAAGATAGGTTCAATAGGATTCCTAGAACTGATAGGGAAACTAATCCTAGATAGATGCGAGAGTTACCCATCCAGATGTGAGAGTAGCTTGTGAATGAAAATCCTCCTTAAGCATCGGAAACCAATTTTCAACTCAAGGACTTGCCCAATGTGCCACAATTGCATGGTTTTCACACTTGGATGACCTGTTTTCTTTTTACTGTTTTCTTGTTTTTTGATTTTTTTCTTGTTTTTTTCTTTACTTTTCTAAGGAATTTCTTATTCAAGCATAGAATCACTTGAGATGCATTGTGTTCATTAGGTTCCTTTAATTCCTCACCATCTGAGTGAGCCATATTGTATGCCCCTGAACCGTACTTAGTGACCACAACATATGGCCCTAACTAGTTGGCTTCAAAATTTCCTTTCTTTTCTGTCTTTAACAATGTTTTTCTTGTTATCTTTCAACACAAGATCACCTACGTCAAACTCATGAGGTATGATCCATTTATTATATCCCCATGATATTTGATTTTGATAAACCTTCAAATGATTGAGCACTCTCATGTGCTTCTCATCTAGTAGCTCTAACTCTTCCAGTCAAGAAATATTGTAGTCTTCATCTTTATCTAGATAGTCCAGGAGAGATATTCTCAGGGAGGGAAGCTCAATTTCCAAGGGTATGATGGCTTTAGTGTCATAGACTAATGAATATGGAGTTACACCAGTAGGGGTGTGAATGGAGGTTCAATAAGCCTAGAGGGTGGGATGAATCTGGAGGTGCCAATTATGACATGTCTTACTAAACATTTTCTCCATTATTTGAACATGGGTTTTATTGGTGGCCTCTACTTGTCTATTACCTTGAGGGTAATAGGGGGTGGACCACTTGAGTTGGATTTGGAAGCGTTGACATAATGCTTTAACCGTCTTGTTTTTGAAGGATTTACCATTATCTGTGACAATGGTGGAGGGAATGCCGTAACAACATATGAGATGATTCATTATGAATTTAGATATTTGCGCACCAGTTACGTAAGTGAGAGGCATATCCTCTACCCATTTAGTGAAGTACTCGGTGGAGATGATAATGTGGGTATGGTCATCTGAGGAAGTTGAAGTGAGATTCCCTATGAGATCAAGTCCCCATTTAGAAAACTATCAAGGAGTCATGATGGGCTACAAAGTCTATGTTGCGCATGTATCAAGTTTCTATATTTTTGACATAGTTCACACTTCTTGATGAAGTTGCAACAATTTGCTTCCATGGTATGCCAATAATATCCTACTCTCAAGAGTTTCTTAGCTAGAGCCATGCCACTAGTATGTGCTCTACAAATATAACATGCACTTATTTAATAGTGTGGACTGACTCGGTAACATCCAAACAATGTAGCAGATTCCCGTCGTAGCCACGACAATAGAGGGTGCCTCCTAGGAGGGTATAATGGGCTATACGATGGATAAGGGCTTTTTTCTCTGTATGGGTGATGTTTGGGGGAAACGTACCATCTTGTAGATAATTAAATATGGAGTTGTACTAGGGTGAGAAAGGACCAACAAAATTCACATGCCAAACAATATTCTGGCATGTCATATGCGGGTACTTTAAGTGCTCCACAAAGAATGGCATTTTATTTTCCTGAGGCGGAATGCGTAGTAGAGACCCAATTGTAGCCATTGCATCCACTGATTTGTTGTGTGATCTTGGTATTTATTCAAAGACAATCTACACAAAGTATTCTTTCAAGGTCTTGACCATTTTCTTGTATGGGACAAGCTTTTCATCTTTGACCTTGTATTCATCATTAACTTGTTTAATGATTAGTTGGGAGTCACCAATGACTCGTAGCTATTGAATATTCCAGGTGATAGCTAACTTAAGGCCGGACGATGAGCGCTTCATACTCTACAATGTTATTTGTACAAGGGAATCCCAAATGGAATGCTCGTGGAATAACTTCTCCTGTGGGAGTGATGAGTACCACTCCTGCTCTTGATCCATGAAATGTGAATGACCCGTCAAAGTGGACTTGCCACACGACGGAATCCTCGATATACATCATAGATGCATCTGGTAGATCCAGACACAATGGTTCCATTCCTGGTAGGGGAGATTCAGCCAACTGATTTGCCAATACTTGTCCTTTCAAAGATTTCTGGTTAACGAACTCAATGTCAAATTCACTAAGGAGAATGATCCAATTAGCCATTCGTCCTGTAAGGGCGGGTTTGGATAAGAGGTACTTGAGAGGGTCAACTTTGGATATTAACTTGGTTTTGTTGTTAAGGAGGTAATGACAAAGTTTCTGGAAAGTAAAGACTACTGCTAGGCAGGCCTTTTCAATCTACAGGATAATTCAACTCGTAGGCAATTAAGGTGCGACTGAGGTAGTAAACCGCCCTTTCTTTGTGGCCAAGGTCTTATTGGGAAAGAAATGCACCAATAGTAAATTGAGTGGTTGAAATATACAGCAGGAGGGGTTCACCTGGGGTAGGCAGCATGAGAACAGGTGGGTTGATTAGATATTGCTTAAGCAATTCAAATGCCTTTTGACAATCTAGTCCCCAGTTGAAGGTAACATCTTTTTTCAGTAGATGTGTAAAAGGATGGCACTTATCCGCAAGCTGTGAAATAAATTAGCAGATTGCTTGAATTTTCCCTTGTAGACTTCGTAGTTGTTTTAGGTTCATCGGTGGAGGCATCTCTGTGATAGCTGCAACCTTAGCGGGATCTACCTCTATCCCTCTCTGTGAAACAATGAAACCTAAGATCTTTCTTGATAATACGTCAAAGACGCACTTTCTGGGATTCAGACGAACTTTATAATCTCAGAGACATTGGAAGATACATCTCAACACTTCAGGGTGCTCTCCTATGGTTTTAGACTTTGCTAAGATATCATCAACATAATCTTCCATGATGTCATTCATCATGTCATGGAAGATGACCGTCATTGCACGTTGATATGTAGCCCCGACATTCTTGAGTCTGAAAGGCATGACCTTATAGAAAAATTTCCCCCAAGGGGTGATGAAAGCATTCTTGTGTTGATCTTCCTCTGCAATCCTGATTTGGTTATAACCTGAAAAGCCATCCATTAAGGATAAAATTTCATAACCAGAAGTTGAGTCGATGATCATGTCGATGTTAGGCAGAGGGAAGTCATCTTTGGGACATGTTTTGTTGATGTCTTGTAAGTCAGTGCATATTCTGATACCGACCGATTTCTTTTGAACTGGGACTATATTGGATATCCAATCTGAATAGTCGATGGGTTTGATAAAATCTACTGCTAATAGCTTTTCCAGTTCTTCTTTAACAAGAAGTGCAATCTTTGGATGCATCTTTCTTAACTTTTGCTTGATGGGTTTGGCATATGGGTGCACAACAAGGTTGTGTACGACCAATTCTGGGTCCAAACCGGGCATATCTGCATATGACCATACAAATACATCTTCATATTCTTGTAACAATGTTACCAAAACTTTCTGTTCCTGTGCCGAGAGTGAAGCTCCCAACTTTATCATTCTAGGCTCTTCTTCTGAACCAATATTAACACTAATTGTTTCTTCAACGAGCATCTTAGACACATCTTCCATCTGTGTAGGATCAGGGGGAAGAGTAAGATCAACCTCCATAGGTGGTTCAGAGAGATCATCATCTTTGAATGGGTACACCACTTTTTCCATAGTTTCTTCAGTTTGTTTGTCCACTAGTGCCTCAAAGAGGTTTTCACTATAGGACTTATGCTTGTTTTTCCCACAAGGATTTTCAGAAGTACTCTTTCCCTTGCTTACAATATTTTTATTCAAGTGACCACACATCTCTTCTTCTTCCCCAAAGTATGCACAGGTATCTAGTTTGATAGAGAAACCTTTCTTATGATCCCCATTTGGAATAATATCCCTGAGTCCCATGAATTCTACAAATTCCTCATCATTCTCAAAGGAATCAATTGGCACGTGAAGTTATTGATCCCAATCTATAAGTTTGGGATATACTAAGGTAGCTTGAAAATTGGCTTAGGATCGGATCCGGATAAGGTGAAGATAGCCAAATTTGGAAATAGGTTGGTGGAGGCAAGATCCTTATATAGGCTACACTGGGAATCTGCATCACTGTCTGAATGAGAAGAGCCATCCTCACATTCAGAAGAGGTAGCATCTATCTCGGAAGGTGGATCATCATGAGGCCTGATACCAAGGTCATGCTTGTTTGATTTAAAGCGAGGAATAGGAATGGGTTCTAGCCTTCCTTGTGCATTTATGCCGCATCCAAATCCATTATAGCCCATGACATACATCATGCAGTGGCCTTTGACATATTGGAGAGCTTGATGACATGATGCCATAGTGCCTTCAGGTATCCACCTGGTGGGTGTATCTAACATCTTCTCCTCAGATAAGAGACCACTAGGAATAAACCTCTCAAATGGTTCAGGGCATCTATCCCGAGTGCTCTTGAACTAAAAATATGGTTTACCACGTGTCTTGGGTGACACTGAGAGGTCTGATATTAACAAGGCCTGCTGAAGAGTGAATTGATCATCTGGGCCATACTTTCCAAATGTTTCCTCCCATGATGTGAAGGGATTGACCAACGTAAGAAAGTTCTGATTACAGGGAGTGAGTGTATCTAGATCTACATGTTTTTTCATAGCCTCTGTTTACAATGAGACAACAATATATGCTGAAGGACATTCATATGCTACATGAGAAAAACTATGTAGTTCTCTACAGTGCGTGAATGGTTCTCGATCACCAGGGATGGTGATTATCTATCCTCCATGGCAAAATTTGATGCACTGATGAAAGGTAGAGGGAATGACCTGCATGGCATGAATCCATGGGCATCCCAGGAGCATGTTGTAAGGAAGATCCAAGTCAAGGACGTGGAACGTCGTATCATGATATGTCGATCCTACTTCTATCGGAATCACTATAGTTCCTGCTGATTCTCGCTCCTTATTATCATAGGTTGTGGTGGCAATAGTTTTAGTACCCATATGTGCTTCTGAATGGCCTAGATGCTTAACTAGCTTCAATGTGCAAATATTTAGACTAAACCCGTCATCCACAAGCACTCTTTTGATTTTGTGACGAGTAAAAACCACCTCTATGTATAAGGGTAAGTTGTGCTCAGGGTTATTGCGTGGGATTACATTTCGATCAAAGGAGATATGGTCATTGGAATCAAGGTTTGCAACCATCGCTTGAAGGTGTGCGGGATCTACATCTGTGGAGACCCCTGAACTCTGAAGCATTTTATACAGTATATTCTTATTAGCAATGGAAATCTTAAGGAGATATAGGATTGAAATTCTAGCTGGGGTTTTCTCCAATTGTTCTATCAAGTTGTACTGGCCTTCTTGAGGAACAAGTAAAGGATCTGGTATTACCAAATGAGCACATTGTGTGCCTACAACACAACTATTTCCTAAGATCCTAATGGTGTTCACTTGTTCATCAGATGAATGGACACAACCTATAAGGGAATCAAATGGATTATCATTTGTTGGATAGACGTAGTTGGAAGTTCTATAGTCATTAGAGGATTTCCCGTTATCTGGCTTCTTGTTCTTTTTATCCTCATGCTTGGGAAAGGGTTCTTTGAATATACCCATCTTCTCGTTAGGACCCTGTCCTGAGTCAGATGGTGAATCTACCACAATCTTACCTTCTTCGATAAGGTCTTGTATAAAATAACACAACCTCAAGCATCTATCAGTCTTGTGTCCTTTGACATGATGAAAATCACAGTATTCATGCTCCTTAAACCAACCTGGATTAGGTGCATCGTCTGGGTATGGTACTTGCGATTGGGTATTGCACCATGTTTACAACATCTAACTATTTAAGTATAGTGGATAATGATTCAGTTAGAGGTGTAAATGTATGTTTCGTGGGTGCCTTTGGGTGAGGTCCTTGTGAAAGCTTTAATAGCAAACCACTTTGTACAACTTGGAGTCTTTTGGAGTCTATGACGCCATCTCCAACGACATGCTTATTCTTATTAAAGAAATTTTGTTTATCCATGGGTTTTGCTTCATGTTTTTCCTTCGAAATGGGTTTGAACGTCCCCTTTGCAATGAGAGCCTTCTCAATATGATTTCCTTTCTCTATAACTTCTTTGAAGTTAGTGTCACAGTGCATCTATAAATGGAAGGCTATTTCTAGGTTCAAGTTGGGGTGGAATATGCTTACCATTTTTTTATCTGGAAGAGTAGAAGGGAAATGACTCGCCAATCCATGCCATCATTGTAAGAATCCCGTGAAGGTCTCATTGGGTTTTTGTTTAGCGTTGCAGAGGTCATTCATGGTAATGTCATTCTCCATATTGAAAGAGTAATGTCGCACAAACTTTTTAGCTAGTGCAAGCCATGTTATAATTAATCCCTTAGGTATACTGAAAAACCATTCTAACGCATGTGCTCCTAGGCTGCGAGGAAACAACTGTATCAAATAATTATCACTGTAAGTGACTTCTTGGCAAGCCATGTAGAAGTCTTTGACGTGATTACAAGGATCACCTTTGCTTTTGTATTTGTCAAATTTAGTGATATCAAAGTGTTTTAGGAATGGTTTTCGTAACATATCTTTATCAAAGGGGTAAGGGCATAGCTCTTCATATAGATAATTTCTGTTGTGCCCTAGATTACTCTCTTGTAGAGTGGTAAGTATGTTTTTCATTGATTGCAACTCTTGTGTGATGAGTTTCTCTTTTGTGGGGGATAGTGGTCTATTCACTTTAGCAACTTTAAATGTTGCATCGTCATATGGGTCGATGTGAAATTCACCTGATTTAGTCTTGATTCTATCCTTATGTGTATTCCTGCTTGAGGAACCTAAGGTCACTAGTTTTTGACTAAGTTTTAATATTTTTCGTTGAATGATCTCCTCTTCGATTAGGGGATCATCTTCGTCATCAAATATAGGAGGAGGTGAGTCTTTGAGATCATGTCCAATTTTGACTTTACGTGAAGCCTTAAAGTAAGGTCTCCTTGAACCATATGTTGGTTTTAGTGGTTCACTTTCAACATTTTTATTACACGCACCCGAAGTGGAAGAATACCCTGCATCAAAAGGATTTTCCATGTCAATGAGGGAAGGTCGTAGCGGATCCTCCATTTCATGGTTGATGGTTTTAATTGCTGCTTCATGCTCTTGTGGTATTTTAGCTCCTAATTCAAGGAATCTTGTGAGTACTTGGTATCTATTGTAGTATAGGAGCTCATCAAAGTGAGCTAGATCTAGTTTGTGTTGGTCTTCAGATGAATCAGAATCCTCTCCACTATGGTCAACTAATGGTTCAGTGTCTTTAACCTCTGAAAAGAGGGGTCCTAAGTTATTACCACTAAACAACTATGTTGAACTAAAAGGATTTAATTCTAAGTCACGTTCATCTCATTTAGACACCATTTTTGTGATTCTTGGAATCACTAGTCTATGTGGCGTTAGGTTTTGTTTAAGTGTATCCAAGTTGTAATAAACCTAGGCATACGTGGTGTGAGTTACTTAAAGTCTCTTTGTCTTAAATTGTCCCTAAGTACAAAACTATGCAACTAATTTTATACTAGGAACAATCATGTACACCCATTAGTAAATTAGTCAATCAGTCAATCTATTTATAGAACACTATACCCTAAGATGTATTTCCAAAGATAGGTGTAAAACAGATAGTGACAATACCCTATCACCACCTAAGTTGAGTTTTAAATATCAAACAAGACCTAAGCACTAAAGTTGTATTGATGCAATCTCTCCACAAGATATACTATGAACAGTTCAAATGCAAACAAAATCTAAGTTTTTGACAATGGAAGTTACAAATGTGAATAAAGTAACAACACTACCTCGACACGTTAACCAATCTTGGAAAAAATGAGGTGTTAGTATCAAGATGATGTTATTGTGATACAAACAATGCAATATCAACACTCTCAAAATCCTTAAATGATGTTGGAATCAAAACTAAGTGCGAGTGTAACAAGAAGTTATTAATCATGCGAAGCAGTGTAACGATACAATATGGAAACTTATACCAACTTCTCATAAATGAAAACAAGATGTAAGTGTTGTAATTTTATGTCTAGAATGCGGGTAGAATAATAACTCAAAGGGGGGAAATGATGAAATCAATCCTAGCTATAAAGATGATCTTGAAATAAAGATCAAGTGGCTGTAAAATATGTAAGAATGTATCCACACACTTTAGATGTTTAAAAAATCAACTGAAAACATGGATGAGTGTAAACAGGAAAAAAGTGGTGAACACAATCTATGATAACACTCATGAAATATGCCTTCCCTTGTCCCAAATGGGAAACAAGAATGCAAAGGTATAGATCAAATGGGGTGGAAATGAACTAAGCGTTACTTGGGAAGAGTTTCACCTCGTCCTAAGGCGAGAAATAAACTAAGCTAAGTAATACGTCGTAAATCTCGTGATGAGTGACACTTAGTTTCAACTTAAGTGGACTCTTTGCCTTGTTCAAAAAACAAGGTTTTGAGTTCAAGTAAGTCGTCACTTCATGAGAGTTTTGACAAGACACGATGGTTTGGACTAGCAAAGTGGGCTCCAAGAAGATATGGCTTTCCTAGGTAGTTCACTCAACTAGGTGTCACAAGTTTGTCTAATGTGAGCTCGATTTTCCAAGAAGTTCCCAAGGACTAGTCTTGGTTTATCTCGTACTTTACCCCCTTCTAATACAATGAGAAACTAGTGTGTTCAGTCGTATTATCACTGGAGTCGTGATACAAATAACTTTGACTCTAACTCATAAAATGTATTATCTACTCAAGTAGGTAAGCAGAGCGCTTCCCGTTTTGTCCATGAGGTTAGTTAGTGGTGGACTACTTTGGGATTCTTATAACCACCCTCATTGTTGTAGCTTAAAGCATTATGCCAACAAGGTTACGTTCTAGTTAAGCAGATAGGGACGTACCCTTTTCCAAACGTGCATATATAGTGTGATGAATGTGGTGTGTTTTTTTTATCTTTTTAGACTTAGTGTGGTTTTGTATAGCACACTTTTGGCAACCTATATCAAACACGTTAGTATTGTTTTAGCCTCCAATCCTTTGATAATTTATTTTGGTCCTACACCAAAAGATTAGTAATTTTCCAATAACATCATATAAAGAGGATAAGATGTTTTTTATTTCCCATATCATCCTAACACACAAGGAAAGAGCATACAAAACAAGTTATCTTGCTCAAACGTGGAAAGAAATGGAAAATACTTAAATAATTTGTGAAAACGAAACTCCTTTTAGCGAAATTTGAAAGTTAGTCCTTTATAAAACTTAAATTGAATTGTTTGGAAAGTAAAGAGAAGGTTTTTTGAAACGTTTTTGATTCCCAAGATCACCTAGAAGGTGTGAGGGAAGAGCATACGTGCTTTAAAAGACCTCTACAAATGAAAAATGTAAACACTTAACTAAGTTAGGCTAAAATAAGATCAAAATAACCTATAAACCATTGATAGGAACTTGCAAACTGTTAGAAAAACCTAGAAATTTGATTCTAGAACCTACAACAAAACTTTACTTTTTGCATGTGGGTTTTAGTGGGTGTGCACCACAAAAGGTACTGTGTACACGTGCTACGCACCTAGAATGACGTGTGTGCGCGCCTAGTGACGGTTGTGCATCCTTTATAATGAATGCTCGTGGCTATAGAAAAAGACAGTGTGGCCTTTTTTTCCTTGTGGAGACACCCATGCCTAGCATACACCTACAAGGGAATAATAACATGTACACATGGGTTTCAGCGGGTGTGCACCCCAAAAAGCATGTGTGTGTGCAGGGTAAAATATGATGTCAACACAATGTTCACATAACACCTGCACGTCCCGAACACATATGTGGGCATTTTGATATTTAGAATGGTGGGTGCACATGAAAGTTGGTGTATGTGCGTGTATTAGAATGTGTGCGACCCCCCTTGTGAATTGGGCTGACATTCAAATTGCAAGCAAACGGGTACATGACCAGATATGTAGGTGCGCACCCAGGATGATGGGTTCAAAAATGTCAACTGTTTGACAAAACACCTCAAAGAAATGTTGCAATAGTTTAGGACGCTTGCGCGTACCCCTGGAAAACCACAAAAAACCATGCAAATGAAAAATTGAAAAATGACAAAAGGTTAGTTTTTCACCAGTAAAACCAATTTCTAGCTTGAACCCATTAAATATTCATGCCAAAGGAAAAATCTTACCCTTTTGAGGTTTAGCCCACTTGAAGTTAGACAACTGTTAGAAAACAAGCTATTTAACCCTAAGAAGCTTGGACAAGTAGAGAGTTGTTAAAACTAGAAAGTACCACCATTTGAAACCTGGAAAGAGAAATCATGTTCCGTCTTTGCAAACCTCTAGCATTTATACTAGAAAATGCATGGAACATTTAGCATAGGAAAGATAGCACTTATAGTTTGGCGAAGCCATTTTATACCTCTGATAGCAGTTTGGAGGTTAAACTGGTCCAATTTCATCTTGTTGCTCCAGAGAACTTGTCATTTAAGAATGATTTCCTAGTTCTGGTTGAATCTGATGAATTCTCTTCCTATAGGGGAACTAGTAGGAGATGTGTGTGTTTCCTCCATCGAACAAGGGCTGCTTGAGCTAACTTTTGACATTTTACAACTAGGTGAACTACAACCAAAAGCCAAACACAAACTGTTAATTCCGTCAGTTACTTATGAATTCTTGGTTTATTTGGGGACATGTAAAAGTTAATCACTCATCGAAAGATAACCTTTGGAAGCAGTTTCTTATCCTCCAAGCCCTTTTTTGAAAAGCTAGTGAGAAAATGTAAGAATAGTAAGCACCTCATATTGCCAAATCACCCTGAAAACATCACATGGTTTTAAAACTATAATGAAAATTTTTGTGTGTATTAGAACTTTTGGCAAAAGTGATGTTTTCTCTCTCTTCCCTTCTCCTTCTCTCTCTCTCTTGGGTTTAAAAATGAAGCAAAATGAAATGCAATGGATACATGTTGCATTGCATTGTAATTTTTATCAGATGTAAATGGGAAACTGAAGAATGAAAATTATGATTGTTTAGGGTGGATGCCATGTCAGCGAATATCTTGGCTCACATGGGTTTTGCAGGATGGAAGAACGACATGTCTTGTAAAATGAATAACTGTCAAATGCAGTCTCTTGTTACTTATAATTGAATTTGTTAACATGCATGATATGCTAGTTTTAGGGATACTTAAGAAATGTGCATCTATCACCGGTTCAATTTGAGTTGTGTATGGAAGAAAGGGGTTTGATTTATACTTAGTAAATTTGAAATCAAAGTTGATACATTGTAGCAGTATTCAATAAACGATTAAATTAATTTACTAGGTTATCTTCTTACCTTGCAAACACAATAATAGAGTCTTAATGGGAACACTCAACTAATAAAATATTCATGCATAACTTTGATATGTGATCCCGTTCTACCATATAAGAAAATTAAAATCGAGAACGACCTTAAACTTTACACCATGGAGACCTCATAGGTTTAGGAAAAGAAAACCCCTCGTTTTTATTGTCTAGGTACATTTACATAGGTCCAACAAAATATGCGGTTTCTTCTAGATTTGAATTCGTGATGACATCAGAGCTGTAATAACAAAGAATAGATCAAGCTATAGGTGCTATCTTTGGTTTCTAGTCACAATAAATTCTCTTGAATGGTTTAAGAATTATGTTTGACTTGCCTTAATCCTAAGTAGAGGCAAAAAACTAAATCCTAGTTTATGTTAACTTGTGGGTAGAAAGGAAATTGGTGGAAAGATGTTCCTTAGAAAATGTCCCTTAATCCCTTGGTCATTTTATGGCATTAAGGAATAAAGAATATTCCTTATGCGGAATCATGCTAGTGCAAGTGATATGGGATCTTCGTGTACATAGACCACTTGTGATTCATGTGTAGTTTATTATGCTCCTAGCCTTGTACATTCCTCAAGAAGACAAGTGCTTTCGTAATCTTTTGTTTTGAGATGATGCTAAGAACAAGACCTTGGTGCATATAAGAGCATATCATATAATGCTGCACAATTGGAGATTAGGTTTATCAATCTTGGAGTCCTTATAACTTAATTAAACTTTAACATGCGTTGCAAAGAAATAAGTTACCTTGGTGTGACCAAACTTTGAGGTTTAGATAGTTATTCAACTTCATAATAACAATGGATAGCGAAATAAATAGTCCGTGAATCATTTTTTGGTAAAAAGCTACCCCATAGGCTAGTTACATCAAGTGATCGTGGTGAGTAAAACTATAGACATTAAATAAACGAGAAGCAAATATTTTTACATAAGAATGAGAAGATGACTAAGAGTAGTTTTGATTTATGAGTCAATTGAAGATTTATCATAAAGGTATAACAAGCTTGAGAATGGTTGAACAATATTTTTCAATTGTGGAATGAAATGGGTGGATTGATAGTCTAATGTTAGACTTTAAAAAGATACATTTAAGGTAGATGTGTTGTGGGTTTGCCGTTTCTGAAATTCTTGTGGTTGGGTCTTTACTATAAGGAAAAGTTTAGACATCAAGCCTAAGTGTCTATGTGAGACAATGATTTTTGTGATTGTTGCATGTGTGTCGAGTTCTATACTTGGAGAGGTTTGTGTGTAGTTAAGTAAAATAAAATAAAAAATGATACTGGTATTTTACTGTTGTATTTGTGTGTGTAAAATATGTGGGCACTACAACATGAGAGGAATAAGACCAAAATGAAAAATCCCAAAATGTTAGTTTTTCACCATTAAAACTAAATTCTAACTTTAACCTATTAAATATTCATGCAAAAGGAATATTTAGCCCATTGAAGTTAGATGTTTGTTAGAAAACAAACTATTTAACCCTAAGAAAGCTTGGACAAGGTTTATAAATGGAAATGAAAATATTGAAAATGACTTCTCAAAGGACTATGGAGTATAGTCCCACCGAGGAAATGTGAACAAGGAAAAGTTGAAAAAGTTATGAAATGAGGCAAGAACACTTAAGAAGCCCAAAAGCTTTAAACAACTAAGTCAATGGACCATCATGATAAGAGATAAGAAAGAAACCATTACTTTGCATGCATTAACTTGAAATAAACAAGACAAACCTACATGTCTAAATATTCTCTACACTATGAAAATGAACCTAATGAAGATCCTTACCAATTATTTGTGATTATTTGATCACTCACCATTAATGGCTAAAAATTCACCCAAAATCTTGAGTGAAAGATGAATAGCAAAGAAAATCTCAATAAACAATGTAGAAGGCTCTTAATCCTAAACCAAAAACTATAGTTTATGCTAAAAAGGAGGAAGTGTTCTTAGAAATTGTCTAGCGTTAGGGGGTATTTATAGTTTTATGTTTCTAAGAATGAAGAATTTTGGTGCATGTGCGACATATGAATAAGCCAAAAGGATCAATTTTATGGTTTAGAAGAGGTTAAACATGCGCTTAAGTTAACCTAGGTTTAGGCTCAGAGAGTTTTCTCAATCCAATGAAATGGATTGATAGTCTAGTGAATGATCCTCATAATGCCATAGAGGCTATATAATATTGTGACGACAAAAGTGTTTCTCCCACTTCCACTACCCATAGTGATGACGAGCATCACTTTGAGGGTAATGTGGATGGTTGAAATAGTGATGGCGAACAAACTCATTTTCCTCGACTAGTGAATGATCCTCATAATGCCATAGAGGCTATATAATATTGTGACGACAAAAGTGTTTCTAGGTTACATGTGGATAACATTTCTTCCATTTATGCATTCATTGATGAATTTCCTTATGATTTTGATGGTGATCTATAATCAATTCCTACTGAATGCTATAGGGATGACATAAATGATGATTCTTATCTCCTTATTTCACATGATATGAATGAACACAATTATATCTCTACCACTTCTCTTGAATGAAAAATGAACTCATGACATTGTTTCTATTTCTCTTAAAGAAAAAATGAACATGTTGATTCTCCTCTAGTGGCATGTGCTATTCATAGTCTAGTTTAATCTCCTAATATGGATGCTTTACTAGTGGATAATGGCCTTAATGTGAGACCAAACCCATATAAAACTAAGTTCTACCTCCCGTGGTTTCAAATGACAGATCACCCCATATTGATTTTAAATGAAATAATGTCCCTATGGCTACTATTAATGACAAGGTACTATTTTTTGCGTATTCAAATCATATATTCTATTGTAGTGTTATCTATTACCCATTTTGCGGGATCAAGATCTACGATAAAGTGTCCATCAATGGTGGGTTTAGTAGTATTATTTTCATTTTCTCCTCTTCTCATGTCTTCTCATTTCATATAAAATTTGATTGTTTATTTTGATTGCAAACATTAGAATTCAAAGAATAATTATCATGTTCATTAGAAACTACATTTGGGCATAATTTTGTATTTGATGTAGTTTAAAATATAAACTTATTTTTGGTATCTTTTTCAAAAGGTCTTTTTCTCACTCAATACATTCTATAATTTTGGTTTTAATATTAGAGAAGACACAACATATTCAAAAATACATATAATGCCTTTACATGTGGTAACACTAGAGATCAGGGTTTGGAAAAATATGACATGGATGGGGATTTAGACGAAACCCGCTACCACCTCAATGTTCACCGACCTTTATGCACCTACCATGGAGGTATAAGTTTATAATATATTTTGTAATTTAATAATATTTTTTCATATTTAAAATTATAATTATACATCTTCATATTGACATGCATATTACGTATAGATACCTACAGGAGTTGTATGCTCTCAGGGTTCCCCTGCACAGAGGTATAAATTTACAGTGTATTTGTTAATATAAAAATATTCTCTTAATTGAAAAATTATAAAACAACTTGATTATGACAGGTCTACATCCCATATCAACCGATATGAGGATGAGGGAGTCTTTTGTGCTGAGTGATTTTAATTATTGGTTTTATAATGAGTTGATATTTTTTTTATAGATCCTCGTCAGAGGCATGCACCTTTCATCATGTTAGTAATATAATATTAAAAAAGTGAAATGAAGAGAGTTTTCCCCAAAAAGTATGAGTAATCTACTCTTGAGTGGATTAAGGGGGGTGACAATACACTCATGCCCCCTCCAGTAAAAATTGTTGATAGACCCTTTCGTCTTGTTTGTAGTAATTATAAACATTGAGTGCAAGGGGACCTCAAAATGGACCTCTATGTAAATGATGATATGAATATATTAATGGATATTCAAGGAAAGTAAGTGTTTGAATATATTTTATTTGAGATCGAAAAATTTATCATTGTTTTAGTTTAAGATTATTTCCATTTATTTTATATGTCATTTTTAGTGATTTATATTTTGTGATTGTAGGTATTTAAAAAATAATAGTTGATCGAATACGAAAATCAATTCTTTCATATTGTCATCTAGAGTGGTTGCAAATCCCACTTGAGAGATGGGGAACACTGGTTGATGTAACTTTCACCGAGTTTGGGAGGACCCACTACGACCCAAAACTAATTGGAAATTTGCATCAAAAGGGTTTAAGAGAATAAAGAGGAAATTAAGGGTAATTACATTGCGTCAATATTTTTTTATTAAATAGTATATAGTTTGAAAATAATGTTTTATATTTAAAATTTGCAAGTTCATTACCAAGGGAACATAGATGATGAGAGGATATGTCTTCTACCTCTTGAAATAAATAAAGATGTTTAGTTTGGTTTGTGTGAGAAGTGGCTAGCCGAGAACACTAATAGGGTTGTAGGTTAGTTAATGAAACAAATGATATATGTTGACATTTGAACTATAAAGAGGACTATTTAAAGCTTTACACTTTGGTTGATAAACACATTTTCTTTAATTTAATATTTTATATTATCTACTTTCCATTAATGTCTTATAATAGAAAAATATGGTCTGTGATCAGAATGCAATGGTAAATGTATGACATGGCGACCACTTAAAAATTTAATACATATATTACAATTGATTCATGTATCAAAAGTAATGCACTCAAGGGGTATGAAGCCAAAGTCTGAAAAGGGTTGTTGGTGGCTCGTTGTTTAGGAAGACAAAACTTAGAAGAGGCCACTAATAAATTTGTAAATTCTATATAAGTTAAATTTATAGAGTTATGTTTTTTGTTTCAATATATTTTAAAATAAAAATATTAATATATGTAATTTAATTATATATTTGTAATCATAGGAAGAGCACTAGATAAGAAGCACATAACAAAAAAGTGCGTGCGACATTAAAAGATTTGGGATGGAACACAAAAGCCTTTAATCAGTGGGCCCAAGATAATTGGTTTGTACCGGTAATACATGTAGTGTTTTGTTTGTTGTAGACACAAACTATAAATTAAAATCAAACACTTTTAACATTTTCTCATTAAATTTTGACAGAGTAAAACAAATTGGAAGGATGAAGAGGATTTAGAGAAGGACGAGGATGATCAAGTTTAAGAAGAGAGAATATTATGAGGATCACGACAAAGAGATGGATGAGGAGGAGGATCAAGTTCAGGAAGAGCAAGAAGATTGTGAGGATTGGGGGGAGGATGATGAGACCGTTCATTGGGATATTTAGGATGTAGTTTTACATCTATTTGTTTTGTAATTCGAAAGGGACCCTTTAATACTCCCTTGAAAGCACATCTTGAATTGAAGAAATGTTTTCTTTTTTTTATGAATAATAATATTTGGATACTTTTCAAATTTTCATACAATTTCTCTATGAAAATGTAATGTAAATAATATTTTAGTGTCTAATGTTTAATAGTTCTAAACAAACAAATAAATGCAATATAATTATTTGTAATTACGATTAATTATAATTTTTTTTAAAAAATTATTGAACGAATTTTGTATCATCTTTATGCCACCCCTCATTGTTAATATTGTAGGCCTTGCGTCGATTTCACATGGCGTAAAACAAATGTAAATTAGGCACAAAAGTGGTGCAAACGTAACATAAATTTGACACAATTAAAATTGTCTAGTTGCGAAATTTTTTATGACTTTTGTACATTGCACGAATCAACACGAATTCTTCCAAGAAACATGCTGAAAAACACCCAAAAAGGTCAATTTCCAACACAAAAATGACCCAAATTATGGTGTTATTTGCACATTGTGTAGTAGTGATTTTTGTGGAATATATTGTAATTGAAATTAGACATGTTAATTGTATTCAATAGATGGGATAAGTAGCAAATATCATAAAAGTGTGAAATATGAAGTAGTGAATGCATTTTTAAAAAAATGTGAAATAATTTAATATATGAAATATTGTTTTGAATTTAAAATATTATTATATTTAATTGAATCTAATAGATGTTATAGTAGTAATCACTCTCAAAGTGCAAAATAGATAGTAGGATACATTAAAAAATAAAATAAAATTCATATACCATATGTATATGTATATACATGATATATGTGTATAACAATTTTATTTATTCTTCATGGTTAAGATTTAGTATGCATGTGTTTCACGAATAATGTACTTGGATAACACTTGTAGCCATATATGAAACATTACCCATACCAAAAATTTTCAATTCAAAATGGGGCTTTGGGGTCCCAATCCTTGAGCGAATGTGTTATCTCATTCTCCCTCTCTAAACATATTTAGGAAATAAGTATGTTCAAATTAAAATAATTACTAGAGTATTAGTTTATTTGAATTTTTTTATATTATAATTTTATGACATTATAATTAAAATATTGATAATAAAGATAAAATTGTATATAATAAAGATAAAGATGTTGATACAAAATTAATTATTCACTATGATATTAGTTTATTTGTGTATTTTTTATATAAAAATTTGACATGATAATTAGAATATTTGATAATAATACTATTAAAGAATATTTTAAATTCTTATAATGTCAAAATTTGGAATTTTTAAGACATACAAAAATAATAAAATGTGATTAGCTACAAACTTAAAATTATAATGTATGCCTCGAGGAATGGTGATAAATAAAAGTATTTTGGTATAGGGCTAGTTAATTACTATGACATTGGTTTAGTTGCGAGTATATATTATAAAATTTTAACATATGATAAATGGAATATTACACGATAACACCTTTAATGGAATATTCTATTTCAAACTTCAGAATTATTAAGATATGAAAACACTAACATATCATTGATTAAAATTTTGAAATTATTGCATCCAATATATATACATCCCTTTGATAGAAATAATAAACACACAAATACACAAATACTATGGTAATTAACTAATCTCATACCAATTTAATTAATAAACACACTAATACTGATGTTGCAATTAACTAGTCCCGTACCAATATTAACTGATTATGGATTAAACTAAATATTTGACCATATTTTTTTGAAAAAAATATGCTTCTAAACAACTACTCAAATAGAATGTCATGAATTGACAAAAATTGATTCTTGTATATTTGTGTCTGTTAAGTTTAACATCTTATTTCATAATCATAATTTTATGAAATAAATCTTACTCATGAATAATTGATAAAAATCATAATGGTGATCGACACTTGTTCCCCACACAGAAACAATTGATATTATAATACTCTGTAACAAACTTTAACACTTTTGTGAGTATAATATCTATGACACTATATCACACTTGGCTCTATATATATAAGCACAAGGGACAAGATAATATCTTTGATTAAAATATCATTATCCCTCTCTTGCCTCACCCAAGATAATTTCTTTGGTTAAAATATAATTATCCCTCTCTTGCCTTGCCCTTGCAATCACCTTGTAATATCTATCTCGTAGATGTAAATTATAGAGAAATTATTTCCTATTACCAAGTGGAATGGGCATGTGACTTTGAGTCATCTTAAAATTAAATGTATACACGTTCGTATTAAAGAAGCCATGAAAATGCTGGACTAATCTTAAAATAATTAAAACTTACTTAATGAAGAGTAGCGCATCCCAATATATAACGAACCAGTCAAAAAGCCAACTTTTTTTTTGGCTATAATAACGCACGTTGGAGTATATTTCCATAAATGGATTAAAAGAATGTAGGTTTGTTTTCCACTTTCAGTGATGGGACGTCAACTTGCCTTGTTTAATCGAATTTGACATTAATAATTGTTTGTGTTTTTCTATTTTTTTTTTTGAAATATTGGAAGGATAAAACATTGAATCTTTATTTAAAATGTTTGTTCATATAGGATAAATAATAGGATAATACATTTGCGGAAGCTTGTATGAACTGGATCATTTTTTTACATGTCCTTTGATAGACACGAAGATGGGTGAAGTAATTGTAACCTCTACACTAAACCTCTTCACCTCGTTTGTATTGCCTCTGCATCTTCTCTACTATTGTATGACAAGGGAGGAGTTGAATCAATACATTGTCACACATTCTCCCATGCTCACAATCACCATCATATTTCTCTAACTGCACCTAGCATCACCCATTCTACTGAACTAAATGATAAAAAATTGCCTAGCATAATTATGATTGATGGCATTGAATTTAAAGAATATAAACACCCAATTTATGAAGGAGGGAAGAGATGGGCTCCTCTTACAACAACAAAGCATATGAGGCATATAGTTGGGTGTGAATGCATTGTATGCAACCATCACCCAAAGGGAAAGCCACAACTTAAAACTTGTCAATATGTGTGTTGTAAGATATAGATTAAACGAAGCTCACAAAAGATGAATCATGGATTGACAGACAACAATGAATCTCTATGCTTGAAATTGCTCGAATACATCAGAGCAAAGGGGACATTAACTCGCCATAAAACCAATGCGAAAATGTGAGAGCAATATTGTATATAAAGAATAATTTTCAACACATATTATAAGGGTCACAACAAATTTGACATCTTTAAATATTATTAATAAAACATATGTCACATACATCATAACGTAGCGGACATTAACTCCCAACACACAACAAAACAAAAAAATTGGTATGGTTATTGTATTTAAGCGAAAATTCCAGAACAATATTTCCATTATTGAATCTTTAGTGTTTGGATCTCTGCATTTGAGTTTGTTTGTAGGATTCATTGGATCACTTTACATCAGCGAACACAACACTATATTACAATGACTTGCTTCAACAACAACTTAGCTCGGGGTTTGAGCATGAGGCAATGAAGTTGTAAAGTATCATCTCTTAGATACAATTGGCCTCTTCCTCTTGCAATAATTTTCCTCCAATCCTTCCACTTTAACTTCTTTGTTGCCTCCCTTTTGACATCTCCATTGCACCTCTTTGGTGTGATTGTTAGTTTAAAAATAACATGTGATCTAACTTTTATCATAGCGGATAGTGAAATAATATTAAGTTGATCATTGATTTTTTTTTTTACGTTTAGCTTGGAAAAGAAGACTATGATGAATATATTCATTTGGAGTATATTCATATAAATTTACAGGAAATAACCTTTAGTGCTTATAATATTTTAGAATTTTTCTTCATCTTATCATTATGTTTAGTGAAAATACTCATTAGTATACTTTTTTGGATTTATAAATTAGGGTTATATGAATATTTTTTCCATTTATAGTAATATTTCCAAAAAAATGTCAAAGCGTGGATATTGATTTCAACACGCTAAGCATATAACATAAAAAAATAACTAAAGGGAATAACTTTTACTTTATACTTATAGCTAGTATTTACATGATAAGTTTTATATTTTTGTAGCTTATGTCATATTAACTACAAGTTTGAATAATCACATGGATGACCTGTCCATTCCTCTTTAGGAATCTTGTAGTCTATTGCAACTAATGGTGAGCGATTTATTAGATATTAAGTTATACAAATTGCTTCTGCCCATAAACACAAAAACAGTTTGTACAACTTCTGCGTTTATAGAAGATGTTTCAAGCTGTACAAACAAATTTAAATTATGAATTTGTTATTTCTTTTCTTACTAACAAAATTTTAAGATACTTTGTGTGTATTTAAGAAGTTTGTTATCATTTAAAATATAACATAAAAACAATAATTACTTATCATATCATCAGATTTTGTCACATCAAATAGTGTGATACTCATATTATTCCTAATTATACAAAGTTTCCCATTCAAGAGGATTATCCCATATCATTTTGTTGTCACACATATCAGATAGCATTTTTTACATCTTTCTCATGTTCATCTTCACTATATCCCTTTAGGCGTTCACATCGTACATTTAACGTACAATGCACACAAGGTAGTGTTAGCTTATTAATTGTATTTCAACTTCCATAATACCCACATTCTTCACCCATTTGTGTATGATCCTATCTTGGTTTTCTGCTAGAAGACCCACAATTGGATAAGCAAGAAGACAAGAAGCCTCCCTAACATAACATAATTCTTACCTGGTATTTTAGGTATTTTTATTTCATAATAACACAATAATTTTAATGATTACTGAATGATTTTCTCTTTTTTTACCACAAGTGGGTGTGGATAATACTCAATTTTATTTCTTATTAAACATTCACCAAGTATTTTTGTTTTACAAGAGCATAACATGTTTATATATTACTATTTTGATTGTTTAAAACTTAAATAAGTCCATGTAATACAAACAATTACAAAAAGTAATTCTTCAGGTCTACAAGGTAGCTCCCACAAATGTAATTTAACAGTGACAAAATTTAGTAGAGAATTTGTTTACCTTTGAGACCATCTTATTGTCTGTATATCAGTTTCCAGAATATGTTCTGCCTTGTTTGGGAAATAGCTGGAGTACTAATTATTTCCTCTTTTTTATGCCACAAGGTAATGTTAGCCTATTAATTGTATTTTAACTTCCAGAATACCCACATTCTTCGCCCATTTGTGTATGATCTTATAATCTTGTATTTCTGTTGGAAAGCCCATGATTGGATAAGCAAGAAGACAAGAAGCCACCCTAACATAACATAATTCTCACCTGGTATTTTAGGTCATTTTATTTCACAATAACATAATAATTTTAATTATTATTCAATAACAAGTGTTCTGAATGATTTCCTCCTTTTTTTGTTACAAGTGGGTGTGTATAATACTCAAATTTTATTTCTTATTAAACACTCACCAAGTATTTTTGTTTTATAAGAGCATAACATAATTATAGATTACTGTTTAGAATGCTTTAAACTTAAATAAGTCCATGTAATAAAACAATTACAAAAAGTAATTCTTCAGGTGTACATGGCATCTCCCACAAATGCAATTTAATTGTGACATAATTTAGTAGAGAATTTGTTTACCTTTGAGATCATCTTATTGTTTGTATATCTTACAGTCCCTGATAATCCTAATTGTAGTGTAGTAAGTCATTACATTATTCATCAAATTTAAACTCAAGACTCTCCCAGTGCCCAAATTGAGAAAATGAGAATCTCTTCCTTATAGTTAAATAGTCTTTGGATAAAATTATACAGTTTCAACTTTGATCATAATTCTGTGTAATGTATTCATGTTTAGTTCAAATAAAATAGTCCGCAAAACGCTACCACCCGTGATATAAGCTTTGCAAATGTATATGTACGAATTGGTAAAAAAATTGAGATGTAGCGATAGAACCATTAAATGTAATTCTTCATCTATATTATTACACTTAAAAAATCAATCACACCCCTTATTAACATCAACTACAAAAATAATAACTATGCTTTTAAATAAAATAACACATAGTGTTCGGTGTTCACATTGCATTGTACACAAGTGATTGCTAGTTTAAAATATAACATAAAAACAATAATTACTTATGAAAGTCATCATCTTATTTCAATCATTATTTGATTAAATTGTTTATAGCAATGTTCAGTAGCTTAAAACAACTTGATAAGTGAAGTTTAAATGTGTTGTTCTCTAAAACTAATTATACTAGCTATATTAATTGTGATTGTGTGTGTGTGTGTTTCATATTATATTAAAGGAAAACACAATACCCTTGGATATTGCTAAGATATATATATATCCTAAGGGACCTATTCTATTGATCACAATATTTTTTTTTGTAATGAATAAGATCTTATATTATATTAATAAGTTAAAATGATACAAGATAATTCACAAAAAAATGGGCGGTATGGAAGCATGCCCCCAAAGCCACATGATCAAACTAGGCCAATTCTAGGAAAATCAACTATAACAAAACAACAAAAAACATTAAAGCAATGAAATTATGCCACCGCTACAAGCAATGAAGTTTAAATGTGTTGGGTCTCTAAAACTAATTATACCAACTATATTAATTAAATGTGTCTGTGCACACACACACACACACACACACACACACACACACACACACACACACACAAAGACACCTATTCCATTGATCGCGAATCTTTTTTTCTCATGAGTAGGATTTTCTATTATATTAACAAGTTAAAATGATACAAGATAATTCACAAAAAACTGGGTGATATGGAAGCGTGCCCCCAAAGTCACACGATCAAACTAGGTCGATCCTAGGAAAATCAACTATAACAAAACAACAAAAAAACATTGAAGCAATGAAATTATGCCGCCGCTCCAAGCAATGAAGTTTAAATGTGTTGGTCTCTAAAAGTAATTATACTAACTATATTAATTAAATGTGTGTGTGTGTGTGTGTGTGTGTGTGTGTGTGTGTGTGTGTGTGTGTGTGTGTGTGTGTGTGTGTTAAGGCACCTATTTTATTGATCACGAATCTTTTTTTTTGATGAATAGGATTTTATATTATACTAACAAGTTAAAATGATACAAGATAATTCACAAAAAAATGAGTGGTATGGAAGCATGCTCCCAAAGCCACATGATCAAACTAGGACGATCCTAGGAAAATCAACTATAACAAAACAATAAAAAAAACATTGAAGCAGAAGACGGATCATGATCATGATCATCAAACCAGCTGGTACCAGGTAGGTCCTTACCGCTCTCTGGCACATCCCAACAAGAACTAGATAGACTCCCTTCTTCAATAATTATATTGATCACAAATCTAATATAAATACCTTGAAAATAATATTTTTTGACATTTTTTTACATAACTTTATTTCAAAAGGAAACAATTTCTTAATACCGAATTACAATATTTAATGAATAATTGTTCACGTGTTTCATTCTCCAAACCATTCTTTAAAAACAGTTTACAACATTTAAATAATGTGTACGTAGAAATCAGGGTTGTCTGATTCCCATGCAAAAGTGAAGCACAACGGTTAATTTCATCCATTGGATTTGCTTTCTTGACTTCCTCCCTCAAAAAGCCGGCTCTTTCTCCCGTAGATTGAACTTTCCCTCAACGTTGAATTAAATCGGTATTGTTGATCAGGTTGAAATATTTGAGCTATAAATATTTGTCTCTGCAGTGATTTTTTTCAGTCATGATCAAAGTTCAGGTGATTTATCATCTATTTTTGAGTGCTATGGCGAAGGAATTAGGAGATCACAATGATCCTGCTCAAGCTCTACTTTTGGATTTCAAAGAATTCAGGCTATGGTCTTTTTACAGAGCCATAATAGCAGAGTTTGTTTCAACCTTGTTGTTTTTGTATGTAACTGTTGCAACTGTGATAGGGCATGGCCACACCAGTCAACACAGCCCATGTGGAGGGGTCGGCGTTCTCGGAATCGCATGGGCATTCGGAGGAATGATCTTCTTGCTTGTGTATTGCACTGCAGGAGTATCAGGTAATAGTTATATTAGAGTTTTGATGTTTTCACAGTCTATAATTAGAGTAAGAGAGTTTCTAAAAATAATCGCGTAATTGGATCGAAAAAACATTATGTAAAAATTCATAGCAATCTCAGTTAAAGTTATGGAAATTCTTGTATAAATTTTATTTGTTTAAATAATAACAAAAATGATGTATGTTTAAGTCAATGCAAGTTAAAAGTAGAGATTTGATATTTTCACAATCCATAATATAAATAAGAAAGCTTCTCGAAATCCTTTATTTTCAGAAACTTATTATATAACAATTAAATTTATTAATCAGTAATAACAATAATGGTGCTACTGGTAGGATGAGCCATTCTTACATTATAAACGTTTTCAATTTTATAATTTAGATGATATTTAGAAGAGAAGGATACTTATTTAATTTATAACTTAGTAAGGATAGAGGTGTGTAATTGCTTTGAGTTTCTTATTTTTTTAATTAGTAAAGATTTTTAAAATGCAATAACATATAAATACTTAATTAGAATGATCTTTGTCCATTTCAAGCAACGTTTTTAAAACCAAAGTGATATATACAAAAGCTCCTGGTTTAGAAAACTGTCTGTATTAGTGTGTATTTCCAAATATATGTTCTGATTAGCTTTTTAAGATTTAACCTAAAATGAATACATATATGCTTCATTATATGGCTAGAAGGAGACATATTTCATGTTTTTTTTAATTGAATTAATTTTGCAAATTCTTTGTTTTTAAGGTGCCTGCAAGTAGATTTTTCAGCAACTTTAAGTTTTGTGGGAATCAGATCTTAATTTGAAGATCATAAAGAAGTTAAGCATGAGTATCAATAAAGTGCATTGCAGAATAAGGTTCACAATTGGCTTGAAAAGAAATATATTCGAAGTGAAATTTCTCCATAAAATTAAGTAAAGGAAAATTGCGCCATTAATTGAAGTAATCGATGTTCGAATCAACATTTCTATGACAGTTCATAAATTATTATTAAAATGAGAATATGTTAATATAATTAAATTGCAGATTTATGTCTCTATTTAAAAAGACCTCAATATAAAAAGAGTTAGTTAATTAAATATTGGTACATTTTAAAAAAAAAATTGTTTCAGTTAATTTAAATCAAGTTAATGTAGATTAGATCACACACGGATTTGTAGTTGAAATTGAAACGATGGATAGTTTTTATTTTTTTGGATCAACAAATACTTAGAACGATCTAAAATTTTGAAAAACAAAACTCTAATATGAGGAGAACGTCACCTATCAACCCATATGAAATGGCATACACGAAACCCAAATATTATATAATTATTTATACTCTTTTTTATTAATCGATTAACAATTTAACAATTCACTTTTTTAGTGGGTGATAAATAGACTCTTCCAATTTAATGAATTGTCTAAAATTTCAAACCAATTCCCAAAGTTAAATTTCAAACAAATTGCCAAAGTTTTTTTTTCCTTTTTTAAGGGGAAGATAACAAAATTAGATTATAGTTTCTTGAATTTTCTATGGCTGCCAGTACATTTCTCACAATAGAGAAACTTCTTAAAATTAGGTGGGGTTGAGGTGTCTCATACTATGAGATAAACTTTTGTGCAGGTGGGCACATAAACCCTGCAGTTACATTTGGGTTGTTCCTTGCTAGAAAGGTGTCTGTAAATAGAGCAGTACTGTACATGGTGGCACAGTGCATGGGTGCAGTGTGTGGAGTGGCAATGGTGAAATCCCTTCAGAGCTCCTACTACATTTCAGGTGGAGGAGGAGCCAATTCTGTTTCAGTGGGTTACACACAGGGAACTGCCCTCACTGCAGAGATAATTGGCACCTTCATCTTAGTCTCCACAGTTTTTTCTGCAACTGACTCCAAACTGGCTGCTCGCAACTCACATATACCTGTAAAAAAATACCAAATTCATCACTATATTTTTCAGATATATTATTTTACACTAGTTCAACACAGAAAACTAATGTGTAACTTGATTACAGGTGTTGGCTCCCCTTTCAATAGGATTTGCAGTATTCCTTGTTCATCTGGCAACCATTCCAATCACTGGCACAGGCATCAACCCTGCCAGGAGCTTCGGAGCAGCTGTAGTTTATGGTCACAAGAAATCATGGGAGGATCATGTAAGATGATGATAGTGCCTCCATTAATTTGGTTCTGTTTTGTTTTGATGTTGCTTGAAATAATGGGTTGTTTTTTTGCAGTGGATATTCTGGTTGGGTCCATTCACGGGAGCTGCAGCTGCATTTGTGTTCCACAAGGCAATACCATTTTAATGCAAGCCTTACAAGAGAGGGTTAAACACATGAGAACTTGTTATCATTGGAATTATTCTATCTTTGGTGGTTACTTTCGATTTTCTTCTCCTATCCATGAACAATAATAAATGAGAAATATGGCATTTTGATGTATGTTTCCATTGTGGGAAAGAGAGGATCTTGTTGTTGTTCAAAGTTTAAGGCCGTGGTACTCATGATTTGGAAGGTGGGTCTTGTCTGCTCCTCCATTCCTGCCCCTTTTGATGAGGTAGCCAGAATTGCGGTTAGATATATTACTCTTGAGGTGAGATTCTCAACCCTACCTTTACACCACCTTGTCCTTTTGAATCATTTCCACATGTACCCTAAAGTGAGCCTATCGTATTACATTCTGCAGTCCTTGAAGAAATCCATTCTTAAAGTCCACTCCCACCAACATGGCCTTCCACTCCATCAGGGAGTTATCCTTCTTTTGCATTAGTAATGCTATGACATTTTTGCCAATGTCCTCTCCCATCCTATTCCTCATGTCTAACTCCCTCTTCATCAAAAAGTGAAAAATAAAAACCTTAGGCCCCCCTCTCCTCCACCGGCCAAAAGGGCTCTCCGAAGAAGTGTCAAAGGAAAGAATCTGGCCATAGCATAGAGTTTATTGTCTATCAGTCAAACTGCTCAAGATCCCTCAGCCAATATTAATATGAAATCCTAGATTAAGAACCATGCAGAAAAAATCAAATCCCTTGGGGATTTTGTGGCTCATTTACTCAAAAAGAGAGACAAAAATAAGAATATTCCTGATTGTAACCCGATGCCCAGAGAAAAACTTGAAGAAATAAATAAAAAAACAAAAGGTTATGGAAGAGACTATGGATAAGATCATAAACAAGCAAATTGACCACCTTACTTTGTATAGGGCCATCCTTGAATTCACTGAAGTACAGGTCAAACAAGTTTGTGATCTTAGTGACTTTTCTTCTAGAATTTAGAAAGGAGGTAAAGAAAAGAAAATGGCAATCTCTTCAAGCAACAAGTACCCCACTTAACACATTGCTCTTAATTTTTTCAAGCCTAAGGAGGAGGTTAAAAAGGTATTCAACAACACTCTCAAATGAAGGTTTCCAAGTCTCTATTTTTGGTCTTTTTTCTAGTCTTCTGCAAATGTATAGTTGTTGTGATGCTGTAATTTGGATTTTTTTTGGCTTCATGCAAGTAGATCATCCCCTGCCTTTGTTTCTAACTGTTATTTCTGGCTGTTAGGCCTTGTTTTATAGGGTATGGTCCCCACTTGTCAAAAAACCACTGTTTATGTCTAATTTCATCTGGTTGTTGATCCCTTTTGGTACTTTTAGGCATGGTCCCATTTAAAACCATTTATCAATTAAAAAATATCAAACAACCATGTGTGCCTAGAAATTTTGATAATATTTCATCAATATTATGTATTTATATATCCCAAATAATATAGGGGAGATTAGACAAATTTACTAAACTATTTTTTTTTTCATACCCCCTTTGTCTCGCCAACACTGGTGTGTACTTTGCCAACAATCAACTTCTAAAGTGTCCTAACCACTGATATCACCATTTCAGGAAAACTCAAGTCCCCCAAGTATATCAATGAGAAAATGTCAAGGAACTATCCAAAGTATTTGTATAAGTATACAAAACAACAATAAATATTGCACCCTTTAGCCTTATCTTCCTTAATTATAAAGGTGAAAATGAAAATGTGATCATTCGTGGGATTGGTTATTAATAGAATTAGAAATACAAATTATGGGAATTCTTTAATATCCCACAAACCAAAGTGCTAATACGTGTTTATTGAGTGAATCCCTTATACATTATTATTTTTATTTAAGAAAATTAAAAAAAACTTTCTTACATCATGATGATCTAGGATAACTAAGTTATTATCTAAGTTCTTTATACAATATTTATCCTAGCTAAAAATTTTATCCTATATTATGTTGTTTGTAATATTTAAGAGAATTTTTTTACGCTTTAAAATTTTCTTATATGGCTGTAAGTGCACAAAAACATGTTTTCATACTTAAAAAATCCTTTTTTCATTGCTAGTAAGCTTGTTGTTTCATTGTACTTATACATTTCCAAGGTATTTTTGAGACTAGAAATTACCTATTATCAATATTGAATAAGATTTTCGATAGATCTCAAAAAATTAGATGTATTAGGTTGGGGGCGTAGACTAATTGGTTCAAGTAGTTCAATTATGGTCAAGTGGTCAAGAGGTTGAATCTCCTGTCCTTGTTGTCCTGAAGGGTGTGTCAGGCCAACACCGCCAGTCACGTTAAAAAGTTTAACGACACACTTGGAGTTTATAAAAAAAATTGGATCTAGTTTCAAAGATGAGGTGAAAAATGGTGAATGGTACATATATAGTGCCAAAAATGGAGATATTTTTGATGAGGTGTGGAAATAAGTGTTATAGGTACCATTATACAGGTGAAAGATGCTAAAACCATCTCTTATATTTACTCAAAATGAAAAAATGAAGTTAACTCTCCAAGCACTTGTTGACCACCTCTATATCCCCTTCAAATTGGGAATGATATCATAAGCTATGAGCCAACTAGGCATCTAAAAATAGTAATAATCCGATCAAAAAATCATTCAAAAATATAGGATGATGATCATTTACTACAATATTTGGTGTTCCATATATGAATTAAAATATATGTTAATGTACTTGCTACAAATAGATGTGACAAATAAAAAAAATGGGCTTGCGTATTTTGTGAATCTATCCATGAAAACTATGATGATATTTGTTCTTTAGAATTCTCTGGATCATTTGATGAAAACCATGAAAACCTCATCCCATGTCTAGATAGGAATAGATCAAGGTTGTAAAAGATCCGACGTCTTAATTTTCTCACCCTTGTTAACACACCATTTATACTCCCACAAATTGCTAGACTTTCCAGGTTTGATCCCTTCCCAAAATAAATCCTTCCTAATTCTATGATAAGTCTTCAAAAATTATGAATTCCCATTACTTGAGACTCATGGAGCTCCATAAAAACCTTATGCTTAAGTATTGAGTTCATGTATAAGTACAACCTTCCTTAAATACCATAGGATATTCCCTTTCTAAAGATACTTATCTGATACATTTAAATATTATTTGATATTTTAAATGATATTCTCTATATTATTGTCATTCTCCCATTCTAATATTTCCTCATCCACATGAACTTATTGAATTATGGGTATGGTACAATTGTGCCTCCATGAACTCATCCTTCATAAATTATGCATCAACTATAATATTCTCCTTACCTTTCTTATAGTTGATCTAAAATTCACATCTCAATGTTAAACGGACCCATTTTTTCTTATAATGAAAACTCATTTTTAAAGATTTGTTAATACTATAATGATATTTCTTCACTACCTTAAATTGTCCCCATCATATATGGCCTACATTTTTTATGGCATACAATGTAACCATAATTTATAATGCAGTCACACTTAGGGTTCCATATTATGGGATACCTTATACCATATAAAGCTCTTTGAATGTTAGTGTAATAGAAAAATGTACAACACACAAATTCAAGCACAATTATGGAACTCTAAAACTCATTTAATTTTATTCAAATTGTAAAATCATTACATGGAAATATAATAGCTATCTCACATGCGGGATATTCAACAACTGTAGATCCTAATATCCCTTCTCGTTAACTCATGCTACAAGTATTTACAATTTTAGCACTATAATACAAATCACATGAAACTAATTGGTCAAATATATATTATAAATGGTGTGGGATTCATCATTAGCATAAGAGAAGTGGCATGCTTACATATGGTGAGAACTAACTGCTTACATTATTTCATTGAATTTAAAATTGACCCATATGACACTACCATTCATCCCAAACACTACTCGATGAATATTAAGTCATCTCAATGGTTAAATTTATTGGATTGGGTAAAAACCATATTGGCCCATATCACAATTTCATATTTGAAACTCTGTATGTTATGCTCCATGTTCATGCCACCACACACAATAATATTCATGGTTCTAAAATGAACCCAAATTCCATCTTTGATTGAAATAATTGAGTAATTAGTTCAATAAGTGATGAAATTGGAACTGATCGGACCCAAAATCATAATGTATTGTTGTAATTAGCTTAATGAGGATTAAATTGGCCTAAATTGCATCCTTGGTTGAATGAATTGATTAATTGGTTTAATCAATAATTAAATTGTCACAAATTGAGCCCTAAATGACATTGTATGGCCCTAAAACCTACAAAATGGTTATATGTTTTCCCAAAATGGACATTATTTTAATATTTATCCCCTAAAAGACTTAGGTTTAATATTAAAATCCTAAATCATTAAGTACTAACTAGATTGGATATTTAAGAACAATATTCTAAACCGAAACTTTTGGAGATATGATATAACTTCATAAGATGCAGAGTGGCCCTAATTTCTTATATTTACTAAAACAATAAGTATAGGAAATTTAATTTAACAATATAATTGTCAACTTATAGTTTGGTCAATCTACAGAGGCACAAATTTGGTGGAATACATGACATAATTAGTGTCAATTGAGCACAAGATCACAACATATAATCATAATTAGGTTAATGGGGCACAAATTGGATATTTGGTTGAATCAATTATTTGATTGGTATAATTAGTGATGCAATTACGACTAGTTTTTTTTTTATTGAGGGTAAATTGAGGGTGTTTGAAAGGATCCACATCCTTGTACACTTGAGGATTTTTAGAGAGGATCCACAACCTGGTTACAATGAAGGGGACAACTTATTAGGAACCCAATTGAAGCAACCATGAAACCAAAGTGAAGATGTAGCGACCGTCGACACGACCACAGCGAGTGGGACAACTTAGAATAGCTACCAGCGTCGGCAGCGAGAGGAGTAACCACCAGTATCAGCAGCAAGCAGAGTAGCCACAAGTTTCAGTAGTGAGAGGAGCAGCCACGACCACAGCGAGAGGAGCAGCAACCGTGAGTGGAGCAGTAACCAGCGTTAGCAGCGACAGGAGAAGGAGCCACCAGTGTCAGTAACGAGAGGAGTAGTCACCAATGTCAGTAGCAAGGAGTAACCACCAGTGTTGGCATGAGTAGAGATGCCACCTTTAGTGTTGAAACCACCTACGAGGAGGGTCATGCCTTGGGGGGATTTGAAACTGGGCGGGCAAGCACACAACCATGTGACTTGACCACACCACTTCCATCCCATCGGTGATGCAATTACGACTAGTTGATCCCTAAATCACATCGTATATTCACAATTAGGTTTGTGGGGCTAAAATTAACCAAAATGAATATTTGATTGAACATATCAATGGTTCAATAAATGATAAAATCGTGGCCAACTAAACCCAAAATAATAACGCATTATTACAATTAGGTGGACAACAATCATATTGGCCTAGGTTACATCCTTGATTGAACCAATTACTTAATTAGTTCAATCAATAATGAATTTGGGGCCAATTGGGACCTAAATCACATCGCATTACCCCAAAACCTAAAATTGACTATATTTTTTCCCAAAATGTACACCAATTGAAAAATCTATGCCCTAAAATACTTAGATTCAATATTATAACTGCTTAAAATGATTAATTACTAACTTGGGTAAGTGCACCAAGTTGGGGGGCCAAAAGGGGGTCTTAAGTGGACACATTTTTTTGAAAAATAAAAAATTCAACTTGTACGAGTTTTTCGAAATAGTTACACTCAAAATTGGAAGATATTTTAGAAATATGAATCATAGAATTTTGAGTCTAGTTTCTAAGATACTAAATTTTATTGAAAACGGATAGGTTTAAGTGGGTCAAACAACTAAAATACCAACAAGTGCTCTTGTTTTTGTTAAAAAACATAATAGATTGACTTTTGTGCCCCCCACCATTTTTTGAGCACCATTCAGTATTTTTGAAAACCCTTTGGTAGGAAGATAGCTAGGAGCATCTAGTTTGTGTTGAATTTTTTTTAGATTTTTTTAATGATTATTTTTTTATTTATGATTTTTCTAGTATAGAAATTTTATGTTTTGAAAAATAACGGAGCTCCGACCATGCCCCCCCCTAACTACCTCAAAAACTATCGAAAATTATATATTTTTTTGAATATGTATAGAATTATTCCTAGTTTGTGCTAGTATATATTTTTTTTCAATTTTGATGACCCCAAAAAAATATACATGATGAAAGATAGACATATTTAAACTTAAAAAAATAGCTATAAAAAGGCATAGTTAGAAAATAAATAATATGGAAATCTTATATTAGTCAGAAAATTTGAAAAATTATATTTTTAGAAAGAAGAAACTCTGCTCTATGTCATGGTATAAATGTTTTTAAAATGGATTGATTGTTTTATTTTGATTTATCATGGAGGGAGTGGCATTTTTACATTTTCTTGCAAAAACACGTTGTTTGTTGTGTTCATGCAGGTCCATGCCTCAGGGTTGGGGATCCAAAACGGATCCCAAGCCTTGAGGCATGAATTGGAAAAAGAGAAAACACAAAACGTGTACGTGTTATAATGCGTACATGCTATAATGTGTATGCGCTATAATGTATAGTATGAACATTGTATATGCTTTTGACATGCTTCTATTTACAAAAATAAATGTTGAAGTATAAGTTTTTAATTTATTATTATTTATATTTTATTATTTATAAATAATAATAAATGAAACACTTATAGTTTAAATTTATTTTAGTAAATATAAGAAATTAGGGTCACTCTGCACCTTATGAAACTAGTCTCACAGCTCCATTAGTCACAGTTTAGGAGATAGTTTTTATAGTATAATCTGGTCAATACATAGGTAATTTTCAGGCTTTTAGCATTCAACCTAAATCTTTTAGCATTTAAATTCTACAATCTAAACCCTAAACCTTAAACCCTAAACTCGAGGCCCTAAACCTAAACCCTAAACCCTAAACCATGATCCTTAAACCCTAAAACCTAAACCATAAACCTTAAACCCTAAGTCTTAAGCCCTAATCCCTAATCCTTAAATATTCAACGCTTACCCATGAGCCCTAAACCCTAAAACTTGAGCCTTAAGCCCTAAAACCTAAAACCTAAACCATGAACCATGAGCCTTAGATGTTAAACCCTAAACCCTGAAAACTAAACCCTAAACCCTAACCCCTAACCCCTAAACCCTAAACCCTAAACACTGAATCCTAAACCCTAAAGCCTGATCCCTAAACCCTAAACCATAAGCCCTAAATCGTAAACACTAAACCCTAAACCCTGAAATATGTGACCTAAACCCTTAACCCTCAACCATTAGACCTAAACCCTAAACTACAAACCCTAAACCCTAAAACCAAAGTAATAAATCCTAAACCCTAAAACATAAACCATAAACCCTAAACCCTAAACCCTAAAACCTTGACCCTAGACCCTAAACCATGAGCCCTAAGCCCTAAAGCCTAAATACTAAATCCAAAGCCCCGAGCTCTAACCCCCAAACCTTAAACCAGTAACTATGAACCCCGAACCTTAAGCCATAAACCATGAACCATGAACCCTAAACCTTAATCCTTGAACCCTACACCCTAATCCTTGAGCCCTAAACCCTAAACCTTAAACCCTGAGCCCTAAAACCTAAATCTAGAGCCCTGAGCTCTAACCCCATAAACCTTAAACTTGTAACTAACCCCTAAACCTTGAACCTATAAATATGAACCCTGAAACCTGAGTCGTAAACCCTAAACCATGCACCCTAACCCCTAAACCCTAAGCCCTAAGCCCTAAACCGTAAACCCTAAACCTTAAGCCCTAAATGTTAAATCCTAAAGGTCCTTAAACCCTAAAAAATAAATCATAAACCCTAAACCCTAACCCCTAAACCCTAAACCCTAAACCCTAAACCCTAAGCCCTAAACCCTAAGCCCTAAGCCCTAAACCCTAAACTATGCAACCTAAACTCTTAACCCTAAACCCTTAACCATGAGACCTAAAACCTAAATTATAAAACCTAAACCCTAAAACAAAAATAATAAACCTTAAACTTTGAACACTAAAACTTGAACCCTAAACCCTAAACCCTTAACCCTTAACCCTAAACCCTAAACCTTGAACCCTGAGCCATGAGCCCTAAGCCATAAACCCTAAACACTAAATCTAGAACCCTAAGCTCTAACCCCTAAACCTCGTATATTTCCAGTAGGTATCATGAGTGAGTTCATTTTTTGAATATCTTAGGACCATATTTCCTAGTCTTGTGCCTAGAACCATCATTAAGTCTGCTTTTACAACTACCTTGTTTATGAGAGGTGGAAATTTCCCTCCTTCAAAATATCAACAGATGAAAGACATCAAATTTTTATGAATCTCTTTGAATTTTGTTCCTACGAAGTCGATGAACCCTTTTTCAGTTGAATACTCTCTGTCAATACTAAAAAGAATGGGTAAGACACAAAACATTACAGTGAGTGAAATAGTTTGCATGTAATGGGAATTTCCCTCCTTTAAAATATTAGTAGATGAAAGGCATCAAATTATGATGACTCCCTTGAATGTTCTGCCTACGAAGTAGATGAACCCTTTTTAGTTGAATATTATTTGTCAATACTTATAAGAATGGGTAAGACATAGAACATTACTGTGATTGAATGGGTGATCTTAATCCACGAGCTTTAACTATTGAACCCTAAACCCTAACCCGAACCTCTAAACCTTAAACATTGAGCCTTAAAACCTAAACCATGAACCCTTTTCCCTAAACCTTGAACCCTGATCTTTAAACCTTAAACCCTAACTCATAAACCCTAAATCCTCAACCCTAAACCTTAAACCCTAATAATAATAAGAATAGGTGAGACAAAAAAACCCTAAACCCTAAACCCTATACCATAAACCATAAGCCATAAACCCTAAACTCTAAGCCCTAAACCCTAAGCCCTAAACCCTAAAACCTAAACCCTGAGCCCTAAACCATAAACCTTGAGCCCTAAACCCTAAACCCTAAGCCCTGAACCCTAGGCCCTAAGCCATAAGCCCTAAGCCCTAAGAGAAAACCTGAAACCTTGAACCCTCAAACATAAACCCTCAACCCTAAACCCTAAAAACTAAACCCTGAGTCCTAAACCCTGAACCCTGAACCCTGAACCCTAAACCCTAAACCCTTAACCCTGATCCCTAAACCCTAAACCCTAAACCTTGAGCCATAAACCCTAAACCCTCAACCTTGACCCCTATACCCTAAACCCTAAACCTTGAGCCCTGAGCCCTAAACCCTAAACCCTAAACCCTAAACTCTAAACCATAAACCCTAAACCATGAACCCTAAGCCCTGAGCCCTAAAACCTAAACCCTAAAATTTGAACTATGAGCCTTAAACACTAAACCTTAAACCTTAAACTCTAAACCTTGAGTCTTGAACCCTAAGTCCTAAACCCTAAACCAGGAGCCCTAAACCCTAAACCCTAAATCATAAATCCTCACCCAAAGGAAAGTCCTACAAAGATCAGTCAACATGTTTCAATGTATAGGGAATAGTGTTTAAGGTGATCGATTGACTCATTTAGTTTTGATGAGAGACTAATTCCTTTGAAGGCCTAAAAATGCATTTTTGGTCATTCTGTAGTTAATTAAACACCCTTCAGAATAAGCTAAAATGAGCTAGTCATGTCATTAAGCTATCAAGGACCATTATTTGTGAAGTATTAAGGCATTGTTTGTCTCCATAAGAGACATATGAGCAAAAATATGTATGAGAATCATGAATTTGATTCCATGAAAGGATGCTTTTAGAGATAGGATAGGTGAGGGGATGATCTTTATGTGGAGTACCAAGTTTCTAAGAATGAGGAATCATCTGAGTTCACTTGGTACTATTCGTAACAACTCATTCAACACCTAGTAGTGTTATCACACCTTAAGGAGGCACATTACAATCACCTCATTTTGGCCATAGGACAGGAATCCCGTTCTGGGAACAATCCTCTATCTACAAAGTGAGGATATCTTTTTAGTAAGAAGTAGACAAGCATCGTAGAGTTGATCATGGTCACTAAAGTGAATTATGGACCAAATTGAAAAATTAGTATCAATTCAAGCAGTGGTAGGGCAAAAATCCATTTTAGAAGGTCAAAAAACCTTTAAAATGACTATATGTTTTCCCAGAACAAAGACCGACTACAATATATATGCCCTGAAAGTTTTAGGTCGTTTGCTGAAATCCTAAAAATGAGTAAGTATTGACCCGATTAGATTTTGAAAAACTATCTTCTAGATTATAAATGTTAGAGCTACGAGACCACTTCCATCAGGTGCAGAGTGACCCTACTTTCTTATATTTACTAAAATAAATTTAAAGTATAAAAAATAATAAAAGTATAAGCAATAATTATTATTTTTGTAAGTATAAGACACCCAAAAACATATACATGGTTCATACTATTCAAAACGCGTACATGTTTTAACTTCTAGAAAACGCGTACACGTTTTTCCTTCTTTAAAATGCGTACACGTTTTTCCTTCTTTAAAATGCGTACACATTTTGCCTTCCTTATAACGCGTATGCGTTATAGGTTCAGTAATTACCAAGGCAAAAAAATTAAAACATGCACACGTTTTGTCTATTTTTCAGGTTTTTGTCCACTTTTTGGCCCCCCAACTTCGTGCACTTACCCTATATTGGATATTAGAAAAATATCTTCTACACTATAACTAATGGAATTTTGAGAATAATCCTAGAAGATACAAAGTCGCCCTAATTTCTTATATTTAATATTAAATTAAATTTAAATATAATAAATGTCAACTTATACTTAACACTAATTTTAGTAAATAAATAATCTAGCTTTCACTTCTTTAGTTTGCATTACAAGTTTCAATTTTTAAAAAATATAAAGTAGTAGTAATGCAGAATATAAATCAACAATAATGCATACACATTTTTTGCATACTCACATATTAGCACGTACACACTTTGGGTGTGGAAATAAGACATAAGTCTTGGACTTTCACACACACCCGACTAAATCCTTGTTTTTTACTAGAAAATGTAACTTCTGCCATGATGAACGTGCTATGAATTTCATTTAGACATTTCTTGAAAATATGAGTACGACATCAAGCACACTCTTATTTTTTTGTATGTATTTATGTATATTATATATTTACATGCATTGGTATATTATATATGTACACGGGTGCTTACATGCGCACACACGCGCACACACACACATGCACATACGCACACACATGCGCGCACACACACACACACATTGTGTGTGTACCTTCATAGACGCATTAACTATTTTAAGGTTTCCATTTATATTAATGTAGATCAACCCTAATTAAAATTTAATTAGATAATATGGGGTTAAATATAATTTAATTGGTTTTAGATACATTCAAAATATTTATTCAAACAAATAAATTTCTTATACACAATAGAATTTAAAAGTACAATAAAGAACATACAACTTAAGTGCAATTGGGGTTATAAGAGTGATTTAGATATTTATTAAGATGGGCAAGCTATGTCATTTGTAAAACTAGATCAAATTAAAAGTCCAGAAGTTGTGCAGATAATCAATTATGCCTTTGAATGTAGTTGTGCAAAAACATATAGAAGTGTCAAGAATGGATATTACAAACTAAATTAGCTATACAATATTTGACTTATGAGTAATAAGAATTTGGAACTTCTTGTGTTGCTTTGTTTCACTTTTTGTCACACATTTATAAAATTTGTTTCACATATAACCCTGTATTTCACACTAGTTTCCTACAAAAAAACCTAGTTATCGTACAACACACACAAGCACACATTAGATCTTAAAATAAAATATAAAAATTCTTGAGTCAAACTAATCTCGACAGTCACCTTATTTTTGAGTCACCAAGCATTACACTAATTTCAGACTCACTATAGTTTTCCTAGTGTTATTTGTATATGTGCATGTAACTATCCCTTGGCCTAGTTTATCCCATGTGCTTCCACACCAATAGTGGGGTACACTACTTAATCCCAATGAAACCCTTGTGTGTATATGATGTAAATTAGATTTATGCCCTCCTATGTCATGCATGTAGTATGCATAAATGTCAATTTTTTCTTTAGCTCAATATATGGTAGATAGATATATGATTGCTAGTTTTTAAATTTCTACAGTGTTCTTGTATGTATATGAGGTATTTAATTTGAAATTTGTACCTTAGTGGCAAGTACAGATAATCAAAAACATAAAATACAAAATATAAAATACTGAAAAAGAGGTCCATCACGAAAAAGCAACAAAAAATGAGTTATATGGTTTTTTACAAGAGTAAACTTTGAAGGAAAAATAAATTACAATTGCCAAAAATATTGATCACTTGACTCAAAAGCAAAATAAAAGGGTCAAAAATTCACACAATCATAGTCAAATAAATCAATATAAGGTAAAACAACAAGAACTTATGCCAATACAACCATAAGTTTCATTGATCATAAATTCCAATAAAAGCATAATGTAATAATGATTTTTTGCATACTTTAGTGTTTATATTTTCACCTTCCCTTTTATGCTAGTGAACAAAATATACTTGTTTAAAGGAGAATAATATCCTCCATGACAAAGAGTGTTGAAGAAATAAAAACTGTAAGTTTATTTAGAGAAGTAACCATACTTGACAATCAATATGAGTCACCAATTTACTCATGAGAAGATAGGGGAGAAACTTGTCATAGGATTTTAAAAGATGTTATAGGTTAAAAGGAGGTGCTAAGAGATTCAAAAGTTGCACTTGACATACATGGAGAGTAAGGGGTGATCGAATACCAAATGAGCGATTTTCATATTTAAGTGGAAAATGGGCGTGCCATCACTAAGGGAAGAGTGTCACGGACCTTTCTAGTTTCTCCCAAAAATGCTTCCGAAAAATGAGACCACACCACTACAGATGGATCTAGGTCCCATAGATTTACGAGAAGCCCATGAAATGGTGTCTCATTTCCCCCACCATGCATTATCTGGGTGTATATTAGTAGCTTTAGTATTTATGAATTCATCTATTTTGATCCTTAACTTTTCCCTACATTTACAATAAATGTAGTGGCGTGTTTTTTCAGAACTTGGTGTATTCAATATATAGTGCATTTTCACAATCAAAGTTGACCATTGAGTGATATACTTCTTTATAATTTCATGAGGAAGAGTGGCCTTTTATATCCAAATTATTTGATTCATGCATGATTTGTGCAAAAGAGGATGGCTTTGTGTAGTTAGTACACTAAATTTTCTTATTTATTTTGGAAAAAAATGAGGAGAAGGCGACTTTGTGTGGTCAACCTATATAGTTTCCCTCATTTCGGTTAAATGGAGAGTGTGAAATAATATCTCTTGATGCAAAATATAGTTATTAGTAATAATTCATAGATAATATATTGATGTAGAGGAGAATTGATATCAAGCAATACAAATCAGAAGATAGTTATAAAGTGATAGTGAGAGACAATGGAACAATATAGATATAATAGAATATGATGCGAGGATTTGAATGAAAGTTTACACACAACCATAAAGGACATTCTATATAGATTTATTATACATAGATGTAGAAGTAGGAGAAACTATGATTGCAATGCCTCTAAAAGTGCTTAGAATGTATAAATAAGGTTTGAGATATGGTTTATATCATCCCAAGGAATTAATTGAGTAAATAAGGTTGGTAGCAAGTTAGGTTGATTATGGTAAATATTTAATTTACTATAAATAGTAAATTAGAAAAGTCAAAAGTATTTTTATTATTTTAATTGAGAATGAGAGGGATGAGAAATCTAAGTTAGAGAGAATATCATGTGCTAGGGAGATGATATGGTCATAGTTTGAGTAATTATTGGATGACATCCAGTCACATACAACCTATGAGTTGGTAAGTGCATTAAAAATGTTGATTTTAGCATAAAATAGAATAGGGTTTTTGTAAATTCTATAAAAAATGATTTTGAAAATTTTGAAGTAGATAGTGCATATAGTGCCAAATGATTTGGTTTCAAACCAAGGGTAGAACCACACGATTTTGTACAGTTCCAACCAAGGCAATACAGTTCCAACCCAAGAAAAAAATATTGATAGTGATTGTGATTTTTATAACATTATCTTTTATTTGATAAGTTGTGATGAGTTTCATGATATCATATGGATTAATACATTGTATGGTCATATGATCTATGTGTGCAGAGAGACATTCATGCATGAGGTAGGCACATGGAGACTCTTCTTTCCCTGGGTTTAGATTATGTAGGGTGTCACATTTTAGATAGGTATATATTGTGGCATGAGGATAGAATAAGGGAATTTCCCCCAAATATGCATCTAATTGTAATATTGTGCAAGCATTGGAACCTCGATACAAGTAATTTTTAGCTCCTGAAAGGGTAGATAATAGTGACATTAGAGGATGTGCATCACATCCTAAAATATTGTATATTTGGTGAGAGGGTACATTTGTTTCCCCTAGTTTTTCAATATCAGATGAGGCATGCTTACAAATTTTGGATTGACCAAGATCGTGTAGAGGATCCATCAATTTGATTGAGCTCTATAAACACCTCTCATGTTCCACCATTGTGGAAGTTCATATGTGTATTATTATCACCATTTGTTTCTTTAAATAGGAGTGGGTGTTTATTTATTACATAATGTGGTAGATATGTCATACTATAGAGGTTGAGGGGGTGTGGTAAACATGGGCCATCATATGCTAGTCCATTTATATAGGGAGATGTATATATTTATGTTAGAGATCCACGGTGGAGGTCTAAGGGCCATTACATTATTACACATGGAATTATGAGAACATTTTAGTTGTATAGCTGGTGGGTGGACCACATATTGAAGATAGTAGTGGTCTGATGGGTATTTTGTAGAGGGGAGGGTTAGATACAATCTAATAAAGGGTTATATTGGATAGATTATTACCAAGAAATATTTCCTGGAGGCCGTATATAGACTTCAAGGGATGGCCTGAGGATTTTGTGGAGTTACATAAGATATAAATGTTGATGTGATCGGAGGACTAATTTCCCTTACATGGTGATCTAATTCAGTATGAGTGTGTAACCTGATAGTTTGATCTTACTCACGAGGTTCCGCCAAAACAATATCTATGGAAGAGGTCCACACATGCTATTTTTAGATATGGGACCTGACCAAGAATGACCTAACAAAGCTATTTACCCCTCTCGCATGAGATGTAGACCCAAGGGTAGCATTCAGTGGGATGAATGGTGTAGTTTTCATTGTATCATTACATAGTGGTAGGTTGAGACTCGTTAGGTGTTACTATTTCTTGTATTATTCAATGTTCTAGTAGGCAGTGTTGCAATTGTATGAGAACATGGACTATAGACACCTCTACCCACAGATTGAGGGACACAGGGAGAGGGAGGCTCCCCCAGAAAGGATTTTGTAAAAGTAGTAGTGGCACAATGGGATCATTGTGTATTTAGATTTAATATTGGTGAAATTATGATAATTTTTTTATGAATAAAGTGATAGTGTATAACTGTGTGTTGGTGATTACAAGGAATGCACACTGGGTGAATATTATGGATGTGTCAATTAGGAATCTAACTCAAAACATTCTAAGTGATGTTACTGGAATCCTGATCGAGTGAGTAGATGATATTTCTAGTGATATTTATTTCTTGTTTGATTTAGTGGCCATGGAAACCACCACATAAATATAGTGTGAGAGGGATGAGCATTGAGAAAAGTTAGTTTGATGGCCTGATCATCCCTAGGGACCGAATTAACTAGGGATTTGGTGGTGAGGATAATGGATACATAGACACAATATGCTTTTTTATTTCCGAAGAATGCTACATTGTGAGAGCATTTTTCATGTTATCATGTGAGATCATGGTCAAGAGACCATGGATCTATAGGAGGAACATCAAAATTCAATGGTTTGGTTGTATTAAGTGATGATGAGTACGTGTGTGGAGGGTGATACTCTTGACATAGTGTATAAAATTTTGGTACTTGAATTATATGTGTGTGTGTGTGTGTGTGTGTGTGTGTGTGTGTGTGTGTGTGTGTGTGTGTGTGTGTGTGTGTGTGTGTGTGTGTGCACGCACTATAGTCACAAAATCATGTAACTTACTATTACATTATTATCACAAAATATGTTATTTTTATATATGGATCTCGCGTGATAAATTATTCACTAATGGTTCATCCCCTAGTCCTGACATTAGTTAGTTGGTCATCATTGTCATTTGTCTGACACAATTATTAGTTGTTTGCACATTTTTAGTTGTCTCTCAGATGGTATTAGCTGTTGTTATTTGGTCATTTATCACCTTTGGTCTCTAGATAGGGTGCCTGGAAAGGTGTTGGGGCACCCGTCGACACCCCAATCCTATTTTTGGGTGCGCTAGTCTCAGTTGCACTTTGTTCACATTTAAAATTTTGAGGTTGGTCTTTACAGTTTTATGGTCTCATTCCCCTAGGTGCTAATTGGCATGTTGGGCCATTAGTGTTGAAATTTGAACAAGAGATCCCTATATAAGCATAAAATAATCACTGCCTTATGGTCGTACATTATACTATCAAGAGCTAGTTGTCTACTAAGGAAAAGGATTGCATTTGGGAATCTTCTACATCTGCATCACACAAATATAGGGGAAGGGGTTGGATTCATTATATTCCATCCACCATTTTACATCTTACATCTAGTTATTACCCCTTCCCTATCATTGGCGTTAGGGCACCCTAGGCACACAATTACACACACAAGCACACATAACTACATGGGGTCTAGAATGTAGTGCAATGCTTAGTCATAAATATGCCATTGTGGTCGCTAAATTCAGTCTGACACCTTCATTTGTATATTTTTTGTAGGAATTTGATGCTTTTTATGGGGTTTTACAGGTAGATCTTCATCACATAACTACACTGACACAAGCGAGGATATTGCGACAACCAAGTGAGCAAGATGAAGGTACTGCAAAGACCTTGCAACACTATCAAAAATAAATCTTGAGCTTCTCCATAGACCAAAGCACCTAGATTACAAACCAGGGCACCCATATTATAAACTAGGGAGCCCACAGGTGCCCTAGTCCTCTCCTAGGTTCCCCATTCCATAAAGATCTTCATTCACTACAATTTCCTGGGTAACAGTGTCAGTCCCTGTCCTATTTGCATAGCATCATGTCCATCCCTGCACACAATGAGGTCAGTTAATTTCAGGTTAGTACCTTATCCCTTCTCATTTCAATTATTCCATTTCATTTAAAATATCAAATAAAATTAATTAGTATTTACATTGCATATATATTAGTCATTATTGTTACTAGTATAGATTAACATATAAAATTTTGAATTTTAGTTAATAATTTTGGTGAACTCGTCTGTTTAGAATACTTTTCCCTAGGATCCAATCAAATCCTAATGGCTAAGCCTAGCCCATCTTATTTTCCTACCATGTCTCATGTTAGCGTTAACCCTATCTATGATGAGGCTGTCATTGTTGAGCTTAAAGATCTCTATAGTTCTTTCGTTACTACACCTGACCATGTGAAACAACAACTTCAACATGGATTACAACTTGTACCTATTCGCTTCAAAGATTCTCCTATATGTATTAGCATTGTTGATGATACAATGACCTTTACTCATTGTATGCCATGCTTTACGATTACTTGTGACCCACCATGTGATCTTTCATACGAAACATTAGATGATTCTCTTATTGATTGCCTGTTTGGTATTAACACTCATTCACATGAGCATATTGATTCCCCTTATACTTTGGCCAATGAAATTATTCCCTCTCATGACTCTACCTCTTCTAACATTGTTTCTCATCATCCATCTCCTCCTAGTTTACATACTCCTTCACACTATGTTGATGACCCTATTGATAGTTTTCTTAGCGATATCCTCATTTTCATGGCTCTATTAGATACTGGTAAGATACTTGATGATAATGAATTTCCTTCTTTCCATACTACCGAGTGTGATTCACCTACTCCATTACTATCTTGTCTTGAGGTCGTATCTAGTACTACATATGACTCACCATAATCTTTCCATACTACCGAGTGTGACTCACCTACTCCATTACTATCTTGTCTTGAGATCGTATCTAGTACTACACATGACTCACCACCATCTATCACTTCTTCTTCCCCTACCGTTTCATCTCCTCTAACTGGTTCACCTATGTCTCTTTCTACATCTCCTATACAAATTCTCCATTACCCAGTTGGACATCACCTATGATCACTCACAATGCAAAAATTGCAACCTACTTTAACACATTATTATGCCATATTCCTACCATCCCTTCACATGATATCCAGTTTCTCTCATGCTCCTACTACTAGAATAGTTACAATCTCAAGCATCAATCTTTCACTTTATAAAGTAAGGCTTATTCCACTTCCATATGATCAACAATTAATTACATGGATAATTATAATCCACTAAGAAAATTCATAATTTTACATTTCCTCATGACTTCATTATGCTTACTTTCACATGTTTCGATGGTACGGGTGACCCTCATGCTCATATTTTATCATGCATTGTAAGACTATGGCCTCCTATTCTAATGACTATATTATTACTTTAGGCATTTCCGTATATTATTTCTGATGAGGTGTTACAATGGTACACTAATCTCACCTTTTGGGTCCATTCAGCAACTTTTTATGACATGGAAGATGCCGGTTCCTTCATTGGTTTATAATCAATAATGGCCCTAAGGTTACTTATGACTGATTACCTACACTACATCAGGGATCCTTCAGAACCTATCAAGGACTACTATTCTACATGTTTTGATGTTATATGTGATCCTCATTCTCATCTATGTTTTCCAACCTTTAGAGCTTGAAAATAAAATTTTTTTCTTTCGTGGCCTCACTCCTCTACTCAAACAATGATTATAATATGATACATATGATTCATTCATTCTTCTATGCTATAAGGTTATTGACTTAGAAAAATATTTTCTCTCCAAACACATCATAGATCCTCCACACACCTCTACGGCTATTGCCTCATCTAGTTTTCTGCCAAATCCTCTAGTTGAGCATCATACACAGTCTCCATCTTTTCCTCCCAAGAAAAAAAACAAGCTTAACCCATTTTACCACAAAAGCATACTCCTTCTTCAGCTCTGTAACAAACCACTCCTCCTACTGCTCCACATATACCACATGCGCCTTTGCACTTCTCTCATCATGCTTGACCACATGATGTGCTACGTATATTACTTAATGAGTGATTAATTTTCTTAGCTTCCAGCCAACATCATCCACAATACCGACTACAATGGTAGCGTGACCAACACTATTGTAATCATCATCATATAAAAGGCCACAAAGACAATGACTATCTTTCCCTTCAGGATAGGTTGTGATAACTAGAGGATAAGGGCATCATCATCTCCTTTGGTTCTCGCCCACGTGAGCAATACCATATCTCCTCTACCTCGTCAAATATTTTTCTACCACTATTGATTCATGTCCTACATATGGTTCCTTGACTATGATATATCCACCACAGTCTGTTATTCATATGAATTCCCCACTGCATCCATCACATTCATTGCATCTACCTCATCCATCACATTCATGTTATCCACTACATCACATTGCTACTTTACATTGGTTACCATAGCACTACACTTTCGTACATCCCACAACAACTTCATATGACATTTAGTTCAATTCATACACTCACATTCCTTCCATTCCACATGCTTCTACCACTCCATGCCACCTTGGTATTTGGTAGGTGAGTACTCTCACCTCACCAATCGATGACGCACTTGTGTTATTTTAGTTCTTACATGACTATTGAGGGTTTTCTTTAAGAATTGATCATCATGCACTATATCGCTCATCTGGCGCACCTCAATCAGTGGCCGATGATGCACTCTTGCTTTTCGTGGTTCATTCTTGATTGTTGAGAGATATTAACTAAATGAACCTAATCATCTATACGTTGGGGGGAATCGCTACTTTCCCCCCACCCATTTCATTACATGGATATATTGCGATCATGTAACATTGTTACCACATACATTCATCATAACACATTATTTTTATAATCATATATCATCTATTTTCACATGTATTTTCTAACGTTAGCATATTAATTGCACATTACGAATTCCATTCAACACACATTACGCTTAACTCATCATCATACTATTTGTTACACATTTTATTTACTAAACATCTCACTGTTCTCATCTATCACAACACATGTGCATTCCATTTGTAATTATTCTATGAATACTACATCAATCAACACTAACAAGATATATAACTACCACACACATTCCAATCATAATCACCAACTCAGGTAAAACCGATACAACAAAAATTAACTTGTCACATATAAATCCCATATGTCTATACATAGGTAACAAATATAATCATCATTGGGGGGAAATTCCCCTACATCATATACAATCATGATAATCAAACCTCATCATCACTCACTCTTAGGTACTACAAGAAACCTAGAATTAGATGCCTCACCACTCACTCTAGGTCATTGTTCGCAACCTCGATATCACTCCACTTTCCTACGCAATAAGGTATTCTTTGTAGAATGCTCTGTAAACTAAATTTACAACTACACGAACCATACAAATACATCCTGCACCAACATACCACCACCCACCACCTTGCGGGCTCGTCGAGTCTCCTCTCATTCCTCATCCCTCTTGGTTAGTAATATTGTACATGTAGTTGCCGCTATAACCACTGGCTCAAATAGATGGGCATGCTCCCTTGTAATATCATCCACTCACTCTAATATACCACCACCAAGAACATCAGTCGACACATTCTATGTCAATGTGCTGATAGAGGTATCAAAAATCAATGACTAGTACACAACACCTACAAACACAAATTACACAACACATTAGACAACCATATATATAACAATATAATCATACAACAATGAACACGACTGCACAAATACTTACACTCTGCTATAACAACTGCCACAGGGTCAGGGACATGTGATTCCCCCAATCTTCCTCCTCCTACATGTGGCAACCCCAAAAGATCTGTAAATACTGGGAACAACAATACCCATCAATGCACCGCCCACCGTGAAACTCTCTCGAGTGAATATCCCTCTACACAACACAAAGTGACAAAAAACAATGTGTTAGAATTCCTTATAGGTAGAAACACACTCATTTATCATATTCATAAAAAAATTCATTTTTTAACATCCTAGAAAAAATACACACATTCTCGATCAAGGCACCCAGATGCAGGACTGGGGTGCCCAGGAGCAGGATACCAATGCCCAAATCTGGGTGCTCATGTCTTAAGGGTCACCAACACCCTCACCATTATTGTCCAAGTCCTAAATGTTGAGAAAATGAAATTTCTCAAAATTACAAAATATACATTGAAAATGACTCATACAACATACATTTTTCAAAAAAAATTGCAATTAGCAACTTTGTGGTTGTACGTAACGCTACGACGGTTGTCACTCTCTCAAACCGACTAGGAAGTGTTTCTCTCACTTGCGACATTTTTCACTTACTCAAAACTCAATCTAAATCACACAAATAACAAATGAGGTGACTAAACAATTTTTCACCTTACTATTTATAGTTACCTTTTTATCACCCACTTTACTATTGTCATTATTTCACGCTTTTTACCCCTATTAATACACATTACACGATTTTCACCATATCTCAAGTGTTTCTACTCTAATTTCCACCTCGTTCATGGTGTTATTTTTAGAATTCCACCTACCACCATTTTGAACACATTATGTGTGCTTTATATTGCATTAAATTTATCTTCCAACAAAACCATACACATCTTTGTGATTTCTATCACTTTTCTATCTCTTCTGCGTATACTTTCAACTTAATGTTTGTTATTCTCATCACTTTCCCTTTCATCGAAAGGGGACCATATCATTGGGGTCATCCTACAATTCCCCTTGTATCATCAAGTGTTTGTAAAACTATTGATTCAAAAATTCCAAAACATTTACTAATTCACCATGCAACATTTCACCAGTAATTCCCCCTATTGACCTAATCTGGGGGCAACAAATATGTAAATTTTTTTATACGAAATTTCATCACTTCCCCCTAATGACCTAACCTGGGGGAAATAAATGATTAAAAACCTTTCCATGTGGTCATTCACTAATTTCTATCGATCCCCCCTAATGACCTAATTTGGGGGAAAATAGTGTAAAACCTCTCCATGAGCAATCAATCAATCAATTAAAGCGTTCAAATTTCTAAAAAATCATTCAATCAAATACAATGTAACACAATTGGCATCCCAGATGACCAAACTTGGGAGTTACGTGCAACCTCCTAGATGACCTACCTTAGGAGATTAGATTCATTTCTCGTTTCTAGATGATCTAACTTGGAAGCCATCTCACATTTCACACTTTCTTCCAGATGACCTAACTTGGAACCCATCACATTGAAATGAAACTCGTGGAATGGGGGAAAGAGTGCCTTTCTTATACCACTCCTATATGGGTCATCTATTTGATAAAAATTGTCTAGATCTAGAAATCATCAAATCTTTGATTTGAGTCTATCGACAACGACTAGATCTTGAGGAAGTAGTTAGAGATTGGAGAATAACACACTTTTCTCCCTACACTCTTCCTCTGGTGGCAGGATGCCCAAATCCTCCGATTGATAATTGGTACACATGAATTCGGGTCAGGAATTGATCACTCCTTACCCCATCTCATTATTTTCATACAACATTCAAAATCATAAATCATCAAACATTACAATCATCATTCTCATTTAGCACACTTCATCAAGGCATTGTGTTTTTCACTACATTGCATGGATCAATCTGTTGATCCATGGTTCAACATGCTTTTGGGTCTTTCGGCACACTTCTACTACACATTTGTGCATTCTACTATAACATGGGATTCTTTGGATTTATATCAGGTGCGCATCTTTATCTACTTTATGTTATCGAGCTTTCCACTCAGTAACATAAAGTGGGGGAAAATTTAGTCACAAAATCACACACTTACTATTACATTCTTACCGCCAACTATGTTATTTTTATATATGAATCTTGTGTAATAAAAGTATTCAATAATGCTTCATCCCCTAGTCCTGTAATTATTTATTTAGTCATCATTTTCATTTATCTCACACAATAATCAGTTGTTTGCACAGTTCTAGTCGTCTCTCAAAGGGTCTTAGCTATCGTTATTTGGTCATTTGTTTCCTTTATTATCTGGCTAAGGCACCTGGAAAGGTTTTGGGGCACCCGTTGGTGCCCCAATCCTCTTTTTGGGTGCCCTGGTATTGTTTGCACTTTGTTCGCATTTAAAATTTTTAGGCCAGTATTTACGGTTTTATGGTCTCATTCCCCTAGGTGCTAGTTGGAATTTCAGGCCATTAGTGTCAAAATTTGAACAAGATATCCCTATATAAACATAACATACTCACTACCTTATGGGAGAACATTCTACTATCAAGAGCTAGCTATCTACTAAGGCAAATGACTACATTTGGGTGTCCTTTACATCAGCATCACATAATCATAGGGGGAAAGGGTTGTATTAATTATATTCCATCCACCATTTTGCATCTTACATCTAGGTATTTCCTCGTACTTTTATGTCATTGTCTCTAGGGCACCTAGGTACATAACTGCACCCACAAGCACACATAACTACATTGGGTTTGGAATGTAGTGCAACAATTAGTTATAATTCTGTCATTGTGGTAGCTAAGGTCAGCCCGACCCCTTCATTTGCATCTTTCTTTTTTAGGAATTTGATGCTTTGTAAGGGGTTTTGCAGGTAGATCTTCATCACACAACTACAATGACACAAGCGAGGATATTACGAAAACCAAGTGACCAAGATGAAGGTACTCCGAAGACCTTGTGACATTGTCAAAATTAGATCCTAAACTTCTCCATAGACTAGAGCACCCAGATTAAAGACCTGGGTGCCCACAGGTGCCCCAATCCTCTCCTAGGTGCCCAATCTAGATAGATCTTCATTCGCTGTAATTTCTTGGGTAACACCTTCAGTCCTCATCCTCTCCACACAACATCTTGTCCAGTCCTGCACACAATGAGGTAAGTTAATTTCAAGTTAGTACCCTATCCCTTCTCATTTCCATTATTCCATTTCATTTTAAATATCAAATAAAATACATTGCATTTATATTAGTCATTGTTTTTACTAGCATAGATTAACTTATAAATTTATGAATTTTAGTTAATCACACACACACACACACACACACACTTTTACATTGTGCACGATATGATGTTGTGTATAGTGACTTACAACATTGATAACATATTTATGAGATATATTGATTGTTAGCATTGTTGTATGACATTGTATGGTGATATCATAATTATGAGATGTAATGACTGTTGTATGATGTTTTGATGAATAGTACCATGGATTTATATGTGATGGAATAATTATTGTGTGTGTGTGTGTGTGCAAGATATGATGTGATTGATGTAATTTTGAAATCAATTTTGGATTAATATTGGATGTGTATATGTACACAAATCTAGCGTAGATAGAAATGAGGTAAAGTAAAATTGTAATAGTTAGTATGTGTGTGACCCCCAAATAAGTTCCTAAGATCATATGGTGCAAGGAAATATATTCTTAAGAAATAAGGAAGGGCAATCCTCATATGGTTTGTGAAATTTTTATGAAGGTTAGAAATAATAATAGGTGTAGATGGTGAATGAATTAGGTTATTTTCAAAGAAATCATAGAGTGATAAGGATACTAAGCAAAAAAAGTGACCAGTGACTTGAGATTTTGAAAATGCACTAAGGTGACTTGTGCGTAAATAATTAGTTAGTTGTATAGGATGTGTCGTGGATGGTACCAGAGAACATGTGTGATTAATGTGTGAAAATTATGGTAAAAACCTCTATTCTCTGGCAATCCATAAATATGTTTGGTTTTCATAGCTTTTGGATAGTAATAGATCCATCTCGAGGGATCTCATTTGTAGAATATTGTGGAATAGACCCATAAGTGGAAGAATGAGTATAGAGCCTAACACTTTCTGTAGGGTAATTTTTAAGAGGGGGAAGAAGATATATCTAAATGTCATGTATTGAAAATGATGCCTTTTTCTTCTAGTAACTTAAGATTTTGATCTAATGTATAATGATCATTATCATGGTGTCCACTAATACAATGAAAGTTACAATAAGAATGACCTTTTTCACATACAATCCTATGAGGAGAAGTATAGTAATTACCCTCTTATCTAATAGAGTGAGTAGAATATGATGTGGTTGATTGATATATTTTTCAAACCACATTATCTTTGGATTTTGAATAGGAAGATCCTATATAATGAATTTGGGTTTTGGATGATAAAAAGTGTTTCCACGATGTAGGAAATTCACTTTTCCTTCATTAGGTGATGAATCTGGTTGCATATCACAATTGAGTATGGTCTAGAAGAAACTAAAATTTCCTCATATAAATATGTGGGTTAATATAGGAGAATGAGGTCACGTTATAAATCCACAACATAGAGATAAATATTTGTGAATGAAACATGTGCCATAAAGTAATTACTTTTTAATATGAAGTATGAGACCAAAAAAATTGTATTGTATTTCTAGATCTATAGGATGATACAACAATAGGTGCATGTCTTCTTTAAAACATAAAATATAATCAGATATAAGATTAGTCTCACCTTGATGAAAGGAAGGTAATTGCTCATATGTATCTTTAGGGCCTCTATGATGGCTAAAGTTGAAAGAAAATATTCTTAAATTTTGATGAAGGTACTCAAAAATCAATTAGGAATATGGGAAAACTAATACATCACATCATATGTGAGGATCTTGGGAAAATATTTTGGAAGCAACTAATCATTATCATGTAAAGCCATGAGTTTTTGATGATTATTAAGATGAAGATAAGTATCCAAAGTTCCATCAAATAATTGCAATGAAGGAATGAAAAAGTTCCTAGGGAAAGGAGATTGAAATATTTTATGTTTAAATGGATTTCCATAAATAGTATTTAGAGTTAATTCTAGTGTAGTATGTTTCACTCTCTAAAGTTAAGGTATGCACTTTACAAATTAAATATCCCACTGCATGCATAAGAGATATAACCTCTTGATGAGGTATGACATTAATATCTAAAGGATCATTTAAAGGTTTCACTTTACCATTAATATATCCATAGGAACACTATTTCCCTTAAATATATTATGGGATGATATGTCATGTGAAGGAACATTGGGAGTAATGTGAGGTACTTGACATTATTGGTCTCATAGTGGAGCTTTAAAGGAATATCATCATTATTTACAGCCAAATTATCCACACTAGAATAATAAAAAATACTTTTGGCATCATATGAAATAATAGGAGAATCCACACCTTCACATTTGTTAAGAAAAAGAGAAATGATGTTATTAGTATTCATATTATCATCAACAAGTGGCAGATAAGATGTAACAATAGAATCATTATTTTTAATTTCATGGAGAATAGTAGATACACAAGTAAAATCATTCATAGTATGTGTATGAGGTAGAGAGGTATCAAAATTAAGTTCATCACTTTTACATTGAAGAAGAAGAGTTGAAACATAAGTATATTCATTCATAGTTTGTGCAAGAGGTAGAGAGGTGTCACAATTAAGTTAATCACTTTTTCATTCACTACTAATTTAATATATGTCACTATTATAAGAGTAAGAGATATCATCAATTAAAGTGTAGATTGAAGTAAAATCATCATCATGTAAACTAGAAACACTCTCATCATCAATAGATTTTATAGCTTCTATTGCATGAGTATGAGAATTCACTTGTGGAAGAGAAGTGGTTTGTTCATAGTCACTATCATAGACTTAGAGATCATAAGTGCTATAATTAGAATCATCATCCTAGTGGTTATAAGTAGTGGAAGAGGAAACCACATTAACTAGGTCATTAATGCAAGGTTCCGCAAGAGAGAATCCTACTTTAGGTTTTGAAGCATAGTCATGAATAGGAGGTGAGAGACTAAAAGAAATCATTGGGGGGTCATCGTGGGGTGAGAGTTTGGGAATCACAAGGGGATTGGTGAATTGACCATAATCATAGACATTATTATCTATATCAAACTATCGAGAAGGAGGAACATGCTTTGCAATCCTATATGTTGTATGGACCTAATTAGAAGGATGGTAACCATTATCATTTTGCAAGGCATAAAAATACAGCAACATAATAAACACAATAATAATTATTCACTCTCTATTGATTGATCATTCGGGAAGAATACATTACATATACAAGGAGAGGATCTCCTTAAACTTAGGATTCCTATTAAGCTTCCACAAACTTCTCAAACTAAATATAGGAGGACTATTTCAACCACTAAAATAATACATGTACACACTAACAAATATTTGCCTCATAAATTATATTTCCTAACATTCCCCCCCTTAGTGCGAACATGGGGAAAACCTATCTTTGTACTTGCACCTTCTCTCACGATTAGATGATTTTTACTGTAGGATGATCACAAACCCATTGTATGGTTTTCAAATGATTAACCGAGAACCAAAAATGGTGGTTTTCAATTGGAGTACCACAAACTAAAAATGAATGTTTTCAAGTGGTTTACCTACAACAACATCATGATGTGCCAAACACTATTTTCAGCCCTCATAAATATCTCATTGCGGTGAATAACATAGGAAATTATGTTGAATTTTTCTTCTCATACACACATAGAAAATGATGACATAATGGAAATGGAACATTGGATTATGTTCCCCCCCTTAATGTGAATTTTTCACTTATTCAATAAACTAAGAAACCAAGAACACTACATATAGGAACATACCATGCACAATTGGAAGCAAACACATAACCAAAACAAAATGTGCCACCAAATATTCATGCATCCTTGTCATTGGTGACTGACGAGAGGTCATTGATTGACCTCCAACCTTGGTTTTCCTCCTACCTCTGGTAGATGTGTTGTTAACTCAACCAAATTTGATCATGAAGAATAATTACACCTTGTACATCGGGTTACACCAATAATGTGTCCATAAGATAAATTTTTTTTCAGACTTTTGGCTCTGAATCACAAGGAACTTTTGATGAGGCACTCGACAATGATACATTTAGACAATGTGAAAATGAATTTATATTATGACAAAAATACTATAATGGTCGCACTTTTATCAATGCCGACCTTTAACAATTAAAAGACACAACTTATTAGCAATTGATGAATTTAATTTTTTTTTATGGTAACGATGATTAACTTGCTATTTACAAGTTGATAGCAACACAAATGTAGGTATCTATAGGATAAATTTTTAGACCCAAAACAAACTATAATTTCTAAATACCTTTTAATGAATCAATGACTATTTGACTCATGAGTTAGTTGATTTAAACAAAAATCCTAATAAACTTGTAAAAGATATAATATGAACTCTTATTCACTTAAGCAATAACTAATTGGCATAAGCTATTAAACCAAACTTAAAACACCAGACTAGATAGACTTACACGACTTGGCAACAAGACCAAATTCATACTAGATGCTTGGATTGTTTAGTAGCTCCAAAAATGAGTTGATCTCACTTCTGTTGGGATTATACTTGTGGGTTGATTCACCCGTTCAAAGGTTGCATCGGACTAGCAGGTCAGTTGGAGTGAAGGGTTTGGAGACTTGAAGACGTCATATCTGAGTTTAATGCACTAAGTAGATGTTGGAGATGTGGAGTCTAACTACAAGATGAAGTGGCAGTTTGCTTTTTCCTTGATTTTGGGATGAATACATGGCCATGGATAAAAATAACATTGTCTTATTAATAGACGAGAGTTATTATTTTTATGTTTATCTTATTTATATGCATGTCTTATTTATAAGCATGTTATATTTAGGTTGCTTGTGGTTGAAGCAAACTTTTACAAAGAGGTGCACAAGTTATATATATGTGCATGGATTTACTCTTTGTAATATGAAAAAAAGAGAATTGTATTGTATTCCTTAGGACTGAATAAAAGAGAAGGATGGCTTGTTTCTGGTGGATGTAGCCCACATTGGGTGAACCATGTTAAATCTTGGGTTTATCTTGTGATTGCATGCTTATATTATTTTTGTTTTAATTCTGTTTTATTGCTCATCTGTGTTTCGATCCTAACAACTGGTATCAAAGCGAGATTTTGTTTTGGCAACAAAAGCTCATAGGAGGGTTTCTTGTTTGAGTGGGAGCAATGACAGAAGATAGCAAGTTCAAGGTCGAGAAGTTTAACGGCCAAAAATTTCAGCTATGGAAGATGTAAGTGGAGGATTACCTATATCAGAAGGATCTTTATCTACCAGTGAAAGGGAAAGCTTTGAAGCCGTCAGCTATGAAAGATGAAGAATGGGATGTTCTTGATTGGAAGGCACTAGGAACAATACGGTTGTGCCTAGCAGCTACGGTAGCTTTCAATATTTCTACGGAAAAGACAACAGGTAGATCTAATGGAAAAATTAAGTAAATTGTATGAAAAACCCTCAGCCTCCAATAAGGTATATCTCGTGAAAAGTTTGTTTAATATGAAGATGTTAGATGGTGATTCAGTAAATGATCATTTAAATGAATTCAACATGGTTACTAATCAATTAAGCTCTGTAGGAGTAAGTTTTGATGATGAAGTTAGGGCTCTTTTGATTTTTTGCTCATTACTTGAAAGTTGGAATACTTTGGTTATGGCTGTGAGTAATTCTGTTTCTAGTTCAAACACTTTAAAGTTTGATGATGTTATTGGTGTGATTCTTAGTGAAGAGATGAGAAGAAAAAGCACATGTGAGTCATCTGGTAATGCTTTGAGTGTAGAGAATAGGGGAAGACAAAATGGAAAAAAAAAGGTCATGGAAATTGTGTGAGGTCTAAGAAGCGCAGATCTAAATCTAGAAGCAGGATGGTATGCTGGAATTTTCGACAAGTGAGACATGCAAAGAAAGATTGTTGGTCTTTAAAATCAGGGAAAAATCAACAAGAAGGGAGCAAAGAGGCAAACATAGCAGGTGATGTGTTACAAGATGCTCTTATTCTTTCTTTAGATAGTAAATCAAGAATCTTGGGTTTTAGATTTTGGTGCTTCATTTCATGCAACTTCTCATAGACAATATTTTCAAGATTATGTTCAAGGGAATTTTGGGTAGGTATATCTTGGTGATGATGAGCCATGTAACATTGTTGGAAAATGCAGTGTTCATGTTAAATTGCATAATGGTAACACTTGGGTGTTGAAGAATGTCAGGCATGTTCCTAGATTGAGGAGGAATCCAATTTCTTCTAGGGAAATTAGGAGATGATGGTTGTATGGTTATATTTATAGCAGATTCTTGGAAAGTTACCAAGGGTTCTCTTGTGGTAGCAAGAGGTAAGAAAGTAGGTACTTTGTATTTATCCACTGTTAGTACTGATCCATCTTCTATTTTAGCTACTACAGGTATAGACACAACTCTATGACATCACAAACTTGGCCATATGAGTGAGAAGGGGATGAAGATTTTACATTCATGGGAAAGTTGTCAGATTTGAAAAACATAGACCTAGAATTTTGTGAGCATTGTGTGTATGGGCAAACAAAAGTGTGTGAGATTTCTCAAGGTTGGATCAACCAAGAAGGAGCACAAGTTAGAGCTTGTTCATACAGATGTGTGGGGGTCGGCTCATGTATCTTCTCTTGGTGGTTCACGGTATTATGTTACTTTTATTGATGATGCTACTAGGAAGGTTTGGGTTTACTGTATAAAGAAGAAATATGATGTATTTAATACTTTCAAAAAGTGGAAAGCTTTGGTTGATAATGAAACAGGTTTGAAGTTGAAGTGTCTCAGATCAGATAATGGTGGAGAGTACTTGCAGCAATGAATTTAATAACTATTGTTCATAGAATGGAATCCGTAGGGTGAAGATAGTTCCTAGAACACCACATCAGAATGGTGTGTCAGAAAGAATGAACAAGAATATCATAGAGTGTGCAAGGAGCATGAGATTTCATGTTGGATTTCCCTTACAGTTTTGGGCGGATGCTGTAGATATTGTTGTTTACTTGATAAATAGAGGACCTTCAAGTGCTTTGGAAGGTGGAGTACCCGAGGAGGCTTGGACCAGTAAGGAGGTAAACTATTCTTTTCTGAAAGTTTTTGGTTGTGAAGCATTTGTGCACATTGATAAAGAGAATAGGACCAAGCTAGAAGCTAAGTCAAAGAAATGTACTTTCATTGGATATGACACTGATGATTTTGGATTCCGGTTGTGGAGTTTGGATGAGAATAAAATCATTAGGAGTAGGGATGTTATTTTCAATGAAAGGGTTATGTACAGGGAACAACTATAGGATAAGAAGCTGGAAAATTATGAGTATGTAGCACTTGATGAAATAAAAGATATAGAAGTTCTCAAAAGGATGGAAAAGAAACAAGTTGGCATCAATCTTGGCACAGTCGGTGTTGATTTTGTAGATCAAAATCAACAAGAACAACAAGAGCCTCAAAATCCAGAAAATCTTGTGAGACGTTCTACTAGGGTAAGTAAACCTCCTGCACGATTATCTTCGTATGAGCTTTACTATTGTTTATTGACAGATGGTGGAGAACCAGAAAGTTTTGAAGAAGCAATGTAGGTAGAAACACGGAAAAAGTTGGAGCAGGGTATGGATGAGGAGATGGACTCCTTGGATCACAACCAAACTTGGGATTTGGTTCAATTGCCTGCAGGAAAGAGAGCATTGCAGAACAAGTGGGTTTACAGGTTGAAGGAAGAAGAAGGTGAAAAAAAGAGGTACAAGGAAAGACTTGTTGTGAAGGGATTTGCACAGGAAAAAGGTATAGAATTTGATGAAATTTTCTCTCCTGTTGTTAAAATGACTTCCATTAGAACTGTTTTAAGTTTGGTAGCTGTGGAAGATTTGCATCTTGAACAATTAGATGTAAAGACTACTTTTCTTCATGGTGATTTGGAGGAAGAAATATATATGGAGCAGCCACAAGGATATGAAGTCAGGGGGAAGGAGAATTTGGTGTGCAGATTGAAGAAGAGCTTGTATGGCCTTAAGCAAGCTCCAAGGTAATGGTATTTGAGATTTGACAGGTTCATGATAGAACAATGGTTACTCTAGATGTCATTATGATCAATGTGTTTATTTTAAGAGACTAGATAATAACACCTATATTATATTGTTTTTGTATGTGGATGACATGCTTGTGACAGGGTCAAACTTGAAGATATAAATGAGCTAAAGAGACAATTAGACCAATACATTTTCCATGAAGGATTTAGGTGCAACAAAGAAAATTCTTGGCATGAGAATCAATAGAGATAGAAAGAGTAAAATATTGACTTTTTCTCAAGAAGAGTATGTGAACAAGGTGTTGGACAGGTTTAGGATACAGGATGCAAAACCAGTAAGTACACCATTGGCAGGGAACTTCAAGTTGAGTAAAGAATAGTGTCCTAAAACACATGAAGAGATTGAATATATGTCTAGAGTTCCATATGCTTCAGCAGTTGGAAGTTTGATGTATGTTATGGTATGCACAAGACCAGACATTTCCCATGCAGTGGGAGTTGTCAGCAGATACATGAGTAATCCAGGAAAGGAGCACTGAATGCAGTCTAGTGGATTCTCATATACTTGAGAGGGACCAGTAGCAAGGCAGTTGTGTTATGGAGGGTCAAAGGTTTCTTTACACGGATATGTTGATGCAGACATGGCTGGAGATTTGGATGGTAGGAGGAGAACCACAGGTTATGTATTCATTGTTGGTGGCACGACAGTTAGTTGGATTTCTAAACTGCAGAAGATTGTTGCCTTGTCTACTACAGAGGCAGAGTATGTTGCTACTACAGAAGCAAGCAAGGAGATGATATGGATGCAGCGGTTCATGGAAGAGTTGGGAAAGAAGCAGGAGGATTACAGGTTATTCAATGATAGCCAGAGTGTAATTCATCTTGCCAAGAACTCAACATTCCATTCGAGAACCAAACATATACAACTCAGGTATCACTTCATTAGATCAGTTTTGGAGGATGGACAATTGATGTTGGAGAAGATCCATACAAGTTAGAATCCTGCTGATATGTTGACAAAGGTGGTGAAAAAAGAGAAGCTGGAAGGTTGTTCGGCTTCGATAGGTCTTCAAGATTGATCTTGAAGAAGAGAAACAAGTTAGAGAAGAGTTTGAGGATGAGCTGTAATAGTGGGTTGCAGCAGTTAGTCTCCAAGTGGGAGATTGTTGAAGATGTGGAGTCTAACTGCAAGATGAAGTGGCAATTTTCTTTTTCCTTGATTTTGGGAGGAAAGCATGGCCATGGATAAAAATAGCATTGTCTTATTAATAGACGGGAGTTGTTATTTTTATGTTTATCTTATTTATATGCATGTCTTATTTATAAGCATGTTATATTTAGGTTGCTTGTGATTGAAGAAAACTTTTACATAGAGGTGCACAAGTTATATATATGTGCATGGATTTACTCTTTGTAATATGAAAAAGAGAGAATTGTATTGTATTCCTCTGGACTGAATAAAGGAGAAGGTTGGCTTGTTTCTGGTGGATGTAGCCCACATTGGGTGAACCACGTTAAATCTTGGGTTTATCTTGTGATTGCATGCTTATATTATTTCTATTTTAATTCCATTTTATTGCTCATCTGTGTTTCGATCCTAACAGTAGAATAACATCCCAAAGATTTTTGGAAAGTTGGTAGATCAGTGATTCCAAATGATTTTTAATTCCCAATAGCCACCTCTTGTATTTTCCTTATTAAGCGCTATGCATATACTCTAATCAATTTGATTGCAGACGATCCAGAACTAACACAACACAGTATATATAAGTCTATGTAATCAATGGAGTCAATTACATGCCTATCACCTGCACAACGATTGAAGCTACAATAATCATTTAAGGAGATCGTCAAAATCACATAGGGATATGAGATCAAAATATTTCTATACTTGTAGTCACTAAAAGAAGAGCTCGAGTTAATATCGAAGTAGATTTTAGATGCCTGATGCAAATTTTTCTTGCCAAACTGTGAACCTTGAAAATGTAAGTGTGTGTAGAAATTTGATTCAAAAAATATATAAACTCAAAACTAATGCAAAATAGATAGCGCCAAAAATGGATGCATGGATCTGTAAGTTAACAATGCAACTCTTCAAAACGTCAAATTTTCTTTACTTGTGCACATGAACCCAGAGCTAGAGGACTGAAAACTTTGCATAATGATTATTCAAGTGGTTTGGGACTGTACACACATATTTCATTATCTCCCATGATTTCCTTTCTTTAAGCTCCTTGTTTCTCACATTCTCTTTACAAAAAGGGTTTTCACACCAAAAAAAAACTTCATACACAAGGGCTACCATGGATAGCAATGGATTTTCCCCATATAAGATCTCAAGTATCCATTAATTACTCTGATACCAAATGAAGTACAACAACTAAATAAACACAATAATAATTCTTCACTTTCTGTTGATTGATCATTCAGGAAGAATACATTACATATATAGGGAGAGGATAAAACTTAGGAATCCTATTAATATTCCATGAACTTCTCAAACTAAAGATAGGAAGATTGTTTCAACCACCAAAAAAATACATGTATGCCCTAACAAATATATGCCTCATAAATGATATTTCCTAACAATCCATGGACAAAAAAATAATAAGAACTGCACTAGGAAATATCATACAATCACTAGGACAACCTTATGGTTTTTGAATCAAAAGGCCTAACCAAAGGAGATACACAAGACCCTATATGAGGTGAGGGTTCTAACAAAAGTGGGTTCACTAATTTGTTAAAATCATGATGTAATAATGATTTTTTGTCAAATTAGGTGTTTATAATGTATATTATAATTTTAAGGTTAGTGTTTAATTGATAATTTGAATATACATGTTCTTGTTGCTAACTGTTAATCCTAAATTTATCCAAACAAAGAATTCATCCATATTTACATTTTCTTATTTTTAAGTTAAATCATTTGGTGAACCCACTTATTGATCAAATCCTTAACCTATTTGGCCTAAGAGACCCTATTCCAAATTAGGTCTTTTACTGCAAAACCCTAGGGTTTTTATTTGTTATTTGGTGCATGTTTCTATCTTAGTGTTAGGGTTTGTTATCCTTTTTTCCTTTTATGGCTTACTATACATATGAATTTATTTTCCAAGTTTCATTGCTTGAGTGAATTCAAAATACCCCTACATATAAAGATCTTCTCTATAAGGTTTTGCAACAAATAATGTTCCCTATCAATACAGAACCACAGTGTATGTCATTTATTCTCAAAACTTCACTCCTAACTAAATAAAGTGTACCATTACATATATATTTCATCCCACTCAGCACATCATAGACCATTATCTCCCCTTGTATATTCAAGTTAAATTCTGAAATAGATTGGTTAAGTGAGTACTTATTTATAATGGGCCATGCTTCAATATTTGTAATTATATTTCCTTAATATTTTTTGTATATCAACAACTTACCTCACTCCATTGCACATAAACATTCATGGTTTAGATAATATGCCACACAAAATGCTTGAGAAAATTACATTGCACATTATCTTGGGCCAAACACTTAACATTGTATGTCAATTTATGCCCAATGATCTTGATTGGAATATTATTTTGGGGTGACCATGGATGCATTCTATGCATGTCATATAATCTACCTTACATGCTTGCTTAAAATTTAGTCATCAAAAATATATATGTACATGCCTTATGGACTTGGATCCTTTTAAATATTGTACCATGACACACACCGAGGAAAATTATGTACCTTGCATGCAGTCACCTTCTTCCAATAGTCAATAATCACTTGTACAAGACACCACGCCCTCTTCTTTCCATTAATATGGGTTTTGCTATTAGCACGTGCAAAAAATGGTATTTATAGGGCAAGAACTTAGTAAGGATGAGAAATGTGTTTTTTATCCAATTACATACCTATCATTACTGCATGACAAGGTCTTATATATATGCCTCAACTAACACAAAAGTATTCTTCTACTTAGGTATTCATCCACACTTTAGATGTAATAATATATATCATACTTCTAATTTACATATCTTATATCTTGACCTCGTTGATGAAATTTTCTTACTATATATTCCCATATTGGATGTGTTTTGTAATGAAGAATACCTTCTATAGAACTTAGGGGAATATGAGGATCTCCCTTCCTTCTTTCAAAATAATATACCACATATACCAGACACATTATGATACTTTTGATAATGACCATCCTAATGATTCAGATATAATCGCTACTAGAATATTTTCTTACTATATATCCTATATTGGATGTGTTTTGTAATGAAGAATACCTTCGTATAGAACTTAGGGGAATGAAATCTCCCTTCCTTCTTTCAAAATAATATATTTCCTCATATTATTTTGGTGAAGGTGTACTTTTGATAATGACATCAATGATTCAGATATAATCCCTACTAGACCTTATATTAAGGATAGATCTATATCTTGACCTCGTTGAAAATTTTCTTAGGATGTGTTTTGAATGAAGAATACCTATAGAACTTAGGGGATATGAGGATCTCCCTTCCTTCTTCTTCAAAATAATATATTTCCTCATACCACAAATACCAACACATATTTTGGTGAAGGAGATACTTTTGATAATGACATCATGCCTAATGATTCAGATATAATCCCTACTAGACCTTATATTAAGGATAGATCTTATATCTTGACCTCGTTGATGAAATTTTCTTACTATATATTCCCATATTGGATGTGTTTTGTAATGAAGAATACCTTCTATAGAACTTAGGGGAATATGAGGATCTCCCTTCCTTCTTTCAAAATAATATATTTCCTCATACCACAAATACCAACACATATTTTGGTGAAGGTGATACCTTTGATAATGACATCATTCCTAATGATTCAGATATAATCCCTACTAGACCTTATATTAAGGATAGATCCACTCTTTTGAATGAAGAAACTACTATTCATGATTTTGGCACATATGGTGATACCAAACTAGAAATTCTTTTGGATTCATTAAAATATGATAAGGGGTAGCCATCTGACAAGTTTTACAACAATTTCCAAATTTATTTGCATGGACTTACAGTGACAGGCCTAGAATTGTACATATATTACTATGCATAACATTCTGCTATACCCTAATGTCAAAATGATATGAAAAAATTTGAAAGATGCTTCCTAAGGTTTTTAATCCTTGTTAGAAATGAAATCCAAAAAATCTTAGATGTCAAATTGGTTCCCGATGTACATTACCCTCAATATGTTTCTAATAGTGTATGAAAATATAATGTCAAGTTAAATACTAAGAAGTGTTTCTTTGGTATCGCTTATGGTAAGCTACTTGAATTCTTTATAACTTGGTGAGACATCAAGATTGATCCTAAAAATATCAAAGAAATAATTAACATACCTCCACCTAATAATTTAAAATAATTACATTGATTTGTGGTTCAATTGGCTGACAAGACACAACCTTTCACGTATTTATTAAAGAAAGACTCCAAGTTTCAATGGGACAAGGCTCATCAAAAATATCTCAAGACATTAAGTATTATTTACTCAACGCACCTATTCTTTGATCTCCTATTATAGATAAATCACTTCTAGTATATATATCATTCATCGATCATGCTCTTGGGACATTACTAGTATAATACAATGACAACAAAAATGAACACAATTTACCATGTTAGCAACACATTACTTGACTATGAGGATATTATAATGAAAAAAATATGTTTGGTATTAATTTTCACCATAGAAAAATTATGAAACTAGATGCTCATTACCGAGACACATGTGATCACCAAAGTAGACCAATTGGTGTCTTACACTAACTTATTTGGATGTGTATCGAAATGGGTTATTTAGCTTCTCAAATTTGACCTTAATTTTATAATATCTAAATTCTAACATACTGAAGTTCCTACAAATAATCTTGATGCATCGGAAGTCTTGGTTATTACTCAAATCATAGATAATTCTTAATGGTACTCCTATATCTACACTTTCTCTATAGGAAATCATATCCACCAAATGCATCTCGACAAGATGAATGATATTTATGATACAAATCATATCGATATGTTATCATTGAAGGATATCTATTCAATTGATCATTCAATGTTGTGAACATGAAAAACTATGCAGAAATGGAAAGACAAACAAATCATTAAGCAAACCTTTCCTCCATGTTTTTCTTGCAAACCTCAGATAAGGTTGAGGAAGTGTTTAAACTTGTAGAACATTTTGAAATCTGGATTATGATTTCTCTTCAAATAATATAAAAAGGAGGGATTGGAAATGCTACAAGCATATTTTAGATACCAGGAAAGCTTCCAATATGTAGATATCGGAGGGAAAAATAGTAGAATTTGGTTGCAAGAGAGAGAAAGCAATCCAAGAATATTTGCAAAGGATAATGTTTATTTTTATAGCTAAGGGAGAGGCCATGAAAAATGGATCTAAGTTTAAATGAGTTATAGGACCATGAATACATTTCCTGAAATAACAAGTGGATTTGGTCTGTGCAGTTGAAGCTTTGAAGGGGCAATGATTATTTGGTTGGTAGTAAGATTTCATCCAAGAAAGTGGTTGTACATGCAATCTTATTGCCCCCGACTTTGTAGGTTTCTAGAAGTGGAGTCCAAGCATGAGCTCACTAGACCTGATGAAGTGGACCCACAAGTGGATATCTCCGAGCTCCAATCACTAATTTTCTTACTTGGGCCCTCTACAACCTCCATGCCCACATTGGGTTCATCTAACCATGTCATCTTCAGACTAAATGTTCCGCGATTACCATCGTTGACCCCAAAAGTGTCATTGACCAGGCCAACTCCCGTTAATTAATTCAAAAAATTAATATAGTTTGAGTTAATTACATGCTACGTGTTATCCCTGGGCCATTTGGGAATCAATTGAAGCCAATTAATCACCATTCTACAAGGACTGTCAATCAGCCGAGGATAGAGCTCCAATGTATTGCATCCTTATTTCATTCGGGTGTCTACATTTGGGACCCAAATCTCTGAAGTGTTATTATGCAGTAACTCTGCAATTTTAAAGATAGTAGGCGCATCGATATTCTCCTGAGCGGTAGGAAATTTGTTAAGTCCTGGTGGTTCATTCAATTATATGCCCCAGTTGAAATATTTATATGCCCCAGTTGAGTAGTTTGGCACCTGAATGACACCTCAAGTGGGGTGTGTGTGATGTAACTGAAATGGTGGACAGTTCACTTCATAGGAAGAAGACATTGAGCTTGGACTGATAATGGGCCATACCTTGATCGGTTCCAACTGAGCGTTACTTGGAGCGTAAAATGTCATCATCAACCTTATTCCTAATGGCCTAGTCATAAAGCTTGCCCATTTTTCTCCTGATGCAAGGTTATGAAAGAATCAAGATTTCCTTTAACAAGGTTCATTGTGACCTAAACAAACACACATGAAGCAATCGAAAAGATCAAAAGGACACCAAACGTCAAAATTATACTTGCTCTATTAGTAGTGCACCATAACCTCAAAGGACTTAGGCAAGTTTGGTCTCCTCTAATGGATGTAATGGGCCCAAAAATTGAGTTATCTTGGTTACAACTACGTAAAAAAAAAGACAATTAAATATGGTTCCTAGTGGATGATGAAGCATCATGTGAATGCCTTTCTAGCACTAAACTTGCATGAAATATATGAGGATAGGCATCAGACTGATGAGCAGAGTGATCTGTAGATACTCCTAGAACATGGTTTTAGCTCGGTCTCATATGTCACCGATTGATCTCCTATCTAAAAAGAATCATTGCCCCAATGTCAATAAACTTATGAATTGTAGGAGAGGGAAAATAAGAGCCAAAATTTCCCAAGCAAAGTTATATCACGAAGGAAAACTCAATTCATTTTAATTGCTCCCAAGCTTGATGCTTCCTAACATGTATAGGGGAGATGATGTAGTAAACAACTCATCTCGTATAAGAATTGGAAGGATCACTAGGGTAATAGTCTCAATCTCAGTTTAGATGAGCTCAATGGTCCTATGAGCTTTGCTCGATTCAAAAAATAGCTTTGCACTTAGTAATATATTTGGGTGCACTTCAATAGCTTTTATCCTTATTTGGATGAGCTCAATGTATATGATCTTGTTTGTAGCTCAGTTATGAGCTCAACGAGCTCATTAGACAACAAAACAAATTGATGTAAATAACCTTCCTTTCCTACTCTGCACTTGATGGATCTTCATACAATCGAGAAGGTGTATACAATACCTGAATTCTATCACTCCAATACTGCAAGTGGGTCACCATTGTTGGCTACCTTAATTGAATAAAGTTGGATGATTACACAGTACATGTAAGCAGTCTAAAGAGGCAGGAGAACCTTTCCTTTTGGTCAATGTCCAACTCCAATCTAGAACCCCTTGGATACTGAAGTCACACCATACTTCTTTGTAAACTGAGATGATAATGAATTTCCTATAATTGGCCCACAATAACAAAGTACAAAAAATTAAAAAATAAAAATAAAAAGTAAAAACATCGTTACAATGTTGATAAACCACATAATAGTATAACACAATCTGAAATAACGACATCTAATGACACCCCTTATGTGTTCCACATTGAATAATTAGACATATATGAATGCCCTTAAGTGATAGATTAGTAATGCAAGAGGATTGAATTAGGATAAAGAGTGGAGTGATCTTAGATACTCCAAAAAATACTCTTGTTGGATACCATTGAAGTGTGATCTGTATTGGATTAAAATGTTAAATCCAAGTCTACCCCAAGAAAATTTACATTTTTAAAGGGTTAATTGATTGATTTGCCTCGAGCATAAATACACACCATGGGCATGAAAATTTATTATCAGTAAGATGATCTAGAACGACCATTAAGATCACCGTCAAATGATGATATTGTTAAATTGTGTTACGCAATCATTTTTTGGGATTTCATCAAACATTTTCTAAATGTTTTGATTTTTTTGTTTTTTCCAAGTTTATACTATTTTTGGGATTTTTGAACATATTTCAATGTTTTTGGTGTTTTTGAACATATTTCAATGTTTTTTGTATTTTTTTGATCTTATTTGAATTTTTTTGTACTTTTAAAACATATTTCATTGTTTTGTAATTTTTGAAACATATTTGAATGTTTTTGTATTTTAAACATATTTGAATGTTTTTGAGTTTTTTTACTCGATAAAGGGTGCACTGTTTGAACTCATGTTCAAACAATTGTAAGCATTTCATTCCAATGGTAGAATGTAGATGATTTAGTGATAGGATCTCTCACTCCTCTCGTGACTCCATGCAACTATCAATATGTGAGGGCTTACCATTGAGACCCGAGAAATACGTGAGAACTATGAGGGTAGTGATATGAAAATAAATATGATGGATTCCAAGAAACAAGGTGTTAATGGTCCATTCGGGAAAATGTGACTCATCTCTAGTCAAGATTACCTTACCAATTCCAAGATGATTTACTTCATAGGTTTTGACTAGACTTAAATCCATTGATGGCCTACTAATTGACAAGATCCAGTTGAAAGAATTTTTGTCTCTCTTAACATAAATAACTTCTTGGGATGTGTATAATTAAGCTCTTTTGATGCATATTTGTTGAAGGCTTTATTTTATTTTATTTTTTAAAGAGGACCACTACATTCTACCCCATACCACTAGTAAGAGGTAAGGGTCTAAAATCGAAGACAAAATGTAAACGAGTAAGGATAGGCTCATCACCAAATACTGTGAAGGACGAAAGGTGTAATGATTGATATATTTTTGTGTTTTAGATTGATTTTACCTTGTATGTTGATATTGTGCTTGTTGGGAAGGAGTGATTTTCCCCCAAGTCTCAGCGTCATATAACTAGTAGGACTCAAGGGTTAAACAAATTAAACAAATATGGATGGTTAAAAGATCTAGGTAAATAATTATAGTACTTTATGTTAAAGAGAAAATTGTTTGAAAGGAGGATTTTTCATTGGTAAGATTCTAGAAAAAAATCGTAGGTAAAAAAATATGGAATAGTAGAAACCATAATAGAGATGAGACACATAATTCCTAAGATGAACAATATTAACATGTATCGTATAGGTGAAGAATGCGGAGAGATGAAGATGTGATGATTAAGATGTCCGCTAATGGATGAAAAAATTAAAAAATGTTTTTAAATGAATTGATTGTGCAAGCGGCCTCCACTAGTGTGGAGAGTACTTGTGGATAGGTTTTTTCTTCTACATTTTCAATTTTCAAATAGTGCTTTAAGGAGGGGTTTGATATGGATTTTTATTCACTTTTTTACGTTTTTTGAGTTTTTGTGAATGAATGTTTGTAATGGAATCATTAGGAAAGAGGTCTATGTTTATGAATTATGATTGATCTTGATTTACGAAACTTGGGTGGATGAGATCCAAGTCAATGAAGTGAATCAAAAGATTTGATGAGTCCTGATGTATGAGAATTGGGTGGATGAGATCCAAGTCAATCAAGTGAATCAAAATATTCAATGAGTCCTGATTTATGAGACTTGGGAAGACGAGATTCAATTCAACAGATTGAATTAAAAGATTTGCAATAAATTTTAGATTTGATGAGTCCTGATGTATGAGACTTAGGTAGATGAGATCTAATTCAGAGTGAATCCTAAGATTCGGTGAGTCCTGATTTATGATACTTGGGAGAACGAGATCCAAGTCAAAGGAGGGGATCAAAATATTTTCAATGAATAATTGGTTTAAGTAGTCCTAATTTATGAAACTTGGGCAGATGAGGTCCAAGTCAAAGGAGAGAATCCTAAGATTTGAGGAGTCCTGATTTACGGGACTTGGACATATGAGGTCCAAGCCAATGGAGTGAATCAAAATATTTAATGATTCCTTATGTATGAGACTTAGGTAGATGAGATCCAAGTCAATGGATTGAATTAAAAGATTTGATGAGTCCTGATGTATGAGACTTGGGTGGACGAGATCTAAGTCAACGGACTAAATCAAAATATTTGTAATAAATCTTAGATTCGATGAGTCCTGATCTATGAGACTTGGGCGGATGAGATCCAAGTCAAAAGAGTAAATATTAAGATTCGGTGAGTCTTGATTTACAAGACTCAAGCAAACGAGATCCAAGTCAAAGGAGGAGATTAAAATATTTTTGATGAATTATTTATTGAAGTAGTCCTAATTTATGAGACTTATGCGGACGAGGTCCAATTCAAATGAGATAATCCTAAGATTCGAGGATTCCTTATTTATGAAACTTGGGTGGTAAATGTCCAAGCCAACGGAGTGAATCAAAATATTTGAGGATAATTGATTTATGAGACTTGGGTAGACAAGGTCCAAGTCAATGAAAAATTATGCATAAACAAAGAGACTAAGAAAATCATTAAGAAAACCTTTCCTCCATGTTTTTTTGTAAGCCTTGGATAAGGTTGTGGAAGTGTGTAATCTTGTAGAACCTTTTGAAATTTGGATCTATGAGTTCTTCAAATGATCTCCAAAATGAGGGATCGGCAATGCTGTGAGAATATTTTATACATCAGGAAAGCTTCCAATATGTAGATACTAGAGGGTAAAATAGCAAAAGTTGGTTGCAAGAGAGAAATCAATCCAAGAAGATTTACAAAGGATAAGGCTTGTTTTTATAGCTAAGGGAGAGGCCATGAAATAGTGGATCTAAGTTTGAATGAGTTTTAGGACTATGAATGCATTTTCTAAAATAGAAAGTGGAGTTGGTCTGTGCAGTTGACAACTTTGAAGGAGCAATAATTATTTGGTTGGTAGTAAGATTTCATCCAAGAAAGTGGTTGTACGTATAATTTTATTGCCCCCACCTTTATAGGGTTCTAGAAGTGAATTCCAAGTGGAGTCAAATAAGATGATGAAGTTGAGTCCAAGTGGATATTTATAGTTTTAATAACTAATTTAATTAGCTATAAAGTGTGAGATGAATAATTAACCATTTATTTAATAAATGTTTAATTATGTTAGCAAGAGTGTGTTAGGAATTCAAATGAGATTAATTCCAAAAGGTAATAGAATTAACTTAATTAATTCCTTAGGGTTATAATGCAGACTATGGGTAAATTAATTTAATTAATCCAAGCCTAACGGATGTGAATCAGCCGAGGATAAGCTAGAGGATAATTGATTTATGAGACTTGGGGTGTCTACACATACTATGATGCCTAAGTTGTGACAAGGCACAAATGGATATTTTTAAGATAAAATAAATTGAGACAAGTGGAAATTTCATTAAGAAACTGCTTGTCCTCCATGTTTTTTTGTAAAAACATTACTGACCAATTATGGAACAAGAAAGCCATGCGTATGTAAAGAAATGTAGAACCTTTTGAAAAGCATGTTGGATCTTAATGATGTGTGATCTTCAAATAATCTCCATCATATTGAGGGATCATGGCCATTTTATTTTTAGGAACTTGATCTCATCAATAATATTAACCCAAAATCCACCTAGGTACAAATTCATCATTAGTGCTAGAGAATACTTTACTAAATGGGTAAAATGCATACCTTTGGATTCCACTCCGAGAAAAAACATATGTAATTTCTTGATGAATAATATTATTGCACACATTAGTGTACTCACTACCATTATTTCATAAAATGGTTCTTCTTTCAAAAATTAGTTCACGTTAAGAGATTTCAAACTAAATTCAAGATGGATCTAAGTGTTGAATGAGTTCCTTAGGAATATTCAAGATAATTGCTAGGATGAGGCTACTAATAAGACAATGGTAAATATTTTATGTAAAATAATTGCTGAACACGGAGCTGATTGGAACAATTAGACTACATATTCCCTATGGATCTACCATATGAGATTTCAAACAACTACTAAAGCAACCCCTTAGTCCTTGGTCTATGGTACAAAGGTTGTTTTACCCTCAAATTGGAAATCCAATCACTTCAAGTATATCTAAAGGGTATTATTAAAGATCCATTACATGAATTGTAAATGTTAGATGATAATCATGTGAAATTCCTCAAGCATTTAAGAATGTACCAAGATCATGTTAAGAAAAAATACAAAAAATAGACTTTTGAATTCCAATTCAATTAGGGTAAATACACTAATTAGTGAACATACACCAATAGATATGTACCTTTTTGTGAGGGTGGGGTCTACAAAGTGGACTAACAATTTCAAATTAATATACTAGCAGAGGAGTGTGTTAGGAACGTGCATATTTGCATAAATTATATATCTTACAAAAGGTTTATAGAACTTGAACAACTAGCACACTCTTTATTACTAAACATGTATGAAATGACACACTGAGAACATTAACATTTAGACTCCCATGTTTTATACTTCCTTACACAACTTTCAGCATTATAATGTCAACATCAATTCTATAAGGACATGTGTTTACATAACCGAAACTTCACTAGTTTATGCATAGAAAGATAGTTGTGTCAGTTTTGGGGTGTCATTTCACATATATTCAAGTACTATTGTGTCCACATAAATGCACAACCTTTCAAGTTTCCAAGATAAAATTAAAACACATTTTAGTGTGGTGGAACAAGCATATTTCAGTGGATTTTTTTTTATCATGATTGCCCTTCCTTTTGCCACCTTCACCTCATTAATTATTGCACCTGAAAATAAATTTGTATCAGACTCATCATTTTTCCCACAAAAATTGGAATTAATGCAAAACAATCAATATCCCTCCAAAAATTGAATGATCCATTCCAAAAGCATGTTAATCTTGAATTCAAATGGTCTGCAATCTCACACACTACATCAATATGGTTAAGAATGAAAACAATTAACAGAGCACATAACTAGAAAATTTATATACCAAATTTGTATTTGCAAGGAGGGCACATATACATAAGGTACATAACATTTACCTTTTTAATATTCAAAGTATTCAAGGAATGTCAGAATATGTGAAGAATGTCATAAAATAGATAGAATGTTAAATATGTGAAGAATATCTGCAAATGCAACTAATATCAGAATCACTTACCTTAACATCCGAGGAATATTTGAATAAAAATAAGTGGTCTTTGTTTATGTAATTAATATTTGAATATGCATGTTTAACATTATATTGTACTCACTAAATATGTGAATGATGTCATAAAATGGTTCTTCTGTAAAATACGAGAAGAATATTTGTATATGCAATACATATGTGAATCATTTACCTTAACAAATGCAGATTATTTGAATATAAATAAGTGATGTCTTTGTTTATGCAATTAATATTTTAATATCAACTATTAACTTTATATTGATTGGATGAAAATGTGAAGGATGTAGAAAATAGACAGAATGTTAAATATGAGAAGAATGTTTGCATATGTGAATCACTTACCTTAACAAATGTGGAATATATGAATATAAATAAGTGTCGTCTTTGTTTATGTAATTAATATTTGAATATCAATTTTTAACTTTATATTAACTGGATGAAAACGTTAAGGATGTCATAAAATAGACATAATGTTAAATATGAGAAGAATGTATGCATATGCAACGAATACATGAATCACTTACCTTCACAAATGCAGAATATCTAAAGATAAATAAGTGTTTTCTTTGTTTACCCAGTCAATATTGGAATATCCCATCACTTCAAGTTTATATCTAAAGGGTATTAATATATACTAGATCCATTACATGAACTTACATTGAATATATTGTTGTAACTTAATAATTTTCTACTACGCATTCAAACTTTTATTATGCACATAAATTACTGAATATACAATGAATATGTTGTTAGTTCATTGCATGCTCTTATTACATTGCTATTATTGAATAAATACTTAGACTTTCCAGGGATTCCACATATTTAGTTAAGGTAAATGACACTTATATTAGTGACTTTCGCATACACCAATAGATATGTACCTTTTTGTGAGGGTGGGGTCTACAAAGTGGACTAACAATTTCAAATTAATGTACTTGAGAGGACTTGATAAATGTGCATATTTGCATAAATTATATATCTTACAAAAACTTTATAAAACTTGAACAACTAGCACACTCTTTATTACAAAACATGTATGAAATGACACACTGAGAACATTAACATTTAGACTCCCATGTTTTATACTTCCTTACACAACTTTCAGCATTATAATGTCAACATAAATAAAATAAGTACATTTGTTTACATAATCAAAACTTCACTAGTTTATGCATAGGAACATACTTGTTCACATTTACTGGCATGTCCCACGATGAACTCCTGAATGGCCCTAAAGGCAGCAATGTTGTAATCATGCCTAGTCTTAGCCTTCCCAAGGCGGGAGTCCAAGGAGGTCAGCTTTTTGTATATGTCTTCAATCTGACTATTGTCAATGCTCCCTTCCCCCTCCATGCTTTTCTTACCTTTTTGCTTAGCTAGGTTTTTGACCTCATCCTTCAGCATTTTTATCTCAGCCTCTAAGGCCTCCAGTATCTTAGAAGGGTTATCTATTTGTGCTTCCCGGGGACTGGCACTACTTATGTTCAGCAGGTCACGTGCAATGTCAAGATCAAGAGGCTCTTTCCCTGCTGCAAGAGTCTCAAGGTTGAGTCTCCTAGAAGCCCTGGTGAATGGACGTTTAGAGGAAGAGGCGAGGTGGGTGGCAGGAGGAGCAGCAGGAGCAGCAGGAGGAATAGAAGGAGAATCATGTGCAGTCGGCATGGGGGTAGCAGCACCGGTGGCAGGGGCAGTAGTAAGGGCAGCAGGGGAAGCAGGACTGGCAGCAGCAGAGCCCATCAAAGGGGGAGCCAGGCTAGGAGAGGAAGGAAGACCGGGGTACTTGAGAAGGTAGTATTTGTGAATTAGCAAAATAAGCCCTTGATGCAAGGGAACCGCCCAGGTATGCTTCTGGAACTCCAAAATGGAGCGCTCAAGAGAGTTTAAAAGATAATGAGGGAAGCAAACCAATCTATTCCTATGGAAGTGGTTTAAAAAGATGAGATGCTTAGCTGGGACAGTAACAAACCTACCTTCCAAGGAGATGAAACGAATCATCATGCGAGTGACCTCATCAAACGGTGAAGGAATTGAGCTTACAAGCAGACCCGCTGTGCTAAATATAAGCTTCTCATCTTCCTCCACAAATCTTCTTTCTTCAGTTTCTTTGATAACCCTTTTGTTGAAGAAGCGGTACCCATCCAGGCTGAGACCGGTCGCTTCAACAATGAGCTCTTCATTGACAAGAATTTTCTGTCCCCCATAGTCGACAGTCCTCTCTTTCCATTCCTTAGCAAAGCATACTGAAATACTTTGATCATGTCCCTGCACCCTTTCAACAAAGCTGGTGAAGCCGCCTGTGCTGAGAATGTTCCAAAGCTTGGTGTTATCCTTCCAATCAGGGTCCGCGCACGGCTCAATTTGACAGGGAGGTCCTCCCATCTTCTCAGTGGTGTGCAGGTTACAACAAATTCCAGAATGCCGCTGAGCGTGAAGAACAGTTCGTTTCTTACTGTTGAAGATCGCATAAGACTGGGAACTGTAGCCGTTGGTCTTCTCACGAACAACTGCGTAATTGCTGAACTGAGCCTGCGGGAAGTCCCGTGTGAAAACCCTTTCGCTGTCAACAATCACTTTGTATTTATCATCAGTTTTCGTGGAGTTTGGCATCCGGATATCAACGGCTGTTGTACCTCCCGCGTGCGTGATTTTCAAATCAGGATGACTCCACTTGAAGTTTCTTAAATAGATCTTGCTATTATTTGAAAAAGATATTATTTGCCTCGCCATATAGAATAAAGCAGCACTTGTGAAAGAATTGATGATTTTGATTTTCCTCCAAAGATTAAGGCTTATCTCTAGAGATTGCTTACTTGTGAAGATCCACATGGATGATGTTGTGAAGCTGATTAGGGATACTATCATTATCCCAGACAGTAAAATTTATATTAATTCCATAATTGGCCAGTGCATCCGCCAGATTGTTGCCCTCCCTGTAAGTATGTATGATTCTGATACTATTGAAGGTGTGGCAAATGCTTATGGATTCAGAGATAAAGTCTTTAATACTCGAACTGGGAGATGAGGACTGATTAAGAAGCTTAATGATATTAAGAGAGTCCCCTTCAACAATAAGGTTCTGAATATTTTGAGCCCGTGCAACTCTCAAGCCCCAGAGAGCAGATAATGCTTCGGCAAAATGATTGGTTTGAATTCCCATTTTTCCTGCATAAGCAACAATCAAATTACCTTTGTGGTCTCGTATTGCTCCTCCTCCAGCTGCTGTCCCAGGGTTTCCCTTAGAGGCGCCATCAAAGTTCAGCTTGTACTAATTAGAGTCAGGAGGATGCCATTTAATCAAAGATCTATCAACACTATTCCCAGGGTTGCTCCAATTTCCAATGTGCCAATTAGATAAAATGTGTTCTTCATTCTCAGGATAACAATGTTGTTTTGACCATACACTATTGTTATTGAGTAATGGATGTCATTCTGACCTATCATTTTTTCAAACATGCACGATGAACTATTTATTTTCAAATTATATTAATTTATTTCAGTGCATTTTTTATTCCTCCATTCTCCATCAATTCTTCTAATACATAATAGAAATTGTCCAAAAAACAAAGTTTTTTCACCCATGTGTCTTACATTTTCAAAATACAGTGTTGTTATTGACTATACACTATTGTTATTGAATATATGGAAATTAATGAATATATATTGAATATATAGCAGTAATTTTGTTTTTTCAAATAATGCATTAAATGAAAAAATTACAGGTGTATAGTCGATGTATATTCACTAATTTTAGAGTATGTGTATTCCATGTTCATATTGTCACAAACTCTCTCAATTCAAAGTAATTATCATTAACCTTAAAACCTTATATTCAATCATTTCAAGGTATATGCAATATGTGAATGCAATATGAGTTTGTGGAAATATGAACACTGAATACCCATTAAAAATAAATCAAATTTGCATAGTGAACCAAAAAATACATTTTTCCATGCCAAAAATTGCTTGCACCCACATGACAAGTATAAAAATTAACATCTATTCCCAAAAAAATCCATATTCAATTCACTTCACATCATCCCCTACCACTCCACCAACCTCCACTGACTAATTTTCCCTACATGCCACTTCAACAATCAATGTTGTGATTAATTTCATGGCATTGTATTTGGCACTATGGATGCAGGGGGAGCTGAACATTCTTGCCCCTTCCAACCCTATGATGGATACGAACACCCTTTCTGTCATGCAACAAAGTTAAAGATGAGGTGATCCCATTTCTATAGTTGTTTGGATATGTTCTCCCAATGTTTTATGTAATGAGTGCATTCACAAGCAATACCATTTTACAATCGTATATTCTTTCTATATTGAGTTTTTTCTATGCATGTTCTTGTTTAATCAAGCATTACCAATTTTACAAACATATACTCATTCGTAATTGAGTTGTTTCTGTGCATGTTCAAGTTAATATTTATTTCGGCATAAACTCTATTGATCCATCATATTTTTTCCTTTTGTACACATTTTTACACAGGGTTATTTATTTTACTTCTTCTTAAATAATTACATGCCACCATGGTATTCAATAGGAGGACTAGAAGGAAGAAGTCACGAATGGAACATAAAAAAAGAGGGTGCTAAACTTGATTATATACCAGACTTGGAGGAAGATTTAGTTGAAGTTAATCGAAAATGACAATTTCAGACCACTCCAAATCAAAAAAACAAAGTTTATAACCAAAACCACAACTAGAGGTAACTGATAATGTTAGTGGGAAGTGGACAACAACATTTAAAAAAAAATCTTCATAACTGAGTAGACGACTGAAGACATCGTTGGAGAAAGAATAGATGTTCAAGAGAATGGGTATTCCTTTAGTGGTTTTACAAAAAATTGGGGTGTCTCAATGGGTTCATTACCTAACTGGTCGAATGGTATGAAAAATGCAAAACGTAAAGGTCCCCCAACCATTTTAACATCTCAAGAAGAGTCTGAAATTGTATAATATTGTAAGCATGTGGGTGATATGGGTCATGGTCTACGAATAAACTCATTAAAAGCTCATGTGGCACACATATGTGAGACAAAGAATACTCCATTTACTATTGGTATGCCTAAAAGATCTTGGTGGGCAATGTTTAGAAAGAGGTGCAAAGATTTATCTTTAAGGACCACATAAGGCCTTGATCATGACAAGGTAGTTATGCTTAGGCATGACATAGTTGCTACTTTTTATGACAACTTGGATCAAATGTATAAAACAAATCAGTATGGACTACAAAGGATATGGAATTGCGATGAAACTGGTGTGCAAGCTGGTAGGATTTGTGGGATGAGGGTGATTGCAAAGATGGTCAATAGAAGTGTACTCTACATACTCCTAAAGATTAAAGAATGGATCATAATACTTTGTTGTGTTAATGAAACAGGGTAGAGTAGACCGTGTTTCTATATTTTTAAAGCACAATGACAATTCGCTAACTACATTTCAAATTGTGAGCCTGGTGCATGTATGGAATCCCAACCATACACATGGATTACAAAGGAATTATTTTTAAATTGGACACACCACTTTGCTATATCATTTCTAGGTGGTGTTTCAGCATCAAATAGACATCTCATTTTTTATGGCCATGGCAACCATGTAACATATGGGACAATCCAAGAGGCAAGAGCATTGGGAATTGATCCAATAACTTTTCCTGTGCACACTATCCACCAGATAAAACCTTTAGATGTTAGTGTATTTTTCCATTTAAAACCTACTTCAAGGATGAAAGATCCAAATGAATGGTCAAGCATCACAAACTAGATGTGAGAAAATCTAAATTGACGGCTCTTAGCAACAAGTATTTTAAGAGAGACTTAACTCCATCAAATATAAATTTAGTTTCATGTAGACTCAAATATGGCCTCTAAATAAATATACATTGGTGAATGACATGCGCCCTAGTAATGCATTCAATGTGGAGATAACAAAGGAGGAAACATCTGTGGAGAGTATTATGGAGATAGGCGGTTATAACAAAAATGAAATTGAAAATTTTATCAAATATAATAAAGAAGAAAGCCAATAGAATGTTGATCAAATATAGTAATAAAAGCTGCATTCATGCAACATCAAGCTAATATAATTCAAAAATCAGAGGTGGAAGTGACATGGTTAAATCAACAAGACACGACAACATGTTTAAGTCAGATTGGGAAAGGTTGTCAAGTTGTAATATGTGTTCAAGTTGAAGAAAACACACCAACACATGTGAGTTAGACATAAGAACCCATCACAATTGAATACAATATGAGTATGCCAACAGTAGTTAACCATCCTGAATGGTTAAAAAAATCTTCTACAAACTTTGGGATTCTAGTAGACCTTTTTGAGTATGATATTTCTCTTTCCATGCCATCCCCTCCTAGCATTCCAAGTGGAGTGGTCCACTACTATGCAGATTGTAACACATCTAGAAATGAAGATGATAGTCAGGTGGATGTTGCAAATTTAGGGTGTTCACAAACATTTGTACAAGACACAACAAAACAACCGTGTAATGCATAAGTAGGAAACCAGGTTGGTGGTTCACCGTGGAACTTTCTTAATCTTCCAATTGAAAGGAATAATGAGAGATCGAAACGTAAAAACAGAGGGAATCTAAGGTTGAGAAGGTAATCACAAATTCTCACATCGACCGATTATTTGAATTTTTTTGATGAATAAGAATCACGAAGGAAGGAATTAATATATTTGAAATTAAGAAAGAAAGAGAAATTTGAGGAGAGGAAGGAAAAAATAATCATTGCATATGAAAAAAGGAAGCAAACAAACTCGAATGAAAATTTAAAAGGAAGAGGAGGGAACACGAAAAGATAAAACAACAACATGAAAAGGAGAAAAAAGGGAACATGAGAAGCTACAACGGGAGAAGGAGAGGATACAAAAATAAACGCAAAGGAAATTATGATTAAGCACTCCAGAATATCATATTCCTTCACCGCATCTAATTATGATGGATTTCTACAACATTTACACTCTAGATTTTCCAATTGTGGCTAGTTACCAAGTGAGAAACATGTCTTCTTCTACAAATAAAATGTAGTTTCCTTCAACACGATTAATGTTATTTCTGACAACACAATTTCCTTCAACTGCAACAATAAAATTTTTGACAACACAAATGTAGTTTGCTCCTACAAGTAATGTGCAATTTTCTACAAGTACAACAAACATACAATTTCCTACATCCAGTCCCATGCATGTCAATTCTATTAGCCAAATGCAATTAGGCCATGCAATCAATCAACAATTCCCATCACCAAGCACACCCAACATGCTAATAAAACCCCAAATACAGAAGGGAACAATACAAAACAACATAAGAAGTGACACAGTTGATGAAATTGAAGAAGAATTCAATTTTGGAATAATTTATATGCTACCTTATTATATGTTTCGTATGCATGATTCTAATATTGTTGTGTGTAAGTTATAACCTTCATGTATAAGATATGAACTTAGTTATGTAGTTTTTTTGGGAAATCATGCAAGCAATATTTAGTTTTTTACATCCTATCATTACACATAAGTATATGTAGTATATTCCATCATATCACTATAAAAGGGGTTTTCGTAACGTGTAAAAACATGAATTTCTTCTTTTAGGTGTTAATAATTTTAATTATTCATTATTTTTTAGAATAATAATAGAAAAGGAAAATAGTTCGCTACCTAAGTAAGGTCATAAATGACCTTACCTGTAGAATGAAACATTATGATTTCATGTAGATTAAAGGTGTCAAAAGACACAGGTTTGATATTCTCATATGCCCTTCTGATACGACATTCCTTCATGAACCAACTTTTGAAAAGGTATCTACAAAAAAAAAGACCCATGAGCAATGAGCACGTTTTTAGGCAACACCAATATCAACACCCGTATATTTAATCTATGTCTAGTAATTCCAATATATATTCAAACATATATTAAAATAAAAACCATGTTCACTTTATGTCTTTCTTTGCATGTTACATTTTGTTTTTCTTTTCATATTAACAAATTGAACTTACTTAATACACATTGAAAATACAGATGGAATCCTAGTGCTACATGTGAACTTGCTAAGTGCATGGAGAACATAAAGATGAAATGACATTACAGGTTGGAAGGGATCAACAAGTGTTATGCAAATATGTTTGCAGGTAATGGTTGCTTTGAATATAGAATTGGCACGCAGTTAGAAATGACAGAGGAGGGACACATAGTGATAAGAGCATGCTATGAACTATTTTATGGCAGGGTGGGCTATAAAGTATTAACTGCATAAACAAAGAAAAAACTCATTCATATTTAGATATTCCACATATTTTAAGGTAATTGATTCACGTATTCATTGCATATGTAGACATTCTTCATGTATTTAACATTCTATCTATTTTCTGACATTCCTCACATATTCAGACATTCTTTGAATACCTTGAATATTAAAAAGATAACTATCATTTTCCTCCTAAATATGTGACCTCCCTAGAAATATAAGTATTTATTCATTAATAGAAGTGTAATAAGAACATACACTGAGAAAACAACATATTCATTGTATATTCAGTAATTTTAGTGCACATTAAAGGTTTGAATGTGTAGTAGAAAATGAAGAAGTTACAGTTGTATATTCAATGTATTTTCAATAATTATAGTATATATTCAGTGATTCAATATAAACTTAACAGTGGATATTTAAATATTAAGTGTAGAAACAACACTATATTTTGAAATTGTAATACGCATGGGTGGATAATCATGTTTTTTGGAAAATTTATATGTTGTATTAGAAAAGTTTGTGACGAATAAAGGAATAAAAAATGCACTTAAATAAATAAATATACACTGAAAAACATTATTACAGTGTGCGCGGTTGAAAAAAAAAGTTACAACGAAATCCATTACTCAATAACAACATTATATTTTGAAACTGTAAGACACGTTGGTGAAAAACCCTATTTTTTGGACAATCACTACGTTGTATTAGAAGAGTTCGTGGTGAATGGATGAATAAACAAGATGCATTGAAATAAATGAATAAATACTAAAAAACTAGTTCAGTGTGTATGGTTGAAAAAACAACAGGTTAGAACGAAACCCGTTACTCAATAACAACAATGTATGGTCAATAACAACACTGTATCTTGAAACTGTAAGACGCATGGATGAAAACCACTATTTTTGGATAATCATTGTGTTGTATTATAAGAGTTCATGGAAAAATGATGAATAAATGAAATGCACTTAAATAAATGAATGTACACTAAAAAACAATAGTTTGGCATGCATGGTTGAAAAAACAATAGTTCAGAACGAAACCCATTACTCAATAACAACAGCGTATGGTCGATTTCAAAAATGTATTTTGAAAATCTAAGATGCATGGGTGAAAACCCCTATTTTTTTACAATAACTAAATTTTATTATAAGAGTTCATGACAAATAGAGGAATAAACAAAATGCACTTAAATAAATGAACATACACTAAAAAAGAATAGTTCAACATGCATGGTTGAAAAACAATATGTTAGAATGAAACCCATTAAAAAATAACATAACCCTATGTATAAATGTGTGCAATAGGCCGAAATATGATGAAATAATAGATTTTGTGCCAATGAAATATTAAATAAGAACATGCACAAAAATAACTCAATAATGAATGAATATACGTTTGTAAAATTGGTAATACTTGATTAAACAAGAACATGCACAAAAACAACTCAATATAGAATGAATAATATACAATTGTAAAACTCGTATTGCTTACTAATACGTTCATTCTATGAAACCTGAAAATGGGCTCACCTCATCTTCGGATCTGTTTTATGGTGTAAAGGGTGTTCAGATCTGTTGTAGGGATTAAATGGTGTTTGGATATGTTGTAGGGAAAACAAAGGGTGTTTGTATCCATTACAAGGATGGAAGGGGCAGAAATTTTCAGCTCCCCCCCCCCTCCACATGTGCACTACTAAATGCAATGTCATGAAATTAATCACAATATTGAATGTTGAAACAGAATGCAGGGAAAGTAGTCGACGGAGGCTAGCAGAGTGGTAGGGGATGATGTGAAGTGAATTGAATGTGGTTTTTGGTAATAGATGTTAATTTTTCCACTTTCCATGTGGGTACAAGAAATTTTGGCACGGGAAAATGTATTTTTTGGTTCACTATGCAAATTTATTTATTTGTAATGTTTTTTACGGTGGGGCTCATCATGTGGTGATTAATGTGGCATCATGGTGCCTTCTCCACTTTTTGAAGCCACGAAAAAATTTACGACGTGTAGAATAAAATTTAGATCCCTTTTTGTCACAAATATAGTCGAGAAATCGTTAAACATATGGTTCTCAATGACTGACGCATTTCCCCTACTTTTTACTCAAAAATATTGTAGTTCACCCCTAGTCAATAAGGGGTGTGAACTCATTATTACAAGTTAATTACCTTGATATTTAATCATGATTAGATTGGTATCTCTATGACAAGAAATTTCAAACCTCTATGTGAATGGGGTTGTAGTAGTTCTAAAACGTTTCTAGTGCCTATCAAACACCCCACTTTGGTGCTTTAAAGAGGTTTTTATTCTACAAGTTGATTGGTTTAAAGTCAATATGATAATTATAAATTTTCTCATGTAGTACATATTATTGTATTAGTAAATAATATTAAATTAATGTGCATGTGTATAGAATTATATAATAAAATACTAATAAAAAATAAAATTAAATGGAAAAAGGTGGTGGCAGATGGTGGAATGAAGGAGTTTTGATGATAAGTTGGTGAAAGAAGGTCAGTGGGTGAGCTGAATGATCCCTGGCTGGCCTGACATAAAGGATTGTTGGGTTTTTATGGCCATTTCTTGTAAGGATTAAATGTTGTGTGGAATAAATCCTAATAAATGATTGAATGAAAGGTTTGGGATTTGAAGATGCTTGATTTTTTCATTTCTAAAGGAATGTTTCCTCTAAAACCATTTCCCTTCATCACCAACTCTGACAAGATTCCAATTGACTTTGGAATTCAGCCCTGAAATGAGTTGTGCCCAATATCAAGTGTTTGTAATCTTGTACAATTTGATATTGGGAAAGTCTATCTTAGGTTATTATTGTGAATGACTAGTGCATAAAGACTGAGCTTCCCAAATTCAAAGGGTAAAGGTCCTTCAAAATAAGTTTTCTCGAATTTAGTATTGTAAGGGAAGAACGATTTATCTAAACTCAAAGGGATGGTTCATGTCAACTTGTTATTTGCTAGATTTAACATTTGAAGATCATAATAATTACCTAAACTTAGAGGGATAGTTCCTGTCAAATTGTTTTTTTCTATATTTAATGAGATTTTTTGGAGGAATATTTCCAATCAATACATTGTCGTTGAACAGAAGTGATTTTATATTAGGTCACATTAATGGTATTTTCCCCCTCAATGCATTATTGGATTGTAATCTGCTATTTTTCTGGTCCAACCTAAAATAGCTTTCCCAAAATACAAAATTTCTAGATATTTTGTTGAAATATTTACAAATTGTGAGGATGAAATATCGTAAACCCTAGATGGAATCTCTCTGAAAAGATTGTTGTTAACAAATTGGAAGAATTCCAACCTGAATTGAGTTAAAATGCATGATGGAATTTTTCTATTAGTATTACATGATATCAAATATAAAAAAAATAATTAGAATGGAGGAATTTGGGCTAGGATAAGGTTACAAAAAAAATTGCACAGTTATATAATGAAAACAATTCTAATCAGTAAGGTTGTGAAAAAAAAACTACTTAAATTGTCAGATGGTGGTTTGAAGAGAAACCTAGATTAAGCAAAGAAGGGGGAAATACCAAGGATGAAAAACTTTCATTGAATGCATTTTCGTTGGCACAAAGTTTATTTAAGGAGGAAAGCATACCAAATTTTTAGGGAAGAGCGCAACTTAGATGGTTTTCTGAAATATGTAATTTTTTTAGTGAGGAGAGATTGCCCAAGGAATATGGGATTTTACCATTTAATTGATTGTAAAAAAGATACAATACAATGATTGATGAGTTATTTCCCAAAGAACATGGGATGTTACTGCTCAAATTATTGTTATAAAGGCTTAAGTCCTTTAGAAAAGAGATACCATCCAAAGAAGGTGAATTGCTTCTGGTTAGTTGATTCTCATGAAGTTAAAGATAAGTAAGATAATTAAGGTTTTCCATATAGGATGGCAGACTTCCACTGAGTTTTTTTCCACTAAGATCAAGCTTAGTATGTCTAGTAAGTAGACAACCCAATTTCAAGGGGTATTATTCCACTCAACCCAATTTTAGTTAAAGATGGACTTTGAAGATACGAGATGTTTCCCAAGAAGGAAGGAATAATACCTCCTATGTTGAAGAAAAACTATTGAGTGTGCAATCAATACTAAGTATCAATATAATTCCAACCCAATTTCACATCAATTCATTACATGCTAATATATGCACAATCCTAAGACACTTATGTTGAGTAATGGTGGTGGCTACAACATCATCTGAGGGGTCATTCATTAATATCTTTCTACGTATATAGACAAATTATAGATTTCAAGAAGAAAATTTAAATATCTCAAATCCTCAAAAAGAGTCAATGATATTGAAATGTGGACCATACCACTGTCTTGACTAGGGAATAAATTCCAGGGGTCATATCCTCTAAAATTTCATTTTCTCACAAATTCTATCAGTTATTTATAGGATTTCTATACAATCTCATATACATATGACTTAGTTCAAATCATAATATAGTGGGCACGAGTACTTCATTTCTTCTTCACTAAACTATTCAAACTCAGTGGAAATTTGTTGAGAGAAGTTTTGGCTTTGATTGCAAGTAAATAGATATCGGTAAAGAAGGTCAAAGGTGTAAAATTGATGGTAATGGTGGAAGATAGTAATTCCATACATATGGCACTTATATCTTCCTTTTACATAATCCTTCTTGTAATGCCCACATTTTACACACACAATTACAACATGTAAAATACCAGGATATTTTTTTTTTGACTTACATTGCTCACTACACACAACATAGCAAGGGTTTCAAGTACAGAAACTCAACTCACATAAGACAATCACATAAATCATGGCGACTCACATAGACACATGAAAACAACATAGGCATGTCGATGCCACACTTTTCCCAATGAACGAATACTAGCAATGACCCAACCACAAGAAACATGACTTCAAGGAACGGCGAACCCACAACACATCATTTCTTTAATTGCATCTCAGTTACGATTAACATTCTAAGAACATTATTGTGCAAGTATAGTTTTCTCCTTTTTCCATCTACAAAATCTTAAGTTCAATCCACATTTAATTTACAGTTCGACCAATTTAGGTTGGCTTCCTTTATGCATCACGGAAATTTCCATAACTTACTTGCTTATTTGGCACAATTATAATCACATATACAGTACTTAATTATCTTGTTCTTATGTTAAGAATATGCTTCTCAAACGTTTATTTAATGTTTAAAAATTTACCCTTGCTACATAAGTGAATTTACATGATGTCAAGGTGAAATCTTGGGATTAAGGAAGACATATATTTGAGATAGCTTTTTCCCCAAGAACATCCTTTGATCATGGAATAGTTATTTTGCTACCATAGTTAATAAAGTTCAATAACTTATTGACTTCCATTTATATTTATAAATCTTTTGTTTTCTCGAAGTTTGGTCACACCAAGGCAATACCTAATTTTTGAAACACTGAAAGATATTTAATTAAGTTAAAAGGACTCCGGGAGTGGCAGTATCCCTAACCTGAAATCTCATTTTTTTTCTTTTCTACACTTTACTTTTACATCACATTATGGTCGCATTTTTACCATCGTTTTATAACAAAAGAGTTACGAAAGTACTTGTCTGATATCTAAGGAAGTACATGGTTAGAAGCATTATAAGCTACCCATGAACCACAAGTGACCCATGTTCACAAAGATCCCATGTCTCTACATTTCACGATTTTGCATAAGGAATATTCTTTATTCCTTAATGCCATAAATGACATAACAAGGGATTTTGGGACAAGATTTCATTTTCTAAGGTTCTCTAAAAACCATCATCTTTCAAAACAATTTCATATGCAATGAGTTAAATTATAGATTTCTACCCACAAGTTAACATTCTAAGCAACTAGGTTTTAGTTTAATTCCAATTTTCACTTAGGGCTTTACGCTCTATTATAGATTAGATTAAGGTTCAAAACATATTCACCTTATAATCCCTCCGTAAAAGATCAAATCACTATATTGTCACTAGCCAAAGATAAAACATTTATTTTCGAGGGACAAAAGAGTTCACTAACAAGAATGCCAGACATAGAACAACTATATCACGATCTCTAATTATGTCATTTGGATTCAACAGAGATTTCATTCGATGGGGGAAAATTTACTTTTAAATCTATCTTCGGAAAAACAAGGTAATCCACTAGGATACGGAGGGAGGGTTAGCTCTACTTACTCCAGGTCGAGTTTGACTGTGTTGCTCCTATATGTCTGGTTTATGTCGATGTCACTAAACGTACCTACTAAGATGATCAACCCATTCTTGGGAACTTATTTGCCTAAACTAGGATGTTCCATCGAGTGTAAAGGTTCGTTTGAAGGTCACAGTTTTCTACGCTAAGGGGTCAACATAGGCAAGTTAGTTATATACAAATTTTGAACTAAGGTTGACTGTTGTGGTTAGGTTCCTTTATTACATTTTCAAGGTAAGAAACACAACACCAACTACTAAACCAATAATTGCAAATGAAAGCTCACTACAAGGTATAAATTTCAATTCCTTTTGACATTTGTATTCCACTTTTACCATAACAATTTTGGGATCAAAATAACATCCATGAAAGAAATACCAATTTCTCAAGCACTTATTAATCTAACGACTTTTACATACTACCAATTTCAACAATAAGTCTTTCAATATATTACCAAAAATAAACAATGAATTACTCAACGCCTTTACGTCATCATTCTTTCATCCTGCAAAAACCACGTGAGAAAGATATCAGTGATAAATCGCTGGCATGGCATCCACCCTAATCTAACATAATTATCATTTTTTTTCATTTTCCCATTTACATATGATAATAAGTACAATTTGCAATCGAAATAAAAATGTTTGGAGACATGTATTCATTACATTTCATTTTGCTTCTTTTTGTAACGCAGGAGAGAGAAAGAGAAGGTTAGAGAGAGAAAACACCATTTTTTCAAAAGTTCTAATGTACACAACAAATTACATTATAGTGTTTTAAACAGTTATTTACATGTGTTAAAAGTTTCCAGGGTGGTTTGGTAACCCTACGAGGGTCCCGCAGCTTTCTATTTTTACATTTTCTCACTAGCTACAAAATGTTCAAAATGGGCTCAGAGGCTAAGAAACTACTGTCAAAAATTATCTTCCGATGAGAACACACACCACAATTAACTTTCTACGTGTCCCCAGATATACCAAGAATTCATAACAACTGACGGAATTGGGAAAAGGTGAACGGTTTGCATTTGGCGACTAGTTTTCCAGGGCCACTGGTCATAGTTCACCCAGTTGTAAAATGACAAAAGTTAGCTCGAGGGCCCAGAAAACCACGTCCATAACTGACGTTCGATGGAGGAGCATGCAACGAGACATCTCCTACTAGTTCCCCTATATAAGGAGAATTCATCAGAGTCGACGGGACTGAGAACTAGAAAACCATTTTCAAACGGCAACAAGTTTTCTGGAGCGACAAGATGAAATTGGTCCAGTTTGACCTCGTCAAACTGTGACCGAAGGCCTACAAAATTTCTTCGCAAAACTATCCTGAAAAGTGCTCTTTCCTATACTGAATGTTCCATGTAATTTTCTAGTATAAACACTAGAGGTTTGCGAAGACGGGAAGTAATTTCTCCATCCAGGTTTCAAATGGCGGTTCAAAACGAAAGCCAACTTTCTAGATTTAACAGCTTTCTACTGTTGTAAACCAGTGTAACAGGGCTCCTATAAGAGCGTCAAAAGGATGTCATATGTTTTCTTTCGGGTCAAACCAAAGGTCAAGGTGACTCCTTGTATACCAAGGTACACGAATGAAACTTCACATCTCGTTTCCAGAGTTACGAAGGGTACTTAATGAGTCTCCGAAAAATGCAAAAAAAATTAACTTCTTTTTCTTTTTTTTTACAGGGAATTGGTCAACATTATTTCTTGAAAGTAATTTTTTCTAGTTGATAAAACAATGTTGTAATGGTTTGGTTGGATAGGAAGTTTTCTACATCACCTCAAAATGAGGGTGGCAATTAATGTTTTAATGCAAACAAGTTATTTTGACCTCATGGGTTTTCGACACGACATTACAATATTTTTGCAACGAGTTAAAGAAAACATTTAACGGTATTAAAATCCTAGTATTTTAAAATTTTATTAAGTTGCAAAGGAGAACTAAACACAAGAATTATGAGAGGTAAAGGAAGATGAACCATGCTGGGAAACGATGAGAGAAATGGTACAAGGGACTCCAAGCGATGTACACTCGCGATCCGTCGAGACCACCATTGTTGCCACATGATGCCAGGTAGTCACGTGCAAACCAAGACACTCGTTGTGCACCCATGTCTCATAAAAAATAACCATCTTGTGTTTTCAAGTAGTAATCCTGATCCAAGAGACCACATTTTCTATGCCAAACAGATCACATGCCTTTTCAACAAAATCTATTTTTGTGCATACAAATACTCTGAGGAACAACTTTCAAATACAATGCATAGGAAGCACTAATTAGTGGTTCTAACAAAATAGTCCAAAAGATTACACTTGGAAGAGGTGAGGCAATAATTCTTGGCAAGATTCTACAAGAGGCACTCATACCATCAAAGTATTTACAACCCTCATGCACTGAACCTGCTTGGCTAAATGCTAATTAAACAAAAATGAAGCTTACATGGTCAGGGTATGTTCCATAAGACCACATCTGTTTGAGGCATTCTTTCAAACAGTTCATAGGATTTCACATTTTGTATATGTATTTCCCACAACATCTGTGACATACATCTCTGCCCCTATTTCAACATACTAAAATCCATTCACCCATCCCACAATGCCCTGATAAAATAGGTCTGATGTGCATGCCAAAGCATACCATATTCCAACGCATGCAACAAATAAACTCTAATCAGATTGGAAAATTGTTTGTTGTATGGTGAAACAGCGTGACTTTGCCTTAAGATTGGGAAAACCCATGTCTTGGTGTAAACTGCAAAGAAAATGCATTTCCAGAGATGTTGCTGTCCCATTTTTTGGATTTGGTCCATACATGATGTAACAGCGTGCATAGAGCATTGGCAACTACAACATCTGACAAAGTCCATCTATCCTCTTATGCTCTGTCCAAAGGCCCACGCAGGTTCTAAAACACATGTTTTTTGACACAAGCTGGGAGGATGCTGGCTGTAATCCCATTCCATGAGAAGCTGTCATGTTCTTTCATTTGGTCAACATTGAAACAACGACCCCCCCCCAAGTATTTGCGACTACAACAACTGACATAAATCCTCCCTCCATTATGCTTTTATGGAAGTCCACGCATGTAGTTTGGAGCAGCTGGGAGGATGTTGGAGCAGTTGGGAGGAGGCCACAAAACACCATTGCACTCCATGAGATGACATCTGGTTTAGATCTACTCTACCACCGCCCCCCCAAATTCGCCCCATTTCCAAATGCCTAAAAGACAAAACCCTAATAGCAAACATTTTAGAGATTTTTTCCCTAGCCTTCATATTAGTTTTATTTTATTTTATATTAAATTATATATGTATTATTATTATTTTATTTTTTATTTTTTTCCAAGAAAGTGTGGGGCACTACATTTCCCTCCCCTTATAAGAGCATCGTCTTCGATGCGACACAATACTGAAGCTCGAAGGGTAGGTAGGCAAGAAAGTTAATAGTGACCCACGTCGTTTCACAAAACTTGTATGCACAATGTGACCCCAAGGAAGCAAACTAATTTTGGCAATATCTTAACTCTTAATGTTAAGTGAAGATTGGTAGTTCCCCATTATTCATTTATTTAATTAGACTCCTTCCAATCTCATTATCCTTAATTCAGGTTCTTTTAAAATTTCATTGCTGATGAGTTTTAGTTTGTTCCTTTTTGTGGGTGCCCGACAGGACATACTATCAAAACATTACATTGTGGATGATTAGGGAACTCTTGCAACAGATTCATAAGGGTCATTAGTGTCTGAAGCCTCCACATTCACCGCACTATACCTTATAACTCCCTACCTCCTTTGATTTTTGGGTTGACGACCATTGTAAGGAACTAGTTCCCTGCATTCCATCATTCTCTGCATTCCCATGTTCTCTACAATCCACTGTGAGCCACAATACACTATCCCACCACCTTGCTTTAAATTTCAGTTCGAAGACCCTTGTAGGGAACGTGTTCCTGTGGGGAACAAGTTCCCTACACTCCACTTGTGCCCGTATTCACTGTAATCCCCGCAACCCGTTCATTGCGGCCTTTTCAAATTGATCAAACCCGATAGGAATTTGCATCCCCATGGTACTTGTACCTATCGGGCCTTCTCCATCCGATTTCTCTGCCCTATAAAGAACTCGCGCCCATTCCTTAGCAAATCTAACCTTTCAGCCGCTCAGGGAACACGTGACCCGAAGGAACAAGTACCCCATGGGCCTCCTAGAGCTGAAATAGTTACTCTACACTGCAAAAAATCATTTATTCCAATTTTCTCCAATTTTTCATTACTTTTGGATTTTTCTTGATCCAGGGAGCTAGGAAGAATAGAATGAAGTACTACAAAGCCAATGCTATCCAATTTTTATCCATTTTTTCTCAAAATTGGGTAAGTTTTGGATCATTAAACCTCTAAAAGAAGGGAAATGCACTAAAAATGGTTCCAAGTTCCCAAAAGCGTGAAAATTACTTGAAATTGTAGATTCATCACCAAGGTTCTGTCATCACCAATCCGGCACTATGATAATTCTTCACCGGGAACTCCTCGTGCTATGGTTATTTACTAATGCACAACCTTTAGTTTGGTGGATGTAATCTGGAAACAAAACAACAACCGAACACAAGAATACCATCGACTATGATAAGACGGAATGATGACAAATCTGAAATATCAAAGTAAATTATAATATTAACATGAAATTGTTACAATCTCACCCATAAGGTACTTCAACAAGACTATGGGAGAAACTTTACAATTACACCTCTCGATGGCTTCTTCAACACACCTTTAACTGATGGCTTCCTTTGCACACTTCCTACAATATTTCTCACAACTTCTTTCTATGCCAAATGAGGGGGGTGGCCTCTCTATTTATAGAACTTCCAGGCTTATCCATCCTATCTCTAAGATAGGATAAGAAATCCACTCTGACGAATCATATTCCATACCTTAACTCTTATCTGTACATGTAAGCTTATCTCTTAAGATAAGATAAACCTTATCATTTTACATGGGTTCCACATTTTTAGACTTTTTACAAATAAAATACACAAAATATTTATGACCTCACTCCTTGTCCTTATTACCAATATAATATTTCTAATTCCTAATCATGTAGACCCTACTTCTCTAATTACCCAAACTTTGACATTTTAACATTACCGGACCACTTACGACAAATATTTACTTTTTACAACATTCCTATTATACTTTGAATGTTACCGTACTCCACATTATTGGCGGCACCGTACTGACGGCGCCGTTATCTTCTATCGGACGCTACTACTAATTACACTTAACAACATCCTATTCCTAATACATACATTAATGAAATAGAAATTATGGAGGAAAATTTTAGTGTCGACATCTTCCCCCTTCCTAGCTTCTACTCCGTCCTCGGAGTAGACTATTATGGTGCTTGGAAAATATTCAAATTGTCGTGGTTGACCCATTTCGTAATGGGAGTGCCATCCAATTCCTCTAGTCGGTACGTACCATTTTCATGCACAGCTGCTATTTTGTAGGGCCCCATCCATTTTGGAAGAAATTTCCTCTATCTTCTTTTTTTGTATCTGGAATCATATACTAGGACCAAGTCATTCACATGAAATGGAGACCATCGGATCTTTTGATCAAAGTATTCCTTCTGCTTCATTTTCTTCTTATGGCTTGTATCCTTTGCTATTTCCCTCATTTCCTCTAGCAAATGAAGATGTACCAACCTTTCTTTTACTGAATCACTTTCATCCATCCTTTCATTTTTCATAACTCTCACAGTGGGAATATCAAACTCAATAGGAAGAACTGGATCAATGCCATAGGCCAACTGAAATGGGGAGTATCCTGTTGCTGACTTTGATGTTGCCCTATATGCCCACAATGCTGCATGAATCCTTTTATCCCATTTATGTACCTGCAAGGCTGCATCTTTTGCTAGAATTTGACACAGCACAAAATTTGTTCGTTCCACCTGTCCATTTGTGCTTGGCTTGTATGTTGTTGCCTTCCTGTGCTTAATAGAAAAATTATTGACTAGGGCTTCTACCACCTCATTAATGAAGTGGCTTCCTTGATTTTTTACAATTTCTAATGGACAACCAAATCTGGTGACAATGCGTTCATATATGAACCTTGCCACTTCATCCATGGAAGTTGTTTTCAATGGCCTAGCTTCAACCCACTTGGTTAAATAATCTGTGGCAACTACAATATACTTATTTTGGCGTGATGTAGTTGGAAGTGGACCTACAATGTCTATTCCCCACTTTTCAAAGGGACCAAGTGGAAGAATAGGACATAATGGAGCTGATGAAGTCTTACGGTTACCATGTGTTTGACAAATATTACATGTCTTACAATAATTATAACAATCTTTAAAAAGAGTGGGCCAGTGATAACCTGCATCCAAGATCCTTCTTGTTGTAAGTTGTCCAGAGAAGTGCCCTCCACATGTACCATTGTGGAATTCTTCTAGCAGCTCCTTTCCTTGATCACATCCAACTGCCTTCTTGTACTGTCCATCAAGTCCTATTCGAAATAATGCTCCATGCAGAATAGAATATGGATGACTGGCTTGAGTAATCTTTCTCTTAGTCTTTGCATTGGCACCATCAGGAAACTTGAATTCATTCAGATAATTCCAAATATCTATGTATTCACTAGGGATTGTGTCAAGGGAAAACAATGTTGCATCGGGAAAATCATCATCATCACAAGATGATCCTAAACCATCATAGGCTCGAGAGAGTGCATCTGCATTGACATGCTTCTTTCCTGGCCTATCTATAATATCAAATTCAAATTCTTGTAGCAAAATTATCCATCTTGCTATCCTCCCTGATGGGTTAGGCTTATTGACAATATATTTTAGAGCCTGATGATCCGTTACAACTAGAAATTTTTTCCCTAGCAAGTAATTTCTAAACTTCTTTATAGCAAAAATGATAGCCAGAGCCTCTTTTTCAGTTACAGTATAGTTTACCTCAACACTGCTCATTTGTCTGCTCCTAAAGTAAATTGGATGTTCATTCCCAATTTCATCCTTTTGGCTCAAAGTAATTCCTAGTGCTGCATCTGAAGCATCAGTGTACACAATGAATGGCTTGCTCCAATCTGGATTCTTCAAAACAGGTGAAGACACCAGGGCTTCCTTCAATTGTCTAAAAGCTTCATGCACCTTATTTCCTGGTTCATAAGTAACATCCTTCTTCAAGAACTGGGTTAGTGGATGTGCAATCTTTGAGAAATTCTTGATGAACCTTCTATAGTAACCCACATGGCCTAAAAATGATCTCAACTTACTTCTATTAAGAGGAAATGGTAAATCTTTGATTTTTGAAACTTTATCAGGATCAGTACCAATACCATCTCTGGATACAACATGCCCTAACAAAACGCCTTTAGAACATCCAAAGACACACTTTGTAGGGTTTAGTGAGGCTTGTGCTTCATCTAACCTTTGAAATGTTGTCTCCATTTGGTGCAGGTGGTCCAACTTACTCCCATAGATGCAAAAATCATCCAGAAATACTCTGATGAAGGTCCCAATGTAGGGTTCGAACACCCTATTCATCAACCGCTGGAATGTTGCTGGAGCATTACACAACCCAAAAGGCATAACTCTATAAGCAAACGTTCCCCAAGGAGTGGTGAACGTGGTCTTCAGCTGATCTTTCTCTGCTATACGAACTTGGTTATAGTCGCTATATCTATCAGCAAAACTATAGCACTCCTGGCCAACTACTTCGTCCAAGATCTAATCTGAAAATGGAAGAGGGTAATGATCCTTCTTTATTGCCTTATTGAGCTTCCTGTAATCAACACAAATGCGTAGCTTCCCATTCTTTTTTATTGAGATCACAATGGGAGAAACCCATTCTGAATTCTCCACAGCAAATATGAATCCTGCATCAAGCAACTTATCTATTTCTTCTTTTACAGTCTTGGAAAAATTAGGATTCATTCTATATGGCATTTGCTTTATGGGCTTAGCACCATCTACCAGCTCAATAGAATGTTCTACCCAACTTACTTGACGGAGTTCCTTGTAATAAAAAGTGAATAGGTGTATGTACCTTCGAAAGAGCTGGAGGTAGGATTCCTTCTCACTCTCCATCACAGCATCACCAATATTTATTTGTTGGAGACGATCATCAACTTCTTCTTCAGATAATTTTATGGGGTCATGAATTGGTGTGACTGGAAGGATATCCATGACTGAAACATCCACCTCACTTTCTTCATCTTCAGTGTCCACTTCACTGGTACTAGAGTAATCAGAGGATGTCCAATCATCAGTTTCATCACTTGAATCCACAGGTTCTGCCTTATGATGTCGAGGGATCACGTTTATCTTCACCCTCTCTCTACCACGTCCAAGTGTCATGAAACCTTCATTCCAGTAGTTTCTTGCATGAACTCTCCTTAGCCATGGTCTTCCCAGCAGCATTGGGTACACAACAGTACCATTTTTCATCACCTGAAAGTCTACCACACATACCACACCCATAACAGATATTGCCACATTTGAAACTACACCTTCTGGTTTAGTTTTTCCTTTATTTAATGACCTTAACATAAGTGTTGAAGGGCAATCAATTTTTAAACCCAACATATTCATTACAGACTCGGTCATTACATTAACTGTAGCACCTCCATCAAGTAAGACATCATGAATTGAAATACCATTACATAATACCTCAGCTTGTGGAGCATAGGGATCTGCCTCTGCCTCCAAAACAGGGACCTCAACCTCCTTCCTTCTTCGAGCATTGATTCCACCTCGCAACTCCCGCCTCTTCTCAGAAGACATAACCAAGAGTTGACCATATGTAATATTTGCAGGCCTTTTGGATAGATCTTCCAAGATGGAGTATGGTCCTTGCCCCTGTGAAATCAAAAAATCCTGCACACCCAACTTTCTTCTCCTATGTTTCTTACTAGTTTCTTCTTTCATCTTCTTAGGATCATTTCCATCTTGATTATATTTTTCTTTCTTTCTTTTTGTTACAAACACATCTACTTCATTATTTCTACTCTTATCTACTACATCAAAAGAATTCACAAGTGCTTTTCCTTTATCATTATCTTCTTTACCAGATGTAGAAGCTCTATCTGGACAATTATACTTATAATGACCCTTTTTATAACAACCATAACAAACAACTTCAGAAATATTTCTTTTTTGACCTCTATCTCCTCCCTGAGAACTAAATTCCTTTCCTTGAAGAAGATTAATAGTTAACTGACCCATCTTTTTGAGCAGATCTTCATACTCAGTAGTTGTACTAGGAGAAATATTTGTGCTCACCGGGAGTGGTTATGGATTCTGGACCAAAGGTGCTGGTCTAGGCTCTACTTTAGCAACAATTTCTTTGGGCTCCTCTTCCATGCTTTCTTCTTGCCTTCTTGCAATCTCCTTTGCTTGTTCAATGGTAGCTAGGCGGTCATACTTCACTCGTTGTCTGATCTCTGGCTTTATCCCAAGAATGAAGTGCTTACAGAGGAGATTATCCACGCCATTCATCAACCCATCCGCTAGTCCTTCCTTCCGGATCTGGGCATCGAGCTTCCTCCTTAGCTCTAGAAAACGAGCATGATAATCCCTTATCTTCTCCTTCTCTCCTTGGGTTAGCTTTGTGATATCGATCATGAGATCTGCATATTTCTGTTGTTCACCAAATTCTTCAAGAAAACTTTCAGTTAATAAATCCCATGAATTTTTCACATTATCACCTAGTGTTTCAAACCACCTAAGTGTTGAACCATCCAAAAAGGTAGGAAAAAATTCAGTCCATTGTTCCCTTCTTATAAGGCCATTACAAATACAAGATCGTTTAAACTCTTGAATGAAAGAAGAAGCATCTTCATTAGATTGAGCTGAAAAAACAAGAATCTTTCCCATTTTCAAAAGTAACCACCGTGAAATACCAACCCACAAGTACAATCAACAAGACTTATGTGCACAAATAATTGGAATTACTATAGAAATGACCACGGTAAACTATGGTAAAACTTGACGTACTACGGTAAAACTGATTTTACTGTGGTAAACACTATTCACGGTAAAAAGTGAAGTTACTGCAGTAAATACTATTCAAGGTAAAAAGTGACTTTACTGTGATAAATACTATTCACAGCAAAAATGACTTTATCATGGTAACTACTATTCACGGTAAAAATGACTTTACCATGGTAATTACTATGCACAGTAAAAACAAGGTTACCCTCCAATTGATTTTTGACTAAGTGGGAATATTTTTTCAGAAAATCCACCAAAGAGGAATGGTCCCGACAACGGAACCAAAATGTCATCACCAATCCGGCACTATGATAATTCTTCACCGGGAACTCCTCGTGCTATGGTTATTTACTAATGCACAACCTTTAGTTTGGTGGATGTAATCTGGAAACAAAACAACAACCGAACACAAGAATACCATCGACTATGATAAGACGGAATGATGACAAATCTAAAATATCAAAGTAAATTATAATATTAACATGAAATTGTTACAATCTCACCCATAAGGTACTTCAACAAGAATATGGGAGAAACTTTACAATTACACCTCTCGATGGCTTCTTCAACACACCTTTAACTGATGGCTTCCTTTGCACACTTCCTACAATATTTCTCACTACTTCTTTCTATGCCAAATGAGGGGGGTGGCCTCTCTATTTATAGAACTTCCAGGCTTATCCATCCTATCTCTAAGATAGGATAAGAAATCCACTCTGACGAATCATATTCCATACCTTAACTCTTATCTGTACATGTAAGCTTATCTCTTAAGATAAGATAAACCTTATCATTTTACATGGGTTCCACATTTTTAGACTTTTTACAAATAAAATACACAAAATATTTATGACCTCACTCCTTGTCCTTATTACCAATATAATATTTCTAATTCCTAATCATGTAGACCCTACTTCTCTAATTACCCAAACTTTGACATTTTAACATTACCGGACCACTTACGACAAATATTAATTTTTACAACATTCCTATTGTACTTTGACTCTTACCGTACTCCACATTATTGGCGGCACCGTACTGACGGCGCCGTTATCTTCTATCAGACGCTACTACTAATTACACTTAACAACATCCTATTCCTAATACATACATTAATGAAATAGAAATTATGGAGGAAAATTTTAGTGTCGACAGTTCCATGAAGGTACTCAAGTCTAAATACTCAAGTTGTTCAGTTTTTGCAAGGGGTGAAAACATGGAAAATATTTTTGGCAATTCATAGGGGTCATATACCCGCCAAATGAGTTGATCAATGGCCTTGAAGCATCCATTGGGCATGGAATCAACATGGAAAACTAGAAAACTGATCTAAAACTGTGAAATTCTACCCCTGAATCCACTTGAAGCACTGCTAAACCTAAAACTGATCTTTTTCTTGCTCAAATTTTCTAACTTTTATAAGTTTTTTTTTTAGTTTTATTCGAGTGGAAAATTGTTTTGGATATGAAATATTATCTTCTTCACTCTACAACTGATCTATTGAGATAAGAATGAATGAATGTATCTAAAGTTGTCCCAAAATTGAAGAGAATTAATCCGATAAAATAATAAACAAGAAGCTATATTGAACAAAATATTCAAGATAATCAAAGAAAACAAATAACAAAACACAAGATTTAACTTGGGAAACCCTTTTGGGAAAAAAAAATAGCACAATAACTTCTCTCTCTTATTGCATTAACTTAACTGTTTACAATACAATAATGTACTTCCAAGTTCTACTTTATCCTACTACATCTCCAGCTATTTGTAAGCAAAACAGTAAGAAATCATCAAATCCGTTTTACAATATAATGGGTACCAAAACCATGGGCTAATAAACACCCATAACAGTTCCCCGTAATTTATGGATTATGACACCACCCATATATACGTATAGATAATAAAATATCATATCTATACTCCCAGAAAAATAGGGATTATGAATTTTTTTCGCAGGGGCCAGCCCCCAAACCCCCCAATTGGGGCCAGTCTAATGCTTGTGGAAGAGGTGTACATTACTCCTGGGTATACAATATACAAAATATACAACACATTATGACAAAAATTTGATTTATTTTCCTAGTTTGAAGGACTAAACTGATTGATTTCTTAACAAAGATGAACTACTGCAAATTTTTGGATGACATGTTGATTTGGATACACTTGGAACTACCTGAAAATAACTAATTTTCCCAAGGACACAACCTCTCATGGACCATGCAACAACAATAATGGAACAAAAAATATGTACAAACATGGAAAATCATACATGATCCAACTGGAAACATGCAGAGTGTGCACAAACACTTATTTTTCTAAAAGCAAACTTACTCCTACCCTACTCTAACTAGAGGAATGGGAAACTCAAAAAAATCTTGCAATTGACAGGGAGAAATAGTTTCCCTTCCTCATAATTTGAGACCATGTGTTCAATTTGACACTGAACATGGCCTTAAATAAGATTAATTTTTTTTTATGAAGTTGGTTTCTCGCCCTATTCATCAAAGTATTAGTGACAAACAAAATGATTACCTCCTTTAGTAACTCTGCATTTGTTTCTTTGATTTTTTTATGTTGACCTTTGGCACACTTAAGTTCTTCCTCATGCTCTAAAATTAGAATGACTGATTGCAACTCTCTTTGTGGCTCCAAACTAGCCATGTATCTGATTGGACATGCGGCCTTTGAAACCAATGGGATGATTCTTTTAATTTTTCCATCTCTTTGAAGCTTAATTCCGTGAACGGAGTTATCCTACAAAATTTCTTGAAGAAATTGGTTACTTGCAAGTTAATTTGAATATTGCTTTGTGTCTACAAACAACCCTACCTCCTTCAAAATTGCCTTCTCCATGATGACTTCTGATTTTGCAATGGTGTCATCATTTTCCTCCTGCTAAAGTACGAAGTTTGAAAGATCAAAATCTTCTTCATTTTCTTCGTGAGGGAAAATTTCAACAAGTTATTCCTCAATGTTCTCCTTTATAGTTGATTGCAGGGAGTTGTCTACAACAAGAGGCTCTTGTAATTGGGAAATAGATGGTGGAACAAAAAAATTGGTAAGTTTAATGGGATCTTCCTCACCAATGCAATCCTCCAAATCTAATAAGAAATCAGCCTCTTCATTGTTAAGCTCTACAGTACACTCCTCTTGGATTTCATCCTCCTTTTTCACTTCTGACTCTAGAGTTGATTCTTCCTCTTCTTTTTACTATGCAAGCTAAGATGAATCAATAACCTCCATGAACATAGTGCCAACATACACACTACATTCAAAGCAAAGATATTTTTGTTCATATTCTTCTTGTGCTTGCTCTTTTGCAAAGTCAACCTCCACCTTGTGCTCTTGAACTCCGACCTCTCTTGAAGGCTTCACCAATAGTGGCATCTGATTAGACTCAAAATTTAAATCCCAATCCTTCAAATTTTGTGCAATTTCTTCTCTACTGAGTAGTTCAATTTTTTTCCCTACTTGACTGATTTTATGATTATTTTCTTCCTGAGATGGACTTAGGAATGCAAGAGGAGGGGTGGGTTGGGTAAAAAATTGGTTTTTTAATTATTAAAGTGGTGGAGGAGAAGGTTTTACACTTTCTTGTGGAGGGGAAGGGATTTTGGAAGGGAAAATGGAACAATATAGAAGGTGGAGTGGAAGGAAACAAGATAATGAAGGGGAATCCTCAATGGGAGCAACATTTAGAAAACTAGGGATATGGAAATTTGGCTGATATGGTGCAGGTTAGGGAGGAGGAATAGGATAGTTGTATGATGCTAGTGTAGAGTTCACCCATTGAAAGGGTTGTCCAACACTAAATTAGTAAGCCTCCATTTGTTCAACCCACTCTGCGATTTGAGGCATCATTTCAACAAAAAACTATAACTTCTATTGAGGGTTGAACCAACTATGGGTAAGGATTCCTAAAACCAATCATGGTTTCCTTCATTGTACATTCGATTCTATCCTGAACCATGTTCATCTCCATCTCTTGAATCTCCCTTTGGAAATCAACATTTTTCATAGAGGTGCCACTATCACCTGTATAACCTTGTTATATTAATAACCATATGGGTCATTGGAGGGTCGGTTATATGCATATTCTTCATGATGGGGCTCATAAAACTGATTTAGAGGATAATTTTGAAACTGTGGGGATGGAGTAGACTGCTTTTGCTATTGCAAATAAGAATTCCAAGAAGGAAATGAATTCATGATTGCACAAATTCATGAATGAAGGAAAATGGAAAGATGGAAGGGAAGCAAATAATGAATGCAAAGAAGGGAAATGTTTGCAACTTAGGAAATGGGTTACTTGAATCATTGGAGTAGCCAGATATGCTTGAAATTACATCCAAAGGTTGAGATCTCACCAAGAGCATATCAAACTTAATGAAATGAATATGTAAGAAATATACACACCTATGAAATATGTAGCTTTCATTTCTTGGCCCATCGAGTGTGCCAAAATTTATGGAGCTCAAAATTACACCCTGTGTATGATCATGAATGGCCAAAAATTATAAGGAAACAAAGAACGATCTCTCAGTTGTGGGACCTGCAAACTGAGATAGACCTCCGGAGAAGGTCTGCTACCTCTACATATTCCTAATGCTAAACTACTCCTAGGAATTGAAATGCAACTATCTAACTCTACTCTAACATTCCAAGGGAACAATGTGAGAAGAAGATGTATAAAATAGAAACCTAATCTAGAGATGTGATAGTACCAAGGTGGGTGTTGGAGACATTCCAATGAGTGGAAAATGGGGAGAAAATGATGAAGGAAAGGGAAAAAATGAGAGCCACGGTCCATATCAACACTCACACTACAATTTTCCTAAAGCACAACAAACTTGAGAACCTACAAGAAGAGAAGATATGCAGAAAACACATGCAGATGCAATGAATAGGTAAGAAAAAGATGTAATAAAATAAGGAAAGGGAAGAGATAGCCACAAAACACATATTATATTGATTCAGGTATGCACAATCCATTACATTAGAGGAAAAGAGGCAAGGATCACCATGTAAGATGTATAAATCTGAGGCCTATAACTCATTGATATTGAGAAACAATTTTTACAAAGTTTCCCCACATCCCATAAATGTCCTCCTTTCTCAAAATGTGAAGTTACTATATATAGAAGTGATGACAGAAGAGAGAAAGAAGAGAAACTAAAAAATTTCCCTTCACCCACCAACAACATTCATTAATTCTTTGGAAAACAATATGGGAGACCTGCAAAACACATTTCCCAATGTCCTTTTCCTTATGGAAGAAAAAAAATGACCATACTATATTAAATTATGGTTGTTGGGTAACCTAGAACTATATTTATATCCCTAGACCGTTCTTTTCCATTTTCACCCAACTACCCTCACCAAACTTCTGATTTTTTTATTTCATGATGTAGGCTTTGTCGAGACGTTTCTAGAAATTCCAAGATCTCTAATAATGGATCACCCAGTCAAAAGATATGGTCATGCAAGTTTGAAGGTGTTATTTTTCTCATTTTCAACTTTTTTGAGTTCCGGGTCATCTAATTCGCACAGTCCGCATTACTCTGTTTCTATTTTCCCTTACATTGCAGATATTTTGGATGATTAGGGAACTCATGGAATAGGGTCATAAGGGTCTCCAGGGTCCAAAGTCTCTACATTCACCACACTATACATTATAACTCCCCACCTCCTTTAATTTGTGGGCATACGACCATTTCGGGGAGCTAGTTCCCGTGAGGAACTAGTTCCAGGAATTAGTTCCCCGCGTTCCCTCGTTCTCTACGTTCCCTTTTTCTCTGTAACCCATTGTGAGCCATAGTACACTATCATGCCACCCCTCTTTACGTTTTGGTTTGAAGTCCCTTACAGGGAACAAGTTTCCCACACTTCACGTGTGCCCGTATTCACTGCAATCCCCACAACCCGTTCACTGCGGCCTTTTCAAATAGATCAAACCTGTGGGGAAATTTCATCCCCGCGATACTTATACCTCTTGAGCCTTCTCCATCTGATTTCTCCGCACTAAAAATATTTCGCCTCCATTCCTTAGCAAATCGGACCTTTCAGCTGCTCGAGTAACATGTGACCCAAAAGAACAAGTACCCCATGGGCCTCCTGGAGCCGAAATTGCCGCACTACACTACAAAAATCCATTTTTCCCATTTTTATCCATTTTTTTCCTAACTTTTAGATTTTTCTTGAGCTAGGGAGTTAGGAAGAATAGAATGAAGTGCTCCAAAGCCAATTTTATCCAATTTTTCTCAAAATTAGCTAAGTTTTGGATTCTGAAACCTCTAAAGAAGGGAAATGCATTGAAAAATGGTTCCAATTGCCCTAAAGCATGAAAATTACCTTAAATTGCATATTCATCACCAAGGTTCCATGAAGGTGCTCAAGTTCAAATATTCAAGTTGTTCAGTTTTTGCAAGGGGTGCAAAAATGGACAACAATAACCATCTTACAATAAGATCTTAGCTTAATTTATTTCATCAGCACTCCATAAAATAATTAGAAGGATTGAATCACTTAAGGGGAAAAACTGCTATGTTTAATTTTATGTACACATGCATATTTTGTGTGATTGGAATCCCTTATAATATTTACACCAATAATTTATGTTTTGAGGTAAGAGAAAAAACATGGGAGTTTTTATTGATCTGTGTTAAAAAAATATTAGTGTTCAGATTTCCAATAGTCAAGATTGTTGAAGGATTTGTATTATGGACTCTTGTTTATTCCAGTCATGTGAGTGTGTTTCAAGGGGAAAAGTATAGTCACTTCTTGCTCAAGATTGCAACTATTAAAATACATTGGTGTTAGGAAACCACATACTTTACATTAATGAATAAATAGAAAGTTGAATAACAAAAGAACAATTTACAAAGATAGAGATAAAATAAATATATATAATACCAAACATGCAAGAGATGAACACTAAATTTACATGGTAAAACCCCAATTGAGTGCTTAGGGAAACATCCATGGTGCAAGATATCAAGATTTTATTAACTCATCTCTCTACAAAGATAAATACACATAATTTGCAAAGTATATTTAGGATTCGTCCTCCTAAAAATAGAGTGGAAAAATGCCATTAGGATTTTCCTTCCTAAAAATAGAATTTGATTGAATTTTTCTTTCTAGAAACAAGGGATTGACTTATTAATATTTTCTTTAAAGGTTCCACCCTCGAACCCCCTCCAGGGGGGACCCTATATAATAGTAGTTGGGTGGAAATACCCCCCACACCCCCTTCGAGAAGTGAGCTACAAATTTTACCGCAAAGGGATCCAACATTTAACTTTTTTGTCACATATCTAACAATCTCCAGCTAGACAACAAATCTACTTGATATCTTACACAACCAATTCATCACCTTTTATGCAAGCTAAGAGAATCCAAACACCATTTTAGATTCTCTAATAATATTGGTTTTGTGAACAAATCATCATATTTTTCTATGGTGTGGAGCTTTTCTAGTGCTAATTTTCCTTCATTAATAACATGTCTAACAAAATGATACTTAAGTGCAATATGCTTTGTCTTACAGTGACAAGTTGGATTCTTGGCCAAAGAAATAACACTTTGATTGTCATATATTACCTTCATTTTGTATTCATCTCTTCCAAAGTCATCCAATATACCCTTTAGCTAAATTGGATCCTAACAAGCATGATAAGAAGCTACATATTCTTCCTTAGTAGTAGACATAACAATAATATTTTGAAGCTTTGAAATCTAACTGATAGGTCCACCTGCAAGCATACAAACATAACCATAATTCAATCTTATTTTTTCCAAATCACCTACAAAATTTGAATCAACTTATCCACAAATATAATCACCACTATTATTAAAGGTGATGTAATAATCACACTTGCCTCGTAAGTAACAAAACACTCACTTCACTACTGACCAATGTTCTCTACCTAAATTTTCCATATATCTACTGACAACTCCAGTTGCATGTGAAATATCATGCTTTGTACATATCATAACATACATTAAACTTCCTACTACATTAGCATATGGCACATGAGAAATATACTCATTTTCTTCTTCTTCTCTAGGACATAAAATTGAAGAAAGTTTGAAATGGGAAGTAAAAGGGATTCTAACTTGTTTCAAATATTTCATACGAAATCTGACTAGTATATTTTCCAAATGCATATGTTGTGATAACCATTCCTATCTTTATGTATCTCCATGCCTAATATTTATTTTATAACTCCTATATCTTTCATATCAAATGTCCTAGCCAAATGAGCCTTTAAATTATTGATTTCTGCCATTTTTTTGCTTGCAACAAGCATATCATCAAACATACAATACCAATATAATGAATAATCCATTGTCCATAAACTTGAAATAAACACAATGGTCATATTCGCTCCTTAAGAAAATTTTGGCTCATCATGGAAGTATCAAAATTCATGTACCATTTCCTAGGTGATTATTTCAAGCCATACAATGATTTCTTAAGCTTGCAAAAAAACCTTTTTTGCTATTTTGTACTATATATATATATATATATATATATATATATATATATATATATATATATATATATATATATATATATGTATATATATATATATATATATATATATATATATATATCCTCTTCTAAATCTCCATGCAATAATGTAGTTTTAACATCTAATGGCTCCATCTCCAAATCAAGTAAAACAACTAGTGTTAAGACTACTCAAATTGAAACAAGTTTAACAACTGGTGAAAATATTTCATGAAAATCAATACCTTATTTTTGTGCAAATACTTTTGCTACCAGTCTAGCCCTGAACCTTTCAACTTTGTCATCAACACCTATATTTCATTTGTAAACCCATTTGCAGCCAATTGTAGTCACTAAATCATACACTTACTATGTACATCTAGCCTCTAAATATTTCATTTATATGCATGATTGCAAAGAAAGATAACTACACATTAACATGCCTCTTTACTTTTCTTTGACATTTCTTTAATCCTTTTCATCTTTATTGCTTGTTGTTTATGATCGATAACTTACATTTTTACATACCAATCGACATCTTACTCAACTCTAATTTCATTGTTTTATCCTTCTGACTCTCCTTGTAAGACCTCTCATTAGGGATAAGAGAGTGAGATACTGCGAGAATGAGGATCAAGCAAGATGATGCACACATCAACCAAGTTACACTCGAATGGAAGTGTGATGGAGTTCCATTTAGTAAGAAAACACTCAACCATGACATGTGCATGTAAAATAAAAGGGTTTAATCATTCTCATAGATCAGAAAAAAGGGTACAAATATGAGTGTTGTGTAACTCCTAATGCAAGACCATCATACCTCCATAATGGAGAAGAGGAGTTACATTCTAAAAATGGAAAGTAACTCCTGTATGACTCATTGACGCACACTTACGCATATGATGGGATCTGTTATACCCCCTAAGACACCTAAAACATATGACCTCACCTAAGTGAGATGACTCACCAAGTGATGTGGACGATGTCGCGAGACGACAAGGCACATACACACACCAACACCCCTCTCATCATAACTTAAGATGAGGCAACAATTTAAAAATGAGAAATGGGTCTTGGAAGCTACGCGTGATGAGGTACCCATGTACAATAAGGATATCAAGTAATGGAGGAAAATCCAGTGGGAAAAACATCCACTATAAAATATGTAAGACTCCCCTAACAACTTAAGAAAGATGTGTAAAATGGGTCCCGGAAACTAAAGGTATGATAAGGTACCCATGTACAAATTGTAATATTTCTAGAAGAAGAAGAAGAGAAGAGAGGAAGAAGACACTAGTGATAAAAGATGTGAAGCCACATCCGAACCTCAAATCTAATCTATGAAGTCTTCAAAAGAATGTTCATGATGTGGTCTTCTTCCAAGAGAGTGAATAAGATCCATATGCATTGAACCGTGTTCCTGCCCTTAGAAAGGACAGAAATGGAGTACTAGAAGTCCACCCACTCTGTGAAGGAAGCAGTACAAAGAACTTTAAATTTGGTCCACTAGAATGTGACATAGGTCTATAAAATGAGTGCAAATGAACCAAAGCTAATCCCACGAACTTAGAACTATCAGAGTGTTAGATAGGAACATCCGCTGAAAGGATGCCCAAGTGAAGTGAAGGTAAAGAAATAACCCCCAAAATAGTAGAAAAATGATCCACAAGAAGAGGTGGATCACTGATGGTCTCCGAAATAGTGGAAGTGATAAGAGTCCTAGAAGGAGCACTCCAAAAAAAGGAGATGACCGACTCCTCTGAAACACTGGTAGAAGGATGAGAAACACCCTATGTTGCATCACAAGTAGGCACTGTGAAGAAAAAATTAAGGTCTAGTAGATACTCATCCTAAAAAGGTTTCTTGAAAAATAGAAGAGCAATGTTTGACATGTATGTATCATCAACACATGAAGGAGGAGGAGTGGACAAATCCTCACACATTAGAAGTGGAAAGGAGGCAGATGAAATGACGGTATAAGGTTGGGAAAAATATTTCCTGATGTCTAATGGGAAGGGAGGAGTTTTAACATTCTCTGAAAGGTGGTCGGGAGAAAGAGGAGAGGAGTCCTTGTCAATACTCTCATCATCAGAACTAGAATAAAAAACATCATCATCTGGGATAGGAATAAGAAAATCTATGTCGGCAGACTTGTCATCACATGAAGGACAGGAGACAACTGTATCACTGGAAGAAGAAACAACGAAAATATTTTAAGGGTCTCCAAATAAGAATTGAAGAATGTTCCAAATAGTGCAAGGACAACATGAGTGTGCCAAGTGAAGGTGGAGAGACTTGGAGACATGTATCAACAAACAACAAATAACATGGTCACACTTGTTGATACAATCTTCAATACAATAAGGATCAGTGGTTGCAAGAACTAACCCATACAAAAAGGGATAAAGGCCCTCATGAGTAAGATAATGTTCCATACAAGCACGTCATGATTTGTAATTCTCTCTACCAAGAAGAATTGATGGGGGCTGAGAAGAAATGCTGTGAAGCTCAAGTTTGGAAAAACACCCTCCATAGTGCATCCACAAAAAAGAGAAGTAACTGCATAATGCAAGAAAAGAAGGGTGTAAGAATACACATAAGGTTACAAGACATCAGACTCAACCGAGAATGTGTCTATATAAAATACAACACCCAAGAACAATGATAACCTTTTTTATATGGCACTTTATAAATAATGAGTTGAGTGCAGTAGGGTGTGTTCATCTGTTGTGAAACAGTTGACCACTCACATTGTAGTAGATGATGAATCATGCAAGAGTGGAGGCCACAACAAGTTTTGGTCGAAAGCAGAGGAACAAAATGTAAACATACATAAAAGAGTGAAAGCAAGGAACAAGGGGAAAAAATAGAGTTCGGTGTGAGAAAAAGTGTCTTGCATCACATAATGGGCTCTCTTGCCACAAGGCCATGATGGACACGCTCGCTATCTCGTAAGTGAAGAGAAGCACTATGGTGAAAAAATAACTCAAAACGAGTCAAAAGGGGCCCAAAATGACCTCCAAAACACACAAAAACCACTTTAAAAATGCTAAAAAGGGCCTACAAGCCACAAAACACGCTACACACTCCCACAAAATGGTCAGTGAAAAAATGCCCAGTAACCCTAGTTTTGAAATAATTTTTCCCAATTTTACTAATTTTCGAAAAGGTGAAAAAATAGAAAATTGGAGCTTAGCATTTAAAAAACAAGGCTACTGATTTTAAATACCTTAATTTACCTCATAATTAGACTATATGACCTACCCTTTAAATAAATCACCTCCTTTAATTAAAAAACTAAACCTTACTTAAATAATTAAATTTGGCTTAATAACACTTAGGCTATTAAAATTAACCTAAAGTTATAAAACAGACTTATAATGTTAAACGACGTTCTTAGGTTTAAAATGGAAAAGGCGGGGAAAATGAGTCGGGTCAAGGCCAAATGGAGGGGATGGTGGACACATGGTGAGAGGGAAGTGGGTGGAGGATGAGGGGAAAATCTCAAGGTGGTCGGGTGATGAACTTGGATGCAACAATGAGCTCGAGATTGGTAACAGTAGGGTCGTTGAGCATGAAATGAAGACAAACTCAGAAATGACGAGTTGGGAAAAACCATGCACGTAACACACGGGAATGTCAGTGACGGACCCAATGGGTAGAGTGAAACAACAACCAACACAAGTGAAGTAGATGGTCAACAGGCTTGGGTGGAAACAAACGACGATGTGACGAAGCTCACAATGAGCATAGGGCAAGACACAAGGTGCAATGCAAGGATCTCGATGGCAATGTTGAGCATCCAATGACAAGCCAAATCCAAATGCAAAATAGATAGTGCATGCAGTGATTGAACGTGGGGTGAAACTTTGTAAGTCAGGGCAAGTCAATGATGATATGACGAGGGAGGAGCCAAGCCATCCAACAATAGGACTGAGTTGGCCAAAGCACAAACACCCTAATGGAACCAAGAAAGGCTCAAATGAGCAGGTCAAGGATGAAAATAAAATACCCTGAGATAGGAAAGGAGGGTAGACCTCAAGAACAAAGATAAAACCAATACACCAAAACGAACCCAACCCACACTTCTGAGCCAAAAAAATAACCGAACAAGTTCACAACTTGTTTTCAAAGACTAACTCACCATAATGCAACTCAACTCACGAGTAGAGAGGGCAACTTTCTAGTAGAGATCACCAAGCCAGTGGGGAGCTCAGGCAATCTAGGAGAGAAAGATGAGCTTAGGTGGAGCAAGGAAAATAGGTAGAGATGGTCAGCAGTGTAGGGGAAGGCATGGAGCAAGACAGAGAAGGTAGAGGCATATTTTTCAAAAAAACTAAACTTTTTAATGAAAAACTAGAAAACCCATAAATACCTCCAAAAGAATTTTTCTGTCAAATTTGGTTGCAGACAACCAAATTTAGCTAGAAAAACCATGAAACTTCACAACTCCAAAATACACATGCACATGCACAGAAAACAACACACAAACTAGTAAACTCCATGAAAACTGAGATAAGCCAAATCAATGCAAGTAAAGCAAAAATGGAATAACGGTTATGAAGCTTTCACGAGAAATAACCTAAGACACCTAAGACCTATGACCTTACCTAAGTGAGATGACTCACTGCGTGATGTAGACGATGCCGCGATATGATAAGGAAAGTACACACACCAAAAAGGAGTGCCTAGGCACTACCTTCCCCTCTGGGTGCATGTGTCCTCTTTACCTCTTTTTTCAGTCTTTTGAATGTTATTTCTTTCTTGTCTTCTTTTATCCCTCTTAGTCTATAGAGCAAGATTCAGACCATCATGGGAAAATAACACAATAATGTTCTCACAAGATAATAATAATTCTCTGATATTTTCATTCAAATGCCATTACATATATATAGGAGAGGAATTCCTATTATTATGGAACCTCCAAAAACCACTGAATCCTACAATATCTCCTATTCTCCTATATTCGTGAGTTAGTTCAACAACTATACTCATGTACAATATAATAAAATATTATATGTGACATTATATTGTTATTTATAACAATATAATATTAACAATCTTTACCGTATTAACCATACGGTTAACAAATAACATTATTATTTACCTTTTGGTAAATATCAACCTGTTACTATTTACCTCTCAGTAAATCACCCACAAACATGTGAACATTAATATTCCTAACATTCCCCCCCTTAATGCTTACATGGTAACAAAAAAACTTTCACACTTCCTCTGCAGCCTGTCACCCGTGTTTGCTCATGATCTTGGCACAACACTCAAACTAAAGGTAGAAGAAGGAACACATCACTTTCTTATCAACCATGCACTATCAAGAACACATCTGACCGACAAGGATGGGAACACACACAAGAATCATCTGTTTATCAACCAGTCACTCTAGGGAACACATCTGACCTAGTAGTGTGGGAACTCAAGAAGGAACACATTTCAGAGGCCTTCAATGGTTTTCCAGAGGCTAACCACAAACCTAGGTCTGAACAAGAACACATATGACTATTCAACCTCATCAAGACTCATGATGATGTATTTCACTATGCTATTTTATCTTCACTATGTCTTTGCATAGGGGAAATAAGAATAACCATGTACCAGTGAACAGGAATGAACTTCTGTTCTTATTTTCAATTCACATTAAAAATCTTAAATCCACACTATACTGCAAAACAGGTACTATGAAACTGAAGCACACAACAGCAAGCAAACTCACATCACAAAATGCAAACATAGCTCTATGCGGCCCCGTTGTTGGTGACTAATGAGAGGTCATCGTTTGACCTCCAACCTCCTTTTCCTCCATCCTCCAATGTATGACACTACTACCTCAGCGAAATGTGATCATGTCGCTCAACTATTTCCACATTATGAGTATTCTTTTCTTCCCCTCCCGCAATGTGAAACACTTTATTTTTCAGACGTCGGGTAACACCGAAAATGCGTCCGTAAGACAAATTTTTTTATTTTCCAGACTTTTATAATGATACAAATTTTGATGACAACTCACAACCTTAAAAATGATACTTTTGACTCATACAAGAGGACTCAACTGAAAATAACTTTTTAAATGAAAATGACTTTGACAATGTGTAATGCCCACTTTTTCTAGCCTCAATTGCCTATTGAATTCTTAACCCATAGTTGTGACTTAACATGGTTTTGACATAAATTTTGACGTTATGATATGTGGTTGGTCTTCATGGATATGTATGGTGAATTGGGGCATGAAACACCAATTTGACTTGATTAGTAGATTGACACTCTTTATTTGTGATTGTTGATACTAACACATTTTCTATGTGATTTGGGCCGAATTCCTATATGTTGGATAATTAGCTTAATCACGTACCTTGTTTTGAAATGTAATCGTTTTGCTGATAAGGATACATAATGGCAAGGTGATATGACATTTGTATGTATTGTAATACCTAACATACAATGAATTGTGTGAGATTGTGCATTCCACGTTGATGATGGTGATATCGTTAATTTACATGTTTGAATTTATTCACTTAGTGAGTAGTTAGTTTACTCTTGTATTGGATAGGTGCATTTAATGTGTGCAATGAGTGTGCAGGTGACAGGTCATGGGAGAACGTGGGACTCAGGCTAACTACACAACTTTACACAAGCAGCCCACAGGCTAAGCCCTAGCGATGTTTATTGCTTGAGGCTTTAGCGTTAGGATTATTGTTTTGGGCACCATGGGTGACCCTCATTTGTAATGAAATATGTCTTGTAATTATTAATTTTGCTTAGGGTGTCTAGTTGTGTTGTAAAACTTGTTTTGGGAGTTAATAATCCCATTTTCATTTAAATTTTTGACTTTGTTTAATGAGTCACTTAATCACAAGGGTTTAGGGTCACATGTGAGACCCTTGGGTGGTCCCCACACCCTCTACCCTTGTGCCAAAAATGCAAAACCCGAAATTAGGTTATTTTGGGCATTTTTGGGGACCCCTTTTTAGCTTGGGAGTTCCCCTAACATAAAAATGAGCCCTTGGACCCTACCTAATGGGTAGGGGGGCTTATTTTCAAGGCTAGAGGGAGTTTTCCCTCCCTTTTTACCTCTTGTTTGGTCACATCCATGTAAGGGGTGTGGATTGGAGTGCTTATTAAAAGTTTCACTAATTTTGTCTTGCTAACATTTAAGGGAATTTGGGAGAAGAGGGCAAAAAGATAATTTTACCCTTTCTCTCTTTTGTTTTGGCATCTTTGACCTTGAAGAAGGAGAGGGGTGACACATGTCACCCCCTCATTTTTGAGGATTTTTGCTTGCTCCTCTTCAAATTCCCATTCATGGGAAAAGAGAGGGACGTTTTTTTTTGGAAACTTCTTGCTTGGATGCTTGGGTGATTTGGAGTTGGTGATTTGCTTGAGTCAAGAGTGGAGAAATTTGAAGTTGGAAAGATTTTTAGAGAGCTTTCTTTGAGATAGGCTCTTATGTCTTATTGTTTGTGTTGTTTTATTTTTAGTTGTTAGATTGGTTGCTTGAAATTGTTATTGTTGCATGTGGATTTTGATTGTTGTTTGCTTGTTTTACTCCCTCCATCATATGGCATGATGGAGTTTTGGAGTTATGGGGGAAGAGAGAGGGATTTTTCCTCTCAATCCTCAAGGCTTGATGGACAAGCCTTGTAGGGTCTTATTGTTTTCCCCTCAAATGGTTGAGGTGGGGAAGTTGATTCATTTGGCTTGAATCTCCTTTCCCATTCTTGGTAAGGAAATCCCTTTGGGGTTTGAAAATCCTTCCAAGAAGGACTTGGAGAAAGGGTGGAGGGATAAGGAGGGTTTTGATTAAATTTAGGAGCAATAAGGAGGATATGGAGATTTTTTGCTTTGTGTATGTAAATTGGAATATAATTTTTTGGAGAACTTTCTCCTCTCTTCCCCATCTTTGAGGTAGAACATGGGTTCTCCTCCTTGTAAATCTTGGTGTCTTGATTTACACTTGTTTTGTTTTCCCATGTGAATGTGTTCTTGGTTGCTTCACCCTTTTTCTTGTGCAAGTTGTGGATGGTTGTCCTCTTTCCCATGGGCTTGGGGGAGGCTAGCATGCATCCCAACCTTGGGAGAGGCATGTAATGATGCCTAAGGTTGGGTGGTTAATCAAGCTTTTTTTTCTCCTTGTGTTGGATTCTTGGAAGCTCTTGAAGTTGGAAGTTAATCATAGAGATGGTTGGATTTGTGTGCATCTTGGTCTCCTTCACTTTGTCCTCTCATATTTTGTGAAGTATTACTCTCATTGAAATATCTTGTATCAAAATTTCCTTGTCTTGGAAATTTAACCTCTTTAAGATTAGAAAATTTTACTTGTAACCTTGGAAAGTAATTTTTGCAGTTGTGAGCTTGTATTCATTCTTGGAATGAGAACTATTGAATGTTGAGAACTCCTATGTTTTATAGAACATTTAGGGAAATCATGGTTTGATTTAGACCTCAAGTTACTTCAAAAGCATTGTGTTATACATCAAATGACCTTTTAAATATGATTGTGATGGAATATTTTTTTTTGTTTATATATATATATACAGGATATATAACGAAAGAATGTTTAGTGAAATCTTATTAATTTTTTATTTTTTTTAAACATAACTTTGGATTGTTTTCCTTTAACATGGCATGTGAAATAATTACATATAAAATAAAATAATAGAGATAGTTTTAAATCATTCAAAGTAGATCTGATTTACACTATGGAACAATGATTAATGCATTTTAAAAGTAGTTACATCAAGGACTTTGTTTTAATAGTGGTAGTAGATTTTACTCTATTTTAAATGTATCATTGTTACAAAATATTTTATGTTTATATAATATGAACTTGATGTATCATATAAATATACTATATAAATATGCATATCTTATAATATAGAAATAAGATATTATATGTATAATTAATACAAATGTTTCCTATTATTAAACTTTTAAAATGATAATATAGATTATGATAGTAATAAATAAGATTAATAAATAAATAAATAATTTAGATAATGGGAAGGGTCGAACCCCTCCCCGTTCCTCCATTCCCCTACGCAAGGGCTGCCCCAACCACCGCCCTCCACACTACCACCTCCTCCTCCTGTGCCCCACATATGCTTACCCCTCCATAGGCTACTCCCTTCCCCCATGCTGGTGCATGGCGCGGCCTAACCCCCCTTCCTCCATACTGGTGCCTGGTGCATCTTGTCCCCCATTCCTTGGGCACTGCCCTGGTGGTCTCCCCTGCTCCATCTGTTGACTCCTTCACCCCACCGCCCTCCTGTCACACTATGCATAGACCTCCTCTAATGCACCAAACCGCCGCCCTCTACCTCTGCAGGTCCTACATCTCCGCCTCCAATATATGAATAACATTTTTAATCCTGAGTTCTTCCTTCTGTATGAATTCATATCTACGTTTTGTTTACATGTTTATATATCTAATTTCACCTGTATTTACAAATTGTACATGATATTGATACCCAAAACCTAGATCTTCATCTGGTAGAAGAATATTAACTAAATAAAAGAAGAATAAACAAAGTTTAAAACCCTAGGTTCTCTCAAAAACCTTGCTGGAATGAAACAATCCTTGAGAACAATCTCCTCCATCTAATCCTGTAATGCAAATAAACAAAACATCAAGAGTAAAATACAAGAGAAACTTGAGATCTCTTCATGACCATTCATGGCCTTTCCCAAAACCTGTATAGCGCGTTCACAAATGAAGAAAAAGAAAAGGGCAAGAAAGAGTTAAAGATGTGTTAAGGAAAGTTAGGGAAAAACTTAGATCAAGGGCTAAGAGAACTCAATGCTATCCCTATGGTTCATAATCTTAACCCTACATCCTTTTAGAGCCAAGTGTAACTCAAATGTGGGATATTCCTAAAATAAAAGTTAAGTTGTGTGGGGGAAATCAAATATAACAAAAATAAATAAATAAATAAAAATAAAAAGGGGGGGTGTAGTCTCTATTAGGATGTAATCCTAGCTAAACCAGATGATTCATTAAATAAATAAATTTGTTGGAAACTGGTGGGTGAGAAATTTCATAAATCGATTTTGCGTTAAATTAATTAATTAATTTCAGACAATCGATTATGTATCGTTAAGCGTTCACTTTCAAAAAAAAAAATTACCCTAAATTTTTTCTTACCTTGGTCTGGTTTTCCGGTGGTGTGTGGGAGAAAGTGGGCTTTAGAAAATTATATCATAGCAAAGCTCACACACGTGGATGCTCTGGGACGAAATTTTAATTGCGTTGAGTAGATGTTTTCATAATATGAAACACATAAATAACTAGAGGAGCGGCTTGTTGTTAATCTGTTCCATGAGGGCCCATAAAGTTACCTGTTGAGGATGCCGCTTAGAATGAAATGTTTTCTAAGACAATGGATGGTGAGGCACCTTTTGATCACTTAGTGGTGTTGAATGAACTTTACAGTAACCTGAAGAGATGACTTGTGACCCTCTGAGCATGAATAACTATAGAGGAAGAGGATTGTCGACACTAAAATTTTCCTCCAAAATTTCTATTTCATTAATAGGATGTTATTAAGTATAATTAGTAGTAGCGTCCGATAGAAGATAACGGCGCTGCCAGTACGACGCCACCAATAATGCATAGTATGGAAATAATCAAAAGTATAATAGGAATGTTGTGGTAAAAAGTAAATAGCTGTCGTAAGTGTCCAGTAATGTTAAAACGTCAAAGTTGGGGTAAGTAGAGAAGTAGGGTCATACAATATTAGGAATTAGAAATATTATATTGGTAATAAAGACAAGGAGTGAGGTCATAAATATTTTGTATATTTTATTTGTAAAAAAGTCTAAAAATGTGGAACCCAAGTGAATGATAAGGTTTATCTTATCTTAAAAGATAAGCTTACATGTACAGATAAGAGTTAAGGTTGGAATATGATTCGTCAGAGTGGATTTCTTATCCTATCTTAGAGATAAGAATGGATAAGCCTAAAGTCTATAAATAAAGAGGCCACCCCCCTCATTTAGCATAGAAAGAAGTAGTGAAGAAATATTGTATGAGTAAGTGTGTAAAGGAGGCCATCAGTTTAAAGGTGGTTTGAAGAAGCCATTAAGAGGTGTAAATGTGTGAAGTTTCTCACATAGTATTTGTGGAATGCAAGTGAAGTCAATAACACTTGAAGTACTCATGGGTGAGATTGTAACAATTTCATGCTAATATTATAATTTACTCTGATATTTCAGATTTATCATCATTCTTTTTATCATAGTCTATGGTATTCTTGTGTTATGTTTGTTGTGTTTTCAGATTACATCCACCAAACTAAAGCCTGTGCATTAGTAAATAATCATAGCACGAGGAGTTCCCGGTGTAGAATTATCATAGTGCCGAATTGGTGATGACATTTTGGTTCCGTTGCCAGGACCATTCCTCGTTGGTGGATTTTCTGGAGAGATATTCCCACTTAGTCAAAAATCAATTAAAGGGTAACCTTATTTTTACTGTGCATAGTAGTTACCATGGTAAATTCATTTTTGTCGTGAATAGTAGTTACCATGGTAAAGTCATTTTTGCTATGAATAGTATTTATCACAGTAAAGTCACTTTTTACCGTGAATAGTATTTACCACAGTAACTTCACTTTTTACTGTGAATAGTGTTTACCATAGTAAAGTCAGTTTTTACCGCAGTAAGTCAAGTTTTACCATAGTTATCGTGGTCATTTCTATTTTACTGTAGAAAGGTGTAAAGTCACTTTCTATTACAGTGATTCCAATTATTTGTGCACATAAGTCTTGTTGATTGTACTTGTGGGTTGGTATTTTACGGTGTTACTTTTGAAAATGGGGAAGATTCCTGTATTTTCAGCTCAATCTAATGAAGATGTTTCCTCTTTCATTCAAGATTTTAAACAATCTTGTATTTGTTAATGGCCTTAATCACAGGGTTTTAGTGTTCAAATGTGAGACCCCTTGGTCGGTACCCACACCCCTTACCCTTGTGCCAAAAAAAGGCAAAACCCAAATTAGGGTTATTTTTCGTCATTGGGGACCCCCCTTTTTAGCTTGGGAGTTTCCCCCTAACATAAAAATGAGCCCTTGGGACCCTACCTAATGAGTAGGGGGGCTTATTTTCAAGGCTTAGAGGGAGTTTTCCCTCCCTTTTTACCTCTTGTTTGGTCACATCCATGTAATGGGTGTGCATTGGAGTGCTTATTAAAAGTTTCACTAATTTTGTCTTGCTAACATTTAAGGGAATTTGGGAGAAGAGGGCAAAAGGACAATTTTACCCTTTCTCTCTTTTGTTTTGGCATATTTGACCTTGAAGAAGGAGAAGGGTGACACATGTCACCCCCTCATTTCTGAGGATGCTTGCTTGCTCCTCTTAAAATTCCCATTCATGGGAAAAGAGAGGGACTTAATTATGGAAAATTCTTGCTTGGATGCTTGGGTGATTTGGAGTTGGTGATTTGCTTGAGTCAAGAGTGGAGAAATTTGAAGTTGGAAAGCTTTTTGGAGAGCTTTCTTTGAGGTAGGCTCTTATGTCTTATTGTTGTGTTGTTTTTCTTTTTAGTTGTAGATTGGTTGCTTGAAATTGTTATTGTTGCATGTGGATTTTGTTCTTGTTTCTTGTTTTACTCCCTCCATCATATGGCTGATGGAGTTTTGGAGTTGTGGGAAGAGAGAGGGATTTTTCCTCTCAATCCTCAAGGCTTGATGGACAAGCCTTGTAGGGTCTTCTATTATTTTCCCCTCAAATGGTTGAGGTGGGGAAGTTGATTTCATTTGGCTTGAATCTGCTTTCCCCATTCTTGGTAAGGAAACCCCTTTGTGCTTGAAATCCTTCCAAGAAGGACTTGGCGAAAGGGTGGCGGGATAAGGAGGGTTTTGATTAATTTAGGAGCAATAAGGAGGATATGGAGATTTTTTGCTTTGTGTATGTATATTGGCATATAATTTTTTGACGAACTTTCTCCTCTCTCCCCATTTTTGAGGTAGATAAATGGGTTCTCCTCCTTGTAAATCTTGGTGTCTTGATTACACTTGTTTTGTTTTCCCATGTGAATGTGTCTTGGTGCTTCACCCTTATTCTTGTGCAAGTTGTGGATGGTTGACCTCTTTCCCATGGGCTTGGGGCAGCTAGCATACATCCAACCTTGGGAGAGAGCATGTAATGATGCCTAAGTTGGGTGGTAATCAAGTTTTTTTCTCTTGTGTTGGATTCTTGGAAGCTCTTGAGAAGTTGGAAGTTAATCATAGAGATGGTTGGAGTTTGTGGCATCTTGGTCTCTCCTTGTCCTCTCATATTTTGTGAAGTATTACTCTCATTGAAATATCTTGTATGAAAATTTCCTTGTCTTGGAAATTTATCCTCTTTAAGATGGGAAAATTTTACTTGTAACCTTGAGTAACTTTGCCGTTGTGAGCTTGCTTCATTCTTGGAATGAGAACTTGAATGTTGAAACTCCTATGTTTTATAAACATTTAGGGAATCATGGTTTGATTTAGACCTCAAGTTACTTCAAAAGCATTGTGTTATAAATCAAATGATCTTTTTTATATGAATGTGATCGAAGTCTTTTTTTTTTTTTTTAAAACATAACTTTGGATTGTTTTCCTTTAACATGGCATGTGAACTAATTACATATAAAATAAAATGATAGAGATATTTTACACATTCAAAGTAGAGCTGATTTACACTATGGAACCATGATTAAAATTTTAAAATAGTTACTCAAGGACTTTGTTTTATAGTGGTAGTAGATTTTACTTTGTTTTAAATGTATCATATTACAAAAGATTTTATGTTATTTAATATGAACTTGATGTATCAAATAAATATACTATAAAATATGAATATCTTATAATATAGAAATAAGATATTATATATATAATTAATACAGATGTTTATATTATTAAACTTTTAAAATGATAATAAGATTATAATAGTAATAAATAAATAAATAAAGATAATGGGGAGGGTCGAACCCCTCCCCGTTCTCCATTCCCCTACGCAAGGGCTGCCCCAACCACCGCCCTCCACACTACCACCTCCTCCTCCTCCCCACGTTGTTGCCCCTCCATGTTGCTCCCTTCCCCCACACTAGTGCTTGGTGCGGCCTATCCCCCCCTTCCTCCACGCTGGTGCCTGACGCAGCATGTCCCCCATTCCTTGACACTGTCCCTTTCTCCCCTGCTCCATGCGGAATCCTTCACCCCACCACCCTCCTCACACTATGCACAGACCCCTCCTGCACCAAACCGCTGCCCTCTACCTCTCAGGCCACGGCTCCGTCCACAAATAGCATTTTTAATCCGAGTTCTTCCTTCTGTACAATTCATATCTAGTTTTGTTTACATGTTTATATATCTAATTCACTGTATTTACAAAGGACATGATATTGATACCCACAACTAGATCTTTATCTGGTAGAAGAATATTAACTAAATAAAAGAAGAATAAACAAAGTTTAAAACCCTAGGTTCTCTCAAAAACCTTGCTGGAATGAGACAATCTTGAGAATAATCTCCTCCATCTAATCCTGTAATGCAAATAAACAAAAATCAAGAGTAAAATACAAGAGAAACTTGAGATCTCTTCATGACCATTCATGGCCTTTCCCCAAAACCTGCATATTTTCAAATGAAGAAAAAGAAAGGGGCAAGAAAGAGTTAAAGATGTGTTAAGGAAAGTTAGGGAAAAACTTAGATCAAGGGCTGAGAGAGCTTCTATCCTATGGTTCACAATTAACCCTACATCCTTTTAGAGCCAAGTATAACTCAAATTTGAATATGGAATAAAGTTAAGTTGTGTGGGGGAAATCAAATATAACAAAAATAAATAAATAAATAAAAATAAAAAGGGGGTGTAGTCTTTATTAGGATGCTCCTAGCTAAACCAAATGATTAATTAAATAAATAAATTTGTTCAGACTGGTGGGTGAGAAATTTCATAAATCATTTTCGTTAAATTAATTAATTAATTTTAGACAATCGTTTATGTATCGTTAAGCATTTACTTTCAAAAAAAAAAATTACCCTAAATTTTTGCTTACCTTGGTCTGGTTTTCCGGTGTCTTGGGCGGGGCTCTACATTTGGTATCAGAGCGAGGTTCACACATGTGGACGCTTTGGGAAGAACTTTTAACTGGTTGGTAATGTTTTCATAATATTAAAAGAAAAACAATTAAAATCGTTTCTGCTAAACTTTTCCATGGGTAAAGTTACCTCTCGAGTAACCACTTAGAATAAAATGTTTGCTAAGACAATAGATGGTAAGCACATTTTGATCACTTAATTTGTTTAAAACAATCAGTAAAACTTAAGAAAAATGTCGTGTTTAGATGACGTGTAAAATGGCTTTTTGGTCTTGTCGACACTAAAATTTTCCTCCAAAATTTCTATTTCATTAATAGGATGTTATTAAGTATAATTAGTAGTAGCGTCCGATAGAAGATAACGGCGCTGTTTGCCAGTACGACGCCCACCAATAATGCATAGTATGGAACATAATCAAAGTATAATAGGAATGTTGTGGTAAAAGTTAAATAGCTGTCGTAAGTGGTCCAGTAATGTTAAAACGTCAAAGTTGGGGTGGGTAAGTAGAGAAGTAGGGTCTACATGATTAGGAATTAGAAATATTATATTGGTAATAAGGACAAGGAGTGAGGTCATAAATATTTTGTATATTTTATTTGTAAAAAGTCTAAAAATGTGGAACCCACGTGAAATGATAAGGTTTATCTTATCTTAAAAGATAAGCTTACATGTACAGATAAGAGTTAAGGTATGGAATATGATTCGTCAGAGTGGATTTCTTATCCTATCTTAGAGATAAGATGGATAAGCCTAGAAGTCTATAAATAAAGAGGCCACCCCCCTCATTTAGCATAGAAAGAAGTAGTGAGAAATATTGTATGAGTAAGTGTGTAAAGGAGGCCATCAGTTTAAAGGTGTGTTGAAGAAGCCATTAAGAGGTGTAATTGTGAAGTTTCTCACATAGTATTTGTGGAATGCAAGTGAAGTCAATAACACTTGAAGTACTCATGGGTGAGATTGTAACAATTCATGCTAATATTATAATTTACATCTGATATTTCAGATTTATCATCATTCCTTTTTATCATAGTCTATGGTATTCTTGTGTTATGTTTGTTGTGTTTTCAGATTACATCCACCAAACTAAAGCCTGTGCATTAGTAAATAATCATAGCACGAGGAGTTCCCGGTGTAGAATTATCATAGTGCCGAATTGGTGATGACCATTTGGTTCCGTTGCCAGGACCATTCCTCGTTGGTGGATTTTCTGGAGAGATATTTCCCACTTAGTCAAAATCAATTAAAGGGTAACCTTATTTTTACTGTGCATAGTAGTTACCATGGTAAATTCATTTTTTGTCGTGAATAGTAGTTACCATGGTAAAGTCATTTTTTGCTATGAATAGTATAATGTGATTTATCACAGTTAAAGTCACTTTTTACGTGAATAGTATTTCCACAGTAACTTTCACTTTTTACTGTGAATAGTTGTTTTACCATAGTAAAGTCAGTTTTTTACCGCAGGTAAGTCAAGTTTTACCATAGTTATCGTGGTCATTTATTTACTGTAGACAGGTGTAAGTCACTTTCTATACAGTGATTCCAATTATTGTGCACATAAGTCTTGTTGATTGTACTTGTTGGGTTGGTATTTTACGGTGGTTACTTTTGAAAATGGGGAAGATTCTGTATTTTCAGCTCAATCTAATGAAGATGTTTTTCCTCTTTCATTCAAGATTTAAACAATCTTGTATTTGTAATGGCCTCTATAAGAAGGGAACAAGGACTGAATTTTTTCCTACCTTTTTGGATGGTTCAGCACTTAGGTGGTTTGAAACACTAGGTGAAAATGTGAAAAATTCATGGGATTTATTAACTGAAAGTTTTCTTGAAGAATTTGGTGAACAACAGAAATATGCAAATCTCATGATCGAGATCACAAAGCTATCCCAAGGAGAGAAGGAGAAGATAAGGGATTATCATGCTCGTGTTCTAGAGCTAAGGAGGAAGCTCGATGCCTAGATCCGGAAGGAAGGATTAGCGGATGGGTTGATGAATGGCGTGGATAATCTCCTATGTAAGCACTTCATTCTTAGGATGAAGCCAGAGATCAAACAACAAGTGAAGTATGACTGCCCAGCTACCATTGAACAAGAAAAGGAGATTGCAAGAAGGCAAGAAGAAAGCATGGAAGAGGAGCCCAAAGAAATTATTGCTAAAGTAGAGCCTACACCAGCACCTTTGGTCCAGAATCCACAACGACTCCCGGTGAGCACAAATATTTCTCCTAGTATATCTACTGAGTATGAAGATCTGCTCAAAAAGATGGGTCAGTTAACTATTAATCCTTTTCAAGGAAAAAAATTTAGTTCTCAGGAGGAGATAGAGGTCAAAAAAGAAATATTTCTGAAGTTGTATGTTATGGTTGTTAAAAAAGGGTCATTATAAGTATAATTGTCCAGATAGAGCTTCTACATCTGGTTAAAGGAGATATGATAAAGGAAAAACACTTGTGAATTCTTTGATGTAGTAGATAAGAGCATAAATAATGAAGTAGATGGTTGTAACAAAAGAAAGAAGAAAAGATAATCAAGATGGAAATGACTTAAGAAGATGAAAGAAGAAATAGTAAGAAAACATAGGAGAAGAAAGTTGGGTGTGCAGGATTTTTGATTTCAAGGGGCAAGGACCATACTCCATCTTGGAAGATTTGTCCAAAAGGCCTGCAAATATTAAATCTGGTCAACTCTTGGCTATGTCTTCTGAGAAGAGGCGGGGTAGTTTGCGAAGTGGACTCAATGCTCGATGAAGGAAGGAGGTTGAGGTCCCTATTTTGGAGGAAGAGGTGGATCCCTATGCTCCACAAGCTGAGGTATTATGTAATGGTATTTCAATTCATGATGTCTTAGTTGATGGAGGTGTTGTAGTTAATGTAATGACCGTGTCTGTAATGAATATGTTGGGTTTAAAAATTGATCGCCCTTCAACACTTATGTTAAGGTCATTAAATAAAGGAAAAACTAAACCAGAAGGTGTAGTTTTAAATGTGGCAATATCTGTTATAGGTGTTGTATGTGTGGTAGACTTTTAGGTGATGAAAAATGGTACTATTGCATACCCAATGCTACTGGGAAGACCATGGCTAAGGAGAGTTCATGCAAGAAACTAATGGAATGAAGGTTTCATGACACTTGGACATGGTAGAGAGAGGGTGAAGATAAACGTGATCCCTCGACATCATAAGGCAAAACCTGTGGATTCAAGTGATGAAACTGATGATTGGACATCCTCTGATTACTCTAGTACCAGTGAAGTGGACACTGAAGATGAAGAAAGTGAGGTTGATGTTTCAGTCATAGATATCCTTCCAGTCACACCAATTCATGACCCCATAAAATTATCTGAAGAAGAAGTTGATGATCGTCTCCAACAAATAAAGATTGGTGATGCTATGATGGAGAGTGAGAAGGAATCCTACCTCCAACTCTTTCGAAGGTACATACACATATTCACTTTTGATTACAAAGAACTCTGTGAAGTAAGTTGGGTAGAACATTCTATTGAGTCGGTAGATGGTGCTAAGCCCATAAAGCAAATGCCATATAGAATGAATCCTAATTTTTCTAAGACTGTAAAAGAAAAAATAGATAAGTTGCTTGATGCAGGATTCATATTTGTTGTGGAGAATTCAGAATGGGTTTCTCCCATTGTGATCTCAATAAAAAATAATGGGAAGCTACGCATTTGTGTTGATTACAGGAAGCTCAATAAGGCAACAAAGAAGGATCATTACCCTCTTCCATTTTCAGATTAGATCTTAGACGAAGTAGCTAGCCAGGAGTGCTATAGTTTTGTTGATGGATATAGCGACTACAACCAAGTTCGTATAGCAGAGAAAGATCAGCTGAAGACAACGTTCACCACTCCTTGGGGAACGTTTACTTATAGAGTTATGCCTTTTGGGTTATGTAATGCTCCAGCAACATTCCAGTGTTTGATGAATAGGGTGTTTGAACCCTACATTGAGACCTTCATCAAAGTAATTCTGGATAATTTTTGCATCTATGGGAGCAAGTTAGACCACCTGCACCAAATGGAGACAACATTTCAAAGGTTAGATGAAGCACAAGCCTCACTAAACCCTACAAAGTGTGTCTTTGGATGTTCTAAAGGCGTTTTGTTAGGGCATGTTGTATCCGGAGATGGTATTGGTACTGATCCTGATAAAGTTTCAAAAATCAAAGAGTTACCATTTCCTATGAATAGAAGTAAGTTGAGATCATTTTTAGGCCATGTGGGGTACTATAGAAGGTTCATCAAGAATTTCTCAAAGATTGCATAACCACTAACCCAGTTCTTGAAGAAAGATGTTACTTATGAACTAGGAAATAAGGTGCATGAAGCTTTTGGACAACTGAAGGAAGCCCTAGTGTCTTCACCTGTTTTAAAGAATCTAGATTGGAGCAAGCCATTCATTGTGTACATTGATGCCTCAGATGCAGCACTAGGAAGTACTTTGAGCCAAAAGGATAAAAATGGGAATATACATCCAATTTACTTTGGGAGCAGACAAATGAGCAGTGCTGAGGTAAATTATACTGTAACTGAAAAAAAGGCTCTAGCTATAATTTTTGTTGTAAAGAAGTTTAGGAATTACTTGCTAGGGCAAAAATTTCTAGTTGTAACAGATCATCAGGCTCTAAAATATATTGTAAATAAGCCTAACCCATCAGGGAGGATAGCAAGATGGATAATTTTGCTACAAGAATTTGAATTTGATATTATAGATAGGCCAGGAAAGAAGCATGTCAATGCAGATGCACTCTCTCGAGCCTATGATGGTTTAGGATCATCTTGTGATGATGATGATTTCTCCGATGCAGCATTGTTATCCCTTGACACAATCCCTAGTGAATACATAGATATTTGGAATTATCTGAATGAATTCAAGTTTCCTATGGTGCCAATGCAAAGACTAAGAGAAAGATTACTCAAGCCAGTCGTCCATATTCTATTCTGCATGGAGTATTATTTCGAATAGGACCTGATGGACAGTACAAGAGGTCAGTTGGACGTGATCAAGGGAAGGAACTGCTAGAAGAATTCCACAATGGTACATGTAGAGGGCACTTCTCTGGACAACTTATAGCAAGAAGGATCTTGTATACAGGTTATCACTGGCCCACTCTTTTTAAAGATTGTTATAATTATTATAAGACATGTGATATTTGTCAAACACATGGTAATCGTAAGACTTCATCAGCTCCATTATGCCCTATTCTTCCACTTGGTCCCTTTGAAAAGTGGGGAATAGACATTGTAGGTCCACTTCCAACTACCTCACGCCAAAATAAATATATTGTAGTTGCCACAGATTGTTTAACCAAGTGGGTTGAAGCCAGGCCATTGAAAACAGCTTCCATGGATGAAGTGGCAAGGTTCATATATGAACGCATTGTCACCAGATTTGGTTGTCCATTAGAAATTATAACAGATCAAGGAAGCCACTTCATTAATGAGGTGGTAGAAGCCCTAGTCAATAAGTTTTCTATTAAGCACAAGAAGGCAACAACATACAAGCCAAACACAAATGGACAGGTGGAACGAACAAATTTTGTGTTGTGTCAAATTCTAGCAAAAGATGCAGCCTTGCAGGTACATAAATGGGATAAAAGGATTCATGCAGCATTGTGGACATATAGGGCAACATCAAATTCAGCAACAGGATACTCCCTATTTCAGTTGGCTTATGGCATTGATCCAGTTCTTTCTATTGAGTTTGATATTCCCATGGTCAGAGTAATGAAAAATGAAAGAATGGATGAAAGTGATTTAGTAAAAGAAAGGTTGGTACATCTTCATTTGTTAGAGGAAATGAGGGAAATAGCTAAGGATACAAACTATAAGAAGAAAATGAAGCAGAAGGAATACTTTGATCAAAAGATCCAGTGGTCTCCATTTCATGTGAATGACTTGGCTCTAGTATATGATTCCATATACAAAAAAAGAAGACAGAGAAAATTTCTTCCAAAATGGATGGGGCCCTACAAAATAGCAGTTGTGCATGAAAATGGTACGTACCGACTGGAGGAATTGGATGGCACTCCCTTTACGAAATGGGTCAACCACGACAAGTTGAAGATTTTCCAAGCACCAGAATAGTCTACTCCGAAGACGGAGTAGAAGCTAGGAAGGGAGAAGATGTCGACACTAAAATTTTCCTCCGTAATTTCTATTTCATTAATAGGATGTTGTCAAGTATAATTAGTAGTAGCCTCCGATAGAAGATAACGGCGCTGCCAGTACGACGCCGCCAATAATGTATAGTACGGAAATAGTCAAAAGTACAATAGGAATGTTGTGGTAAAAAGTAAATAGGTGTCGTAAGTGGTCCAGTAATGTTAAAATGTCAAAGTTGGGGTAAGTAGAGAAGTAGGGTCTACATGATTAGGAATTAGAAATATTATATTGGTAATAAGGACAAGGAGTGAGGTCATAAATATTTTGTATATTTTATTTGTAAAAAGTCTAAAAATGTGGAACCCATGTGAAATGATAAGGTTTATCTTATCTTAAAAGATAAGCTTACATGTACAGATAAGAGTTAAGGTATGGAATATGATTCGTCAAACTAGATTTCTTATCCTATCTTAGAGATAAGATGGATAAGCCTAGAAGTCTATAAATAAAGAGGCCACCCCCCTCATTTAGCATAGAAGGAAGTAGTGAGAAATATTGTATGAGTAAGTTTGTAAAGGAGGCCATCAGTTTAAAGGTGTGTTGAAAAAGCCATTAAGAGGTGTAATTGTGAAGTTTCTCCCATAGTATTTGTGGAATGCAAGTGAAGTCAATAACACTTGAAGTACCTCATGGGTGAGATTGTAACAATTTCATGCTAATAATATAATTTACTCTGATATTTCAGATTTATCATCATTCCTTTTTATCATAGTCTATGGTATTCTTGTGTTATGTTTGTTGTTGTGTTTCCAGATTACATCCACCAAACTAAAGGCTGTGCATTAGTAAATAATCATAGCACGAGGAGTTCCCGATGTAGAATTATCATAGTGTCGGATTGGTGATGAAAGTCTCCATAGTAGTAATGGATTGGATAATCTTATTTCCTAGTGACATGGGAAGCCACATCAACTTTTAAAATCATTTGATCATATAGATAAAACCATTTTTTTTAGCTCTTTTAATCGCATATTATTGGGACAACTACTTAAAATTGGAGTAAAATCATTTCGATGTGGACTTGTAAAGTGGAGAGCGTTAGTAGGAAATTAAAACTTATGGCTTCTAACTTGTAGTATTTCTCCCTGTCGAGTGGATTGCAATGATTAGATTCGAGAAAAAAGGAATAGAGAATTAGTTTTCCGAGTGTGTTTAAGAGGCCTCTACATGTTTTATTCAAAATACAAACTTGTAAATAACATTATTTAGCCTCGGAAAGTATGCCATATCTAGAGTTTCGATCATCAGTTTTTCATTTTGTGAGTTGCCTCGGGTTCTCTATTTATAGAATAATAGAGTCAAGATGTTAGAACTCATTTTTGAATTGGGATTACTTATTTTCAAGACCCTTTTTATAGCCATTTGTCACTATAAATCTGTTGATATACAATAGTAAAACTATAATAGTTGGCTTCGAGATAGTGCTTCCAATTTGAAATCTATTCGCCAATTTTTAGAAATGTATGTTTTGTTTGACTCTCTGTTTAATAGAGAATTGACTAAAAGCCTTGTTTCACCATTTGGGTGTTGAGTACATGTCTTAGTAGGATCCCTTTGTAGCCAGTTTCTTTAGATCGTAGAACAAGAAAATCTGGTCTTAATAAATAAATAGATTTCTTAGGACACCCTTGGAGGGTGAATCATGTTATAAAATGTTTATTGTTTTAAGCTACGTGTTTCTCAGTTGAATGCTAAGACCCAAAATAAATTTTGTGCATCAAGTCATCGTTGATTGCTAGCGACCTTGGTTAGATATGTCTTTCTGGTCACCAAAGGTCTAGTTGTTGGTTTCAAAAATAATAAGTAGGTCGAGATAAGAATGTGAAATTGTTACCTTGATATAGGAAATTTGTTATGACGTTTGATTGGTTGTTTCGTGTCTAAGAGATCCTTTGTTTCTTGGGAGTATCAACTATCGTGTTAGAGGTTCCACTTTAGATCTAATGAAACCCTTTCGGTATGGGTGTAAATTCCATGTCTGTGTCTTGTAAAAAAATTAAAAATCTAATATGATAAAATAATCTTCCACGTTTTCATATTTCACTACTATGAAATTGGAAATAATTTGTACTCTTATGATATGTGTTTCTAATCTTATTTTTTATAATCCTTTTATAAGGAAATTTAGCAAATGATCTTATGACCTTGTTTTTTTCCGCTTCAAAATTGTGGTTAAAAATTAATTATAATCGGATGAAAATAATTGCTAACTCCTTTCTAAAATGTAAATGATAAAGGGAAAGAAAATTAGTGCCTCTCCTTTTTTATGGTGTTGCTCGAAATAATATTTCATAGCTAGTTTATCCTCTTCGTGCAACGTAAGAACACACTGTGCTATTATAAAACAAATCTAGTTTCACAACTTAAAATTATCATCGAAGCTATTGGTATAAATTTTAGAGTTAACTTCGGAAATGTTCTAGTTAATTTTTTTAATCCTTTTGGAGCTCGATAAACCTATTTTCATACTATAACCACTTATTAAGTTTTGTTGCATGGTAAATTGGTTAAAACCTTCTTACTTTAGTAATTACACATGTGATTTCAACTCTCCTCAACTTGATTTATAATGTGATGAGTGATCATGTTTTTACTGCTTCTACTTACGTGTAGGAATAAGGGAACCACCCTCTTTCTAACCTCTATTCGTGGACTTAGAAGAACAATGGTCATGCAAAAAAAATTATATGATAATAAGATATAAACAAAGATATTTTATCTCTCTCTTGGAAAGAAAATAAAATGAAATGAATTAGTGTTGAACACTTTCTTGGTTAGGCACTATGTTGTATCGAGGATGGTGTTGACAGTGAAAGAACTATTAATGTGGTCCAATAGGGGTGAAAGTAATGTTTTAAAATCCACAAAAATATATATTTATTTATAAACCTAAAAGCACAATTGTGTACACTTACCTTGTAAACAATAATGGAATATTGTAATTATTTGTATCTTGGAAAACTCGTTATATATATAATTAAACAACATTGGTTGGATAAACCAGGTTAATCATTGTTACCCCTTAAAAAGCTAAAATTGGAGCGATCCTAAAACTATTGCTTCAGATGTGATAGGTGTCGGTTACTAGTTTTTGTCTTGTGATGTTCATATGGTTTACATGCTTAATGTTGGAAATTCTGTAAAAAACTTAGGTATTGTTTTGTCTCCCTAAATATTTAGGTGAGAGAGTTAACACGATTGATAGAATGGTTGCGATGATCTTGCAAATCCGTTATGCTCTGACTATTAGACTCTTAGGAAACTCCTTTATAAGATTTCATCCACATAGAAGAACTCTTAGTATGTTATTATAATGTAAATGATGTGAGACCTTATTGCAAGGACTAACAATAATGACTAACTAGCCTTCCCACCTACCATAGGTAGAGCTGTCCTTTGTAATCAGTATATAGCACTAGTTTTTTTTAATATATATAAATTGAAATTATTTTGGGGTCCTCTTAAAAACAAGGTTCTAATTTCTATTACCACTCAAATAGGGTGGCGTAATTCAAATTTCTTGTGTAATAGGAATTCCACCCTTGTGAATAAGCGTAATTATATTTATACTTATATCTCTTGCAACCTAATGAGCCAAATTTCGACCAAATAATTGTTGAGTAAAAGTTAACGTAAGTCAGAGATCTTGAGAAGAATTAGACCTTACCTTTCATTAAAGGAAGATGAGTGTTTATCTCTTGTTCGCTTGAGAAAAGTATGGATGGAAAAGTTTTTGCATCCCATCATGTTGGTATTTTGTAAATTTTGATAAGTATGTTGAGATGATTTGGGAAACACTCTCTTTAAATGGATTTTGTTTTTGCATAACTCATTCTTGTTTTCTTTTGATTATAATAATTAAGAAATGATAAAATAAAGTAAAACTTTTTATTGAATTGGAAATTTGTGGATTGTTGTTTCATTAAGGAGTTATGTCTTGTTTGGGGCGTAGAAAGTTCTAAAATTGCTTTGTCATAATGAGAACTCATATAAACCAACTTACAAACAATAATAAAATAAATTTTCATTTATGAGACTTATAAAGCATCTTGTCTCGGAATGGAAATGTTTTATAAAACGGTACATGCTATGAAACTTTGGAAAGCAAATTAGAAAGCTAATCCTAACCTAGTAGTGGACTATATATATTCCACCCACAAATTTTTTTCTTACAATCATTTAGCGAACAAATAAATAAATAAATAAACAAATAAATAATGACCAAATTAAGACAACTCCTTTAACTATTTTTGGTAGTATGTGAATATTCTTCCTTGACCTTAGTGAATAATGTTGATTATTGAACTATGTTAAAAAGACACGTGAACCTTCCTTTTTCAAAAGTTAGAGTAATGATGAGTTAGGAGATGAAACCACATGGAACTTGGAAACTTTTTCTCTCTCATTGTGTGGTATTTGTGACACCTTGGATAGTTTCCTTAAGTGTTCTAATATGTAATTAATTTTCAAAAACTTTTGAATTCATTTTAAAACAACATTTATGTCCCCTTCGCTCATCCATCATCTTGGACCCTTATAGGAAGGTTAGATGATGAGGCAAATGAATTCGGTTTATACAATTTCCCTTGGTTAATACTATCCTATTTGAAATATACTTGTTCTTGGACCTCGTTATGCTTGAAAAGACATGTTGTTAAGACAAGACAAAATATTTTAGTTCCTTTATATAAAAAAAATGACCTTAATGTTGGACTTGCACTACGATGTGATACCTCGTAAAATCCTGTCCCTATCTCTTCCAGTGACTTCCCGGAGGAAGTCTAATTTTAGGAGAGGGCGATGTAATGCCCACTTTTTCTAGCCTCAATTGCCTATTGAATTCTTAACCCATAGTTGTGACTTAACATGGTTTTGACATAATTTTTGACGTTATGATATGTGGTTGGCCTTCATGGATATGTATGGTGAATTGGGGCGTGAAACGCCAATTTGAATTGATTAGTAGATTGACACTCTTTATTTGTGATTGTGGATACTATAGTGCCCACATTTTACACACACAAATACAACAGTAAAATACCAGGATAATTTTTTTTTTTGACTTACAAAGCTTACTACACACAACACAACATGGGCTTCAAGTACAGAACCTGACCCGCATACGACAATCACGCAAAAATCATCGACTCACATAGACACACGAAAATGACATAGGCATGCTAATGCTACACTTTTCCCAATGGAAGGTTACTAGTAAAGACCCAACCACAAGAACATGGCTTCAGGAACGGCGAACCCACAACACATCATTTCCTTAAATGTATCTTTGGTTAAAGTTAACATTCCAGGGACATTACGAGCAAGGATAAATTTTCTTGTTTGTCCACCTACATTTTCTTAAGTTTATTCCGCGGTTGAAAATACAATTCGACCTTCTCAATTTAGCTTCTTATACTTTATATAAATTTCCATAACTGACATACATATTTGGCATAGATCAAATTGCATACAAAATACTTAATCATCTTCTATTATGTAAAAATATTCTTCTCCAACGTTTATTTGATGTCTACAGTTTTACCCTTACATCTCAAACGAAAGTGACTTGATGTCCAAAACGCAATAAAAGGATTTGATGGAGATTTAGATATAGGGTAGCTTTTTACCAAAAATATTTCTCGATTCACACTATATTTATTTCCCTACCATTGTTATTATAATTTGAAAACTTATTGAATTCCTATAAGATATATATATATATATATATATATATATATATATATATATATATATATATATATATATATATACATCCTTTGTTTTCTCAAAGTTTGGTCGCACCAAGGTAACTTATATTATTTGTAACGCATGTTAAAGTTTAATTAAGTTATAAGGACTCCAATATTGACCAAAAACCTAATCTCCAATCTCATGTGCAGCATTATATGATATGCTATTATATCGCACTAAGGTCTCGTTCTTAGCATCGTCTCGAAACAAAGAGATACGAAAGCACTTGTCTGACATCCTAAAGAAGTACAAGGTTAGGAGCATAATAAACTACACATGAACACAAGTGATCTATGTACTCGAAGATCCCATGTCAGTACACTTCACGATTCCGCATAAGGAATATTCTTTATTCCTTAATGCCATAAATGACATAACAAGGGATTAATGGACAAGATTACAATTTCTAAGGTTCTCTAGAATCAACATCTTTCCACTCAATTTCGCATACAAGGAGTTAAAATATAGTTTCTACCCACAAGTTAACAGACAAAAACCACTAGGGTTTAGTTTAATTCCAATATGCACCTAACAATCTACGCCTCTACTACATGTTATTTTAAGGCAAGTGGACATAATTATACTAAACCACATTCAAGAGACATACCAAGGTGTTATTCTGATAGAATCCAGGGTTGCACTGCTTCGTCGTTCCTTCGAAAAAGGGCTCATAAGGTGACTTCTAAGGTGATCTTCACCACTCAACCTGGGTGTCAGACCTGAAGAGAGGACATTCTTCTCGCGAATTCCAAATCTAGAAGGAAAATGCAAACTCCAGATAGGTTGGACCATGACCTTCCTAAATATGGGTTTGCGACACTGTTGCCAGACAAAAGGCCTATGATGGTAAACTCCAACGAGGGGTTTTATTTACCTAAACTATGAGGTCTCAACAGGTGCAAAGGTTAAGGTCGTTCTTTGATTTTAATTTTCTTATATGGTAGGAAAGGGATCACACATATAGGTAAGTCATGCACGAATATTTTATTAGGGTTGAGTGTTCCCATTAAAACTCGTTATTGTGTTTTGCAAGGTAAGAAGGTAACCCTATATTATTAATTTAATCATTTATTAAATACTGAGAAGGTACTACAGTGTATTAACTTTGATTCCAATTTACTAAGTATAAACCAAACAGCCTTTTTGCCATACACAGCTAACAAATCAAATTGAGCTGGTGATTAGAAGTACATTCCATAAGTATCCTTAAAAACTAGCATATCATGCATGTTAGCAAATCTCATTTATAATTTTTCAGTAACAAGAGAGCTGCATTACACAGTTATTCATTTTACAATTACCTATAAGAGTTACAATAGTAATAATTAAATTTCACATCGCCCTCTTTCGTCGTCATTTCATCCATCCTGCAAAACCCATGTAAGTATGATATCAGTGATAAATCGCTGACATGGCATCCACCCTAAAACAATCATAATTATCATTTTTCAGTTTCCCATTTACATCTGACAATAACTACAATTATGCAATTGAAATAAAAAAAAACCTAGAAACACGTAATCATTGCATTTCGTTTTTTTTTTTTCTTCATTTTATAAACTTAGAAGAGAGAGAGAGAGAGAGAGAGAGAGAGAGAGGAAGAGAGAGAAAATATCATTTTGTCTAAAATTCCAATACACACATCAAGTTTCATTCCAGTGTTTTAAACAATTATTTACATGTGTTTTAAACATTTCCAAAGGGGGATTTGGCAACCCCTACGAGGGTCCCGCGGCTTTCTACTCTTCACATTTTTCTCACTAGATGTACAAAAAACATTCAAAACGGGCTCGGAGGATAAGAAACTGCTTCCAAAAGTTATCTTTCAATGAGAACACCCTCCACGATCAACTTACTACATGTTCCCGGATATACCAAGAGTTCATAGTAACTGACGGAGTTGACAAATAAGCACGCGGTTTACGTTTGGCGGCTAGTCTTCCGAGACCTCTGGTTGTAGTTCACCTAGTTGTAAAGATGACAAAAGTTAGCTTGAATGGCCCAGAAAACCGTGCCCCATAAATGACGTTCGACGGATACGCACACAATGAGACATCTTCCTAGTAGTTCCCATATATAAGGAGAATTCGTCAGAGTCGACGGAAGGGAGAACTAGGAAATCCATGATCAAACGACGACAAGCTGTTCCGGAGCGACAAGACAAAGATTGGACCAGTTTAACCTCATCAAACTATGACTCGGAGGCCTGCAAAATGGCTTCGCCAAACTATCCTGAAAAGTTCTATTTCCTATACTGAAATGTTTCCATGCATTTATCTAGTATAATCGCTAGAGGTTTGCGAAGACGGGAACGTGATTTCTCTTTCCAATTTTCAAATGGCGATCTAAAACGAAAACCAACTTTCTAGTTTTATCGACTTTCTACTATTGTAAGCCAATGTTAGCAGGGCTCCTAAAAGGGTGTCAGAAGGATATCAAACGATCGTTTCGGGCCAAACCAAAAATTCAAAGTGACTCCTCGTATACCAAGGTACCCGAATGAAACTTCACATCTCGTTTCTAGAGTGGCGAAGGGTACCTGGTGAGTCTTCAAAAATTGCAAATTTTAACTATTTAAAACAAGGGGGAAGGTCAACTTATATCAGTGGATAGTCAAATTTGTCTGGTCGTTAAAACAATATTGGAGCGGTCAAGAAGGGTAAGAGATTTCTAAATCATCTCAGAAGCGAGGGAGATAGTTCATGTTTTAAAGTAGGCAAGTTTATGATGGCTTCGAGAGTTGCGACATGACGTTTTATTGTTTTGCAATGAGTCAAAGAGACATTTAACTGTATTAACAATCTAATAACTTAATATTCTATTTAATTGCAAAAGAGAACTAAAACACGAGAATTATGAGAGGTAAGGAAAGAAGAACCATGCCTGGAGAGAACGAGTCGGTCGAAGCCGCAGGCTTGGGTTCAGCATCTAGCTCGGGCACTTCGCCAACCGGTTCACGAGCATCCTCAGCTCCACCACGTCACACCAACTTCCTGATCACTTGAAGTTTTCCAATAGGGTAAGCAGTTGCTTGTGTGTTTCTAAAACCTTTTGAACAGACCCATTATGTGCATATCTTGCAATCTTGGCATTCCATGAGGCAACATTTCTTTGAGGAGTTTTGTCAAACAGTTGACATTTTTGTATACATATCTGCCATAACACCTGCAACTACAGTATCTACTAGATGTTCCTGCCCTGACTGAAGCCCTTGAGACCACATTTTTATTTCACTAGGACCAAGTAAATACATCCTCACAACCGCCACAGGTTGCTGCAAGCACCAAGCAAACACCTTCACACAGCCACCACTAGTTTATTGTCATGCTGATGAAAAGGTTTAGAGCTTCCTCAAGATAGTTGGGCCTGGCCACGAATGGCCATTCACACACACAAGAGAATATATTATTATTATTATTATTTTATCTTGCCTTGATAAAATCAAAGGCGCCCATGTCCTGTTCCAAGGCTTCCCATTTTGGCACATGCGTGAAGGATGTTGAGTGTGTTGTGGAGTTTGGCTTTAAACTTGCCAACAATATTTGCTTGAAAGTTTTCAAGGCCTTTTCAACAAACTCATTTTTTGCACAACCTGCAATCATAGCACTCCATAAGACCGCATTTCTTAGAGGCATTTTAACAAATAGTTCACAAGCCCTGAAAACACTTCCACATTACATTCTAAATATGCCAAAACGTCCACATATGCGTTGAAACCAAGGGTAGACTGGTCAATGTCTCTCATAGCAGACAATAAGAAGAAGACCATGCAACGTGAGGATCAAGAGTAGTTGAAAGCAAATAAGGATTCCCCTTTGGACGCATGTTGGAAGAATGAGGCAAAAGTAAACTGACTGGATTAGAAACCTGTTTGCAGCATATGCGCACCGCAATAACGTTACCCCATGCGTAGCTGTCCCATTCTTTCCTCTGGTCAAACCCTGTAATCACGTCCCCAAGGTATTTACAGCTACAACATCTGACAAAAATCCCCTAAATTGTTTATACATTGCTAGATGACACGCAGGTCTGGGGAAGAAGCTGGTACAGGCCGCCCCGGCCATACAAATCTGCCACATGCCAAGTTCTGACCCCATGGAAGGAGGTGAAGTGGTGTAGGGGAATTATGCCAGGCGTGGGTGTCTCCACAAGGAAAAAAAAATGGCCTCCCTCCTACCTGTTGGTACGCCAAACAAGTGTGGAACTTCTCCCATGGCGGCGGCAGTTCTCACCAAAACAAACAAAACCAAAAAGATGAAAAGACGATCCCCAATGGAGCCCGAGCCCTAAAATTTCACCCCACTATCAAGAATTTTTTTCTTTTTTATAATTTTAGTTCTTTTATTTTATTTATTTATTTATTTATTTTATAAACAGGGCATTACATTCTTCTCCCCTTAAGAAGCATCGTCCTCGATGCAACATACAATAAAGAAATAGAAATGGTAGTAACAAGGAACAAATAAGGCGAAGGCACGCGCTAAGGTTAAGATTTCAGACACAAAAACATGGTCACGGGGTAGCCTTAGAAACATTAGGTAGAAATTTCAACTTTCAAGGTTCTGTGAAGACTGGCAGTTCTCTCTTATTCATTATTTCATTAATCTCTTTCCATTAACATTATTCTTAATTCCAAGTCCTTTAAAATTTCATTTTTATCAAATTTTAGTTTGTTCATTCCTGTGGGTTCCCATCATGAACTACAGTGACAACACCCTACCAGGGTCATACACCACTAAAATTTCACAAGCATACTTTCACGACCGTACCACATCACAAGGGTTTCACCAAACCATGGAATGACAATGAGTAGACCACATAACAATTAATTTCCAAAAATTACGTCCTAGACATAGATCTAGTACACATATATGAGTAACCAATAGAATCAACACGTTGATACATACACAACGGGTATCACATGACCCAAAACAAACCATGACCGTACCAACATAGTGCCAAGGCAATATCCAATAGCCCCTACCAACCAAGGGGAGAGTCAAACCTCAAACATAACAAGGTGTTAACAAGGCTCACAAGGGTACACATAACTCACTATACCAATCTCCACACATCACAAGGCATCATGAAACAACTCCAGATATCTCCAAAAGCACAAAATAAATTTCCATATACCATCCCAAAGCATCACCAAATAATCTCCATATACCTCGCCAAGAGAAAGAATCATAGTGCCAAAACCAAGCCGGGTCACTCAACCATAGAGCCCCATCAAGAATATCGGGTCACTCAACCATAGAGGCCCGTCTCCTTTCTCCTTTTAAATGAGGTCGGGTCACTCTATGGCCTTAGGCACATAGAGCCCCGTCACCTCTAAACCCAAGTGACATAATAACTCGTGGTTCAACAACCCACTAGTTATCTGTAACTCCTTGGGGCGTACCACTATACAACAAAGCGTGTCCATAGGTTCAACCACTCCATGGTGAATCCCATGACCCTATTCCAACACATTACGACATTAGAACCAGCATAACAATCCATTCAAATGCCAAGTGGCAAAATCAAAAGCCTTGGGCTAGGCTATAAAACTTTTAAATATGAAAAGAAAGTTTTAAAACCAAGAAAAACAAATGGCTAATTAGCCTTGGTTAGTGTAAAATCCAACTGTTAGTGCAACAACCAAATAAATGCCCAAAATATAAGAACATGTCAATCAAGAAAACGGCTGGTTCTAGTTAAAAAAATAACGATCAATTTACGAATAAAATACGTAAGAAGAAAATAGCACATCACAATCACTATGTGGCCTCATACCGCCACCAAAGGGGTACTCATCGAGTTGCTGGCACTCGAACATCGAGCCTCAGCTCATGAAAATATACATGTAACCAGAAAAGAGTAAACCAAATAATGTATCTATCATCATCTCTGCCTGAATCATAACTCCAAACTCCCATAAGGATCAACATAGTCAAAATCACTTAGGATTATTCAATGAACAATCCAATAGGAAAGAGCAAGGGACACAAGTTGCATAATTTGAGCCTAAGTTGGTGTACACCCACAATATACTGAGCAAGCTCGAAGTATACTAAACAGATAAAAGTGGGTTTTCAGTCTATACAAGACTCCACTTTCTCACTTGTACTCAGCTCAAGGTTATGACAACTTGGTCCACGCCTCCTCTCTCCACACATACACTCTTGACAATTTATCCCCTTAGGGTCGTCTAGTGTAAGTTCCACAACATACACATAACTACATCACTAACACAAAGGTACTTCACACACAATAACCATAACGTATTACGGATGGTATATATATATATATATAGGGTATAACACAATCATTACTTTCATGAGTTACGATACATCACATTATCACATCCTGCACCCAAAGTGCAATCGTTGTACACTAGGGATCATACGCACCATGTGCCCCTAAATCACAACATGAACCATCACATATTACATGAATTATACATATGAGGAAAACAATGTCTAACATTATGACATATAATCCCTTTGCAATACAACACAGTGATACACACGACTCATAACAACACGGTGACGACATCACAATATGATTCAATTCACTCTACACCAATTTTTCATGCAATACATCAATACATCTTCACATCACATAAGGTCAAAATGTTCCAACACTCTGCAATTCACAATATCATTCCATTCACACAAAACAAGGTGATACATCACACACGGATTCCTCATTGGATCCATGAAAAGGAGAGGCAATACTCTCATCACAAGTAGTAAATTCACATGTGAATTCTTTATAGAATCCACACGAAGGAGAGGGAATACTCCCATCCCCAGCACATCAACATGATAACAAATGCGCACTAAGTGACATACACATTATGTGCGTTCACATTATCACAATTACGACATAGATCACATCACTCTTAAAACACATTACTCTTCCAATATTTATCACCATCATGAAACACCATCACCATCATGCAAAATCATCACAAATCCATCCCAGAGGTTTGAGAGCATGAACCTCCGCTCTGATACCATATGTAGTGCCCACATTTTACACACACAAATACAACAGTAAAATACCAGGATAATTTTATTTTATTTTTTTGACTTACAAAGCTTACTACACACAACACAAAATGGGCTTCAAGTACAGAACCCGACCCGTATACGACAATCACACAAAAATCATCGACTCACATATACACATGAAAATGACGTAGGCATGCTGACGCTACACTTTTCCCAATGGAAGGTTACTAGTAAAGACCCAACCACAAGAACATGGCTTCAGGAACGGTGAACCCACAACACATCATTTCCTTAAATGTATCTTTGGTTAAAGTTAACATTCTAGGGACATTACGAGCAAGGATAATTTTTCTCGTTTGTCCACCTAAATTTTCTTAAGTTTATTCCGCGGTTGAAAATACAATTCGACCTTCTCAAGTTAGCTTCTTATACTTTATATAAATTTCCATAACTGACATACATATTTGGCATAAATCAAATTGCATACAAAATACTTAATCATCTTCTATTATGTAAAAATATTCTTCTCCAACGTTTATATGATGTCTACAGTTTTACCCTTACATCTCAAACGAAAGTGACTTGATGTCCAAAATGCAATAAAAGGATTTGACAGAGATTTAGATATAGGGTAGCTTTTTACCAAAAATATTTCTCGATTCACACTATATTTATTTCCCTACCATTGTTATTATAATTTGAAAACTTATTGAATTCCTATATATACATCCTTTGTTTTCTCAAAGTTTGGTCGCACCAAAGTAACTTATATTCTTTGCAATGCATGTTAAAGTTTAATTAAGTTATAAGGACTTCAAGATAGACCAAAAAACTAATCTCCAATCTCATTTGCAGCATTATATGACTATTCAACCTAGGTCTGAACAAGAACACATATGACTATTCAACCTCATCAAAACTCATGATGATGTATTTCACTATGCTATTTTCTCTTCACTATGTTTTTGCATAGGGGAAATAGGAATAACCATGTACCAGTGAACAGGGATGAACTTCTGTTCTTATTTTCAATTCACACTAAAAATTTTAAATCCACACTATACTGCAAAATAGATACTATGAAACTGAAGCACACAATAGCAAGCAAACTCACATCACAAAATGCAAACATAGCTCTGTGCGGCCCCGTTGTTGGTGACTAATGAGAGGTCATTGTTTGACCTCCAGCCTCCTTTTCCTCCATCCTCCAATGTATGACGCTACTACCTCAGCGAAATGTGATCATGTCGCTCAACTATTTCCACATTGTGAGTATTCTTTTCTTCCCTCCCGCAATGTGAAACACTTTATTTTTCAGACGTCGGGTAACACCGAAAATGCGTCCGTAAGACAATTTTTTTATTTTCCAGACTTTTATAATGATACAAATTTTGATGACAACTCACAACCTTAAAAATGATACTTTTGACTCATACAAGAGGACTCAATTGAAAATAACTTTTTAAATGAAAATGACTTTGACAATGTGTAATGCCCACTTTTTCTAGCCTCAATTGCCTATTGAATTCTTAACCCATAGTTGTGACTTAACCCGGTTTTGACATAATTTTTGACGTTATGATATGTGGTTGGCCTTCATGGATATGTATGGTAAATTGGGGTGTGAAACGCCAATTTGACTTGATTAGTAGATTGACACTCTTTATTTGTGATTGTGGATACTAACACTTTTCTATGCGATTTGGGCCTAATTACTATATGTTGGATAATTAGCTTAGTCACATACCTTGTTTTGTAACGTAATCGTTTTGTTGATAAGGATACATGATGGCAAGGTGATATGACATTTGTATGTATTGTAATACCTAACATACGACGAACTGTGTGAGATTGTGCATTCCACGTTGATGATGGTGATATCATTAATTTACATGTTTGAATTTATTCACTTAGTGAGCAACTAGTTTACTCTTATATTGGACAGGTGCGTTTAATGTGTGCAATGAGTGTGCAAGTGACAGGTCACAGGAGAATGTGGGACTCATGCCAGCTACGCAACTTTGCACAAGCAGCCCACGGGCTAAGCCCTAGCCATGTTTATTGCTTGAGGCCTTAGCACTAGGATTATTATTTTGGGCACCATGGGTGACCCTCATTTGTAATGAAATATGTCTTGTAATTATTAATTTTGCTTAGGGTGTCTAGTTGTGTTGTAAAACTTGTTTTGGGAGTTAATAATCCCACTTTCATTTAAATTTTTGATTTTGTTTAGTGAGTCACTTAATCACAAGGGTTTAGGGTCACATGTGAGACCCTTGGGTGGTCCCCACACCCTCTACCCTTGTGCCAAAAATGCAAAACCCAAAATTAGGTTATTTTGGTCATTTTTGGGGACCCCTTTTTAGCTTGGGAGTTCCCCTAACATAAAAATGAGCCCTTGGACCCTACCTAATGAGTAGGGGGGCTTATTTTCAAGGCTAGAGGGAGTTTTCCCTCCCTTTTTACCTCTTATTTGGTCACATCCATGTAAGGGGTGTGGATTGGAGTGCTTATTAAAAGTTTCACTAATTTTGTCTTGCTAACATTTAAGGGAATTTGGGAGAAGAGGGCAAAAGGACAATTTCACCCTTTCTCTCTTTTGTTTTGGCATCTTTGACCTTGAAGAAGGAGAGGGGTGACACATGTCACCCCCTCATTTGTGAGGATGCTTGCTTGCTCCTCTTAAAACTCCCATTCATGGAAAAAGAGAGGGACGTTTTTTTGGAAACTTCTTGCTTGGATGCTTGGGTGATTTGCTTGAGTCAAGAGTGGAGAAATTTGAAGTTGGAAAGCTTTTTGGAGAGCTTTCTTTGAGGTAGGCTCTTATGTCTTATTGTTTGTGTTGTTTTCTTTTTAGTTGTTAGATTGGTTGCTTGAAATTGTTATTGTTGCATGTGGATTTTGTTTGTTGTTGCTTGTTTTACTCCCTCCATCATATGGCATGATGGAGTTTTGGAGTTGTGGGGGAAGAGAGAGGGATTTTTCCTCTCAATCCTCAAGGCTTGATGGACAAGCCTTGTAGGGTCTTATTGTTTTCCCCTCAAATGGTTGAGGTGGGGAAGTTGATTCATTTGGCTTGAATCTCCTTTCCCATTCTTGGTAAGGAAATCCCTTTGGGCTTGAAAATCCTTCCAAGAAGGACTTGGAGAAAGGGTGGAGGGATAAGGAGGGTTTTGATTAAATTTAGGAGCAATAAGGAGGATATGGAGATTTTTTGCTTTGTGTATGTAAATTGGAATATAATTAATAGGAGATCTTAATCAGACTTTCTAGGGATTATATCCCAATTTGGTTTTGGTAGATATTTCATGGGAGCTTTATATTGCCACTTCATAAACAATGGTGTCTTCAATTACATGCTATGGATGCTGTTATATTCTAGGTCGAATGTGTTCACCTTTCAGCCTGCTTTAACATTTTTCTTAAGTTTAAACATAATGTGTAAAGGTTCTGCACATTCGTCAACAATGGGCTATGGGGGAGGCTAGTATGCATCATAACCTTCTAAGAGGCAAGAAAAGATGACTAAGGTTGGGTGGTTAGTACCAAGCTTTAATATTCTGCAAGCTCTTGCAATGTTAGGATGGGCTCTACTGCATTTGGAAGTTATATTTCACAGCTGAAACAACAGATATTGTGGCACCTTCAAGTCTTTAAGACATTTTCCTCTCATATAATTGTGAAGTATTCAGACTCCTCGATACTGCAGTCTTGTATCAGAAGTTCTTTGCCTTGGACAATTTATCACTCTTGAACGCCCACGGGATACTTCTAATTGTAGCCACATGAGTAACTTCTGCAGTTGATGCCCTTGCTGAATACAATGGAATGAGAGACTTGAATGATTAAGAAACTAATGAATATGCTGATTTGTAAACTTATTTTTGTGTATCATGGTTATAACATTTAGCACAATCATACTTACTTCTAAGTTCAACCAATGAATATTCATAAATCATTTAGATCTTATGTTTATATGAATGTGATTTAAGTCTTATTTTGTTGTACTCTATGCATATTATATGGAAATATTTGCTTATTCAGCTGAATATCTTGTTAATATTTTTCTTCTTCTTTTACGGCCATACCCAAAACCGTAACCAGGCATTGTTTTCACAAATTGCCGTAACATGGCATACCAGGTTGAAGCCCCCTACCATATACCTATGAGAAAAGATGGAGATATAATACAAATAATACAAAGTAGAGCTGATTTACACATCATGGAACCAGTGCATTAGCAAGATTTTAAAATTGTCTGATTCAAGGACAAAATAAGGTAGTGGTCACAAAACCATGCTAGTCAAGATTTACAAAGAAACACCAGCATAAGTAGAAAATGGATCCCATGCCTCTTATATGGAGGATGTGAACTTGATGTATCAAAGGTAAAAACATACAACTAAATCAATGAAAATCATATAATATGGTATGTACAGGGGTTGCATGCCCCTATCTAATGAATACAGAATGCTAAAATTAGGGTTAATACTTTTAAAATGAATCCTGATGATCCTCCTGCTAGCAAGAAATAAACGTTAAATCAAAAGGCATTTTAGAAAGATAATGGCAAGGGTCGAACCCCTCCCCGTCCTCCATTCCCTGGCTCAAGGGCTGCCCCAGCCATTTGCGTGTCCATGATGTGTAGTCAGGGAGTCCTCCCCACGTTGCTGTCCCCTCCATACTGCTCCCTGGTCCCCCATGACAGTTGATTGGCGCGGCCTATCCCCCCTTCCTGAAGACTGAGTAACATGGTGCGGAGTGAATGACCCCCTGATAAAAATCCACGTTTTTTGCTCACCGATTTTCCCTTGTCCCCACCGCTCTGCTAGAGACTAGGAGCAGAGTGCTTTCGGGGTTGCACCAACAGCGATGCCGACTCTGGGTAGCAGTGCCCCTGGATCACACTATGCGAGGTGACATTTTTAATTCCATGTTCTGATGCTTACGAGAAGCAAGGAGGGGTTCCTCTCTAGTTTTGTTTACAGGTTTATCATATGTGACTTTCAGGACTTTGTCTCTTCCAAATTGCATGCTATTGGGATACCCACAAGTCCGGTTATGGCTATTTTTACATGGAATAATATGAGGAACAATTGAACTAGAATAGTGCAAAGAAGTCTAGAACAAAGTTATAAGAATCCCTAGGTTCAGTTACATCAGAATGTCCTCCCTGGAATGAAGGATGTCCTTTGGACTGATAGGGTCTAATAATCCTGGCCGATCTAGTCCTGTGAATTGCAAATGAGGACTTCCCTCCAGAGTAAAATAGTCCCTAGAGAAATTTTGGGAAGATGTGTTCATGGAGCATTCATGGCCTTTAATAAATTTACCTGCAAAGCTTATGGCAAAATGAAGATACTTCTATGCATCGGGCCAGATATAGTTCAAGATGTGTTAAGGAAAGTTAGGGATAAGACTTATGATCAAGGGCTCGAGAAACACTTCAATGTTATGGATCAAAATTGTGGTCAAAAGTCCTTTTCGAGCCAAGTGTAACTCACTTGTGAATAGCGAATCAAGTTAAGCTCAAGTGGGGGAAATTCAAGATAGGATCAAAAATATATGAAATAAATGAAGAATAAAAAGGGGGTTCGAGAGAATAAAATCTATAAATCAGGATGGACTCCTAGCTTTATAACAAGGAAGAGATTAATCTGAATAAATAAAGGTCGAGGGTGAGAAGGCCGCAAGAGGGCGACCACAATTTCACTAAATCGATTTCCACAAAGCGACCATTAAGAGAAGGTAAAGACGATAACATTCTCCAGGGGGAAATCTCTTGAAGGGGTCACGTTCAGAAGACCATTTACCCTAAATTTAAGAGGACCTTGGTCTAGTTTTCCGGTGTCCCGGAAGCTCGGGCCTTCTCCACAATGAGCAATATTCCAAATATTGATACCTAATGCCCAGAATATCCTATACATCTACCTCAATGACATTTAAGCACCGTGAACAATTAACATAACGTCAATACTCTAGCAAAAAATCATCTAAAAATGATCAGATAATCGTAGCCGGTATCAATTCTACATGACTCAGTTATACAACAATATTTATACATATTCAAGTAACATGGGTATTTTGACGACATAAACAATGATTGAAATTTGAACAATAGACATTGTTACACAGATATTTAAACCCAACCAACCGATTTAGAAAATACAACAGGGAAACAAATAGTTTACCCTAGAATCTCAGCGTATTATAGACCTGATTCTCTAAAGAATCGGACGTGACATGGAGCACTTCAATCAAATGGGTATTAGCTAACAAATTAGGCTAGAGCAATTGAATTGACATAAATTTTACGTACCTTCTCATGCCAATATGAGAAATAGCTTCACGCACAGATCCCATCGCCCAATCCGACTGATGAGCGATCTACTCCGAGAGAACTCAAAAAGGCCTTCAATTTGACAGATTAAAATGTGTAAAACCTACGAAATCTGTTAAGGTGGCATGAAAACAGCTGAATATTGTGGATCGGAAGGAATTTTTTCAAAACATATGAGGGATGTCTTCAAATGTCACGGCTTGAGTTTTGAGACGAAGGGATCGGATTTAATAAGTCTTAGTTCATTAGAGAAATGATCCATATAGCTCTTAAAATCAAACGGCCTTTGTCACGCCAGGCTGTTTCATGGGTCTAGATCCTGGATTCCTTTTGCAGAAACCGAGCCTTTTCTATATTTTTAGATTAAAAAATGGAGAACTAGGCTGGTTTATTTTACATGTGGGCCCTCTCGTACAGAGTGTGGTGTTATAACTGAGGCCCAGTTGTAATGACGATAGATATCTTTTGGTCGGCACAAGTCTTAACGGTCAAAATTACCCTGGTTGCAGATCTGACAACTATGAACAACGTTACCAATCGGTATTCAATAAATACAAATTCATTGTTAAGAATCAAAAAGCACTAAGCTATATGATCGCATATCGATGAAGTGAGTGGCATAAACTGATATCTGAACACTGTCGCTGGTGGATCGTGGCGTGCGCTATATATTTTACGATTTAGATTTGTAACACCTCGTTCTGAAATAATTCACCCAAAATATGCTACTTTGGAATAAGTATATCTGTGTGCTTGGATAGCAAAGCAACAAATGATATGCATCCCATAACCTATCGACCATTTGTTAGCATTTAGAAGGTCTACCACCTTTATGCAAATCTTCACCCCTATTGGCACCAAAGAATGCATAATATATTCCAACAAACCAGTGTCTTAGAAATCGACCATAGGATAAGATTGATTTTTATTGACATACAATTTTTTTAAGTTGTGGAAACAATTCCTTCAACACCATCGAGTTTCACCGAAGCCTACATCACCAAGCATTGTCGGTGGTCACAGCGAATCGTCGCTAACTTGAAACTTATTAGCTAAAGACGGAGAATCATAGAGTTGTCATCTTATTACTCAATGTAATGTCAGGCTATGTCTTTTGTCTTCTCATGAATATTCAACCTAATAGTATTTATTACCATCATTATCAATGTGAAAGCCCACGAGCAGAATATACATAGTTCTCGAATCTGCAATATTCATATCTTAATTCATTTAGAATTTCCATTCACAGGGATTTTGCTAATATGCCTCGTTATAATTATTGAAAAACCCATTACATTGTCGATGTATTTATTTTTTTGATCTAATAGGATCTATATATTAAGATTTAGACCGTCATAGGAAAATAATACAAGATTATTCACACAAGATAATGGTGGTTCTCTAATATTTTCACCCCAAAATCATTACGATATCATATACTAGGCAGAGGAAGCCATAAGAACGAGGGAGAGTACAAAGCATCATAAAACCACTAAAGATAGAACTAAAAAATCTCGTCATTCTCCTATATTCGTGAGTTAGTCCTACAGGGGGCTAGGTCTTCACATACAATGTCATACCAAAACCAAATGTGATATTATCTTTGTTAGACTCCAGCACATCCCAACCTAAGTCGAGCTAGTTTTACTTCGTCAGTGTAACTTCAGCAGGGACCTAAGAGGGCGAGATGGCTAAAGCCATCATTGGAAATTTACCTTTCAGGCAGATATCGGGATGCTCCAGTCATTATGGGTGTGCGGCTAGGGGGTAGTCAGCAAGCCCCAATAGAGCTGACTGGGTGAACATTAATATGCCTAACATAGTCTTGGTGGCGAGTTCTTAATGACAAAACTTAAGTAGAAGGATCCATATATATGTAGGTCTTGTTTAGCCTCATCAGGGGACCGACGAGCATGGCAAGAGACAGATACGATGCTACAGGCCGAGCTAATCTGGTCTATCTACCACACTCTTTGACTGCCTGCTAACACTGCCGTGTGGCGGGGTTTATTCTGAATTCCATAGGACACAGTGAGCATTTGGGATGGAGTAGTTCTCTAGCAACATTGCAAGGGGTGTCGCCCCAGTGGCACAGAAGTGCTTGTGTAGACACAAAATCACACACTTTGGGTAATTATCTAGTCCCGATTACATACTATTATTCATATGATTCCTAAGTAAGAAAAGTACTAATTAACCCATGTCTTTTATCACCTTTCTGTCTTTTGTTGCTCATTTCATTCTTACACCTTTATTTGCTCAGTCTACCTTATTATACTTCAGCTTTTATCATCCTGGACACCAGCGCCCAACTAGGACGCCAGCGCTAGGGGCCCTCATCCCCTCTGGGCGCCTCAGATCCCTTTGTACTTTACTCACACTTTAAGGGTCTTTTCTAGTCGTTTGAGCATCTTATCTTTTTGGTAGTCAAGCAAAGGAATCATATCTTCAGGGTTAATTACAAAATTCAAGTAAAGGAATCACATAAATATAAGCTTTTGTGATCATAATAAGGGAGAAAGCACTAAGCATTAGCTATCACCACTTAAGGTTACATCCATCAAGCATCTAAGAGCGCCATTGCATTCATCTAGCTCCATCACAAAGGACACAAGGGCTGGTTATTCTACATACACTTCATAGGAGGGAAGTTCATTCTATTCCATGCACACATCTATTACATTTCTTTACATCTAGCTTACTTGCTCGCTATCAAGTGTGACACGTACAAGAGCCACCTAGGGCACGATTCCACACACACACACAGAACTACATTGGGTCTGAGATGTAGTGTAACGCTCAGTCGTAAGTTCACCATTGTGACAGCTGAGGACAGTCTGAACCCTCATTCTACATCTTTCTTTTTTAGGATTTGATGTCTATTTGAGGGTTTTGTAGGTTCATATTTCATTGCAGGTTTCCAACCACTTTGGAAATTATTGTGTGACTTCATAACAACCAAATGAGAACAATAAAAAATAACTAGCAACCACTCACGAGGAGGTTTCCTAAACATTTTCTACAAACCCAAATGCCCAGAAACAGACCTAGGGCTAGGGCACCCATGGGTGCGCTTGTCCTTCTTTAGGCGCCACAGTCCAACCTATTTCTCTAGATCTATGTATTTTTCTGGGTCTCTGTGTGACAGGCTACTACTACTCTGTTCACCTAGTCAATACTTCGACACTACAGTTTAGAATTAATTATAAATCAATGAAGTACCTTCGTCTCCTCCTAGTAACTAGGGTTTCATAATTTATTTCTTAGTTTGCTTGAGTATCATTTCTGTACTTAATTGAATATTAATTTTAGTGCTACAATACCATTAGATTAGGCTTGAATCCACATTTAGCTTAATCATTTTGGTGAACCCGCATTCGAATACTTTTGGATCCTTTTTGGCTTTTTCTTCCATCATGGCTCATAAGGTCTGTCAATTCTCTTTGCTTCAATTACTTCAAATGCACCCATCTTGTAAAGATGTTCTCCACATAACCCTAGACATTATGTATCTACCTATCAACATGTTGCCTACTCAAGTTAATTCTATATTTGATCGTATTTCTGATGACTCTCTTGGTTCCAATTCCAATCAATCTATTTTCAAATCCATTCAAGATCTTCATTCATTATTTCAAGTTAAATTTCAAGCTATGGAATCCACAATTACATCTCTTAAATCTAAAATCCAACATCTTAAGGACACTTCCCAAGCTCATGTTTTTTCTCCTTCTACATCTCATCTTCATTCTATGTCTTCTACATGTGCTCATATTAGTGAACCTCAAATCTTGTCACTCCCTGCACCTCTCAAGTTTGCACTCAATGCTAAGCAACAAGATATTCTTTCGCAACTCATAACTCATCAATTAATCAACTTGCCATCTACTCATTTCTATCCTCCTTATCAACTTACAAAATATCAAGGTCATCCATATTGCAATTATCATTGAATCAATGGACATAATGACAATGATTGTTATGCTTTACAAAAAAGAATCAAGCATCTTGAGCGTCAAGGTTTTATCTCATTCAGTACACAAAATGTTGTTACATGCCCATCTCCAAATGTTACATCTCAATGGGTTCCTAAATCTGATTCGTCTATGTCTAATGAACATCGTTTCATCACTTCTAATGTTCTTCTTCTACCACTGAAATTCCAGCAACCGCCTAAGTCAAACCACCTCTCAAAATCAGTCTCACTCCCCCTCCTCTCAAGACATCTATGGCACCTATTAATTCAATCTAAGTAACCTCCTTTAAAAATCAATTTCACCTCCTCCTATCAAGTCTTCTACATCTACATAATCCCACATAAGCTCCAACCAATCACTTTTGTCAAAGCAACTACTTCTTCTACTATTGGTCAAGACACATTTCAAATTGCCACCACCATCACATGGTCCTAATGTTGCTTCTACCTACCATTGTGTTGGATCTCTCTCTTATCATGACACAAAAAAATGCTCTCCCATAATGGTATGGCATCTCTCACGTCGTTGCATAGATCTCCATCATAATAGTACACTTGGAGGGCATCACGCTTACTTATCCCCCCTCTAGCATCAACAAGTGATTTATTTTCCCATCACTTCACATCTAGTCTATCACATACATCATATACATTTTTCTACATGAGTATCATCATTTCTCGATGACACACTTGTGTTATGGTTCACACTTGACTGTTGAGGGCATACTATACACATAAACCTCACACACTACACATTCTCACTCACTTGACCATATCATGCATTTTACACTAGACACATTGACCACATATATCCTTAGCATTTCTTAGTCACACTACGCTCACTACATCTACATATAGTGCACACATATCATTAGGACACCTCTTCTCTAGCAACATCTACTACTATACTTTGCATCTTATTCATTATACACATTAGACACTCAATGTGTTCATCACTACATCTCTCTCACATATACTATCTACATGATACGATCATTACACCTACATGATATTGAACTCTTACATTTTGTGGTCCCTATGACGCACTCTAGTTTTGTCCATACTGATTGTTGAGGGTATACATTTCAAATGGACCTCACCACACTCACGCGTTTAATCAAACTCAATCCTTCACTTGTGTGTTTACACTCTACACTTTGCGCTTTATGATCACATCTTTCTCTACACACACATTCAAACCATTTCCTGATGAAGCACTCTTGTTTATGGTTCATTCTTAACTGCTGAGGGGGAATAAATAAATGGACCTCATTGCATCCATACACATCTGTTTAGGGGCACATGTGGCTCCTATCATTCACACCACATTCCATTCCATCTCATCCACAACATACAACATATCTTGGTTGCATTTACTCTTGTTTACTTCTGCTTATATGTTCACTTTATTACAATCGCTAGATAGATATCTTATATGTCATTATATTTATCATACACACATACACGCATTCACTTGCCTTTCTAGTTGTGATAGTAGACTATACATATCTATTACACGCAGTAAGTATGTTTGGCACAACACCTCATACCAGTCCCACATTGGCTCCTGGGGGCATTCACTTTCATACACTATAGGTGATATTGTTTAATTTTTTATAGCACACTAATTTATCGGATTATACACATGTTGACATACTTTTTATCTTTTTAACATGCTAACGGGTGCTTCATGTGCAACATTTGTCTATGCAGGTATATTTTCTTCCATGGTTGTCTATTACATTATTACTTGTCATTGTTTGCTCATTGTTTGCGGGTTTTGCCTGTTGTCTTGTGTGCACACTTTTCTACTTGCAGCCACTATGGCCTTGATTGTCTTGCGACATCATGAGTGGTGTCTCATGTTTGCAACCTTCTTTTCATGGTCTACAATGTCGTATTACGTGTTTACATTGTCTTCTTGCATCTTAGATTACAAATTGTCTTCATATTTGCTAGCTTACATTTTACATGCATGTTTTCTTGTACTAAAAATTGTCTCACAACCACTTTGTTTGCATGTGTGCCTTGGTTTCTACCAAGCACATTCCCTCCCCCCTGCAAGGCATAATTTCAACACAATGGTCAGTCCTCTTTTGAGTCGCATACTCCTTTAAGCGACGTCGCATGCACCTTAAACGAGTGGGGGCATCATTTGGGTGAATTATTCACCCCATAATACATTATACACAACACATCACGATACCAGTACAACATAGTTTTTAGTTTCGGAAAGGGATCAAAATCAAACTTGGGTCCTTAGCATAGCGATGTTCTTCCTAGATGCCTATAACTAGGGGGAAATTACACAGTGATTGCTAGTTCAACACAGCCTATAGAACTCCACACATAGGATTTTACAAGGCATATAGTCCTTATCAATTTCATTGATTTTGTACACCATCTATAGTGGTGTCCTACATTGTGGGAAGCATTTAAAGGTTTGTGGACGAAACCATACTTTTCTCCCTACACTTCTTCCATGACTTGGCGTGAGATATCCCCAAAAACTCACGGTTGGTGCAACTAGCATGAGATCATCCAAAAAACTCATTCATCTACAACATATCTCAAGGATCCTCTCTCCACTCTTTTCCTTATCACGAATTAGGTGCACATGTTCCTTTTTCAATTTTTCATTTTTGGCACTTTTTACATAGTTTTTATACATAGACATGTGTATTTGAATACTTATTCACTTCTTCTCTTTTGACAGGTCCGTCCGTATGGGAAGCAGTAGTCAACATCATTCACAAAACCACAACACAACAACATCGACATCAGCAACAGGTACATCATGACATCTACACATGCGTTTCTGCCCTAGGATCATTTTCATCACCACTTTTTGCACTTTTTCCTCCTTAGCATCCATGCTTCACATTTTTATCACTCCACACTTTGTCTGGTGCCTCAACACACTTTCATCATCAATATACATGATTATCAGGTACACATCTCTATCTACTTTATGTTACTCAAGCTTTCCACTCACCAACATAAAGTGGGGGCATATGTAGACACAAAATCATGCAATTTGGGTAATAATCTGATCGTGGTTGCATATTATTATTCATATGATTCCTAAGTAAGAAAATTACTAACTAATCCATGTATTTGACCACCTTTCTTTGCTTTTTGTTACCCCTTTTGGTCTTACACCCTTACTTAGTCTACCTTTTTATACTCCAAATTTTATCATCCTGGACACCAACGCCCAATTAGGACGCCAATGTCAGTTGCCCCCGGCCCCTTTATACTTTACTCATACTTTTTGGGTCCTTTCTAGTTGTTTGAGCATCTTATATTTTTACTAGTTGGCCTTTTCAGGGTTGATTACGAAATTCAAGCAAGGGAATAATATAAATATAAAGTTATGTGATCATAATAAAGGACCAAGCACTAAGCATTATCTATCACTACTTAAGCTTGCATCCATCAAGCATTTAAGAGCTCCATTGCATCCATCTAGCGCCATCACAAGGGACACAAGGGCTATTTATTCTACATAAACTTCATAAGAGGGACATTCATTCTATTCCATGTACACATATATTGCATTTCTTTACATCTAGATTACTTGCTCGTTATCAAGTGCGACACGCACGAGAACCACCTGTGACATGATTCCGCACACACACACATAGAACTATATTAGGTTTGAGATGTAGTGCATCGCTTAGTCATAATTTCACCATTGTGATAGCTGAGGACAGTATGAACCCTCATTTTTCATCGTTCTTTCTTTTAGGATTTGAGGGTTTTGCAAGTCAATACTTTAGTATAGATTTCCAGTGACTTCAGTGACATTGTGCAACCCGATAACAACCAAAGGGGAATAAAAATGAAGAACTAGTGACCACTCAGAGGAGGTATTCTGAGCATTTCCACAGACCTAGGTTCCTAGAAACAGGCCTAGGGCACCCTCAAGTGCCCATGTCCCTCTTTAGGCACCCCATTCTAACTTGTTCTTCCATATCTGCATTTTTTTGAGCTTCGGTGTGACGATCAGTACTTCATATTTTCTAATTTTTCAGCTCTGCACACCTCTGGGATTTTTGTGAATTAGCTAAGTCATTTTACCTCTTCTTTGTACTTACAGTTTCATATAGTTTGGCTTAGTTTGCTTGGGTTAATTTATCTACTTAATTATATATTCATTTACTGATACAATAACAACTAGATTAGTCATATATTTCAACATTTCACTTAATCATCATCCTAGATCAAGGGACACTTTTTCAATCACACACACACACACAATAACTATGTATAGAGTTTGAGATGTAGTGCAACGCTCGGTGCCAATAAAATTAGGGTGAATATTGAGGTCAGTTTGACTCAAGCATTTGTATTATCTTATTCATCTAATGCGTGTTTGAGTAATATGCATGTATATAGGGTTTATTTTGCAAGTTACATGCACGACACAAAAAATCGAATGCGAGACATAACGAACAAGGAGAAACACTAAGTTACACAGAAATAATCATATTCTGAACACTTTCGTAGACAACAGTTCCTAGAACAGACACTAGTGCTAGGGCATCCATGTCCCCTTCTAGGAAATCTTGTCCTTAAGCTCGTCACATTCCATAATTAGACATAAAGCTAATATAATCCAAAATATACCTTTCTAGGTCATTCATTGTCTCAAAATCATTCTAGACCTACGGTGGAAAGATAAGTCATTCTCTAAACCCTATCTATCACTCTTGCTTGCATTTCATTTGCATTATCTTGTTTGAATATTGTTATATCTATTTAATCAACAATTTCCTTATCTTAGATTTAATTTTACGAAATCACCAACAAGTTTTCTACCTCTTGGAAGTGCTACTAGGTCCCATGACCTATTATTTTCTAAGGCATCCATCTCCTCCTACATTGAATTTTTCCATTTGGCACTATCCACATCTTCCAATGCTTCCTGATAACAACTAGGTTCCCCGTCATTAGAAATCAAAGAAATGGAAATATTGGGATTGTACTTAGTAGGATGATTCCTAACTCATGTATATCTCCAAACTAGTTGTGGAGGTGTTTCCTCATGCTGTTGTGACCTCCATACTGATTTCTGAGGTGTTTCTTCATGTTATTGTGAATCTTCAACATCGAAATATTGTTGATTTTATTCTTTTTCAATATCTAAAGATGGCTAGATTCCAACCTTCACATGTTGATGTTGAAGTTCATGTTCTTCTTTTATTTCAACATTTTATTTTAGGAGAGGAGATTCATCAAACTCTGTCTCTTCTAATGATGATTTTTTGGGTAGTAGGATCCCATACTTTGTATCCCTTAACACCATTTACTTCACCATACCCAACAAAGATGTAATTCTTGGATCTTGGGTCTAACTTTGAACACTGATTTTTATTAGTAAGAGAATAAACATTACAACCAAAAAAATCAAGTTTGAATAATCACTTAGATAACATGTCCATACATCTTCAAGAATCGTGTTATCTATTTCAATTTATGGTGATCGATTTATTAGATAACACACATTACATACTTATTCTACCCATAAGCGATGATCCAAATTTGCATTGTTGAGGATGCTTCTTGCTCTCTTTAAAAGATTCATATTCATGTGTTCAGAAACCACGTTTTATTATGGAGTATAGCTGGTGGTTTTATTCCTTTCAATCATAGCTTCCTTTCAATAGTTTTGAAACTCCAAGGACGTGAACTTTCCTCCGTTTTTTATTCTTAAACATTTGATAAATCTATCAGTGCACTTTTCAAACAAATCTCTAAATTTCTTACATGTACTGAAAACATCATATTTTCTTTAAGGAAATAGACCCATACTTTCCTGGAGTAATCACATATAAAAGTAACAAAATACAATTTTTCTCCATGTGAAATTAAAGGTGTTGAACCCCAAAGATCAGTATGAATATAATCAGGAATACCTTTACCTACATGGCTTCCATCTTTAAAAAAAATCTACATAGTTTCCCAAAAACATGGTTCTTGTAGAAATTTAAGTCTAGAAAAATTAAATCAAGTAACTCATGATTCTTCCATACCTTTAATCCTTTCTTGCTCATGTGCCCCAAACGTAAATGTCATAAACTAGTAGAATCTTATGTTGTTTAAGATACCACAACTACTTGACTGATATATGTACTCCCTTGTAATATGTAAAGGTTCCCTACCCTTAGAACCTTCATTACAACTAAGGCACCCTTAGACACCTTTAGAGCTCCACCTTGACCTATGAACTTATAACTGTTGGAGTCTAATTCACTCGAGGAAATTGAAATTCTTTGTAGTTATGGTACATGTCTTACTTTTGTTAGAGTCCTTACTATACCATCAAATATTTGTATCTTGATGCTACCAATTGCTTCGATCTTACAAGAGACACGCCAATGGGGCTTGGGTGGATCAGTTAAGACAGATGATTTTGTCTAGATCCACCTAGGTTCAAATCCCACTAGGCACGATCCCCTAAGGGTGGTTTACTAGTGGTGGTGGATGTTGCATCACCGGTAGGTTGCGGCAGTTATCGGTGATGACACGTGTTGCATTATCGATGGAAGAGGCTCATGGATTCGGTTGGAGGTTCTCGATGGTGGCGGAATTTTCATCATTGGCATTGGTGTTGGTGGCTCTAAAAAACAATGGTGGTGGAAAAAATTACATCGTTGGTGCGGGCTCAGTGGTCGCAGTTTGTGCTGGTTTAAATTGTAATATCTTGTCTCTGGACGTTGTTGTTGGGTGGGGCCCCACCAACCCTTCAGTTCATAGCTCCGGTCAAAGAGCGTTTAATAATTATAAAAATATTACAAAAAACATTATTTCCCGAAAGAATGGAACTACCATCAAGGGTTTTTTAAGATAAAAACAAACCTCTATGTGGATACATGTGATGTTTAGCACCAGAATCCAACAACCATTCATGGTGATAAGAGGAAACATTATAAACAGATAAAATTTCATCTGGCATACCTTCACTTGATTTGGTTCCTTGGTGATATTTACCTTCTTTTCTGATTATTTCCTCTTCCAACAATCCTTCTTAAGATTCCCTTCTTTTCCGCAATGTTATCACATTGCGTTACTCTTCCCACCTTGTGACTTAGATCTAGATGTACCTCTGGAGCTTTGACCTCTTTCTTTAGATTTGCCTCTAGTAAACATGGCTTCAGGTGTAGTGGTCTCTCCACTAGATTTTCTTCTCATCTCGTCAACCAACAATGCTCTCACAAAAGAATCATATTAAAAGTCATCAGTAGCACTAAAACTTATAGAAGTTATTATATGATCCCAATAATTTGATAAAGTACATAACAAGGACATTGCCTTGTCTTCATCCTCCAATTTCACACCAATACTAGTTGACTAGCATAACAAAGTATTGAAAATATTTAAATGATCAAAAAATTCAAACCTTCTTTTATCTGTCATGTATATATCCACCTCTTCAGGTAATTGTGATTTGTTATAGATTTTATCACGTAAATATTTTCTAATCTAGTCCATAAGCCTATCATTGTCTTTTCTCTAGCTATGTTGAAGAGAACCTCATCTGCTAAACACAATTATATTAAACTGAGAGATTTTGTATCTAGTTTTCTTAGTCATCGTCATACATCCCTACAGGTTTCTTTACCTTTCCATCCAGGGCTTTATGTAGCCCCTGTTGCACTCATACAAAACTTGTTTTGAGTTTCTAAAGCTCAAATTTGATCTTTCTATTAAAGTTCTCCACCTCAAACTTTTCATTTAAAACTTTCTCCATTTGATATAATAGAAACACCAAATACAAAGAAGTTGTTCCAAATATAGAAAACGTCACTCTAGTACCACTTGTTAAGAAACCATGGACTTTGTAGCAATGAATAACCATAAATTTGAATAACAAAACAATAGTATACAGAGACATATAACAGAACTATAGATAATACCAAACATGCAAGAGATGAACACCATATTTACATGGTAAAACCCTAGTTGAGTGCTTAGGGAAACATACATAGTGCAAAATCAAGATTTTATTAACTCAAGATTAATAGATTACATCCAAACTCATTATGAGCTAGTTTGGCTCTCCACAAAGATAAATACACCTAACTGGTGAAGTACAGTTAGGATTCTTCCTCCTAAAAATAGAGTGGAAAAATGCCATTAGGATTTTCCTTCCTAAAAGTAGAATTCAATTGAATTTGTATTTCTAGAAATAAGGGATTGACTCCATTTTTTCTTCAGAGGCTTTGCCCCCAAACCCTCGTTAAGGGGGGGCCTATGAAATTAGTTGGGGGGAAAGGCCCTCCTACACCCCCTTTGGGAAGTGAGCTACAAATTGTGCCACAAAGGGATCCAACATTTAACTTTGTTGTCACATATCTAACAATTGACATCCTCACAAAGTATTGACACTATTTCACCATTGAATATAATCAATATGCATACATTTTGATCACTTCAACTTTGTTATCATACTCCCAATTTATGTTAACATAGGATCGTTGAATAAGGTATGGATATCCACCAAAGAATTATGAAGAATGAACATTTTTCATATTTTTAGTTGCAATTTCCCTTGTAGATATTTATGCAAAATGTGGAAGCATGCACAAGGCATGTAAAATATTTAATAAAATTTCATGGACATCCATCACAACATAACAAAAGTCAATTTTTGTTAGATATAGTTGCAAGTGCCAAAGTAAACATGTATGAACAATGTGGAAGCATATACAAGGCACATCAAATATTTGGAAAAACCTCAAAGAAATGTGGTCTCATGGAATGCCACGATTGTAGGATATGCAAAAAACAAGTTTTGGGAGGATGTAAACAAACTCTATGAAGTAATGGAATTATCTGGAATATACCCTGATCATGTAAGCTTTGAATTTTTATTTTATTAGCATGCAACCATACAAGTTTGTTGGATGAAAATTGTAAATACTTCAATGACATGAGTGTTGTTTATACCAATATGCTTAAAATTGATCATTATGTTTACATTGTTAACATTCTTAGCCGAGTTGGATATCTTCACAAAACTCTAAACTTTATCATCAACATGTTTATCATACCTACAATGGTTGTGTGAATGTCTTTACTTGGTTTTTGTGGAACATAAAATAATATGGAGTTACAATTATTTACAACAATTATTTTTTACCTGGATCATAAAAATACAATGTATCTTCTTATGTGAGATATCCATGCATAAGTGCACAGGTTTGGTGAGGTTCAAATAGTAAGGATGTTGATGAAGGATAGAGGAATTAAAAATGTACCTTGATGCAGTTAGATTAGTAGGCATAAAATGGGTCATGTTTCTTGTGTAGTATAAAGTTCACACCCTGAAACACATGATATCCATGCAAAGTTGGGGAATTTTTATGTAAAGATGAAGGAAGATCTACATGTTTTTTAGATTAAACAATGTACTCATTGATGTAGACAAGGATGGAAAATAAGTATTTCTGCCACCACTATGAGAAATTGGAACTTGCATCTCGATTGTTAACCAGAAAACATGAATGTAAATATTTAATGATAATAACCTAAAAACTTTTGTGAAGATACCTAGGATCATTTTATTGATTGGTTGTGGGGGGTTGATTCCCCTTATGTTCCGATCTATCCTATGTATATTTTATCAACATTATTTAAAGTTATCAAATTTATGGTGACCCTTACAATATGAGTTGAAATTTATTCTTATTATACCATGTTTTTCTATTCTAAAATTGTATTTTTTATTTTTAATGTGTTTACAATTTTTTTTGTTGTATTAATTTAACGCTTATAGTATGACAACATACATGATAATGTAAATGGAGATATTTATTTAACATTAAAGTCTAAAACAATATTTATGTAAATTTTTAGGACAATGAATATTTGTACACATGTTTTTTCTTCTAATTTGTTGAGCAACGCTAAAGATTCAATTTTGTAAATATTGATCTAGCATTTTTTCTTCTACAACTTGTTCAATTTTTTTGATTGGTTGTATAACGGGTATTAATGTCTCCTATGTTTCGATCTATCCAATGTAAATTTTATTAGTAATATGTAAAGTAATTGAAATTTGTTAAAATCTCATGAGTGCATCAATGATATACTTACATGTCTCTCCTTAATTTATATTTGAGCACTACAATAATGTGTCCAAACCTTTGCATGTGTCTGCAAGAAAGAATGAAGAGAGGCATTTGCATTCAAAATCCCTTCCTCCCCATCTCCAAAACATGTAACTATATGAATATGATAATATTTCATTCTCTTCAGCTTTTTTAGGCAGAGTTGTGTTTCCCAAATGATGTTGAGGATCAGTTTTCTAAGGAGATGTGTATTTTCTCACTGTTAGGCATATTTATAAGCAAGATAACGTCTAAGTTCTAATGTAAGGAATGAAGTCCCATTAGTGAATAATGTTATTTCATTATTTTAAAAAAATCATGGAATTGCTTCTACAACTCTAGAATTCCTCATTCATTCACAAATTTAACACAAAGTGGTTTGTAAGATTGATTTGTAATCACATATAATTTACAAAATACTACGATCCTTATGTCAATGGTGGTGACACCCAAATAGAAGTGGCCCTTTAATTATCATAATATTTGATCACTAGTGTGATGTGTATGTTTACATGCTTAGTCTTCTCATCTCCTCTAATTACATACATTAATACCCTAGGTTTGATATGCCTTATTAGTGCGTCTTAGAATTACTTTTCATTCCACTAAACAAAATGAAATTTCATCTAAATTCCCTTATTTGTAATGAACAGTGTTGGAACCACAATAGAATGAGAGGGGGGGGTGACTAAGTCCTATAAAAATTCATTTTATTTTCCATACATTATTCATTAGCATTCATTCAACCATCAACCATATTTGTGTTTACTTAATCATATTAACAACCATTCACAAGATCAAGAGCAAGAGAGTACACAAGAACACCAAATATATGTGGGACACCCTCAAGGGGAAGAAAACTGACTGAAACTTTGTTGATATTACACACAACAAATAAATTTAGTGAAGCACAAACCCCACAAGGAGCACCAAGCCCTAATTTCATGAGACACAAACCCCACAAGGAGCACCAATCCTTAATTTAGTGAAGCACCCACTCCACAAGGAGGATACAACCCCCTAGGATGACCAAGAACCAACTCAGCCACTAGAATATGTTTTACTCTGTATTTTTTGTTGCCACATCTGATGGAGATCACTTATTCAACTCACAAACCCTAGGTCTTCAATCTTGCTCTATCTTCTTCCTTCTCACATTTTCTTACTTCTAATCTCTTGCACGCATGCTCTAAATAATTACTCAACAGGTCATGCATCTAATATGCTCTCAAATTTTTCCTTCATACCTGCAATTAACTCTTCTCTAGGTCGCATTACTCCCCCATGCAAGATGAGCTCACCAAATGATCCAAAACATCACTTTTATATGCAATTATTTCTTATAACCCAAAGGAAACCGGTCCCTCATGATAAATTCAACCCATTCATCATTAAAAACATCTCATAAATTTTCCACAACAAGTACAAGTGACCCAAGTAGGTCAGCCTAGCAAAAACCCTTCATTTCATGATCCAAAAATTACTAAAACACATGCATTGGGATGCCAAAATTCTCCTCATTCCAAAACCATGATTGGTCAAACTCCCATATTCATAAAACATGAGTAATTAAAAATTTAAAAATTATCCATAGTATCAATTTTTGTTAACCAATTTGATTGTTTCATTTAATGGGCCTAGTTCCCTTTACAAATCTCAAAGCAGTTGTTTCCTACACCCTGAAAACTTCATATGATCACCAAATCATTTGTACTAAAAAACATGTCATGTGACCACTAAAAATAAATTTAATAACATTTAGAACACTTCTAAGAAAGTTGTAAGTCATGAAACATCCTTCACTTCAAACAACAACATTTCCCTTTACCATATCATACTGTCGAAAAATATGTATCCAAATGTTAGCTCATAAAATCATTTATAAATACATTCAAGACCTCCAAATGGATTTATTTTATGCAAAATTCATCCCTCTTCACATTATAGGTTATATGAATAATCATCCAATCCATATCATACTTTAAATAACATCAAACTTGCACAAAAACAAATGTTGTCTTGAACTGCCAAAAATCTTCTTGCTCAAAGAATGCCCTGGAAACCCCTATCACATCACCTCATCATGAGGAAAAATATATATCACTCAAAATATCTCTTAAACTAATTTCCAACACAAATTTAATCACCTCAAAATTCCACATTTAGCTCAGGTTATGGCCAAAACACTGGACTCTGCTATTTGAGACCCCAAAACTAACCTTTGACCAGTCAACCTGTTTGGACCTCAAAACATCATGAACATGTCATGAAAACTCTATTTATAAAAATAAAAATTCACATACATCATGCACCATCAATTTTTCATGCTACTCCTTTGGACCATCTTGTCCTAAAACCTTCTACTCCAGAAACTGTTGTTTTTAGGTAGGGCCCACTCATCACCATGACCTAAACCATACATTTATGGAAATAATGAGGATTCCTCTATATCATCCAATCATTAAATTTCCACTTTCAATCAAAATTGGGTCAATATACTTCACCTTTTGCAAACTTCTCCTAGCTAAGGTTTAATTAGGGTTTTTGACCTCTTTATCTTCTTAACATTCGTTCATAAAAACATGACGATCAACTGACTTGATTTTTTTTAAACCTTTGATACTCACCTTAGAATAATCCTTCAAATCCACAAGGTCCCATGAAAAGTACATTGTTTATAACGAACATCTAAAGTTGCATTTCAAGTTGGATTTTCACTTGTTCTTGACCATGTCTTACCAAAACAAACATAACTTGCAAAATACACATCATGGTCACCTAAAAGTTTTCTGAGAGAACTATGATACATCACAATAACATATCCAATCATCATAATGCCTATAAAATACCTCAATCTCTCCATCCAATCTCACTTTCATAGCTACACCTTAGGGATTCTCGCTATAAAAGCTAGTATCAACTGAAGTAGTGCAATAACTGAACATGAAACCACTAAAAATGATCCAAACATACCTCATATGCCATGATATACCTGATTACATGCTTCCATGAGATCAAATAGTGTCAATCCACTCTGTCACACCTCCAAGTTGTTATACCTTCTCCCAATGAGCACTTGTAATCAAGTAAAACACCTACACTTGCATTATACCACTGGTGTGAGTGCGCAAGAACCCTCAAATCATGTTTTTCCAACATGTCAACATGCTTCAAAAATAATCAAAAAGTTCATATTGCCAAACTATACCTCTTAGGCACTTATATAGGCTTGCTAGGGCAAGCACACATCATTAAATCCTACTGTAGCAGCTCAAACACATTTGAACCAGTATGTAAGCATCATAAAAAATATCATGACATCATCATACAACATTCACTTTGTCATTAACAAAGTTTTACATCAATGAAAACACCTATTAGGACACCATGTCAACAATCTCCCCCTTTGTCATTGATGGAAAACACCCTAAACTTCTCCCCCTTTTTATATTAATGACAAAGGCATACCTGTAGCTCACCTTCTTCACCATCTTCAGCTTCATAACAGCATGATTTGGTTAGAAACATCAACCAAAGGTCTCATCTTAGCTCAAATTCTTGATTTTGCACAAAAATTGATTCTTAGCCCGATTTGAAGCATGTAAGCATCATGCTTCCCCTCGAATGAGCACTTCAACATCTGGAAAACATCAATAAGGCATGAAAGAACCAAAATCATACCTTGTTAGGAGCTACAACATCATTCTTCATCTTCTAGGCATGCAAAAATAATCTATTTCCTCCTTATCCATGTTTAAGTATTCATGGAAACATTGTAGCTGAGCATATAACTGATCCATAACAATCATGAACATGCCAACAATGTTATTATGGGCCTATACACTCATCACACCTTCTTTCATGAGTCTATTCCATCTTGTCTAGGCCAAATACAAGATCTTCTTGATGCATATTCTTACTCATCATGTTGTCTCAAGAACACATGTCCCTAAATAGACTTTTTAGAGCATTTTCAACCAATTTCAATAAGCAACCATAGGTCAACCATGGTTTGACTCAAGCAACTATTAATCCCCCTGGAAAAGATGCCTTAAATACTAGCTCAAGAGCACAAATTAGAGTTACTAGCCTAGATATCATGCCTTAAATTTTCAACTCTAAAACTTTTACCAGTCGCTAAGTAACTTTTTCAGTCTTCTACAGTCAATTTTGTCTGAGATCACTTATTAAGCATAAAATTTTGCCAATACAATGAGTAACAAATCAATATATACCTTCATTTCCTTGTGAAACACAATGTCTCCTTCTAGAGGATTTCTCCTAAGATACCCCTTACTGATTTGAGTTGTACCCTACTTCTTGCACCTACATGCCTATAGGATTCATTCTTTGGAGCTATAATGAGCATATACTTCATGGATCATTCACTAGACATCTCTATGTTCATTCCGAGGCAACAATCATTTCTAGGCCTTACAATTATCCTAGATAAGATCTTAACATGTCATAAGAGAGAATGATACATACCTTTCTCATACATTGTCATTATACATTTGACAAAGCTTCTACAAGCCTCTAAGTTCTTCTAGTTTTGTTAGTCAATAGTTTTCCTTTATTTCCTTGATGTTCTGCCTTTTAGATGCAAAGACGCATATTTCTTACCTTGATCATACAAAAATTGTTGTCAATGTAATACTTCATTAGGTCACCTTAAAACTACATAAAGACCTTTACAATTGATGATATATCTCCATTTACAAACACATAGTCACAGAGTGCAACAATTTGACTTTGTTGAGCACAGTTATGTCACAAATCCATCTATGAAAACTGCATTTTCATGAATCTTGACCTTTTGGAGGAAAATATACACTTACCTCATATTGTGCCTTATACCTCATAACTTTGTACTTTTACCTAGATCAAGGAGACCTTACAAAGACCATCACAGTCACCTCTACCACCTGTAGGTGGTCATTCTTCAATCTGAGACTCTTTTCATACAATAAATTTCAAGAGCAACACTATTAGCACCTTGTCCATTTAAAATTAAGCTTATACACACTATATTCATCTCTAAAAGCATGATATAGAGACCTTCAATATGTATGCATGCCCCTAATTATGCCCTCAAATCACTTTCTCTTCTATCACTTGCAGCATTTGTATCTTTCATTGACAACAGAAAACTAGACCATGGTACTGTGATTCTTAGAACTTGATGAAGATTATCCATTAGACCTAACATACCTCCTTATTTAAGCACAACTATGCACATATTCAGATCTTGAAACAAAATTGTGTTGACCTGTAGGTCCGCATTATTTTAGGGTTTTGCTATAAGATCCTTACTCTAATTGTACAAACCCCTGATCTCTAGATTATCTTGAAGTCTTAGTTTAGACACACATATTTTGTCACTTCCAGTTTGAGGCCAACCTCAAAGTTCCATTAAATAATTTTACCAATTGCTTTGACTCTTGCAGTACACTTCTAAGGCATAATTCAACCCTTGTAGATCTTCATACATTGCCCTTAGGATCATGGAGTGACTATATACATCACCACAATCCTAATGATGCCCAAATTTACACTGTATGGACTTGTACTAACTGAGACAAGAACTTTTTCCCTTGACACCGGAAGATATCTTTGCAAAAAGAGCTTCATTTCAAGAGAAACACAGACTTCTAGCTTCTCTATATTACCTTACCTTATTCTAACATTGGACCATCTCTCAAGTTGTAGGACTTACGAACTTGAGATGGCCCTCCAGAGAAGGTTGGTTCATCTTCCTAATCCTACTGCTACAGCTACTCCTAATGCAAGAAAACACCTAACTAATCCTACCCTAACTCTTCGAAGGATACATGGAGAGAGAGAGAGAGAGAGAGAGCATGGAAAATGGAAATCCTACACTAAGGGGTCATGATAATGCCAAGAAAATGGGTTGTTGGACAATCCCCAATGCCTGAAAACAGAGAAAGGTGAGAGTGGAGAGGATTGACAAACATCATAGACCAAGATACACACAATGCACCATTTTCATATAAGCACAACTAGATCTAAGCATTTAATGAGAAATAGAAGATGCACAGTCACCTGCAAGCATGAAGAAAGACAAGAAAAACAACAAGAGCTAATGGAAGGATAGAGAAGTAGTCACAAAAAATCAGTTTTATTACTCCAAGAGTATGCAAAATACATCATTAGAGTAGGGAGAGGCAAGATTCATCATTACAAGGCTTACAAATGGAGGCTTGAATCTCCATAAACATCCTCACAGGGAATAAGAAGGGAGGGTGGCACCCAAAAATGTACAACCTCTTATAATAATGTCTCACATTACAATTTATAAAAAATGAGAAGAGAAGAGGGAGAAGATGAGAATATCGAATGCATTTCTTCATTCACACTCAAAATGCAATTACTGATGTGAAAGCAGCATATGACACCTACAAATCATCCCCCTTTTACTCTTGCTTGTTGGAGAATAAATTAACCTACATGCTCCATTAATGGTGGTAGTTGGTTGTAACAGTGCATTAGAGTGTAGAAGAATTTTTGCCCTCTTTCACTAATTTAACCTAATCAAAATTAAGAAATTCAGTTTTATCTATGTAGAGGACAATAAGATATTTCCAGAAAGTCCAATTTTTCAGAAAATGGAGCTTCCAATCAAAATTTATGGTCATTTCTTCATCTTTAGTTCTACGGGAAACCAGGGGGTCATTGCATGTTACTTGCCTTCTTTGCAGGAAACTGACCCCCAATTGCTTCTACTTACCCATCAAACCTCCAAGACTGCTTTACTTCATGCTTTTAGGAAGTCAAGTAATGTCAGATTCCTGCATTACTTCCCTTTTCATTTTGCCTCTTTGCGGTGTTCAGTGAACTCATTACTTAGCTGGGGTGGCGAGCTAACTCGCCCCACATCTCGTTGTACAGCTCACCGCATTGGCATGTGCATCGGGCTCCTTAAAATGCCTCAACTCGGTCCTTTCGCGCCTTTTTTCTTAAGACCTGATCGCTCTAAGTATTGCTTCCTATTATTTTAGTCGCCTAAACCTTTAACTCATCCTTCATCGCGGTGTTTGATGTTTCTTATACTTCAACACGGTGAGCGAGTTGTTTGCAAGTCTCTCCCATTCAAAAACCCACAACTCACTACCTTATGATGCCAAGACTTCCAACTTGGTTGGTCAGGATCTTCTTTACATTCATCTTTGCCTTTGCAAAAACCGCTCCACCTTGTTAACTCGTTCAACTCAGGATTCATTTCGGTCTTCAAACTTGCTTTTACTTCGTAACTCAGGGAGGGCGTGACTTAAGACTTGGCCATTTGAAACACCACATCCCACTTAACTAGCTAATTGTTCCCCTTGTTCATGGTAATCCCTATCACTTCCACTTGCGTTAGTGGATGAGCTCATTACTTAAGGCTTTGCCCCTTTCACCACATTGCGCCCAATGTGTTCACCCCATGAGCTCTACGAGGAGCTCACCCTCTAACTTGTCATGCAATACCTCCTCCAACTCAACTTACCGAGTAGCTCGGTGAGCTACTTGGCTACCTCCCTTTTCGCAGCCCGCCAACTCGTACAACCAACTTGCCCAACAACTCGGCGAGCTATTGGGGAGTTCCATGACCATTTACAACCCCTTGCCTAGTTTTATGCATTTTTTGGATTTTTTATCGATTCCCTATGATTTTTCTAAGTGAATAGGCCATGTAGGGTACATTAGAATGCCTTGGAGCCAAATTTACAACTTTTGCCTATTTTTAACGCATGTGGGCCCATCGGAGGCTATCAGAGCCCATTTTCTCTACCCAAGTGAGCTTTAAGGCTTTGAAACCCAAAAGAGGAAAAAATCCTCTTATGACCCTAAGACTCCCAAAAAAAAGGTATCAGCTCCCAAAACATGGAAATATGCCCGTAACCTAAGATGAATACCCTTGATGGCTTGACAAGTGCTCAATTATTCCTTTCTCGGTTATCCATTTTACCCATGGGGTGAAAATGGATAACACATACTTGACCATTAAAATGCATCAACATGACCTGAAACCTTTTTTGACATCAATAATAACTCACATACATCACATGATGGTAATTTAGTTTATAACTCCTTTGGACAACCTTGTCCCAAAATGAACTTCTTTAGAAACTGACTTGTTTGAGTGGGGTCCACTCATCACCATAAGCTCTACCACACCTTTATGAAAATATAAAGTACTCTACATGTTCCAATCATTATCCAAACACTATCAAGCAAAACCGACCACTTAGGAAGCAAATCTCTCAAACTGCTTTCAAGCTAGGGTTTCAAACACATGATGAGTTATTTACCTTCTTAACATTCGTTCATAAAAACCTGACGCTAAAATGACCTCATTATTTTTGTGAAACCTTATAGACTAAATTTAGAAACATTCTTAAAATCCAAAATATCCCATGCAAAGCACACAATTTAGCGTGAGCATTAGAAGACCCAATTCGAGCTAGAAATGGTCTTGTTTTTTACCATATTTCACCAAAAACATCATATCTTGAAAAATACTCATCATGGAAACCTAATTTTTTTCCCACAGCACAAGGACACACCCTACATACATCTCCAATCATCACTATGCCATAAATATCTCTCAATATTTTTATCCTATCTCATTTGCATAGTTATCCCTTAGGGTTTTGTACTGTAAAGGCTAGGGTCACTAAAAGAACACTATAACTCATTATAAAAACATTATAAATGGTCCTAACATACCCAGTATATCACAATCCAACTTCCTACATGCATTCATGAGCTCATATAGCTCCACAACTCAACCTTATATAATCTATAGTTGTACTTGCTCTAAATGAGCACCTTAATCATAGTCACCAACCTATATCTGCACCTTGCATCTCATGTGAGTGCCCAAGCACTCTCAAAACATTCTCTACATCATGTCAACATGCTTCTCATAATACTAATAATCTCCAAATTCCATGCACCATAACCTAGGATAGCTAGGTCACCTGAATAGGCTTGTAAGAATAAACAATCCTCACTGAATCACCTAGCTATGAACCATCATGTCATTATCATCCTTAGCATGCTCTAACCCTAATCCATCATCCAATTTTTTATTAATGAGGTTTTGCATCAATGAAAACACCTAAACAATAGCATGCCAATAGATCAAAGTTTGAGATGGCTTTACTCTAAGGTGTAGAGTTCAATTTTATGAGCCATGGTGAATGCCTCTTCAAAGGTTTTGAATGACTGTATTTGAAGAGTAAAAGAGATATGCTTCGTAAAATACCATGAAAAGAGTTTGATCAATTTAGTTTATAGAAGGGAGAATGATATTTGATTGATTATGTCATGTCATCTAGTGACGAAATCTATGATAGATTCGTCATCAAATTGTCTAATGGCATAGAGGTATGTAATGGTGATTTTACATGCAATGTTGATATAAAAGTTTTCTAAGAATAGTTGCACGAGTTGGGTGAAGGAGAATAGTGAATGTTGGGGGATGTCGTTGTTCCAATCCAATGTGGGTCTAGCTAATGATATGGAAAATGTACGAAACATAAGGTCTTGATCATGAGCAATAAGGTAGTGTGCATGCCTTAAGGCATGAATGTGTTGTTGTGGATCCTCCTTGTTATTGAACTTAGAGAACTTTGGGAGCTCTTAGTTTGGAGGATAAGGCTTAATAGGAACCGAAGGTTTAATGGGTTTGTTACAATTTTTTTCATAGGATAAGGTGGTTTCGGACCCCAAAGTAGTGGCTTCAAGTTTAGCCATTCTACTTAATAACATATGCATGGGATCTTTAGATGTATGTGGATGAGAAGTTGAAGGATGTGGTTTTGGAATATATGAATTTGATGGTTTAGGTTGAGAAAGGGGTTGATAGGTGTGAGGGTGCATAGGTGTTTGTTAAAGTGATTGATAAGGGGGGACGCTGTTAAATGGTTACGACTGAATACATTAGGATATAAGCTTATTGTTGGGAGACAGGGACATAATAATATGGATGAGATTATGTTGGTTATTGAGATATGGGGATATTATATTGGTTTTGTATGGTATGAGTTGGGATGTGCATGTGGGATGATTAAGACGTTTGACTAGACTGATTGGGGAATATGTGACGAAAGACACCTCGAAGAGGAGTTTGATGAGTTTGGGTTGATTCATAAGGATGAGGTTGTGAGGTGGCGAAATTTGTGTGAACATGAGATGTATATATAGGAAGTGAAGTTTGATCATGTTTTTTAGGTGGAGCATGAAATAAATGAGACTCTTGTGGAGTTTGGATAGGATTATTGATAACAATAGAGGAGGAAAAAGTAGTGGGGATAGAAGAAGTGGGGATGGTGTCGATATGCAGTAAGTTGGGTGGAATGGGCTCCACCAATTGAGTGGGTTTATGGGATTTGGGGCTCATGGTGGAATTACAAAGAAGATAGTCACTAAGGGTGACAGGATTAGCGTGAAGGAGTTCTTGAAACTCTGAGCATGTGCGAGGGATATTAAGAGGCCCAAGGGTCTCTAAAGAATCAACAGGAAGGGGTGGAGCTAGTCTAGAGGGAATGGAATGATGAGAGATAGAAGGATTGGTTTTAGGATGGGGATCATTTTGGATGACATGGATCTCATGAAGAGAGACCGTAAAAATAAAGGATTGGGAGACCAAAGGTGTGATGATCATAGGTGTAGAAGTAGTTGCAAGTGCAGAAGTTTGTTGGGAAAGATTGTCAGAAGTAGGGATGTTGGTGGATGAGGTAGATTTTTGTGTTTTCCTGGCATGGGAATGGGTGATAACGGGCATGAAATAGAAAAACAAAAACTTATACAATTTATTAATAAACAAATCAAGCAACAAAATTTTGATCATCTTGATTACTTAGAAGGATGAGAAAAAGAAGAAAATGGGCTCAAATGGAACCTATGAAATTGTTAAACTATGGATGGTTTCAGGTAGTTTTGGATGACGTCCTCAATATACTTGAAGGTACGTGAGGCTCAAATCTGTGATGACTACCACTACAGGGCCTGATATCAGGGCATACCCTAGCATGTCACACACCGCAGCGATAAAGACATTAGGCGCTTAGACAATATACTGATAGCCAAAAAAAATGTTATGCACCTAGAACATCGCGGTGGTTTTTCTATTGGGTGATGAAATCCCAATAGTTCCACCTTGGAGGAGATGTTTAAGATGTTTAATTTCGATGCGTGTGTTTTGGATGTGTGTGATAAGAGTGTATGCAAAGAATTAACCTCCCAATTAGACTAGATTGTCAAGCAAATATGAAATGTTCTTTTTAAGTCCCAAAGTCAAAATTATAAATCCAATGAAGTTAAGCAAACAAGAAGGGAAAAATAATACAAAAAGAGTAAATAGGGAAAAATGAAGAATACCTGGATAACACTTTTCCTTTTTGTTTTTATTTTAAAGCAAGCAAGCAAATCCAAGCAAAACAACCCACTCACGCAAGCAAGCAAGCAACGTTCCTACCTGCAAGGTTAGTATAATATGGATAAAAAGAAAATGGAAATAAAATACAAGTCAAAAGACACGCCAAAGAAGGGTGGATCCTACTGAGAGTGCAAGAATGTTGAGCCGATTTTCTCGCTACCTATTTCAAACTAGTGAAATCATAACAAATAAAATGATAACACCAAGTATGAGAGGGTTTAAGGTACCTATGAATGGGATGACGATGGATACAGATGCAAAATAAGAATCCTCCTAACAACAAAATAGATGACCTGCATAACAAAGAGAACTCAACTGAAAATGGATTAGTAGATAGATGGGTGGGTTTCCCGATAATGTTGGTCCTGAGAAGTGAAAACTTCCTAGGATGGATGTCAACCCACGTTTTAATAAAAGATAAATAAAGTAATGATTGATAAATTGGATGTAACAGATAACTAAACTAAAATAGAAACCTGAAATGTGCTAGATAGAGTAAAGATGCAAACTAAATCAAACCTGGGTGGGTTGACAGTGACCCGAGACTACAGAGCACAATCAACGGCAACTGGAGAAGGATGAGCTAAACAACAAGCAAAGAAGGTAGATCTAAATAATTTTGAAGGTGATATGAGATTGATGAATATGCTAAGATGATGCAAAGATAATCTAGATCTAAAAGAAACAGAAAGGATGTAAGAAAATTATTGGATTTGATGATGAATGTGATAACTATTGATTAGGTCGATGAAAACCAGGGAAGATCAACGGTGACTGGGTATGATGTAGGTAAGATCTGAAGCCACAGGTGTTTAGAATAGATAGATTGGATGATCTGAAGGACTATGAGATTAGAAGGCTGACGATTGGTAGAATGGGTAGCTGAAAGCCAACAGATACAATCTAGGGTCGACGGTAACCAGGCATGGTCGACGACGAATGAGACATATCTAAGATTTGATAGGGTCAAAATGGAAAAATGAAGGATGAAGAAGGTTGAATGAGGAATGAGGCGATGGCAGGAGTCGAAGATGATTGTTGAACCTTCCAGGATAAAGCATAAGAGAAAAATAAAGATAAAAGGGGGCTCCACATAAGCTCAAAATATCCTCAAATCCCCAAAATGATGGAAGAAGCCCTCAAAAGGCAGATCCAAGATTACGGCAATTACTGGTGAGGAAGAGAGAAACCTGCAAAAACAAAGCCAAAGCCAAAGAATACCAAAAGTTCCATCCCTTTGGAAGGAGGGGGTAAAGGTGCATTTATAAGGTCGATGACGACACAAATCGGTCACCGCCGACTATGGCAAACCATTGATTTGGGCGTGGAATATGCGATTTACTCGAGAGATGAGGCCCTTATGAAGAGGTATTAGGGTTTTACGAGGTGAGGACGGGTTAGGTTTGCTTAGGATGAATAAAAGGGTAGGTCGGAGGTGGAAAATATTAAATAAATGCAAAGGTGAGGTGAAATCATTAAATGAGGACCTAGGGATAGGTAAATAAGGACATTTAGGGAGGATAAACATATTAGATGGGGATTTAGGATTAATTGATGGTGTTTGGGGATGATAAATTAATGGTATGATTAAGATGAAATTAGAGGTGTAAAAATACCAATTAAATGGATAAATGATTTTAGGAGGGAAAAATGGATTTAAATGGTAAGAGAGGTATATATGTGCATGATAATGATAAAGAGAGTGAATGTGGGGTGAGGGACTAGCAATACCAAAAATTGGTGTCTACACACATAGTAATAGCATTTTATATATAACTAAATGATCCATGATTCCACATTGATATTTAGTTCAACACTTCTAATTGGAATCAACACGACCCAATTATATTGCTTTACCCTCACATTTCTTTGAGTGAGATGCCAAAGTTTAGATCCAAATTGAAGGAGAAACCATAGATAGACATTCACACATCATCACTCAAATATGAAAGATGTTTTTAGTTATTAGAGATGGAGAAAAACATAGGTCAAGTTTCAATTTACTATAGTCAATAAAGGATAACAATAATGAGAAATGTGCGATAATGAAAACTAATGGTGTCCTAGTGCAACAATAATGGTGGTAGCTATTGTCCTCCACTCTAATAGTTCCCTAAGGTATACTAAGTATATCATAACACAATAAACTTTCCATAATTTCTTTCTATCTTAATTTTGAGCATGTCATGAGCATCCAAATTCTAATGTTAGTAATCAAATTCAAATTCCAAGACCATGACTTTATTTTTTCCTGTTTCTATTGTAATTAGCAAATAATCAGTCTGTTTATGAAACTTATAGATTATATATTTTTTGTTGGTTTATAAATCTAATTTGGCCTTAATTCTAGCATATTGTGCATTTGTGTACAAAACAGTTAAAACAATGGATTTATACGCCTTATGTACCAAATGTGTATTCATATGTTTCACATGATTCCATATGCCTGACATTTATTGAGTTATATTTCATGTTTTCAATTGTGCTTATTATATCCATGCTTATTGTGCTTTCTCTATGTTTGGTCACATATGTGACATATTTGCACCATTTTGGCAAGTATTTGGCATGTTTCATATGTGTTTGGTTACAAAAGTTACATGTTTGGATTGTGTTGGGGATGTCTTTAGTGCGCTTTCTTTGTGTTTGGTTGTATAATGGGCTTATTTGCCCCGTTTTTTATGTCTTCAACATTCCTTACACATATTTTTTATACATGATGTGTAATTATTTTGTGTATTTCTATATAATTGCCTTATATTTCCTATCTTATGTGCTTACTTCGTGATTAACAACTCTAATATGGCTACTCTATGGTTGTTGATATGTGACATGTTTCCTACTATGCTCAACTTTATCATATGTTTGGTGTGTCTTATCATGCATAACTTTATTTACTATCTGTTGACATTGTCATTATTCATATTATGGATATATTAGGGAAAGGACCCATATATGTGCCTTATATTCATATATCTTTCGATGATTGATGTTATATATCTTCCCCACACACTAGCATATCATTTTATGTGTTATATTACCTCTATCTTGCCTATATGTGAATCTCATTCCTATTCTCAAATTGTTTACGTGTTTCCTACCTGTGGCATGTTACTATTGTGCTTACATTGCTTATAATTTATCCATATGGGCCCTATTACACTTGTACTTTTATAGATTGCATTATAAGCCTATGTTGGGTCATTTTTTTTTTGCCTAATACTTCCAAGATGTTCTCTTATTATGAAAGACATCAATTATTTTGTTTCTCATCTTAACACGATGCACGCAATCCCTTTCTTTTGAGATATGTGTTTTATTAGTTCACCCCAAATTTAAAGGAAGGTATATATTCCATCCATTTATCAAGACTTTAGATTCCAAACTTAAGGCTTTAGTCCCCAGGCTCCAAATAATCATCATTAATTTGTATTCATATATATGTGGGAAAGTACATGTTTTTTCAAGACACGCCTATTGCATGACACTTGTTCCCACAATAGGATATATTCATGACATTTTCTTAACTCTATTCACTTTCATATTACATGAAATTTATTTAACCTTGATTTTGGTCACTATATTTTTTTCCCATACATACATACAAGCATAAACATAAGTTCTAAGACTTGGACTTGTATAGGGGCATTCTCACATTATATACTAAAAATAGGTGAAACATTCCCAATTTATTTATTTTAATTCAACAAATTATTCTTGTAAGCATTTATCCAAGTATATATAGTTCTTAAAAGCTTCAAAGGGACATCTACCCAAATCAAGAGAGGTTAAAGAATCATATAAAACCACCAACCAAAATGAGTTGTATTATTTCCATTTTTTCATTTCTACATTTCAACAAGTTATTGATTTGATTGGGTAAGTATTCATGTACACATGTTATTTGTAGGTTTTGTAGGTATATTGGAGTTGTTTTAGGACCATAAAATGTACCCACTTGTCTATTTTACTTTGGTATGCTTCCACCCACATCAAAGTGGGGCATTATTTATATAACTCATTTTGACACAAGGGAATTGATTAGTCGTAAAATTACATTATTCAACAGTACTTGTGTTTTTTTCGATTATTGGTCCATATTAAGTTCTTATTGGTGAATTTCCCTACTTTCTATCTATTCACTATTGTGTTCTACTTTTTTCTGTCATACCCCTTTCTCTCTCTCCTCCCTATTCACTTGTGCTCTAATGTTTTCCCCAAAACTACGAGTGCACAATTTTGGAGGGTTTTGTTGAGCAAAGCTTTCTAACCCTATCTTGGGTTTGTTGGGTTTTTAGGTCTTCCCTTATGGGTTTTCCTGCTTATTTTATGTTAGCTTACATACCCATAAGGTCCTAATTTGAATTCAAGGAGTCTATAACTAGATAGGTTCATTATTACATTTTGGACATCAAAAAATTTTCTAGTAGATATTGAGAGCCTCACTATGAATGTGCCAAAAAACCATGTCAAGCCTTTCGAGTAGGAGTAGATTTGAAATATGTTTTTCTTTATCAAACATGCATTATAACACAAAAAATCCATATAGAGTAGAATTGAAACTTGGCTTGTATACCAATAGGGTCATAATTTGAATTCAAGAAGTCTATAACTACATACGCACATGAGTGCATTTGGGACATCAAAAGAATCATCATGAGATATAGAGAGCCTCACTATGAATGTGCCAAAGTAATAAACTCAAACATTTAGAACACAAGTAAATGTGAAGTATTTATTTCTTTATCAAGTCTGCATAATAGCATGAAAATACATAAAGTAAACACTTGCATTATTCTGGATTGTTTAGGTGAAGCAATGCATCATGTTTGGCGTGTTATCTTTGAAATTCTAGATTTTTTAGGGGCCTGATAAATATAAAGGAATTTTTGCTCTTATTTCTGTTGCCAAATGTATGTTGAGTTTTCATTGATGTCAAAGGCACATTAATGACAAAGAATAAGCAAGAGAGGTCTTGGAGTGGCTCAGACAAGGCAGAACATGATAGTGTCTGGAGAACACCTAATGCAACACAACTTTCTAGAGCAGCTAGTGATAGGTACTTATAAAATGATGATGTGGTAATCTACTAGGATGATGTAGTACTTTGTATACCATGCATATGAAGTGGAAACAAATTCAGAATCGTGAGGACAGGGGCACATGAGGTGAATTTCTCAAACTAGTTCAGTTTAGGATGCCTAATCTTAACGCCTAGGTAGCAGAGTGACCTGGAAAGGTGAAGTGGAGGAATGAGGATACTGGTGAGGCATGGTGAAGGCATAAAACACATAACGGGACATGTCCAAGGGGCCACAGGATGACTATTAGTTCAGAAGTGGTGAGTTGCAAAGTAAACTACCCCGAATTGGCCTAAGTCAAGGACCCAACATGAAGGTATGAAACAATTTTTTTTTTGAAAACATAATTCAGTCATGGGAAGCGTGTAGGTACATTTTTAATAGTCCAATTACAAAGTTAAAAATCATAATTCAGTAGTTAGAGGCACATTCAAAGTCATTACTATAACTGCCCTTCAAGACAAGCAGGTTCAACATGCACAAATGAGACTGGTTTGGAATTTCCATAGTGAATCAAGAAAAAATGGTCATTTAAGTTCATGTAGGAGGAATTCATGAAGGTGTTCTCAAAATTTTAGGACCCGGGGAGAATTTTTCCTCAAGATATTGCATTTTCTGTAAAATCGGGTTAAGTAAAATTGTTAAAACAGCACCCTAACTTCTTAGTACTCAAGAAACATTGTGGAGAATTATTATGATAAATAATAAGAGACAAAAAAATTAAATTTGGATAAAATTCTTGTGAATAATTATTTCAGTGATCAGTTGAGTATTTTAGAAGTTCCATCCATTTTTGTGAGTATATTTGTAACCCTCCAAACCCCACTTGGACCAGTTCTAGAAAATTGAGTTGAGTATGTGTCTTAACTCAACTATTTTTATTGGAAACATATTTTAACATGTAGAGGACTCCTCAGGGCACATTTCCATGATATTTTGAGTTCATGATGCTTTGTGGGCCGCACTGGAAAACATGTGTTTTGTGAAGATTTAAATGTATAGGAGAAACTTGCAAAGAAACCCCTGAACAAATTTGACATGGATGATGTTGGTAATTTGTTGTTCAACTTTATGAATTCACTTGGGTTACTCATTTGGATTAAATTGTAGTAATGGTTGCATATTTGAGTTTACCGACAAAAGGAGCTTGTTTTGAGAAGCTAATGAAAAAGAATGAAGGTAACCATGTTGAATTGCATTGAATTGATGATGCTTGTTGCCTTGATCACTCTTTTCATGTATAATATGATGTTTGAAATAAAATGGTTCAATTTTTAAATTTCATTTCTTGCTTAAAGGTGATTGAGCCAAAACTACCCTATTAGGCCTATTAGAGAAGCATGTCTGAATGGGTGTGAAGGTGAGTGTTTCTCCATTTGACATATGGTTCAAAGTGCTCGAAAAATTCATATACATATCATTGGAAGTTTACAATATTATAGGAAGCCATGAAAATTTATTTGGAGATGTTTTGTTACGTTACATGGAAGACTAGTTTTGGAACTCTCAAGATCAACTAGAACAATATCTGAGTTTAAAGTTTTTGAAGGAATTATGACATGAATTGAAGCATGACAATGGTTTGGTGAGTTAGTAGACTTCAAGGTATTTCCATTGATAGGTCACTTGTCCCATGAGGTGAATTTTTGAGGTGTTGATCAACTCAATCTTGGCAAACCAAAATTCTGAGATCTAGGAACCAGTCAAGAAAGTTTTGGGAAAAGGTGTTTTTGGATGACGTATGATTTGAATTGGATCTTATTGTTTTGATTTCATGAAATTAAAATTACTAAGATTCAATTTGGTATATTGGTTTTCTTCTAAAGGTAAGTGGAAGCACTTCAAACAACATGATCTTCGTGATTGTATTTTGTAGGTGTCAAGTTTATTGTTGATTTTAGAACACCTGGGAGTATTACCGCTGTTTTTTGATGATGTTTCAAGTTTCCTGACATGTGGATGATTGATTTGGACTTTTGTGACCCCTTTCTATGTGCAAAACAAGTTGGAATTCATTTAGACAAGTTTCAGAGCTAAAAGACAAAAGATGAGCTCACTTGGAGAAGAAGACAAAAATTTGGCATGGCAATTACAACTGAAGTTTACAAAAATTAGAATGACATATTTATAGGTGTAAGGGATTTTAAGATAGGTCAAGAATGTTTCATTTCTTCCCATGAATGGTAAAGATACCTTTGCAGATCGAACTATGAATATTCTTATCAGCTACAAGATGCATACCTCATGATTATTTTAGGATGTTTTGTCTTTAGGTATTCCCCCCTTCATATGAAAGATTTTTTTAGATTTATAAGGTTGAATAAGCATGAATGAGAGTTTTGATAATACATATAACAGGTACACACATGTAGGTTGAAGGTTTTTGATCCAAAAATTGAAAAATCAAAGATAGTAACAACCATGAAAGAGCAAGGTGCAACAAAGATCAAGATTTGAATTAAGTGATTCCTTAAGAGTGTTTTATGTGCAATAAATTATGGTTGTACATCCTCATAGAGTGTAAATTTGAGTAAAAATAGAGAGAATTGTATATGTGATAATTTCATTGTGTAAAGGGGTAAGAGAGAGAAAGTGAGCAGAGTTGATCTAGTGGCCATATTTGTTGAATTAAGCAACTTGTGTTTGTAAATGGTAAAAATTGTTATAAACCAAGTGATTGTTTGGTATTTCTAGGGAGTTTTAGCTTCCTTACAAGTGGTAGCTTGCTAAATGGGTCTAAAGATTTTTAACATAAGAACAAGATAATTAAGTATTTTGTACACATTTGAACTAACGCCAAATAAGTATGCAAGTTATGGAAACTTTTGTAAAGAATAAGAAACCAACTAAAAAGGGGTGAATGATAATTTAACCATGGTATTAACTTAAGAATCTGCAGGTGAACAAATGATAAATTTATCCTTGCACAATAATGTTCTTGGAGTGTTAAATCGTAACTAAAATACAATTAAAGAAATGATGTGTTGTGGGTTTTCCATTCTTGAAGTCATGTTCTTGGGGTTGGGTCATTACTAGTAACTATTCATTGGGAAAAGTGTGGCATCGACATGCCTACGTTGTTTTCATGTGTCTATGTGAGTCGGTGACTTATGTGATTGTCGTACGCGAGTCAAGTTTCTGTACTTGGAGCCCTTGCTGTGTTGCGTGTAGTGAGCAATGTAAGTTAAAAAAAAATTATCCTGGTATTTTACTGTTGTAAATGTGCGTGTAAAATGTGGGCACTACAATAGTGCTCTAATTTTAGTGTGTTTTCTCCCATCTTGATGAGTTTCCCACTTACATTAGGTGTCCTTGTTGTGTGTTTACATTTCTCTATCCTTTGTGTTTCATTGTTCTTACTTTAGTTGTGTTGAATTCATGGAATGTATTATTGGATAAGCTTGTAAAAATAGTTTAAAATTATTCTAACAATTGGTATCAGAGTTTGGTCCTTCTTGACATGCTTAACAGCTTTAAGGTGATTCTCAAGACTCAAAATGGCAAGATAAACTCACAAGAAGCATCATGATGAATCCCATAAAGAGAGATTGTTGATGACAATAGGAGGTTGTAGTAGCTCCATGCATGATTTAGATGATGTGGAAGCAAAGGTAAATCTAGAAGCTGAGTTGGAGAGTGCACTAGAAAAATTAGACACTTCAAGGAAGAAAAACAAGAAATTGAAAACCTACCTCAAAGCCTATGAGAATCACATCAACCTTCTTGAGAAGAGATTGAGCAAGCAAGACCAAGTGGATTCTCATGAATGAAAATAAAATGATTCTCAATTAGAGAAGGTGTTAGAATCTCTCAAACATGAGGAAGAAGAGGTTACCAAGTTGAGAACCTTGGTTATGGAACAAAAAGGTCAAAGTAGACACCATGAAGAGGTGTTGGCCCAAAAGGAGAAAGAACATGAGAAAGAGGTAGAGGAGCTTGAGGAACAATTCAAACTGGTCTCTAAGGCTCTAAAGGACAAAATTGAAGAGTGTGATAGACTGAGCTCAACCATGAAAACACTTCAAGAGGACCTGAACCAAAAAAAACAAGAAAATTTGAAGGACAGGGGAAACAACGAAGCTACACCAAGACATTCCAAGGAAAATGGAGGATTCAAAGAGCCCAAGAAGATAATCAGATAGCCTAATGCAAGGAGAACTCCAAGTAAGTTCTATGGTTCATGTTTTTCATGTCATAGTTTCGGTCATAAGGCTAGAGAATGCAAATGGCTCAAGGTAGACAAAGAACATCCATGGAGAGATTACAGACCTGAGTCTGAAAAGAATAGGATATGTTTCAATTCCCATGAAAGAGGTCATGAAGCTAGGTGGTGCTTGGAAGAGCCTAGGAATCAATCTTGCACAAATGGATCTCCTAGAAAGAACAAACATATCATTTGCTTCAAATGTCTAAAACCCAGACACTATGCCAAACATTGCAAAACTAATTTATATGTTTATAAGAAGGAAGTGAAAAAATCCAAACCTCAAGAGAATGCTAAAGGAAATGAAATCCATCATACATGTTTGACAAGTATTAGATCAGGTGGTGAAGACTCAGGAGATGAATCTAGCACTTCTAGCAAGATATTTAAGAAGCATGAGAAAGTGTTAAGAGTGAAAAGAAGAAAAGATGAGTCATCCAACTCTTTTGATGACTTTTTGTTGTTCTAAGATGATCTCAAAAGGTAGAGTGCCTACTATAAACTTCTAGTAGGCATGCACCATTGAAAGGAAGCATGATAAGATTTGAGATATAGTTATTTACTTGAAATTCTAACCAAAGTATTTATTTTGCTACAAAACTGTGTGAAAAGTAAAAGGTATGTTGATTTGACCTCTCATAAGGATTCCCGAGCATGGTTGATCTATGTAATACGACATAAATATCTTATCTGATCATCCAAACAACTGTAAGCATCTTCATACTAGTGATATAGTCTATTAAGCTTATTTCAATCATAGTTTCATAATCTACACATAAATTGGGGGGTATCCTCAAACAAATTGTTAGAATGTCATGAGGTCATGTGTTTTGTATTGTTTCCCTCCATTCAGTCAATAAGCTTTGGTCAAATGTGTATAGTCTCAAATTGTTGGGTCATAAAGAAAATGAAAGGTTGGAAAGCATAAGTCTTGTGATCATCCCCAAAGTAAAATGTTTTGTTTGAATATGTCAATCATTGTAAGTGATAGCTCTAAATATGAACAATCATTAGAGATTCTGTCACAGTCTAGACCTGAAGTGGTGTGAGCCTTAAAAAGTGTAGTCCTAAACATTGTCAGTGCACATAAGTCATGACAGCTGTCAAAAACATGACTCTGACCTGAATAACAGTCGATAGTCCAAAATGTTAATGAAAAATTAACTCAAGTGAGATGAAAGGCTACTCATATTGCAAACATTTCACTAATCCAAAGGATCATGAGGATGACACAAACCTATAGAGGTCATGAAGAAGGTTATTAAAGAAGGAAATGTTGTCAGAAATTTGTAACAGATAGAGTGAAGACAAAATAGGTAAATGAATGATATCTTAATCTTTTAATGCAAAATAAGGTTTCAATGAAATCACTGGTTTGGTTTGAAAACATTTAACTTGCTCAGAAGATGAATAGAAGCTCATATAAGCTATTAATGTTGTAAGGAAGATGCAAATGTGAAAAAGTCATGATGTCAAAGGTGACAAGTATGTAAAGGTGGTCAAGTGTCCATATGAATGAGAAGCTGGCTCAGGAAAAGATGTTTCAGTTCATGAAAGTCTCATATACTCTCAAATAAGTCTTAAGGTTGTTAAAATTGTGTGAGTGGATTCAAGGTTATGCTCATTGTTTAAGCCTATTTCAGACAATGGAGATGTTATTTGCAACCAAGATGTAGGTTTGAGGGGAGATATTCAATTCTCTCATACTTTAAGAGACTCTTTTTAAGCAAGGAATTACTATATAGGGGTGTAGAAGAGCAGGGAATAAGGTTCTTCAGGATATTTCTTTGTTTCATCAAGAAGTGACTGTGAGAAATTGTGAGATCAATCAAGAAGTATGAAGTTCTAATTAACAAGCTTTACATTTTTCAAAGGAGTGTTAGGGTCCCTTAAAATGTTGAAAGAGGATGTCAGAGGGTACTTGTTTGTTTTTAGGTTTGGAAGAAGAAAGAACATTATAAAAAGCAATGCTAAAACCTCTTGCAGACCTGTACAATCTAAGAAAATCCAAGCTTTGGTAGGTAGTTAAAGTATTTAGTGGACTAATGGCCTAAACCAAGTATCATTACTAAGATTATTTCCTTTAAAATGTGCATGCAGACATCCAGAAAAGGCCTTGAGTCTTGAATTTAGTGTTGGTATGTTTTATGACATATATACATGTCTCTCAGGGTTTCTCGGTTGAAACCCTCACTAGGGTTGTGTAGAAAGGGGATTAACAATTAAGACAAGATATTGTCCTTTTGCAAAGCCTTGTGGAGGTTAAATATGATATAAAATAGTGTGTAAAGGCTTTGAAACATGTTGGATAAGTGGAAAACCATGATAGTCATAACAATGTCCTATAAATGCTCATTAGGAGGTGATAAAGACTAAATTCTTTCATCTTTTGAAGTCACAAGAGAGGAATCCCAAGATTGAGTCTTTCAAGGGTACTACAAAGATGGAATAGTATTTAAATACCAAATGAGTTGTTAAATATGGAGTATAAAGTTCAAATGCTAAGTCATAAAGAGGAAAATCATCAAGGTCTGGAGCCTATTCTTTCAAGTTTGGTTGAGTATAAACTAAAGATCTCTACTCTGAATTTGGACATAAAGATCTTCACAGTGTTTCAAAAGGTAGAAAGTCGAGCTCAAAGACCAAAATAAGATCAAGACTCTATCACTATATGCAAATTTGTGACACTTGGAAGAAGGAATTGTAACTCCTGGTGATAGGGGTGATTGAATTTCAATAAAGTGTCAAACACTGTGTTTGGGTATCAAAAGGTAAAGAGCAACATATATGTCAATATTAAGTACTATGATTCTAAGGATTGAAAAACATGCTCTAGCAAATTGATTTGAAGCATTGAAAGGATCAAGAACTCTTGAACTTGGTTAAGGAAGCCTATTCATACTTTGATAGTCAAGTAAAAAGCTTTTTAAGGTCAAAGTTGCAACTTGATGTAAGAATTTTATATGAATACAACAAAGAATTTGTGTCCACTATCAAGATTGATTGAGAAATAGTAACTTCTCATCCCTAGGGCTCACACAGAGACAATAACCCTGCATCTAGGGTTTGAAAGAAGAATTTGGATTTTTCCTGAAAATGAACCATGCAAAATTACTGAAAACTCAATGTATCTGTTCTAAGGTGGTTGAAGGTATTTTGAAATAATTGGAGTGATTCTCCTTGTAACAAGTGAGTTTTCTTTATCAGTTGTTTGTTCAAGCACAACAATCACAAGTTCAAATGACAAAGGTGATAGAAACCCACATCAAGGTGAAATCTAGTTTGATTTTGTGAAATCAGGGCCTTTTGGAAAATAAATTGATCAATTTGAGTATGTGAAACCCCTTAGAGTTAAATTTACCACATTACATCAAGGTCATCAGGAGTACAAGTTGTATGTAACCGTGTAAAGAAAGAAAGAAGGATCTTTCAACTATCAAAGTGATATATGAGACCTAATTGAAGCCATTCAAATGTTTCATTGACTTGGAAAAGAAGTAAGTTGTGCTATGAAGTGTACAAAAGGATATTGAGTTGCTAGAAGAATGATTGAAAGATGTCACAATGATGTTTTCAACCTAACTATGTTGAATACTCTCAGTTTAACAATGTTGATTGCTCTATTCTTAAGGGTTATGTTATTGAAAGGTCTGTGTTGGAATTGTTTCACAGAGTTGAAACATTGTATGAGTCAAGAGTAAGGAAGATGAATATAGTTAGGCTGCAGGGTCTTAATAGTAGACTTTATCCATCTGAATTGATTTTTGCAACATTTCAAGGAAAAAACATTGTTCCCTTGAGCTTCAACAATGAACCACTAATTTGAATCAAAGTTGTAGTAAGAAGGAGCTCATCTAGAGGATTGATGAATGAACAAAGTATGAAGTTATTTCCACTATGTTGACTGACAAGCAAAGGAAAGACATGGCAAGCTTGTTTGATCCAAACTTGCAATATCACATCCAAATATAGCTACACGGACTGAAAAGGAGATTTAGAGCAGACCCAAAGTGGATGAGTCAATTTCTTGGCAAGTTATCAAGGTGATAAGATTATTTTTTGTGTTTTATACTAGTATTGGATGGTTTAAGTCCAAGGGGAGTTATTAGGAGATCTGTGACAAGTTGATTGTGCTTCTAAAGCCTTGAGAAAACTGTATAAAATGCACTAAAAGGTCATTTTAGGGAATTCAGTACAAGTATAGTATGTAGGACAAAAGATGGTTGAGCCAAGTCAAGATTGTGCCTTGAAAAGATGGTGTAAGCCCATGAATGAAGGTAACGAGTATTGTTGAGCTCATGAACATCATTATTGACATGATTATGGAATGTATGCTTCAACTACAAGTCTGTTAAAGTGGTATTTTGAAGGTCAAAAAAGAGTTTGAGGGGAAATGACTAGTTTTGCAAGCTTAGATGGTAGATGATCGCTTGTGTATCCCAAATTTGAGGTATGATGATATTTTCTTCACAATTTTTGGTATGCTTAAGAGGCATATATGATGTTCCCATGGGGAGCATGGTGTTTCTATGCTTGAAAATGGCCAAAAATTAGTTCTTGAGTGAAATTTCAAAGTTTTTGAGCTAGAATGAGACTTTTGGTTAATGTATCTAGCCAAGAGGTGATCCTATGAAGCTGAGCACGGTGAAGATCATGAAGGTACAATTATTTCATTGCCATTAATGTAAAAAGGGGGAGAAATTCAGGTGGTTTTCCATCAATAACAAAGGGGGAGATTTTTAGTAGATGTATGTTGAGTTGTCATTGATGTCAAAGACACGTTAATGACAAAAAAAAGGCAAGAGAGAGCTTGGAGTGGCTCATAAAAGGTAGAACATGACAGTGGCTTGAGAAAACCTAATGTAGCAAAACTTTCTAGAGCATCTAGTGATAGGTACATACAAATTGATGATGTGGGAATCTACTAGGATGATGTAGCACATTGTCTAGCATGCATATGAAGTGGAAACAAGTTCAGAATGATGAACATTGGGGCACGTGAGGTGAATTTTTCAAACTAACGTAGTTCACGATGCCTAATCCTAAGGCCTAGGTAGCATAGTGACCTAAAAAGGTGAAGTGGAGGCATTGGGATGCTAGTGAGGCATGGTAAAGGCATGAAACACATAATGGGACATGTTAGAGGGGAGTGTAAACTACCCCAAATTGGCCTAAGTCAAGGACCCAACATGAAGTTATGAAACAAAACAAGTTGTGAAAAGATAATTAATTCATGGAAAGTGTATAGGGATATTTTAAATATTCCAATTACGAAGTTACATGTCATAATTCAGCAATTAGAGGCACATTTAGAGTCATTAGTATAATTGCCCTTCAGGGCAAGCAGGTTCAGCATGCACAAATGAGACTGGTTTGGAATTTTCAAAGTGAATCAAGAAAAATGGTAATTTAAGTTCATAGAGGAGGCAGTCATGAAGGTGTGGTCCAAATTTGAGGACCCAGGGAGAATGTTTTCTCAAGATATTGCATTTTCTATAAAATCAGATTAAGTAAAATTACTAAAACAACACCCTAACTTCTTAGCAGTCAAGAAAATTGTGGAGCCTTCTTTGGATAAATCATAAGAGAAAATAATGGATTAAATTTGGATAGAATTATGGTGCAATAATTATTTCAGATGAGTATTTTAGAAGTTCCATCTATTTTTGTGAGCATATTTATAACCCTCCAAACCCCAGTTTGGACCAGTTCTGGAAAATTGAGTTGGGTAGGTGTCTTAACTCAACTATTTTTCTTGGAAACATATTTTATCATGTATAGGACTCCTCAAGACACATTTCTATGATATTTTGAGTGGATGATGCTTAGTGGGGCCCACTAGAAAATAGGTGTTTTTTGAAGATTTCAGTGTACATGAGAAACTTGCAAAGGAAACCCTACTCTTATTTTAGGTGGATGATATTGGTAATGTGTTATTCAACTTCGTGAAGTCACTTGGGTTACTCATTTGGAGAAAATTGGAGTAATGGTTGCATATTTGAGCTTATCGACAAAAGGAGCTTGTTTCAAGAAGATAATGAAGAAGAATGAAGGTAACCATGTTGAATTGCATTGAATTGATGATGTTTCTTTCCTTGATCACTCTTTTCATGTGTCATATGATGTTTAGAAGAGAATGGTTCAGTTCTTAAATTTCATTTCTTTCTTAAAGGTGATTGACCCATAATTGGCATATTAGGCCTATTTGAGAAGCACGTTTGAATGGGTATGAAGGTGACTGTTTCTCCATTTTAAATATGGTTATAAGTGCTTGAAAAATTAATATGCATATCATTGGATTTGTACAAGATTATAGGAATCCATGAGAATTTATTTGGAGATGTTTGGTTATGTTGTATGGAAGACTAGTTTTTGAACTCTTGAGATCGACTAGAATAATCTTTGAGTTTCAAGTTTTTGAAGGCATTATGACATGAATTGAAGCATGAAAATTATTTTGTGGGTTATTATACTTCAATATATTTCCATTGATAGGTTACTTGTCCCATGAGGTGAAGTTTTGAGGTGTGAATCAACTCAATCTTGGCAGACCAAAAATTTGAGATCTAGGAACCAGCCAGGCACGTTTTGGGAAAAGGTGTTTTTGGATGACTTATGATTTGAATTAGATCTTACTATTTTGAATTCATGAGTTTATACTTCCTAATATTTAATTTGGTATATTTATTTTCTTTTGAAGGTAAGTGGAAGCACTTCAAACAACATGATCTTCAAGATTGCATTTTGTTGGTGCTTATTTAAGAACACCTAGGAGTATTATTGTTGATTTTTGATGATGTGTCAAGTTTCCTGACATGTGGATGAGTTATTTGTACTTGTAGGACCCCTTGCTATGTGCACACCAAGTTGGAATTCATTTAGACAAGTTTGAGAGCTAAAAGACAAAAGATGAGCTCACTTGGAGAAGAAGACAAAAATCGGACATGGCGGTTACAACTGAAGTTTGCAGAGATTAGAATGACATATTTGTAGGTGTAAGGGATTATAAGAGAGGTCAGTAATGTTTCATTACTTTCCATGAATGATAAAGATACCTTTTCAGGTCAAACTATGAATATTCTTTTTAGTTAAAAGATGCAGACCTCATGATTATTTTTGGCAATTTTTTAGCAGTTTTGTCTTTTGGTATTTTCTCCTTCGTATGAACAAATTTTTGAGAGGTATAAAGTTTACTAAGAATGCAAGAGAGTTGTGAGAATACATATAATAGGTACACACATGCAGGTTTAAGGTTTTTGATCCAAAAATTGAAAAATCAAAGATAAGAGCAGCCATGAAAGAGTAAGGTGCAACAGTAATCAAGATTTGAATTAAGTGATTCCCTAAGCGTGTTTTGTGTGCAATAAATTACGTTTTTACATGCTGATAGAGTTTTAATATGATTAAAAAGAGAGAGCATTGTATATGTGATAATTTCATTGTGTAAAGGGGCGAGAGAGAGAAAGTGAGAAGAGATGATCTAGTGGCCATATTTATTGAATTAAGCAACTTGTGTTTGTAAATGGTAAAAATTGTTGTAAACCAAGTGGTTTCTTGGTATTTCTAAGGATTTTCAACTTCCTTGCAAGTGCTATCTTGCTAAATAGGTCTAATTTGTAGCTTGGGTAAGTAAGGATTGTAGTTCCTTGTCTAGTGGTCGCTAGGCTAAACCAGGGGTTGTAGCTCCTTATTGAGTGGTGGGTCAACTAAATAATTCATTGTGATCTAAGGATAGTTATCCCATATAGTGCTCTGATTTCAGTGGGTGTTCTCCCATCTTGATGGGTTTCTCACTTACATGAGGTGTCATTGTTGTGTGTGTGCATCTCTCTATCCTTTTTGTTTCATTGTTCTTACTTTAGTTGTGTTAAATTCATGGAATGCATTATTAGATAAGATTATGACAAGAGTTGAAAATTTTGAGTAAGGATTGATTCACCCCCCTCTTATTCCTAAATATTCTAATACTTTTATGTATCGTAAGCCCCAAAACAAATATTTATTGATTTTACATATTTAACTATCTTATTTAGGTTTGGAGGAAGGATACCAATTTCTAATAAATTCACAAGAAATTTAATAAATGGGAGCAATGATTTTTTAGCCCTAGACATGATGACCAAAGTCATCAAATTAGATTCCTCATATGTGAAAATTGCTAGAACCGTTAATTGATGGTCTCAAGAAAATCAAGTAACAATCCTAAAAGAGTATCTTGACAGTTTTGTCAAAGTCCTTTATTCATTGTGAGTTTTATAGGTTCTTATTATATATAGTCCTAAAAAATACAATTGTATAATTGTTTCTAACTCTATTTACAAATTCATGCAAAATCAAATACCATTCTTAAACTCCGTGTTTTAAATTGTTATGCTGAAAATAATTTAACTAAACTTAATTATAATGTGTTTATGTCTAATTAGATTATCTAGTTACATGGTTATGACTAAATATATCTAATATTTTTTATATAAAAATGTAAAACCACTTTTCCATCAAACAATTTAGTTTTTTTTAATAAACATTTTTTTAAAATTTCTTGCTTATGACTAGATATATTGTATTTAAAAATAAAATGGGAAACCACTTTCTCATAAAAGAATTTAGTTAATTTTTTGATTAATTTACATCAAAACAACTATAAAAGTGTTATAATCAACCGAAAAAAAAAAAAAAAGCAAGTAAAACTAGGATGCAGTTGCAAACATGGAGGACTAAGGAGGAGACGCAGGGTTGTCTAGTTTGTCACCCCAGCCAGAACCAGAGGGGCGAGCCGAGTCCGGGATGGGCTCCAACGCACTTTCTTGTTGTTGATGTTGTTTTTGCTACTCGAGAACCTCAATAGATAGCCGAGAGGGAGAAATGGCAAGAGCCAACAGTGGGAATTTGCCTTGCTAAGGGGCATTCCAACCAGCGCCACCAAAATCACCAAGCCTACCAAAGACCCCACCATGAGCATGGGAAAGGGGTCGAGAGTGAGGAGACCACCAACAATGAGGAGAAGGGCTCCGTCGAGTCCGTGAGTGCCATCTATGAAACCCTCTGATCCAATGAGGAGGAGGAGAGCGATGCGGTTGATGGGCGAAGTGGCGGGAAGCATCCGGAGGCACGCCACTGACTGCACAAGGGGCAACGAGCCCAGTGGTCAAGCAAGCAATGGAGGTGTTCAACCTTCAATCGAACTTTCTCGACCTAGTTTTGAATCTGGAGCATCACAATGGAAATAAAAACCACCTTATTAGTAATAGAAAAAAAATATCCATAGGAACATCATTAAAAATGACATTATTTATGTCTTTCTAAAGATGAAAAAGAATATCAATTATGAAGATGTGCCAAAATTTGTTGTAAATGGCAGGTAACAAGGTCAAGTCCCCCAACAGAATCATTTTCTAGGTAAATAAATCCAGAGAAAAGGGTTGAAACAGGGTATGAATCCACTTCCATGTCGATTGAGCTTGAGGGAAAAACCAAAAAATGTGCTTGATAGACTCTGGTTGATGGCAGACCAGGCAAGTGGGGTTAAGACCCATATGTTTGAGTTGATCCCCAGTTGGAAGCCCCTAGTGTAAAATACACCACAAAAATGAGCTTTTTTGGGTTCGACAAGAACATTCCAAACCCTTTGAAACTAATGTTTCCAAACAAAATCCTGGGAGGCAATATTCTGAAGACGATTAAGAGTGGTAGTGGGCACCAAATGAGGGGCTAATAAGGAGTAACCCAAATAGGGCTTATAATGGCGGAAAAGCATAGCAATGGGCTAATTCCAGTCTTGCCACTATGGAACACCAAAGGAGATGCCAAACTTGTGCACATATTCATCAGTTATGCAAGCAATGTTTTTTGTAATTGGTTCTGCATCTTGATGTTGAAGATTGAATTTAGCAGCCAGTGCACCCTAGAAAATTCAGGATCTAGAGTGTCTGTAAAATAAATCACCCACCACCTTGATTCCTTTTTTTAAAAGCTAAATAATTTTATCCTAAGGAGCCAATGCAAGAGGGCCATCATGAAAAGTGAGAATAGAAGACCACCAGAGAGAGTGGGAGTTAATAGACAATATTTGAAACCATCTCCCTTCCAAATTAGGTGTGGCTTAAGCAACTCCCATAATTTCCAAATGCTTTTGGAAATGAAGGTGCCCTCAATTTTAACTAAAACACGGTAGAGAAGAAGGGATTGGAAGTTGAGACCTTTCCAGGCTTGCCTACCCAAAGGAGATCCTTGAAAAATGCAATGTTGGAGAAATTTTTTCCAAGCCTCATTACCTTTAAGGATATAGATTAACCACTTGACACAAAGAGCACATCCTTGGAATTTGATGTCAAACAAACCAAGGCCCCTAACTTCTTTAGGCCAACAATAGATATCTCGAGAAACCATGTGGAACCCCTTGTGCCCCTTAGAATTATCCCACATAAAGTATCCCACAACAACTTCTCAAGTTTAGCATAAGCAGCTGTTAGATGAAAGCCCAACAAAAAGAATAATAGACATTAGTAGTAACAGATAAAACCTTGGAGTAAATCTGAAACTTTTCTATGCCAGAGAAAAAGGCTTGGTAATTCAAAAGGAAATTTTACGCTCAATGCTTGACTCACATAAGTATATAATTGCGTAGAAGTAGCCTAGAAGGCAAAGGGAATTCTAAGAAACTTGAACCGAACACCCGATTGAATCTAGCTCCATTGCATGCCTTCCAACCAAGGAGGAATAGGAGACTAGGACTATCCATAACACTGGGTTTTCTCCCATTGAATGGAGGATCCAGAAGCCAAAAAAAGTATCTAGACAGTCCAAAGCATTTTGAACAGATTGTTCCTCCTCTAGGAGTGTGAGAAAAGAATCATCTACAAAGTGGCCATTGATGAGTTGTTGATCCAAGGCGGGCAGAGAGATCCCTTTAATCAAACCTTGAGAAGCATTGTGGGCTAGCAGATAACTAAACCCTTCAACTGCAAGCACATAAAGTGAGGGGATAAAGAACACCCTTATTGAATGGATCTGAACAAACCAAACCTAGAAGATTGAACCCCGTTGATGGAGATGCAAGCCCCAAAATCGTTAAAGAGCATCTACACAGTGTGAACAAATCTCAACCCAAATCTAAGAGCTTGAAGTATAGCCAAGATGAAAGACCATTCAATTCTATCATAAGCTTTGACATGGTCAATTTTGATAAATAAATATTTTTGGTTAGAGAGTCGATCCCATTCCATCCCTTCCCAAACAACAATAATATTATCTAAGATGTACCTTTGCTTGATGAAACCAACCTACTCACTTCTAACAATAAGAGGAAGGAGATTAGCAACCCTATTAAACAAAGTCTTTATAATAACTTTGTAAGACATATTAAGCAAAGTGATGGGTCTCCAATTAGAAATTTTTTCAGGGTCTTGAGACTTGAGGATAAACTTGATGTTGTCTTGGTTAATCAGCTCACCCAAAGAATTGGAATCTAAAGCTTCGAGGTACACATTATGCATATCAACCCCTAAAGTGTCCATAAGGTATGGTAGAATGTAGAGGGGAAGCCATCAATATCTAGAGCTTTGTTAGGAGCCATTTGAAAGGTTAATTCCTTAAGTTCTGCGAGAGACAAAGGCCTATCACACACTACCCGTTGAGGGTGTGCGACTTTGCAAGACACAAATTGCATGCATTTTGAAATAGGCTCTTCCCTAACATGAGTGGAAGGTTGAGAGGAAAGAACCCCATGCTAGTGTGGTGCAAGGGTCTTCTTAGTCTCTGCTTATTTCTCCTTGTAGGTCACAATTTCCTTAACCATGCATGTGTCTCCCCAATCATACCCTTGCTCTAAAGATCCAATTGTATACTCTATTTGGTCTGATTATTGACTCATAAGTAATACACACACATGTGTGTATATATATATATTTGTATATATATACACACACACACTGATTATTGACTCATAAGTAATACACACACACACACACACACGCAGCCGCGCGCACACACACACATAGAGTGATATATATAAATAAATACAAAAATGTGTGTGTGTGTGTGTACACACACACACACCACACATAGAGTGTGTGTGTGTGTGTGTGTGTGTCTGCATATATATGTATATATATTACCTGCATATATATGTATATATATTATGTGTGTATATATATACATATATATATATATACATATATATACACACACACACACACACACACACACACACACCACACACACACACACACACACACACACACACAAAGGACATTAGTATGCAACATTCACTATGTAGATTTGTTCAAGCACCTTGAGAAGAAGAACATGAATATACCTTAACATGATTGATCAACCTCCCATGTTGTTCTATCACGGTTAGCATATATTGAGATCCTCTCAGTTTTATGAACATTACACCTTGTTCTAGCCTTGTCCTCTAATCCACTCTGCTAAGCACTACACCTCTTTCAATTTTTTCCACTCAGCAACCTCAATATATATGTGAGTTAACACAAGACCACCACATTCCTTGCTTACCCTATGGCTTCCCAACTGTCACACTCCATCCTTTTATCTATTGTACCTCCTCAAACTTCTCTATATTGTCTCACAAATATCTCATCTCCATACTTCACTCACCCATGCATATGATTCATCTTCATGGCTCCATTATGCCAAACCCCTGCTCCTAAACATTCTACCTTTATTACAGAACCATCCTTGCAATGTTGTCCATACCCCTGATTCATACTTCATCCCTGACTTCTTCCTTATCACCATTCTTCTTAATGCTAGCCTAATAAGCTAGAAATAATTAATAATCCCAATATTGTGTTTAAGGGTTTGATTCACCCTCATCATTCATAAAATACTTAGTCTAACTTGTTATGAGGTGACTAGACATCCAAACTCTGCCCTATCCTTGTATTTGTTCTTAATTCCATCAAACTAGCTTTGTTCTGTAGTAGCCCTTCCTATACACAAATGCTAGTGGATCTCCAATATCCCTGAAACAACCTCACCTTCTCATGACTAATTCAAAGACCTTTATAGAACCCTAGCATGAGTCCAAGTCTCACTACCCACTCCTATGTACGAAATTTTACTTCTCCAACTGTCCCAAGGGCAATTTAGGCCTAATTAGGCCTTTTATAAGGCTATAGATGAGTGCAGCGATTCCTTAGGTACATACAACCTTCTAACTCCTTCGTAGGGGTATAATGGAGTATGTCATAGCTATTTCAAACTTCACTTAACCCTTAACTACTCTAAACCATCAAGAAACCCTGATGTAGCAATCTAGACTGGTAAAGTGCGTGCCTAGAACATGGAATTTCATGCAAACCCCATCTTCCAGCGGAATTGAACTCTACACTTCTGGACAGTGTTAGGGGAGGTCATGAACATGGTCATTTCAAAAAATTATAATTTTTCACCATATGGTCTAGGAGATCTAGAAAGTCATAGTTTAAGGGCAACGAATGAAAAATCTAGTCCACATAAAAATTCCTAAGGTTTCAAGACCTCAAATAAATTTCATTGGGTTTCTGATGATGCCCTCTAACTTCTCTAATCATCACAGTCAGCCTCCAAGCCTTAAAACTCTAACTGTCACCTTTTTGGCCTTGGTCTCAGCAAGAACCCAGCTAAATGCATGGGAGAAAACATAAAAATCTTGCAAATTACACCATATGAAACCTCCAAATATTCAATATGTGATATTTCTACATAATTTTCTCTAATACAGGCATCTTCCATGAAGGAATTACATATGGAGACCAAGAATTCCATTTTTAGTACTTCAAACTATACTCCTAGTCTTACTCAACTACTCCCGAAGATAACTCAACAACTTCTTGACTTGGCAAACAATTAAAACCACCTAAGTTGTTGAAAACAAACTTGGATTCATGTGAGAATATCTCTCTAAATCTGGTCTCACACTATTTTTGCCTTCACAACTCAAATAGGCCTTATTTTTTGTGTTTACAACTAAAAATTTGAAATTTTGAAATACATATCAATGGAGGGAAATGATGACATACACCCTAAGACAACCTAGACTCCAACCTAAACATGACAACCTCAATGACATCCTACTGATGCACTTACATCATAGTGATGGAAAAAATCTTGGAGGATATCTAGCAGAGCAGTGTGTTAGACATTCCCTTGAAAAATGGCTTGGATTTGATTAGAAGAATGTTTGGTGTGAAGCATAACAAAGAACTCTTTAGAAGCTTTGTTATCGACTTTGAGCCAATATAAGTGAGCATGCAACAGAGCACCCTATGATTTGTAAGCTTCCTCCACCTTAAGTTTGTGCCTCCAATGGGAAACCTAGAGTTGCAGGGTCTGATTGAAAGGAGAGACATTAAGTTCTTGTGAGACACATTGAAACTCATGATATGAAACCTCGTGCACTGTTTGTTTATAGAGAGCAACTTATTTTCCATAGATGTGAAGGGAGGTGCTAGTTCTTTTGATGGCACCATTCAACCAAGTAATCCATGCTATCAAGATAGGTAATAAAGTTCCAAATGCATTGGATATGTGACACAATCCAAGCATGCTTTAGGAGCGCAATGTTTAAGTAAAATTTAGAGCTAACCATGCATTTTTTTGTAGGTTTGGCCTAAGTAATGTCAAATAAAATGGGAGAACGATCATAGTCAGCAACTGCAACAAGCCTACCTATAATGGGAGAAAGATAAAAGAAGTCTTGACTCGACATAAGGGTACAATCCAGACGTTGCACAATCCTATCTTGACTCTATCAAAAATTGAACCAAGTGAACCAGGTAGAATTGGAGCTCTCCTTATAGGGGATGTTGGGGTCAAAAATTATGAGCTTGTACCTTACATAAAACCAGGCCTCTCGCTCTCTCGCACACCAACACATGGGAAAATGACAGACCTTGTCTTCTGTGTATTCAACCATATTAAATTCACCACAAATAATCCAAAGAGCATTAGGCAAACAGTCACCAAACCATTGTTAGAACAAAGCTCTCTCAATCACATTGTGAACACATAAGTATTGGCTAAACCCAGGACACATCCGTCAAAATCGAAGAGAGTCCAAACCACTTGATGAGTGGGGTAAGATCCTTATGAGAGCATATGTTGGGAAAGCTCAAAGGAAATCAAGGTCATGATCCCTCTATGTCCAGGGTCGTGATTGGAAGCGTGGCAAAATAACATTGGGCTAGATGGTGAAAATTGCAGAATGAAGTTAAAAGCATGCAAGTTCACCTTTTTGCAGACATAGAACACATATATGCTTGAAGTGTAGACAAATTTCCCTAACCAAATATATCTGGGTGGTTCAATAAGGCCACGTATATTCAAAGAGCACACAATCATTGGATTGAATTGAGGTACATATATCCCTCGTCATCAAGATTAGAGAGGGTACAAAACTGGTTGTGGGATGAAGTGACATGGGAAACATATGCCAATGACCATGGTTTGCGTTTTTCTTGCACAAATTCACTATCTCCCTCTAATGTAGGGTGTAGCACCCACCCATGTGGGATCCAAACATAAGGCCAAAATACCAGGGTAAAAAATTTTTTTACTTTCATTTACTGAAACAAGTGACATCACATAGGATCACAAGAGGTTGACCCACATCACATAAGACGACAACCCCACATGAAGAACATGAAAACTAATGATGACACCTGATACACAACAAACGAACACTAACATAGGAACAAGTATAGAACCACTACCCAACCACAACATGACCATCACGAGTATTCACCTTTCACATTATCACATTTTCATAGCAATAACTTATTTATGTTCATATTTTAATTACTTATAATCATGCAATGGTTGTGTGTTTTTGGACAAGGATTACAATTAGTTGTTGAAGTAGTTGCACTTTTGTAGATTCCCTTATAAACTTTTGTAGTTTTCCTTATTATTTATAGGCTACATTTATTTTTCTTTGTTTATCACTTAACGTGTGTTGGTTCCAACTAAGTTAGTATGTTTATCTAATTGCAAAGGGATCATATAACTCAATGGTTACTTTAGAGTAACTCGACCTTTACACAACATAGATTTATTAAACTACAATTAACTTCATGGTACTTATAAAACATAGCCCGACACCCCAAGGGTACTGTAATGCCCACACTAGCAACCCAACCAAAACAAGAATAATCTAATTCTTTTATTATTATTATTATTTGGTCATTTAACAATTTTGTTTAAACCTTGATTATGAACATGAAACATGGCTCATTCATTTAATATGACAAGTTTTCCCATTATTAAAAGGTCAGTCCCTTATGGTGTATCCCATTACTCACATTTGCTTTAAGCTCAAATTAAGCATGCTAGTTCAATTGGCATAACTCAAAGTGTAAGAGATATTCATCTAAACCATTCCAAAATTCATTACATCTACTCTTGTTCTTATTACATTTTCATTCTTTGTCTTTTGTCTCAAGTTGGCATCATTTTAGAAGAACTACGAATCATAAAGCACTACTTCTTCTCAGGTTGCCATCATTTTAGAAGAACTATGAATCATAAAGCACTACTTCTTCACTTAATGAAATAAAATTCCAAGGGTATTATCCCATACAAGGCACATCATTTAATTACTTAAATAACTCAAGTAACTCAAGTATTTTAAATATACTTCACATGTGAGGAATTCAACATAACATAAGGAGTTCAAAATTCCTTCTATGACCCCTATCTCAATTGCTGGATAAGCGTACACTAAGGGTAATTTAACAATGATCCCCGTAGGAGTTACAATACTTAAAGACATCGTTGACACTCAAGGGGTATACCCCCTACTACGAGGCAAAACTTAGAGACGTCAAACATCCTTTTGTCGCAACATTCACACAACCTAGGATACTTCAATATTACTTACCAAGGGTACAATTTCTATAATGAAGAGCTTAAGTTGTTCAAACTCAATAGATTCATGTGCAGACAATTGGGTCATAAGTTTTACTCCTATCGTTTAAATCTCTTAGTGAGATCATTTGAGTTTGAAAACACCTCAATTATATTCACGAAACTTAGGCTACCCACAAGAGTACAAGGAAGATACACACAAAAGAGAAATAAACTTGTTTGCGAGGAGGATATGGGCTACAACCTCTAGGAGTAACTGTCGTTTTCCCGCCCAAAGAGATAGGGTACAAGTAGTGTAGTCATTTCCTACCACAATAGTACCCAAGTTATGGAAACAGTATAACAAGGCTTGTCCCAGGAACAAAACAATAAAACAACTTGTGATAGTTTTAAGACTTTTCTAGCACTATAGAGGTTTTCAGGCTTAGCAAGACTTGACTAAGAGTGAGGGTAAGATAAAAGGGTTATATACTCGTTTCGTTTAGATAGCTAAGGCAAGGTAAGTTTCATCCAATATTCAAAGTGTTTAAAAGATAAGAGAGACAATTAACGTTGTAAATGATTATTTTATCAACTCTAAATCATCTTACAATGCACCATTATAACTACGAATAAAATTTAGCACACGCATGGAATAACTACTTATACTTGATTTTCATTTTCTTCTTTCAAAATGATAATAATTACAATTATTCAACAATACAATATGTCTCAACATTTTGTGCATTTTACAAATTAAGTACAACTATAACGTCAAATTCCTTCATTTATCTTACTTGTCGTGCTACCTGCAACTTGCAACAACAATTAGAGCATGGGTAGGTGACAACCATTGGCATGACATCCAACTACAATTAAGCATGATTTACATTCACAATTTTCTAATCATTAATGAAACTATACTTATTACACTTCAAAAGAGAGTAAGATAATACATTTTCCATTTCATTTCGTTTTCGAAGCTAAAAAGATAGAGAGAGGAGAGAGAATAAACACCATTTTTCCACAAACAATTTCTTAACAAGAAAACGGCATAAGAAACTTTCATACAGTAATGTGATCATGGTTACAAGGTTTCTCTATTGTTATAACTTATTTTGCTTGGATAAGTTCATATGACAGTTTTCACCAATTAGTCTCAAGTTTCCAAAAAAGTCAAATTTAGACAAGTTGCTCGAAAATTAGTGTTCAAAAACCATCTTTGAGACTCAAATGACCACGGAAACAAATTTCTACATATTCCCCAATATATAGGGAAACCCCCGGAGCTGATGGAACCATAAACTGACTAAACAAGACTACAAAGGCACTCGTCTCCCCAGAGCTACTAATCGCAATTGCACTCAAGTGGCATTGGTCGTCGCAACGACTGGAGGCCTATAAAACCTATCAAGAAAACTAACTTGCGGGACGTTTTTCACCAAACTGAGGGTTTGTAGCAATTGTATTATAGAAATATTAGAGGAATGCGGAAGCCAAAAATCTGTTTCGACACCTGAGGCCGAAACGGTGGGTCAGAACAAAACTGTATTTTTAAAATTTCAGCACATGTTTAAGGTTGTAAACAATCCTATTGGGCTCCTAGACACGTTATGAAACAAGGTAAAATGGACATCCCAGGAACAACTCAAGGTTCAGTTAAACACTCCACAAGACTAGGTATCCATCTAAAGTTTTTTTTTTCATTTCTAGTTTTATAGGGATGTTTTGCGCCTCCATGAAAACAAGTTTTATTAACATTACACAAAGTCGACAAAAGTAGTTTTACTACGTTTCCTGCTTATCCTACCAACCCCGTGGTTTCCATAACCACACTGGTATCATATTTTATTCAACCATATTACATGGTAAAGGAGAGTAGTGTTTTCATTCATGGTTAATGGTCTTGATGCATACTAACAAAGGTGCAATTCACTATACTATGACCCATCCCATCTAATTTATCTAAACATTAATTTTCTTTAAATTGATCTAAAATTCCATTACAATTAAGAAAACTAGGAATGCTAAAACATGCAAGGATAGAGTAAGATGACCATGCCTGTGGTTATTTGGCAAGCGTGAGAAGAAGGATTGACAAGACACCACGTTATCTCCAACAAGCTAGTAGGCGAGCGAGGAAACCGAAACATAGATCGAGCTAGGAAGCGAGCTCAATATTCCAACGATCAAGTCACAATACACATGGAATGGGCGAGCCAACTTGTAGCATGGCCGAGTTACACTCCCACAACTCGCCATCACATAACCCACCAAACATTCCCACAACTAAGCCAACACAATGCTAAAGTGAAGAAGTCCACGTGATGTGGCAAGGAAGCATATGAAGTGGTCTCCAAGACCCATCTTTCTAAATTAATCAAACATTCCTTGTGACCACATTTTTTTTGTTTTTGTTTTGAGGCATTATAAGAAACAGGTCACATGCATTGTATTTTTACCTCCACAAACACATACATATCTGCATGTAAGTGGTCAAATGAGGAGAATTTGAGGACGATAAATTGGTTTTCCCTCCTCTCCAAGCATATCCACGAAGCATCAAGCGCAATTGCAACAGTTGTTGCAGGTATGTGAAGCTACAATTATCCCAGGAATTCTGGAAAGCAATCTATTTCACTTTGTCCTAGGCCTCCTCATTGCCATACCTGCCAAAGGAGCTATTGTTTGCAGGATTCCAAAAGTCTCTTCAACGAATCCATATTGATAAGTCCCATAATGATTGCTGTGCAAGAAACCACATAAAATATACCAGACATTTTATCAAACAAATCATATGCCTTGTTCTGGCCATGCCCATGTACATTTGTTTTGAAGCTTCCAAAACCCTTTCAAACAGATCCTTGATCGGCACACATCCTGCAGGCAACACTGACCACATGTGACCACATTTTTTTTTGGTATTTTGAACACAGGTTGCAGTCCTTGCGCAGTCCAAAGCTAAGAATTTTATCTTCCACGTTTGCAAACACAGAACCAGGGTGTTTGCATCCAAAAATTGTAGACAAAATCCCTCTGTTCAAACACCTGGCAGACCTCCCTATCAAATTCCAAAGCTCTTGTCATGGCACAGGCAGGGTGCGCGCAAGCCAAGGTTGGGGAAATTTGGCTTTACACTTGTCAATCTCCCAAAAGCATAGAAGATTCCAATGCTTTTTTGTTACAAAACTGTTTTCTCTAGATTCTCTCTGCACTGTCCCTTCTTGCTCTATACTTTTTATCCTTCCTCTGCCGACTCATTCATTAAATGCTTAATTTTTCAACAAGCTTCCTTTCCTCTCCCCTGCGCAAAGCCATTAATCTGCTTGAGCATCAACTTTCTTGTCAATTTTCCCCTTTGTTACCACTCTAATTTTCTTCTCAGCTCCATCTTTCCTGCATTCCTTTTTACTTGAATTCAACTTCCTATCAACCTCTGGCAATTTACAAATTCCCCAACAATTGAAATTGTTATTCCCTAAATTCTCTCACATGTGCCCAAATTTGCAATTACCTTCCCTGACCTAGAAATCATCCCCAAAATCCTCTCCTCTGGCATACACGCATGCCAAGGAATTGAATTAAAGAAAACCATTATCACTAATTGGTACCAAAAAAAAATCCATTATTCCATTCTTGGAACAAGGGGTTTGGCACAGGCCTCTAATAATTTGGAGGAGTTTAAGGATAGCAAACAATATGTAGATACTTTAATTATTTTTAAAAAAATTTCTTGTTTACATTTTGAATTTCCGAAAGGCTATATTATTTATTATTTTAAAATTGCTCAAACCATAATCACAACAGCTTCCCAAAATATGCTTCTTTTAACATGCATTATGTTATGAATTATTATTCGTGATAAAATTTCGATAGAACAATGTTAACGTTTTAACAAAAATATATATGTATATATATTACAATTCAAACACCGAAAATGATCATGAGTAGGATGAATCGCAAGAACATGGCATCGCCACCCAAATCAAAGACATGACTATACTCTAAACGCTCAAAAGGATTAGTTCGTGTAAGGGCAACTTCGAACTTGCCCTCATTATTTAATTAACACACTAGATTAAGTTTATTTTTTTCCAGTTTTATTTATGATCCCTATGTCGATGTCACAATGATGACTCGACATGAGCCCAATCATTCGATGACCACCCTGCAATCATTGGGAAAGGGTTCTAAACAAATTTGATTGAGAACCGAGATAGAGTTATCCTGCTCCCCGCTGCACAAGGTGAATGGCGACACCGTGAGCATGAATGGGGAACTACACAGGGCTATGTGAGTGACTAAGGCAAGATTTACAAAAGAGCTGATTATCTTCCATGAATGGCAATTCTAGTAAGTGGACAGACAAGGAGATTGATGTAGCTAGAGATTTCAAAGGGAAAACCATAAAGGCAACCAATGGAGAGCAAGAGAGAGACATAGTGGTTGTGGACACTAGAGGCACGACTTATTTAGCAGGAGCAATAGAGGAGCTGGCTCCATTAATAACTACTAGTTGATAAGAAGAAGCTGAAGGTTTTGCAGGACCATGAACGACACCATTTTTATTGGTTACCGTGGTCCATCCATCCGAATAAGAAGGAGCTTTGGACTCCATTTGTGCCTTTTCTTGTGACAAAGGGCATGATTCGACCATTTGAGGACATTCACAAATCATGTGGTTAGAAGCTTGGTAGTGAAAACAAGTATTAGATATGTTAATATAAATAGTTTGTTGAGAAAAACGCGTATCTCCAACTTGAATATCAATGGAGTCTTTAAGGTCTTTGGATAAATCCACCTCAATGTAAATATATTTTTGAGGGCGAGCATTGCAAAACTTGGGTTGTTGTAGATAGATAAGTCGACCCAAGGGTTTGATCAAGTGTTCGACAAATCCACACAAAGCAAGAGGCAACCTAGGAAATTCCACCCTTACTGGGATTTTAAGCTTGGCTTGTTCAGAGATATGGAAATCCCTTGTCCGATGAGAAAACACAACTAGTGTGTTTTGAATGAACCAGGGGCCATGGTCGACAAGGACTTTACAATGTTCAACGTTGTTGAAACGAAACGAAAAAAAAAGCCCTTGGTGAGGTTTGCACTCCCTCGAGCTTGACACCATAGTGTTGCTAATTGTTGTGAACCCATTGCTTCAGCAGGCTTTTAGGGGGGACTCGACCAACAAAATACCCAACAAGGATGTATAATTCAAGCTAATTTCAAGCCTTATCAAATTTAGACAAATTAAGTACAACATTAAGCAAAGGAATCTTAGACTCAGAATGGTTACCTCGTCGAAGACCTCTGGTACAAATTTCCATGCCTTCTTTGGAGCCATGGGAGCCAAACATTCCGTCAATCAAATCTGCATCAATAGATGGAGGCAGCGAAAGAGAAACCATTAATATAGGCATGACGCCGCCCAAAGGACAGAGTAAATAACCCACTCAACGAAATAACTATATCTGTAAAGTAAAAAACCTACCAAAATCCCAAGGAAATGACAAAATGCCAACAAACTAGTATGTGTGACAACAAACATGTGATAACTTCCACACATGCAATGCTTTACCATGCTAAAGTGTGCTTATAGATCTTAAAAACCCCACTGTATACAGCTTTGTTGTAAGCATTAGTGCAGCATGGGTCTGTGTTTATTTATGTACATGTATATAATACTAAAACATCATTTCACTAAAATTTTAAATTAGATGTTGACACATAACACTCTAAATTGATAGTAAAATATGTTTTAACAACAATTTCAAATCATATACGGACACGTAAGCCCTCTCAATACAAAGCAATGCTTTTCCAAAAGCATGTCATGTGCGCAAACCCAGGGCAAAGACTACATGATGTCATTTTTGGGTGGGCTTTGAGCAGTGCTTTTCATTTACCATGTGTACAAGCTAGGAGGACCTAAGAATTAAACCCTAGCAAAGTTGTCGCATCGACAATTTAAAAAATGAGACATATGTCTTTATAAGAAACAAGTTTTTCTTTTATCTAGTTTGGCAACCTAAAAAACATTCAAAATTTATCAATTGGACTTGCACATGATTCCAAATGCCAGAGATTTGTGACTTCAAGATCTCGTTAGTGAAATTTAAATGCACTCTAAAACCCAATTAATCTATAGTTCTTACAAACCTATGATCACAGACGTTTGGCCTTGTGGAACTTTCACGGTCTACCACTCTAGGTAAGGGTTTTTGTTATCTTAAAAAAAGAAACTACCATTATGGATTTTAAATAAAATGCACAAACAAATATCTTTTACGAGTATTAGTACTTGTTGGTTGCTCAAATGTGAACCTGTGTCTCAGATCTCGGAAAGGGCTGAGGTGTTTGAGACCACAATGGAACCATCCCCAAGTTGTGGGACCTTGTGAGCTTGGGACAGATCTTCTCCAGAGAAGGTCGATTCCTCTATATTTTCCTACTACTACTGTTACTCCTAGTGCTGGAAGGGAGAACTAAGCTAATGATGCCAAGGGACCAAGGATAGAAGGACAACATGAAAGGAAACTACACTAAAAGTTGATAGCGCAGGAAGGAAGGGTCAATCTCTTGCCACGAGTGGCAATGGAAACAAAGTGGGTGTGGGAGAAAAGGGCGGACAACGGCCACCACAGATCAACATGCGGGCTCGGCCTTCCAGCGTGCGCAACACATGAACACAGGGACTACAAGCAGAGGAATACGCACAACATGCCATAAAATGTAATAGAGAGGTGAGAATGCAATGAAAACGAGAGAGGGAAGACATGAGTTCCACGAAACACGATTTTATTGCTCAAGGGACGCACCATCATTTACATCCATTGCAAGAGGCAAGAATACATTGCAGAGACCATGTCAAGGTCTAAGACCCGTGGGAAGTCAGCCACCATTTTGGCATGGTGTCGTTACAATAAAAGAGGGATCATTTTTACAAAGCATAACTCTACTATTTATAGAAGAAGAAGTAGAGAAGAGAAGGAGAAAGGGAGGGAAACTCAGGTTCAAATCTTCAACCACCAATAACCAACGATAAATGCATCCAAATCCGCTTGCAAGGCTGTCATAAGCACTTCCCCATATCTATTTTGCATGCGGAAGAAGGAAGAAGGAAAAATATGATGAAATCTGGTAGTTGAGGTCTATTGGATGTGTATTGATGAGTTGAAAGATGTTTCCATATTTTCTGCCTACTAAATCCCACTTAAAATTGAATTTGAATAGACCAACGTGTAACTTGTGTCAGCAGCTTTCTAACAAGTCTAGGCGTGTGTCGATCTGAGCCCTGTAGCAAAAGATACAGTTGTCAGAAGATGTTAGAGCCATCGGCGCACGCAAGACACGTGGTGCGCGTGGGTTGGTTGAAATGATGGCCAACTGTTCATATGTTTCGTCCTTTTTGCCACGTGTCATGCACTGGTTGGTTGTCCAAATTTGGTGCCCTATTGGCGCGTTTGATAGGTTGTGTGAAGCACACTCAAGTCTGACAGAAGATGACATGGCACAGTAACTGGCGTAGAAGAAGGTGAAAGGTGTGGGAAAGAGAGGAAAGCGCATGAAAGGGAAATAGAGGGGAGGAGCGTGCATAAGAGGAAGGTAGGTTTGTAAAGGTGCACGCAAGGAGTGCATGACATGATGGAAGAGAAAGCGGGTGTACAGGAGAAAGGCGCGCAGGGGGAAATAGAAGGAGATAGGAGAATGCAAAGTGAGCAAGAAGGTGCATAAGGGTGCGCAGAGGAACTGCAACTGTGTCAAGGTGTCAAAAGAACAATCTTGAGTGCGCGCAACCTGAAATGTGAAACACCAGAGTCAGGATGAAAATATAATTTATCCAGATAACTAGGAGAGTTATTTGGATAATAGTACCTACAGGTTCCTTGGTGAGAGCCTTCTTTATTAGTTCCTGCCTTCGACAGATACTATACCTTTCAGCCAAACACATTAAATTTTTTCATGCAACCAATCATTGTTAAGAATTTTTTCTCATTCAATAGTTGTCAACAATAAATGTCAACAATAAATAATACTAAAATTATTTTTCAAATAAACATAAAATCTAAATTTGATTTTCTTGAATTTTATTGGTGCTTCGCTCTTGCCTTATTCCAGTACAATTTTTTCTTATTTTCTAAACACAAAATATTAGGAGATGCTATGAGTCCTGATTTTTATATGACATAAAAAAGTATCAATCAATGTGCCAGCATAGTAAAATTCACCCACTATCATTTATTAATTGCATTTATTTTAGATTATCAGTTTGACATACTATCGACATTCACGCAAGAAGCAGAAGTTTGGTCATTTCAAAGTAGCGAACGGTTGGATTTAAGGACCAAATTTGAAGGGTTGGTCTAAATTTTATTGTGAAGGGAAAATATTGAACCAACCCTTCGATGATGAAAAGTAGTATGGATATTTTACACTTCATATGCCAATAATAAATCAAGTATCCACGTCATAGAAATGAAAATTTGTTTAAAAAACTAAAGTACTAGTTGATCGACACCTTAAATAAAAGGAAAAATTCAATAATCCAAAAAAAATGACCCCTCAATGAATGTTTTAAAATTAAGATGCATTTAAACTGGTAAAATAATCAAAATATGATGTAATGGAAGCCTAAATTTGCAATATTCTAATTTCCTAAACACAAAAACAAACAATTGAAATTAGCCGAGAATACACGATTTAATAAACACATCAAAGCCATCAAAGTCTGTGTGGGACAATGGGATCTCTTATCAAAATCATTATGAAAAACTTGTAAATAATAAAATAAATAACTTTAACTTCTACTTGGATTTTGATGCTAAAATTAAAACCCATGTATATTTTAACTAATAAAATGTATTAAATTAAGTTTGTTCCCACTAAATTAAAGAAAATGTGCATCCGTACATTGAAATACCCACACTAACTATATCATTGACAAATACATCAAGATATTCTTGGTCAAAATTCAGTCAAGAGCTTCACCTCCTGGACAATATGCATCCATATCTACTACACACAAATGATGTATTATCAAACTATACCACTCCACTAAACATACACACCCTTCATAATCCTTACTAAATATGTTCACAACCATTTTCCTCAACTCGTTGGGCATATAGTTGAGCGGAATTACCTCGAGCATAACCAGACCACCTATCTATCTGTGGATGGGGGGAGGGGGAAGTAGTTTAGAGAGTCGCTGGATATGGGGTGGGGCACTCGTGTTGACGTTAGGTCATGAACCTATGGATATAGTCGTACCTAGAAACAATTTTAGGTAGAATTCAACATATTAAATAGTACACCCCTACCCAAAATGTAAAATTCTTGTTGGCATCCACATCACTGCACTCGAACAACAATTAGAGAGAAGATACTAATGATGACCCGGAGGGGTGCTTTTAATGGAAAAATAGGTTTCTCTTCCTATTTCCCTCCTCTGTAATGAGCTCCTCTCCTCTACCCTGAATTCTACCATCTTGGATAGGTCCAATCAACCTTTACAACATTTAGATCGATTTTTCTTCGCAAGGGCCATTATGGGCGAACTCCTCAAGTGACTCAGCCTCTGTTTTTCCTGATAGAAAGCCCCAACTACCTTTTCCTCGAGCTCCTTCTTTGTTGCATACAAACCAAGATAATGCAATCAACTTGGCCCATGGCTTTTCTACACACCGAGATCGAATTGATTTGGATGATTTGGATCAAAACCATCGCGAGCCCATCTTGCCGTTTGGCACCAACGCGGCTCCCATAAGGCCTAATCAACACCATACATTGCGAGTCATGAATTAAAGACATCCTTTGAGATCAATTCAAAACTTTTCTCCAAGCTCTTCCCCAACCTCAAATATCCATCTCCACCCATATCCGAGCTCGTGACAACTCTGCACATTCGATCTATTCCAAATCATGTTGTGTAGGCTCCCAAATGGGTAAATATTTGTGTTCAAGTTGATCATAGCTTTGTTATCTGCCTCTCAAGGTGGCTCCTACAACAAAGAAGCAAAAAAATACAAGGTGGAGGCGTTCCCCCTATGGTAGAGGACCTCCGGACGTTTCTACGACTGTCCTAAATTTGACAGCCTTTTAGACGTTTTTCAAACGGGATTAAATTTGACAGCTGTTTGCATGTCGTTTTTACTTTGCATGCAATTTTTGAGTTTCTATTTTTAAAATCCTATTTTTAACTGCTGTTTTTTAGATTCCGCCCTGTTTTATAAATAAGGAGTTTGTATTGGTTATCTCATCAAATAATCAGTTCGTTTTTTGTGAAAGAGGGGAGCCGAGAAAGTGAGGGAGTCGACAGACATCGTTTGGTTCTGTAAATTTGCTTAACTATTTCTTTTCTGTCGGTTATGCTGGGAAGAAGCCCCAGATTCGTCTGAACGTTTGTACGGTTTTCAACTCGCCGATTTTGAGCTGAATTTTAACTGTACAGAAAATCGTGACGCCATTGCTTCGGCAATTTCAGCTCATCATAAATATATTTGCATTTTGGTTGTAAGAGCGAGCTCTCTGCAGAAATTGCACAGGAATATTGTCTGCCACTGTAGATATATTTTTTTCTGTTGGAAAACATTTCTATATTCAATAAAAAATCATACCGGATGGGCTTATGGTTATATGGATGTTTTCGTAAAGAATTTGCATGAGACTGCTTTTTTATGGAACCTCGTAGAATATCTATTACCACGATGTTGGAGTGAAATTGTTGCAAATCGAATATTAATTAGAAACTATCCTTGGCTTAATCTACCGGTACTGCAAATCCACTACTTGCTCGCCCAGGTATTTATAAGCAAAACAATTCAGTTTTTTAATTTTGAGACACATTTAGATGTATAGATTTGGGACTCAAACCCACTAAAATTGATTAGGTCTGGAAGTTGCAGGGTGATTCCTATTCAAGAAATTTGCGCAGCATTGAGTCACAGTATGTGGGACAAATCCTGGTATTTCCCGAGTATCTAATTGTATGCAGAATAATTAGAAGTTTAACCTGGAACCCTACATACAACATGCATTGCTCTGGTGAACTCCTCAATTCATACACAAGCAATATGTCTTACCCATTGAAGCCCGTTCGAGTTGTTTGGCTAACCAAATTTAACTGGTCAGAAGATTTTCATGGGTATTTATCAGGTTACGCCATGACTGTATTTCATCTAATCAAAGCTCCAATGGTTTTTTCTCTTTCATTGCATATGTCTATCAAGTTTTCCTTGAATGTGTTCAATGGAGCATGAGCCGGTTGTTTGACTATAAATGCTTCAAATTCTCCAAAAAAACTCCCCTTTGCATACGCCAACATTGGAATGCCAAATTCTACAATTTCATAAGGGTTAGTTCACCTTTAATCATTAACTGAACTATTGTTATGTAATAGTGAAAAAGCTCACATAAAACTTAATTTATGGTAGAGTTTAAGTTTTCAATTTAAAATGCAAGAAATATTTTTTTGTTTTTATGTTTGTCATCCGCCTTGACAGACACAAGTTAGATCTGAGTAAGTGCCAATTGGCTATGGTAAATTCCTATTAACCAAAAGTGGAAATATGATTCATTTAGGGACCTGAAACTAATTGATTGGAGAATTTTGTAAAGTACCAATTATAATATATCCACAATTTCTGTAAGAAGTTCAGAATTAATACAAGCCACATGAAAATCATCCAATGTCAGTTGATTAATTATCTTATATTTGAAGCATTAATATCCTTGGGAAATGAGTGTTTGGAAAATGAACGATCTCTGCCTTTCGGTTCCTTTTCAGAATTTCATATAATTTTTTTATTGCTATCAAACATATGAAGCTATGCGGATAAAAAGTATACAATGCAATTAAACTCGAACTGCGTCTTGTTTATTATGTACCATTTATAAATTTCAAAGTTAATATATTTTGACATTTTTAACGAGTGACCCCTAAACATATAATTTGTGACCAATTTTAATCATGATGATTAGTTAGTAATTGGAATAGGAAAAATACATTGGAGCACTCGTGAATGTAGATATATGATATACTTTATTAATACACGTGTGAATAGTCAAACAGTAGAAATGGAGATTTACAGATCAAAAGATTTTAAAGAACTATACAATAAAATCCTAAACACATATTGGGAGAAGAAAACGATCCACTGTCATATTGTGATAATGAATATACATATTGGGATGTTTTAAATGTTCTATCTCTACATTTCTAACTTGTTACAAATTCATGCATATACATTTACCAATTTTATATCATGAGTGGTAGCGTTATGTAGTGAATATGACATTGGCAGTGTAGATATATTTAGTTTTATTAACTTCTTTTTCACTTTTTTGTAGGTTATTTGTGATTCTCATTCTCCCGCGGTAAAGAAGAGCGTCGTCTCTAAACAAACTTGAGGTGGGTTTTAATATTGATTCAAGTGCTTATTCATTTGTTTCGTTTATTGCATGCTATGGTTTAAAAAATTATTGTAGAGAGCTTTCATGTTATATTCTTTTGATTGTTACATTTATATTTAGACTCCAATCCTTTTTCCGAAGTGACATGTGGGGGCACGTGCCTTCGTCAATGACAGGATTCGTTATGTGCTGAGGGGTTCGTTCCCCAATGAGGCCATTTCGAAGCGTCCCAAGTTGGACGTTAGACTGATCAGCGACAAGGCTTTTAAAGCTGCCCGTCATACCTAAGAACATCTTGGTGGACTAACATACTTATTTTCCCTCTCCAGTTTAATATGATGTAGACTAGAAACACAATTCCCCTCCCCACAACGGGATTGACATTAACTACGCCTCACTTGCAGAGGGAGGAAAATTTTAAGCGTATTCAATGTGTTGTTAATGTTTTGCATTGTAGGCAACCAAAACCACCTAAAACAGTGATAGCTGAAATGATCAGAGATCGCCTCCACCTGATGCCAACATCCCCAATTTTTCTCTCCAAAATCCGAACGATTGCAGATCATTCACGAGGCTTTTGCTTGATTTATGATTCGAACGAAGATGCACTGAAATATGAACCACCCCACAAATTGAGGAGAATGGGAATTCCAATCGAGGCATCTGCAACTGGACAAAACTACAAGAAACGTGCAAAGAAAATTGCACAAGCAAAAAGCAAGAAATTTGATTTTAAAAAATAGCTTGTAGTGGTTAGTTTATAAGTGTTTGTTTATAAGTATTTTTGAAATAAACTGTAACTCGTTCCAAATATTCCATGTATGTATTGTCGCAGTATATATCCGACGGAGAATCAAACTTATCAAACACATGTTCAGTTTTTGTTATCCAACAACTATGCTTTCCTAATTTCTTTATCTTTGTGTTTCCATACAAATACCTATTGTCTTCTCACTTCAAGTGTACATATTGTTCTTATTGTATTCCATTCTGTTTGCTTAACATAATAATATGTAATTCATTTCAAATAAATGCATGTATATATTGCGGCGGAACATATGGGGCACAGAATCTAACTTTTCAACAAACAACAACAACAACACATTTTTAATGAGTTATTCATTATATCTTTCCTTTATACAATTGCTCGCTTCTTTATGTAAACCAACGACGCATTTTTAATGTGTACTTCATAATATTTGCACACAAATACATATAGTTTTAAAATGCCGACAAACAACCATACAAATTTTAGTTGTTTTCAACCAAAGCTTTGTACATTATATCACTTTTTTGCATATTGAATTGTTAAAGGGTTAGACTTCATGTTTGCACTTTTTAGAAAATATGAAATAATAAGGAAGTCAACTTTAAAGGTTCTCATTCTTTACAAATGCATGATTTCCTGAACAAATCCTTCATTTCATGATTGACTGCCCTACAAGTTTACATTTTCCACCATATATTTGCAGAATTCTCACAATCTCGAGCATCTTTTAGTTGCCATGGAAATAACTTTGACACACGAAGGCATTTCTCAATTGATTGAGGGTGGTTCCAATGTTGACCCCACATTTCAGATACTGCACTTGAGCTCTCTAAGGTCCATTCTCAACACGGGAGCCCAACATCGTGTTGACCTTTCAGATGGGATACATTTTCAGACAGCACTTCTACCCTCCAAATTTGCAAGTCGTGTAACCGAAAATTCAATACAAGAAGGCTCCATCGTGTGCTTACACAAATCCCTCGTTAGAATGATCAAAAGTGAACTGTAAGCTTCATCTCTTGCTCAATTACCAATGTACATAAACTCGCTATATCAATTAAAATTTAATTCTGTTTATTTTTTCCATCCGTTGCTCAGTTCTAATTATATCCTGTTTTTCTTTTCCATTGCAGCACCGTTCTTATCATTGAAATGGATGTTGTTGTTGAAACACATTTGGTAATCGGTGCTCCAATCCGACTACCAACAAATGCTCTCAAACACAGTCAGTTGCCACAAACAGATGCAAGTGCAAATCGGGTTAACAAATATTTTGCGAGAACACCAACTAAAATAAGTGCTTTGAATACATCTATGCACATGTGGTCTGTAGAGGGCCGTGCCCTAGCAAAAACAACCCTTCTCCAATATCACAATGCAAGGGGAAATGGATCCGTGTTTGGGTTTGATTTTGTTGATCAGGAAGGAGGGGAAATCCACATCACTTGTTTCAACGAGGCCGCGGAAGCATTCTATGAGCAGATTGAGAATGGGAAGCTATATACAATTTCCAATGGGAGGATTGCGAGGATTGCTGATGCAAAGCTATGTTATAACCATTTGAACAATGCTTTGGAGATTTTCCTGCAACCTTCCTCAACCATATCTCCACTCATAGCAAATGAAGATACAATACCTTCCCATAACTTTCACTTCACCAAAATCAAGGAATTACCTGCAAGCGCTGAAGGTTCTACAGTTGATTTGATTGGAATTGTTGTTACGATGTCACCATGCTCAACAATTCGTCGGTATGACAAGTCTGAAACAAAGAGAAGAACATTGCAGTTAAAGGACATGTCGGGTTTCAGTGTAAGTGTCACATTGCGGGGACATCACTTAGATGATATAAGCAACGAACTTGAAGACATGCTTTCTATACCGCCTCTTCCGGTCCTCGCCTTGAAAGCTTCCCGCGTCTCCAGTTTCAATGGAAGCTCAGTGGACACTGTTTCAAGAACCAAATGTTACGTCAACCCTAAAATTTCAGAAACAAATACACTTCATGGCTGGGTTGATTCCGATGACTACTTCCTTCCGGCGCCCTCTATCACAACCCAATTTCTAGGCCCTCCAAAAAGCATGACCTCTGTAACGACGATTTCGGAGGTACTAAATATGGGGAACACTGAGAGAAATGAATGGGCCATGGTTACTGCAGAAATCACGAATATTAGCATGGACAACTTTTTTTACAAGGCATGTCCTCTTCAAAAAGGTGACAAACAATGCAGGAAAAAGGTGAAAGAGAATGGTAATGGTTCATGGTTATGTTCAAGTTGCAACAGACAAGTGCAAAACTATGATTATAGATATGCACTCAGAATCGATCTAAAGGACCCAACAGGAGAACTTCAATCAGTTACCGCTTTTGATGAGATAGCTGAGTTAATCATGGGTGTTGCAGCTAGCGACCTCCATATATTGACTATAGACGAAGATGCGACTAGTGAAATTATAAGTAATGTCATCGGAAACGAATACTGCTTCACACTTTCACTGAAAAAAGAGACATATTGCGGAAACAACAGATTGAAATGTGTCATCCTCAGTTCAAAGAAAGCAGAAAATAGTGCAACTCCTCCATAACCTTTACGCAAGGATTTCCAACCCACCCGTCCCTTCAAACATTACACCCTCACTCATCCCATTCTATACTTTGAACTATCACTGCTATGTTTCTTATTTCATATCTATGTTTCACTTTTTTCCCTGCTTCAAAAGAAAACTGTTGAATTCCCTTATACACTGACATACTATTGTCTCCTTCTATTATGCGGATTGTTAGTACTTTTAAGAAAATAAATATAAAAAATATTCAATTTTGTTATGTACGTATTTACATCCTTCTGTAGTATGTGAACACATTGTATGTTTCTATATATCTAATACTCTTTTCCTTAATAAAAAAGTAGTTTCTCAAAACTCAAATTGTTACCTCTTATGCGTATTTCCCATTGGAACTCCACATGCATTACAATTGAATTTAGTTTTACATTTTCACTTATTTCTGCATTTGTTTGTCATCAAACTATGTATCGTTCCTTGCTAACCCAAAATGATCTTTATCCAACAGGTGGTACTCCATAATCCTGTGACTTCGCAATCATGTCGACTCCTGCAAAACGAGCCCAACGAAGAGAAAACTACGCAAAAAATAAAGTACACATAACTGCTGAGCAACGGCGTCGTAAATTAGAGCATAGAACAACGAAAATCTCTAATATCTTTCAACTTACAACGACCAACAACCTACGATCCCCCAACATTCCAATCTTGCCATCAAATACAACTACTGAAGAATTGCCAACCAACATTCCGCATGTAACTTCCATGGAAAAAACCTTTCAAGAGCATGCCACTTCCTTCCGTACGAACCCATCTTTGCTAGCAACTGTCACTTTGCCCCAAATGTCTGGGATGCCACATGAAACTGTCTCAAGTACTGACCTCTCTTCAGTTCATCCCACATATACAACCGGTTTCTCCTCTCCTTCAGACTGCTTTCCACCTTGCAATCCACAAACGACTGAAACAGAACACCCCACCCCTTCTAATACACAGAGATTTCCCATATCCCCGCTCTCTTCACTGAATTTAGAAGCCCAACGTCGGTTTCGCAAAAGAATAGATTTGTTGGCGAACATCCAAACTTGCTCAATCTGTTTGGAAAATTACCCTGGAATTAAAACAATTTTTTCCGAAGGCTTTCCCTCGTGTAACAGATGCAAAAGTGAAAAACAAGGCCACCGCTTCTCTTCATGGAACAACATGGACCCTGAAAAACAACCTATCGTTCTTGCGTCTTTAACCCAAATCGAGGAGATGCTTATCGCACGAGTTAATCCATTCATGCAAGTCGCCCAAGTACGTGGCGGGCAATACAAATACTCAGGACACACCATAAGCTTCCCGCAAAACATTACTTCAATAGCAAAGACCCTACCCCGCCGCCTTGGAGATTTGGACATAGTTCTCATACAAAGGGAAGGATCTAATTTAAAAAATTATGATTTCTACGTCAGTAGATCTCGTGTTTGTGCAGCCTTGCAATATAAAATCCAACACGACCCCTATTACAAAGATGTCTTAATCGACGATGACGCCCTTTCCTCACTACCATCTGAATCGTCAAATGTTTCCTCCTCTCTCAACACAGCCACAATGGAACTTCCCCAAATGCAAACTTGCTCTACAACTCATGGTAGTGGTGTTCCCACCCACTTTGATGAAACATATGAACACTCATCGTCTTTCGTGCCAACACCTCACAATACAGGAACAGAAGAAGAGGAAATCGAACAGTTCTTGCTCAACCACGATGGTAACACTCCATTTACCATGCCATGGCCAGAGCTTGGGCTTTCGCCAATAAATGAATATAATACGGAAGGCCTATTCTCAATGGCTTTCCCAACTTTATTTCCGACAGGAAAAGCAATGTGGCAACAACCCCGCATTAAAGAAGTTCCAATGCATGAATACGCACTTCATTTGATGCGTTACCATGATGGGCGTTTCGGTTCCCACCCAAGATTTCGTTACTTCCTTCTAAACCTCATAATGCGACACAGAAGCCAGTCCACGGCAGCAGTTTTTATGAAACAGAACACCGAATCTGGAATCCCTCCAACAATTAGAGAGCTACGAAGACAACTACTGGAATGCCCCAAAGACAACCTCCCAGATAGCTTAATGCACTTTGGATCAAGCCTTCGAGGGACACGTTCATTCTGGGCAAAAAGTAGAAGCGAGCTTTCAGATATGGTGGAACAATTAGGGACACCAACCTTATTCTTCACTCTAAGTGCTGCAGACACTAAATGGCCAGATCTCCACAATATTATGTCTGGTGAATGCCCAACAGATCCTCGAGCCACCCAACGTTGGAGAACACTTAACATTGTCTCTAACCCTCATCGAGTATCAGCATACCTGCATCACAGATTCACAATATTTCGGGAAGAAATATTGCAGAAGGAACTTGGAGCAGTAGACTTTTGGTACAGGTAATCAAATCTACTTATTTTAAAGTTTTTCCCAAACTACATATCTAATATTTATGTTCCCTCATCTCGCAGGTACGAATGGCAACATAGAGGCTCTGCACATGTCCACGGTTTATTGTGGCTCGAGAATGCACCAAAGGTAGACGAACTGGACTGGGAGGACACAACAGTTATTGAGGCGACAAAACAATACTTTGATAAGTTCGTGTCTGCCTGGAACCCCCGCCCGGCTTGCAACCGCTTGGATTTCGTTCGCAGGTCACTCCTAGATGACCCTTGCTTGCTAGATACAACACAAATTCTATCCACCTCCCCGCATGCGGACCTTGAAGAACTACTTAATCGAGTTCAGCGCCACACTAAATGTTCAGAGCAGACATGCCTGCGTAGAAAGCAATCACAGCTGCAGTGCAGGTACAACGCTCCTTGGGCCATGCAACCTACTTCTTCCTTACACATTGAAGGTGACAGGAAAATAAAGTACCTCCCTTCCAGAAACGATGACAGATTGAACATCCACAATCGAACAATGATATACATATGGAGAGCAAATGTCGATTGCCAACCGGTACTTTCCCGCCATGCCGTTCTTAAGTATATTGCAAAATATGCTTCAAAAGCCGAGCAACGTTCAGAAACATATCACCAAATGCTATCCAGAGTTTCAAGAGATGCAGACGCAGATTCTCCAGCACATATCGCGATCCGTAAAATGCTCACAGAAAGCGTTGTTGAACATGACATAAGCGCACAAGAAACATGCCACATGCTGCAAAAAATGCCACTTGTTATGTGCAGCCGTCCATTCGTATCATTAAATGTTGGAAAAAAGATTCTGAGACGTGTCGTTGAAAGTGACGCCGATGCACAACAAACCACCGCTTTCTTGGATGCATATAAAGTTCGTCCAACAACCATGGAACACCTACCACTTATTCAAGTTGCTCGAGATTGGAGCTACAACAAGCACCGTAAAGGTGATAAATGGAAAAAATGACCGATACAAGCAATTGTACGGGTCCACCCGAGATTTGTGGATGTCCCTGCTCAAGAATCAACGTCATATGACCTTTTCTGTTGGTCAGAACTCCTATTATACAAGCCTTTCAGAAATATCGCGTTTGAATTTGGCTCAACCCCACATGACATCAATGTCACTTGGGACATGTACAAGCACAACTACAGACCGTGGCATGTTCTACGCACTACCGCAGACACAGGACTTGCAACAGATGTTAGTTCTGACTCAGAGCCCGAATGCAGTATTCAACAAGAACCATTACAAGAATGGCAGGTCTTTGCACAACTTCGCCCCGGAAACAACACGGGTCTAGACAGTCTTGAAATGTTGGGGAAACGAGATTTTGACATACACAATAATTGGACCATACACGACGTTCCCCATGATTTGCAGATAACTGGTTCATCATTCATCGAGAGAGAGAAGGCAGACACAATTAACAACAACATACATGCCACACCACCATCTTCCACACTTCCTTTGTCTCCAGAACAACAAATAGCTCTTGATACCATACTACACCATTCAGCAAACAAATCCCTTCTACCTCCACTAAGATTGATAATTCAAGGAACGGCTGGCACAGGAAAATCATTTCTGATAAATAAAATCTGGAATTCATTCACAGCATCAACCATATCTCCCTCTCCTCTACTTGTGCTCGCCCCTACCGGTGTTTCAGCATTCAACATCTCTGCATCCACAATCCACGCAGCCATGCGTATTCCAATCAAAGAACTAAAACCCCTTGAAGGTAGTGCATTATCGTCTTTTCAAGAATCGCTGAAACATATAGAATATGTTCTTATTGATGAAATGAGTTTCATCGGGCCAAAGTTGCTAAGCAAAATTGACAGTAGGCTCCGCGAAGCTTTCCCACACTCAAGAACATCTGAATTTGGGAACAGATCAGTCATCCTCCTCGGTGACCTCGGGCAATTACCGCCGGTTTTGGACAGTCCTCTTTACGCAAGTAATTCCTACGGAGCAACCCTTTGGAAGGGATTTCAATCTTCCATTACATTGCGAACAATATTTCGGCAACAAGGAACAACCAATGCACAGGTTTCATTCCGGAATTTACTGCTCCACATGCGAGATTCGACCCCTCTAATTGAGGATTGGGAACTCTTGATGTCTCGCACAGACACACACCTAACTCAGCAGGAGCTCAACATTTTTAAGGATGCACCACATTTGTTTGCAAAAAATGATCAAGTGGCATGCCACAACCTACAGATGTTGAAGGCATTGAACGTTCCGATCGCCCAATCCATTGCTGAAAGTAACAGGCGGACTGGACCAGGAAATCCTGATGATGATCAGTTGCAACACAACGTTCTGTTATGCAAACAACAAAAAATCATGCTTATTGCAAATCTATGGGTTGATGCAGGCCTCGTGAATGGTGCCACAGGAACAATCACAGACATTGTCTACGACGCATCAATGCAACCACCAGCATTACCTTTATTTGTTGTTGTAAAATTTGATAGATACAACGGCCCATGTTGGGATCCCTCCAACCCCTTACATATTCCCATACCCCCTATTTCCAGAGGGAATCGAAGACAGTTGCCGATTAAAATGGCCTGGGGATTAACTATCCACAAGTCGCAGGGACTTACTTTGCACAGAGCAACCGTCGACATTGGAACCACTGAAAGGCAGGGTCTGACATTCACAGCTTTCTCCAGAGTACCCTCGCTTGCAAATCTGCGCATTTCACCCACTTTTTCATTCGAGAGATACTCAAATATGGCGCACGTACCAGCACTCGAAGCAAGAAGAAAGGAGGAAGCAAGACTACTATCACTCAACCCATCGTAAATACTAGCTTCTGCTTTCATAGCACCTCAAATACTACTATACTCAACATTTCTTCTATCGAAAGCGGCAAGGTCGTTCAAGGGATATCAAATGTAATCAAGTTTATTGAAACTAAAATTGCCCACTAAAGGCTACCACTCATGATATAAATACTGCAAACGTATACATGTCTCATTACGTGTACGTATACCTACATTTTTTTTTGTTTGCAAATATGGTATGCAACTTTAAAAGTACGAACCTGTAACATAATTAAATGTACACATACAACATTACAATGTAATGTTTCAACTAAAGTCCTACACTACAACTATCAATCACACACATTATCAATTGTATAATAAATGTTTCTCCAACAAAACACCAACTGAACAACCAATGCACAACTAACAACATCAACTATAAAATTGATTAACTATCGAAAACGATATCACAAGTAATCATGTACGAATTTATAACAAGTTTGAAATGTAGAAACAACCTTCAGATTAAGTGGATCAATAATAACTGTACCTCTAAATCAAATAACATATACCGTTCGGCGTTCACATCTCATGAAACACATGCGAATTCATCAAAAATATTTTTAAGAGTTTAAACTTCCACACAAATTGTTGACAGGTGTTTTTCACCATAGCCCTTTTGAACACTTGGATTATCTTGCCAGGAAACAAGCTTGGAAGTCGGAACTCTTGCAGCGAAGAACCTTTTCTTGTCAAAGCACAGCAACTAGAGTTTTTGGTGGAAAAAAATAGCTTGATTCCGTGCATGTTCTCTGCGGTTACAGGCAAGTTATGTTTTCTTGCTTTTTAGATTTGTTGCATATGATATTTAAAATCTGTTACGTAATGATATTTGTTTTTTTTTCAGTGATCAGTATGTGGGCACTATTCTGGGACTCGTATCAATGTGTTTTACGACGTGGGTTTTGCGTTGAACTGTTTTCAATGTGTTTTACCATGTGGGTGCTGCTGTGGGATTATTTTCAATTCATTTTACCTTGGGGCTAATCACGTCTAATGCTCTGAAACAACCGCAAATGTCTTTATGTCTATAAACCCTATGAATATTCTGCTCAGGAACTCCGCCTTATGCTTTACCTACGGCCTAACAGCAGTCATATACTGTAATGTTTTTCTTTCATTTTACATTAAACTTTTGGTTGACAAATGCTTTTCCTTCATTTTACTTACATGAATCCTCTGCAAGTATTCTGCCAAGAAATGGTCGCAGTCATGTACTCACTGTTACCGTCTATAACGCTAACTCTGCCCCCTCTAGCCCTGTTCCTATTCCTGCTCGCACTCCCTGCAAACCGCTTCCTCTTTTATTCAATTCCTCCACTATTTCGCTCTCTTTTCTCACTACTTTTCTACTGCACCACACATATGGAAAAATGTTTGAAATTGTTTCGGTTTGTACAATCATTGTCTTTGTCGTTGCCTATCATAGAGTTGTATGTGTCAAGTACCAGTCCCACTCCCAGGTATATATTCGACTCCCATCTCTTGATAAAATGCATTATTTGTAAAAATTTCATATCCCATAATTTTTACAGTCGCCGAATATTTTAAAATTGTAAATCCTCTGTTTGCCGAGAATCCCCCCTCCGCCTCTGACAATGATCAGCCAAAGCATTATGTAGAAGGGACTGTTTTCAGATGTTTTAGCCACAAGTGCTCTGATATACATGAAAAATGTGAAAGCATGTGAACTGTTCGACAAAATGCCCAAAAAATGTGGTCTATCAACTGCAATGATTGCAGGATGTGAAAAAAATGGGTTTGTTGAAAATACCTTGGAAACTTGTACGCAAATGCAATGGATATGTGTAAATCCAGGCTGCACAACATTTCCGAGCATTCTCCCATCCTCATTCAAAATAGGAGCTTTAGAACAGGGCATGGACAACCAGCCAAGCATAACTGCAGTGGTTTTTCCATTTTTTGTGTGCACTCTATTATAATATTCTCCTCCGCATTCATTCACAATTCATTTTATTTTAATGCTGCAATTGTTTGTTATTGCTACATGCTTCCACTTATAACACATTTAAGTTCCAGAAAGCAATGAGTATTGTACATTGTCTTTACGTCTGGGTTGCCCGGATCATTGTCAGCTTTCCAATAATTTGTTAAGATACAACATCTTTGTTTCCTTGGAGACTTCTTAAAAAACAATTGTCTAGAGACCTCCAAATTATTTATTTATTTTATTTGTTGCCATCACGTGGCTAAATGGCAGAAGTTGCATCACTTTATTTTAACATATGCTCCTAGATACTTTGGTCTCAATTTGCAAGAAGCCATGTGAGGTGTTTTATGCTAGTTTTAATGTGTTCAAACATGCAAGTGAGCTACAAAACCTTTCTAGCTACAACACAGACCCAACTAAACTGCAAAAGCGCTTGAGATGTGTGATTCTTCAAAGTTGCAAAACTGCTTCAACACTTCAAAATTTCACTTATAGCTCTTTCTACAAAATTGTTTTAAAACTCCAAAAATCCACTTAAACCTCTTTCTTCCCGCCCCTTGGCCAACATTTCACTTATATAAATGACAAAATATAACTTAAACCTTTGCAACATGAACGGCAGGAACTGGCTGCTTCGCGGCTCTTGTTTTTGTTAGCGGGTGTAGCTGAGATAATTTAGGATTTATTCTGCAGCTAAATGGTCAATGGATGCTGTAGAGAAAATTTATCTCCTGAATGTGAAAATCAATTGAATTTTTTGTTTTTTAAAATGAAAACGGGGACTATTACTGATATGTAGTCTTGATATGCTTACCAGGGTTACTGATGAAATGGAATTCTAGTATGAGATAGTTTTGAAGCGTATAAGAAACATTGTAGGTTCTTCGTAGAGCTCTTTAAATGGCCCAATGACAATCACTGATTAGAATCTGTGTAGATACCCACGCAAGGAATACATTGCTCACTCCGATCGAATTTAAACTTTTCACCTACTTTGATTTTTACTTTGAGCTGTTGAGGCTCAGGGTTCAAATGCTCACTTGCACTTATCAAGATACCCAAATTATACCCAAAAAGCTCAGCTGCAGAGAATGTTCTCAGCAGGGTTTACACACCAGTCGCAGCGATTCTGGCGACGTGATTATAGGAAGCATTGCTCTATTAAACCTGAAAACATTACATATAATTAGATGGTGAAAAAATAGATTTATAAATGTAAATACTGTGATTATAAGCTGACGTTTCAATTACCCTTTTACTGAAGTAAAGCTTCTCTTTCCAACTTTCGAATTCAATAAATTTGCTGAAATGCCCCGAGGATTGTAAATTTTATCAAAGTCCATAGTGGCTGCCCACAATTTAAGTGCCAAATCACGTTGGAAATATGATCAGCTATATAAGCAGCTTGTACTTGAAAACACCTTTGGTGTTTTCACTTTTTATTTCTGTATCTTATTTTATTTCCACAATTAGTGGGCGGTACTCCAATACTCCAATTATCCATAGGATATAATACAAATATGGATTTGATTGAATTCTCATATAGCACAGAGTAGTTTTCCTATTTTCCTTGGAATTTCCATGTATTTTGTTCCTACAAGGCTTTCTCAAGAAAGGTTTGGATTCAAATTTTCTGTACCCTAGTTCAATCTTGTATTAGGATTAGTAGATTAAAAGTTTGGTGCACGTATCTCATCTATCTTGTGAATTCTTCCTCACTTCCTTGGAATGGGAACTAACTAGACGAGATTTTTAATGATCAGGTGTGTTGATAAAGGAGCTGTTGATAATGGAAAAACCCACAATTGTGGAAGATGCAGACGTTGGTCTTCAAATGACTCAAGTGTTAACTGGTCAGGATTCAAATATTTCCAAGGTGGCTGCTGCAGTGGATGTCAAGAAAGAACACGAGCTGGAGGCAAATGAAAAGGACATGGAACAACAGGAAGGGGAAAGGGGAACTAGATTGATTAGAAAGAGGGCCCCAAAAAAGAAGTTTGACAAAATAATCAATGAGTCAAAGTCCTTGTTGATAAAGAATGCAATGCATGAAGAAGCAAGTGAGGAAGACAAGGCTTGGCTTGCATCCCTTACAGAAGTTGAGGTGGTAAGTAATTTACAAGTAATGATTGTTTACCTAAGGAAGTCAACCCTGAGATGTAGTCTTCTTTAGGCTGACATTACTAATGCTATTGAGTAAACGAACTCTTGCTTTTGCCTAAAATCAATTTGTTTTAATTTTTAATGTTTTACAGGGTTGTAGTATGATCTTGGTTACACTGTCTCCGTCTTTTGTTGAAATTGCTGTATCACTAATTCAACCACAGGTTAAACTTATTTTTATTTACTTCTATGAAAGGTTGTAAACCATCTCTTTAACATGAGATTCTCCCCATAGCAAAATTCCTTTACAATACTTACCATGTGACACAGTTTTAGACTCTTAGAGCAATCCAACATTGACTATCAGGGATTTCTTGTTGTGGACATTCTGATATGACTAATGCCCTTGCATAGTTTATTCTGCAACTGAATTTTGAACTTGTGGTCTACTCAGTGACATGAGTCGGTAGGAGTAATGCTATGTGTCCAACTGTAAACTTTCTATAACTGCCGTAAAATGTATTGCAGAAACCCTAAGTCTTAAAAGAATCAGAATTTGAAATATAGAAACAGAATTTTGAATCCTTATAAATAACCTTTTTCTTTTTGGCCTCAATGGCTGGAGAAAGCACGATGATAGATTTATTTGCTTTTAAAAAAAAGCTGAACTGCAGCACTGGTGATGTATCAGTTAGGGAAATGCGTGAGAGAGAACGGATGCCAAGAAAATCTCCTAGTGCAGTAGTCACTGCAAACAATGAAGACACAATCTCCATAGACTCGTACACAAAATGATTTCCACCCAAACCACGGTCTCCTTTAACCTGTGAACTATTTATAGATTATTTCCCAATTTAGCTCTTGTATTTTGTGTGTGGGATAATTAGAGTTTAACAAAAGATGTAGTTAAACTAATGACAGGTACAACCAATGAAATTAACATGAATTAACTGTCAAATGACTATACAACCAACAAAACTGGTAATGGAACCCCAAAAATCCTAGTGGATACTCAAGGTAGCAATAACTAATACTGAAGCAGATAATCTTCAGGCGCTGTAACAGTACTCTGCATTGCTGGGTGCAAATACTAGTATTTCCTCTGAACTGAAGCTTCTTTCAGCAGCATGCTCTCTCAGATGTGCTGGGACAATTACAGCTGTAGCATCATTGTTGTCCCAAATTGCTAGCTTAAAGGTACAACCTATGCTGGAAATAACTGCACAAGCTGTACAACATGTGATAGAACACAAAGGGACAGAGTATATTTCGAATTTTGGATAGCCAATAACTGAATAAATTTTTCAAAGGATAAGGGAATGGGAGTTGATCTTGTGGGAAGCCATAATGCTAGAGGATTTTTGACTATCAACTATCATTTGAAGGCACAATTTAGTCACTGCATAAAAAGCCTATTACAATAAATATGTTCAATTTATCAGCTCTATTTGCTGAGAATCAACTAAAACATTAGACGACATTCTCACCCCCAGGCTCAATTTTAACTCAGTCAAAGAGTTTTTATATTAGATTTCTTCAAGACTTCAAGCACTGGTTGAAGAGGAGCATGTGGACATTTCTGTATCTTCATTTTATGTACCTTTCGGGATTTTTGGTAGTGAAGAAGGATGTTATCATAAATGTGACTTAGTTACTTTTTTGTTCATCCTCTAATTTTGACATCAGGTTCTAGATAGTTTTTTAGATAACTGCGATATCTTGTAATTTGAGTTAGGGATGAGTAGTAACAGAACTATGATTATCTCTTTTTGTTAGGACTGTTTACAACGGTTTTGATTAATAATTTTCTCAAACATGCCAAGTATATTGGATTGCCTGGTGTCCTGAAGGGCGTCTTCCAGTATATACATCAAATACGATCTATAAAAAATCCCATGTATATTCTATAAAGCTATATATTGTGAAGACATTTTACTTCCAAGTGTGAGGTGAATTGGCTAGGCTGGCTTTACTTCTGAAGTTTGTCTGGATATATATATATATATATATATATATAAGCTAAAGGGAAAAAGGTCTCTTGTTCCCACACGGGGGGTCTCATATGGGAAATAGGCATGCTGGCTAGGCTGGGACCTAAAAAATCACCTTTACTTTTTACCTTAAATATTCTATTTGTAGATTATGGACTGGTTGCACTAGTAATCTGGTCACCTAGTTTGTTGTATACTTATGTATAGTCTGGTCACCTGGTCTGTTCTGTACTTATATATAATCTGGTCATCTGGTCTGTTGTGTACTTATGTATAAATATTCCACCTATGTAGCTTCAAACACAGTATTAAGCTTTGAAATTATTACATGTATTAGAATTATTCGTATAGAATTTCAGGTAATGGATTCTTAGATATACTGTGGCATAGATATATCTGAGTCTATATGCATTGAACTCTTTTGCAAGGAGATATGAATTTGAAGTTCTAAAATTTTCTCTCTAAGGATTCTCATATATAAAACCTTTTTTAGGAATGTCATTATACTTTGCCCGCGGTTTCGCAATATGTTTTGTTGCATTTTTTCACGAGTTTTCCAAAAAAATGTATTGGGCCATATTTTCTCATTTTGTTTGGTCTCTGCATTTCATTTGTTTGGTAACCATGCCAGTCATTGAGGACAAACAATGAAAATTTTATAGCTATATCTTAAGCATATGCATATAGATCAAATTTTCTTTGTTGGTACTTGCAATTCAAGAACATGTTTTTATTTGTGAATAAATGAAATTTTGTGACAAGGTGTCAGAATTCCCAGCTAATTACTAGGTTGCCTACTTTGTGTATCTTGTTTTTATATGTTCAGGCCCTGTTTGCAATCATGTTTCCAGAGATTTTGTTACATGTATTGATTAAGTGACATTTCTTTAAATTGATCGAGGATTTTGATATCCAAATCTGTCTTAATTCTCTCTATAATGCTAGATGCCTATTTATAATTAGAAATTTGCTCCTCGCTTGGAAAGAGACAAGAAGGCATCATATGTTATAGTTCTATTTGTTAGCATGGATGCTATGCTGATTATTACCAGGGCCTTGCACATTGTAATGTACCCACCGAGTCATTGATGTCTATGAGGACATGTATAAAAAATATAATGTATTCGATAATTGATGAATAATACGTAGTTCTGCACACTTTTATAATTTATACTCATGAAAGGTTGCATAGAAGTGTTTTTTAATATAAGCCATAACCCAATAACATATTAATCAATAATTATAGTGTTGGGGTTTATTGTGAATTTGTTTTGTTAATATATTATTTTTTGATACATGGATGATAATATATGTAATAATTGGAAAGAAGAGTATTTGAATAGGAAGAGATCCAATTTTATAGCTATTTTGTAAGTGAAATGAAGCTGAGCAGGCTCATGATTGCTGATTATAGGACTTGGAGAAGGTTAGGTGCATGGTATTGTTGTTCACTGTTTAACATTCCGATGCTCAACTGCTATGCATGTTTCTTCCAAAATTAATGAAGGCTTCTAATCTTTCTTTGCATGCTGTTGTGCGTCTCTACTTTTTGTTAGTTTATGGATTATGTATTATGTATATTTCATTTCCTTAGATGTTAATCTGCATGCAAATATGTGTGCTAAATTCTGAAAATCTAAATATGGCGTAAGTAATCTAGTTGAATGATTGTCACGGCTTAAACATGGATAAATGGTCTGGAACTTTGGACTACAATGTCTTAGTCTTATCCTTCTTGTATATGTTAGAATGAGGGTTAATATCTATCAATGGTTGCTTTGCCAGTTGAAAATATGAATGCATAAATGACCGAACTAAAAGAGTGTCTGGGACAAAGGGAGCTCAAAGCATGAGCTCAAAGCATGTTCGTGACTATAATTGAAGAATTTTCCCAATCTAAAGGACCAAAGTTTTGGATAAATAATTAAATAAACAAACTCTAATAATAAGTGGGAACTTTTATGGTGAAATATATAAGATTTTTTTTTCATTGAGTTTCCTAAGCAGCAAGCTAAATGGTTAATTAGGTTTGAAGATCATTGCTTTGATTATCACAGTGAAAATATTGGGTGGACAAGTGATAGCATTGCATAATTCGCAGTTGAATGACAAAAAGCTTTTGACACTGCAAATTTATGTTTTTCGCTTGACTCAAAGAAAGATTCTTGAAGAAACTAAACTACCGTAAAGAGGTCATTGGTTGAGATAGGCATCATTCCTTTCCAACCAGCAAATATGGAGTAGTCTTTTTGGGTCGTTTGAGGATGATACACTCCTGAAAATATAGGAGTGAGTGGGGGTTTCGAGTAAATTGAAGGGACGAAAATTAGCATTGCTGAAGGATTAACAAATTGTGAAACCGACAATCATTGGTGAGGATCACAGGCTGATGCGAAGGCTCAATACAGAAGCGGACAAAGAGTTACAAAAGCAAGAAGAATTACAAAGAAGCCAATAGATACTTGTAGGTGTAGGTCAGTAAGTAAACAGAAGAAAGAGAGAGAGAGAAAGGAAAAGAGAAAGAGGATGAAGAGAAGATGGAAGGCCTGGGAAAGAGCCAAATGGAAGAAGGATATGTGAGGAAGAGTTTTTATAGTTACCTAAGTCTCAGGGATGGAAGGATTGGGGAACATGGGGGCAGGGTTTCTAGGATGGCAAAAAAATTCTTATATTTTTGGTACAGTGGGCAGATGGCTATTAAAATAATTTATAAAATTAATATTTAAATATTTAAAATTTATTCAATGAAATTTAGGGGTTTAAACTTTATTTAATGTTTTTAGGGTACTTTTAGTTTTGGGCTAGGTAGTCAGTACATGGGTACGGTGCGGGTACGGGTATGAGGATCCGGTACGCTGATACGGCAATTTTTTTGGGGGCCCAGGTACGGCAGTACAATATACATATAAAATATTAAAAATATTTTGAAAAGTAACAAGATAAGAAAAATTCCAGCCTTACACATGCATAGATTAAACAAATTTGAAATATACATAAGTGAAATAGCGACAAAAGTTAAAACATATTGATAATTCATTGTTCGAACTTATAAGTAGTACATTGTTCAAATCAAAATGTTACAATGGATTATGTAACATTGAAAACACAAAAATGAAGATACATCAACATTTTAATTAGTAATAGTCTAATTGCTCTGCATCTTCCCCAATGTCTTCAATGAGAGCATCACTACCATCACGTGGTTAATTAGAACCACAAGCATTAGGAGTACAACCAGAACTATCAGCAATGCTGCTCCCGCCAGCCCCACTTTGCAGCTCATGCAAAGTACTATCTAGGTCCGGGTCTAGCAATGAAAGTTGGGCAATGGGAACATCCAAGTTTGGAGTCTCTGGGTCTATATCCCAACACTTTGTTGGCCCTTTCCTGTACTCATCCTTCTTATGTGATAGAAGGCGCAGGTTAGAATGCACAAAGACCAAATCCTCCGCCTTTTTTGCTCCCAACTTGTTGCGGTTAATCGAGTAGATAAATGAGTATGTACCCCAATTCCTCTCAGTTGAAGAAGAACTCACAACCTATTGAGGCAAGCCGCAAAGTCAATGCAAAATTAAAATTTTAAATTTATAAAAGTAAAAAAGAAAGAGTTAAGAAATTAAAAAAATTAAAATCTTACTTGTGATAAAACTTTTATTGCAAGTGGCATGAGGTAGGTGTATGTTTGTCCATGGAGGTACCACCACGAATAAGCATCCATCCTGTATTTGTCACGAAGAGCGCTAATGGAGTGATCCCTGGAGGATATGAAATTCACAAACTCACCTCTAACCACGTCTTCTACTTCTGGATCTGGGAAGATTCTAGCAAATGCCGCTTTATACCCCTCACTAACTTCAACATCCCTATATGGTGGGACCCTCCTAGGCAAAGAAAGGATCTCTGCGTTATAGTATTTTGGAGTCGAGGCAAAAGCAAGAAGATGCAATGGAGTAGTCATTTTGTTCCACCTTTCAATGAGATGTGAGTGCACTTCCTTGAAGGTCTCTATAGGATCTTGCTCTTTGGCATTTATGATGGTCTTAATTGACTCAATCATTGAGTCAATTCCATCATAAATCTCACCCATGCATGGATGATCCATATCAACAAATCTTAACATACTCACGATGGGCTCAGTAAAACTAAGCAAGTAATCCACACAATCCCACCATGCTTCATCTAGGATCAACAATTTCACATTTCTAGCCCTCTCACCGTTTGCTTGCCTCCATACACTCCAAAGGTCACTGATAACCATGCCACTCAATGCCTCTCGCACCTTAACAAGCCATCTCAAGATGAGTGTGTGTGAGGCAAATCGAGTCTCAACAACCTAATAAGAAATCAAAAGAAATAAAATTAAGATAAGTAAATTTAAAACATTTAAAATTCTACAAATTACAAACTTATAAAATGAATTTAATGAATTTATAAAAATGAATTTTAAAAACTAATAATTAATTATTATTTTAAAAAATTAAAAAGAATGTTATAGGTTACCTTCAATAGCTGTAATGTCGAGAATTTACAAAAGATGGCTTGGGACATGTGGTGGTTGCTGACGAACATTTGAATCTCACTTACCTCCTCATATACTTGTTTGATCCAAGCAATTTTTGTAACATTAAGTTAAGGGAATGAACAGCACAAGGTGTCCAAAATATGTGTCCATATCATGCCTCAACCATCAACCGTGCAGCTCTACAATTTTTTGCATTGTCCGTTACAACTTGGACAACATTTTGAGGCCTCTTCGCCTCAATAGATTCTATGAGGATGTTGGCAATGAATTGGGCATCCTTCACTTGCCCCTCACAATCAATAGCCCTGAGAAACATTGCCCCTTTAGGACACATGGCAACCACATTGATCAATGGCCTATTTGCTGTATCTTTCCATTTGTCAGAAACAATGGACACTCCTATTTCGAGCCATTTATTCTTGATGGGTAACAATGAGTCTTCAACTTTTTTTCTTTCTTTTGACAATAAGGTGGTGCACACCTTTTCATACCCTGGGCTAATGTACCCTTTAGGGGCTTCATTAATACATCTCACCATATCTTGCCAGTATGGTGATCTAACAACATTAAATGGGACACCACATGCATAAAGAAAGCGTCCAACACTTTGGTCAGCTATGTCCCTGCTTTCATTCTGGAATGCCCTTTCCAATGGGCCTACATCTTTTGTTCTTTTGTGAGAAAGATGTGAATCTTCTTCCCCTCCAGTTGCAATAGGTGTAGACAAAAATGGGTGATCTGGGGCCACAACATCAACAAAAGGAGAAACAAGTGGCTTGCTAATGCTATGTGATCTTCCTTTTCTTGCCATAGTATGATTGGATTTTAATGCAATTGCTACATCTGCTTCCTCCTGCTCTTTGATGTATGCAAGGGTCTTTGCACGTGGCAACCCCTTTCCATCAAACCCTCCACATGTTCTAATTCCGTGGCCAATAGCCCCACACAAATGGGCTTTCACCCGACTGTAGGAGCTCTTAAATTGCACATTACATTGAGAGCAAACCCAAACAAAGCCCCTTCCACTTGGTAATTGTTCTAGTTGTTTGACATGCCTCCAAAGGGGGTAGGATGGATCACTTTTGTTAGGGAGACCTTTACTACCTTGACCCACAGAACTAGAACTCGCAGCCATTTTAACTGCACAATGCATTTAAAAAAAATGAAAACAAATTTAGTCGTGAGAAAATGTTGAAACTTTAAAATTAAAATTTAAATGAAATCAAATGTAGAAAAATGAAGCTTAAAACAATAACAATAAACAAACAAAATAAAACTAAAAAATAATAAAATATTAAATACAATTATACAAACTAAAATACTTTAAAAAAATCACAAAATACTTACCTTAATACACCCAACACCAATAATGCAAGCTCCTTAAACTCCTTGGCACTTATTGCAAGCTCCTTCAACTATATGGCACTTGAAATCAACCCTAAGCAATTGAAAATAGTGGAAAAATTGAAGGTGAGAGTCAAGTATGCAAATAAGAGGCAAGAATGCAAATGTGAGGTAAATGACTTGTTTTTGTTGTTATAGAGTTTAGGGGCACAAATTAGGGTTTAAAAGAATAATTTATTGTTTAAAAAGTCGGTTTGACTTTTTTTGGATAAAAAACAAAAAAAAAAATTAAAAAATCCGTGAAAATTGGCGGGTACGTCCCGATACGGGCAGGGTTCTTCTTGCAAGGCCCGGGTACGCCCAGGTACGTCCACAGACGTACCCGGGCCCTGCAGGAAGAACCCTGCCGTATCCCCTGCGAACTGAACCCCGTACCCGGGACGTACCGAACCGGTACCTGCTGTCCCTAGGGCACGTACCGGGTACCTAGGTTTTGGGATTAAGCTTCAATGTTTTTGTTAAAAATAACAGTTTTTTAAAAACAAAAAGCATAAGAAAATATTATTTAAAACAAGAAAATAAATGGGGATGTTCCCTCCAAGTCCCTGAAACATATTAGACATCACCAAAATCTAAGGGACATGCCCCTGCATAACACTGAAGTCTGAGAGTTCTAGAAATTGATAGTAGAGTAGGCTGAAGCATGAAAGATGAAGAATGCAATTTACAAACTGATGAAGCTGATTTTTAGATTCACACGATCTATAGGAAACAATCCTCGATTGACACCAAGTGAAGAGCAAAGAAATAAAGATGAGGGAGAGACCCCTGTAGCCTGACAACAGGGACACCAATGCTTGTGTTCAATGTCAGCAGAGGAGCAAGAGTTAGGAAATTATGATGAAGGGACTAAACGAGTAGAAGAAGATAGAGACCAATAATCAACAATCAGATAATTTCTCCAGCTTTGAATAAGATTTGGGATTTTAGTTGAATCAAATTGGATGAGACAAACTGGGAAGTTTGAGATTGATTCAGATGAAAGACAGCCAGCATCACCAAACCATTCAACAAGTAGCCAAAATCGTACTGCTGCAAGTACTGATATCGCTAGAATTGTACAACCTAATTTCATAATTTTTCTATCATTACACTGCATACCTTCTTCATGTTGAATACACATGATTGTTCTTCATACCTTGAGAACTGTTGGTAGAGATGCAAAAATAATTGGGACTTGAAAAGAGATATCGACGAGAACCAAAGGTAGACAAGCTCCTCATAGCCCCAAAATGATGAACTTTAGATTGGTATGTCAAATTCATTAATAATGGTAAAACATATTCTGAAGTGCAAATTGAATTAAAAGATGCATTTAAGATTGAAAGATTTGAGGGCGAAATAATCCAAATGCTAAAAGGTACTAAGCAGAAGGATGGAGAATAAGTTAAGGCGTATGAACAGCATTTTCAAGATGCAAAACAACATGGATGCTCTTTTCAATGATGAGCAACAGGCAGCTTGGTTTGGTGAGGGATTTTCAACTCGCATCAAGTTCACCATGGATCAATAAAAGTACAAGAGGAGGTTAGATGTAACAACACCGGTTACAAGGGTGGGGAATAGTGGGGATTAGGGAAAAGATTTGTTGTCTCATGTTCAAAGAGATGTGAAGTTGGATGATGTTCTACAAAGAATGGAAGAACTATTTAAAGGAGAGAGGCAAAGAATGAATGTTTGCTGTACAGATTGTAGAATCGAAAGACATCATTGGAAAGAGTGCCCTAGGTTGCGTGTAGCGATGCCTTCAATCATCCCAGGAAAATAAAAAATGGATTATTGTCACACATGCAAGTTTTGGGGATGCCCAAACCATGTATGTCCTATGATGCAAAAATACACTCACAGAGTTTAGAATAGTTTTTGCATGTTCTGTTGATATGAACTGATAACTCTCTATTTCTGAGTTCCTTTTTACATAGGAGGAACCTGTATATAGGCTAAAAATATTACAATGGCATTTGATGTTTCTAGTTGCCTACCTAATCCTTCCAGGCGTCCCATCTGTCTGCCTAACCTATTCAGCTGCTCCAGCTCTACCTAACCTTTCCAGTTGTTCCAGCTGTCTACCTAACTTTTAATTCATTTCTATATGTCCTTTACAGCTGTTCCAGCTGTCCATCTACTTTTTTGATTTATTCCTCTGATAAATAACAATAGCTATATTACTAAATATAATAGATGCCTTGTCATTTCTCCCTGCTTAGAGGAAATTGTCCCCAATTAAATCAAAACCACCTTATAGCTGTGAAGAAGATCCAGGTGAAATGGAATCTAGCAAGATATGAAGAGCTTGCAAACCATAGACAGTGACGATGGAGTCCCCAAATGGATATAATGATAATCTAAATGTTGAGTGAGAAGAGTTGGGATGCCTGGGAATGAAATTTCATGGAGATTGAAATGCATTGTCTATGCTAGAAGGATCTTTACAAGGATATCCAAGCTCAAAAACCTGATGATCGGCATGGAGGATTTTTCGTATTGGAGTTATTCTTGTAGTGGGGAGAGGGTTTGATATGAGGCTTGCAACTCGAGCATGGATGTTGTGGATTATGAACCTCGTGGGTGTCCCCCAGCATAAGAGCAGATTTTATGGGAGGCAAAGAAACATGAGGAGAAGATGCTAACACTGAAGTTGTCGAGATTCCATTTTGGAGTTAATAGAAATTTCGCTCTAGATTGGGACCCCACTATCAACTGAGGAATGGGACGAGGAATATGAAATTCATCATCAGTTTGCTGAATTGCAAATTGGCCCAAGGAAGAAAATTGGATTGTAGCTGGAGTCTTTGCTCGAAATCTCGGATTCCGTAAAAACTCGGCAACCCAAAATTTTGACTCAGATTTGCGACTCGGAAAATTAAAACAAATTAAATTCATTAACTAAACTATAACATGCAAAATACTGTTAAAAAGCATAAAAAATGAATTTAGAGAATGCATAGGTATGTTTTCTATTAGTTTTAGTCTTTAGACCAAAAAAGAGTACAATGCAGTGGCATCTACTACATTCTAATGGTAATAATTTAGAATCACTTTCTAAGTTTCTTAAGTTTGATGTGTTCTTCTCTGCGTTGCTAGGAAACGGAATCAGAAATGTAAACGTAAATGGGTCTGAAATGTGGAAATGTGGATTTTCAAAAAACCTTTAGATATCTACTTGACTAATTCGAAGGCTTTGCAAATGCTTTTGGCAACGAAAGACCCTTCGATTTTGACTGGTACAGTGGTGATCACAAGTCTATGAAAGCCGATATTCTTCCAGCAGGTTTCAGAAACATTTTTTTTACAATGATCACAATCTTTGGTGGTCCTTTATCATGACTTCTATTAGCATCCCCCTGGCTGAATCACTTGGTATCAAAGCACCCAGATTTTATAGAAAAGGCATATGTTCTGTACGGGATGTTGTCACCTCTAGAGATTGGATCGTATGGCCGACATTGCAGAGGAATACCATCTTCTGGCCTATGATCTGCCTTCATTTTCTTGCATTAAGGAGCCAATGCTTGATGTTATGCTTCATAAACTTGGACTCCAACCACCTATGGCTTGGTGGAAGGATTGGTGATGGAATTGTGACACTACCTTTAAACATTACCCTCTTGGTTTTGCTTTACCAGATTATGAGTCCTTTATCCTTTGTGCTTATTAAGCTCAATAGGCGCTGGAGTTTATAATCCTCTCCCCACACTTGGCTTTCCCAAACTAATAGTATTTGGTCTGCCAAGTTGGAGCCTAAGTTTCCCATTTTCTTTGGTGCCTTATCCATCAGGACTTGACCCCGGGAAAATGGCTCAATCACATCGGCTTACCCAATGCAAAATGTCTGGCTTGTACCTACCAAGATACCTTCAAACATCTTTTCTGGTTTTGTCCTTGAGTGCTGGATACCTGTAATTGGTGAATGATTTTTTTTGGAGATTATGCTGATTGGCCTGCTTATATTAATTTTCTTTGGAATTTCTTTAGAACAATTACTTTGTTTTAGCCTCGGAAACCTAGAAATGCAGTTTTTTCCAGTAAAGAGGCAATTAATCTTGACTTTATACTTTAAATGAAAATTTTGCTGTTATACAGTTGGTGTTAATGCAGATCCAAGCCCAAGCAGAGCAAGTTGCACTTGAATTCCAACATTTGCAGGAGTTTCTCTGCCACTGGGGAAGTGCTCCCTACACAATGAGTTGTGTGCCTGTAGATCAACCTCCACAGTGTTTCTTGCCACCTTTGCCTAGATGCCACTACAACCGTTCGTGTAGATGTTTCTGCACTCCTCATGTGACAAATCTCTTGTAGGTCTGTCACAACAGTCCTCCCCATTGTAGGGCAATGTTCAAATGGTCTTCCACCTAGGTGGGGGGTTACTATTTCCTTGGCTCCTTTTGGTGACACTCAAACTCTTGATGGGGACGGGTGGGTGGCTCCTGATCCTCCTTTGGAAGAATCTCCTACATAGAACCCTCCCAAGGATGATCCACCTCCACCTCCCTGTAGTGCTGCAGTAGCTTGTGCTTGACTCTCTCCTATGCCATGTTTTTATTGGCTTTGATAGCCATGTTTTGTAAGCAATTTGTTTAGCCAATTTTTTGTTTGACGTCTCTTGCTTTCCGGGCTGTGTATGCCAACCGATTGCTTTTCGTTGTAACCTGTTGTAAATTTATTAATTGTTTGAACTAATATGATATATCAATGAGTTTCAATAATTGTTTGAACTAATATGATATATCAATGAGTTTCAATAAAAAACCCTTGGATATGAAAGGACATGGAAATGTCCTTATAATATATAATTAGGTTTAAAAAATATGCATAATACTCATTTTTAGTCCATAAAAGATAAAACACTTAAAAACCCACATTTTTGTATAGGCCCTAGGTTGTAATTAATGCACTGTAACCTGTACTACCTAATATAATATTGTAAGGGCATTGCTATTATATATGTATTCATAGGAAGAAGAGCTAGGTAGTTTTGATACCTAGTTGTAAATAGGTAGGTGGGGTAGGTAATGACACCTAATTGCATAATTGGCATGGCAGGTGAGTTCTGTATATGCCTCATATTTAGATGATAAAGGCAACAATTTGAGACAAATATTAGAAACCCTCCTATTTTGTAACCAATGTATTTTCAACCTAATGCTAATATGATGGCGGATTGTTTTTATTCATACTTGTGTTCATAACGCGTGATGCTTGTCTTTTGCTATGTTCTTTTTACTTTTTTGCAAATATCTACCATGTGAGGATCCCACTGAACCCGTTGCACTTCTAGAGTGAAGATTGCTTTATTGTCTACCTTTCTCTCATGGGCTAATCCCTCTTTTAACCCATGTTGGTCAATGGGTCCTAATAACACAACTTACTTAGGCTAACATTTTGGTTTTGTTGTCAGGATCCTTGATGAGTAGAGTAGGTGCAAAATGTTTTGACCAACCCGTGAGGATATTGACTCTTGGATAGATGCGCACTCTCAAATTTGCACACAAGGAGGTGCTAACTAATATTGATTCTGCATATGGCATGATAATTGTTTGTATGATTGTTTCTATGAGGCGTTCCTTTTTGAACCCCCAAGCCAAGTATTAGAGTGAATTTTTGCTTATCTAAAATGGAGGACGACAAGATATAATCAAAAGGTTGCATGGACCCTTGAGAACCTTGAGATTTTATTGAAGCAAAATACCATGTGGATGTGAGTTGTGGATACATTCATGAGGGGATCCATGGAGAGCTACATCCCATAGTTATCGGTGACAACGTACTCGTGTGCAGACGAAGCCGTCATAAACTTCTGCACTGTACCTCGTCACAAATCCATCAAAAGTTTAGCGATGTGGATCAAGATGCTATTGGTCAACTAGAGGGTCGAACAACTTGGATGTGAGCAGCTTCCTACATGCACCATGAGGTTTGGGCAGGGCAATGGGATATAATTGTGGAGAAAATGGAGGAAGGGGATCTAAGGACATTGTGCCACGAAAGGTGGGCTTGCTGTTGTGAATAGGAGTTGGTTCTCTGACTTGTGGGGAGAGAAAACCTTAGGTACCTATGCATAGAGGCAATGCATCCATGGGAAGAGATCTGGCCAAGAGAGCCGGCGACACCAATTTGTGGGGAGATAATGACAGTGAAGGGGAGCGACATCATCTGGGCTACACCGAGAATGATGAAGTAGTGTGGGGTCTACGCTCGTGATTGGAGGACATTGAGGATACATGATCTGAGGGAGAATGCATCACCCTACTAGAAAAAGAGCCTCTCATAGGATTTGGACGACTAAAGTGATTGTTGAGTGACTCAACTTAGTTACAATCGTGGGAAGATAGAATAGAGGGTGAACTAGTAGGAAGCGGTAGTGTAGAAGTTAGAATAATGGATTTAGTGGATGTGCAAGAAAGACAAGTGAAAAGGCAGAATAAAGCCTTATGGAATTTTTTGTTAGACGTGATTGGAGGGATGAATGTAACAATTGCCTCCGACGGGCATTCCAACACCTTGAGGAGCACTACCACTAGAGGGTTTAGTGTGCCACTAATAGGAGGTGATAGTGCTTGGGGTGGCCCAATTGGCTCAAATGTACAAAGCAGGGGCTTAGGTGATGGTGGTGGCTATTCCTCTCTCATATGAGGAGGTGGCGAAGGAATCGGTGGAACCGGTGGTTGTTGTGGCGGCACGGACAAAGGGTTTGGGGAATTGGGAGCAATAAAAGGTTTTTGTGGTTCAGGTGGTAACTCAAGAGGATATGGAGGAATAAGCGGTAGAATTGATGGGGGACTAGGTGGCGATGGCCAAAAAGGTGCCATCACCACAATGATCTATGAGCCCTCCCAACTTTTTGTAGGAACATTTTTTGGGGTAGATGATGCAACACATCAATGATAGGCTTGTGAAATCGCTTGGCAAGCTAAAATGTCCAAGATCCATTAGGAATATCCAATTTTTTGTGGCGACGTTGAGCGGCCGCCCCAGGATTGGTATGTGTGCTTTGACCTTGTTGGAGCACACATCGATGTGGATGAAGTCAAGTAGGGGTTCATGACTGAGTTTGATCATCCCGAGTTGGAGCACCAAAACATCGCAACCTTGAAGACAATCCAACAAGGGCTGAGTGAGTCAGTGAGGTCCTATGACTAGAATTTCAAGGTGCTCCTAGCCAAACTTTCATACCATTTGGATGCCTTATTGCATTGCGAGTCAGATTTCTCACTGACAATCTCCTTCATGAGTTGGTACAATGGACTTTCAGTACACAGAAAGAAGCTTTGGAGCCTGTATTGAGACTTATAATAGTGAGATGTCAAGGTGACCCTTAGGGGATATGGTTTTGTCTTTAGGCACAAATTGGGGAAGTAACAACAAAGTTGGACAAGCTATCTAATGCAATTCAGATAGAACATAAGGTTGGGCTATGGTGTATTGACCTTCAAGTGGAAGGGCACATGAGGACAAATTTCCCCAAGCATAGAGCCTGTTTTGTTGCAACCATTTATTATCAATGGTCCCTTGTCACTCCTTACTGTGAGATCTACCATGAATGCCATGCCACTTCTATGTGTCCATTATTGCAAAAGCTGAAAGGGGTCACAATGAGTTATTGGTGCAAGGTTTTCTAGTCTCCCACTCATGATGTGACTGATTTGTGGGTGGTTGATGTACTACGAGAACAAACGGGAAGCATATTTTGCAGGCGACTGCACGTGGTAGTGGAGGATTTCAAATTCTCGGTGGTGCTTCCGATGGCTGCTGAATTGTAGCTTTGGATGAGGCCACGAGGCTTTTCCGCAAGGTCTAGTGACATGTTATAGTTGTGGAGAAGTGCACACATCAGTCGAAGGTGTCTGAAGTTCCCTTTGTATAGCTATTGCAATGGCAATAATATGATCGAGGATTGTCCTAAGCTCATGGGAAAATGGAGTGATAGAAGAGCACAAACATGATCTGCGTACCAAAAGGCAAGTGATACCAAGAACCCTATATAGGTCTTGGCAAGAAGCGACACCTGTACTGGGCCTCCAATAGACCCTCCTAACTCAGGCATAAAGAAGGTGCAACCTCCAAAACAATGCAGGACAGCGTTGGATCTGTCCCAATAGAGGAAGATATATCACGAGGTTGTGCAATTTTTGTGCGAGTGTTAGGCTAAGTTGGTTGCCGAGCAAGTGTTGAAGTCAAAGTAAGTGAGGGACGACCCTATGCAATCCTGAAGGCCTTACGACATGAGGAGGTGTTGCCCAAGCTCAAACTTTGGTTAGACACAATCATTGAGATTGTTCCACTCTCTGGTGTTGTGCCATCTTAGAATCTTCTCAAAACTGATGCAAGTATGATGTGAAAATGGTGGTTGACGTATCTATGAATGTGTATGAGGTTAGAGATGTAGCAATTGATACTGGCCTTAAGGTGAATGTATTGACTTGGGATGGTTGGATGATAATGGGGAACCCTCTGTTAAAATCATCCCTGCATGTCCTGTTTATCGCCAATAAAAGCTATGAGCAGCCCTTGGAATTCTACACAATGTTGAGATTGATATCTTGTGGGTGAAGTTCCTCACGGACTTCAAAGTATTGGAGATGGTAGAGGTCAACAACTATCTTACATTGTTGGGATGGCCTTTTTGTTTTGATGCCAATGTAGACATTCGGTTTAAGCACAAGATCACGAGTTCTAAGGATGATACCTAGAAGATCATTAGACCACTTGATTTGTCCAAAGGCCCAACATACGTAGAATGAGGTGATCTACTGCTAGAGGACATAGATGATATATATTGGATCACCACAAGGCGTTGGATTGACATAAAACCAATTCATGAGGGAATGGTGGATTGGGAGAGCTGCGATGGTTCTATTATAGATGTAGAATAGGAGTGTTGGGTTGTAGGAAATCATGAGTTTTCTTCTCATCATTGTGCCACCTTGTGCTAAGATAAACTTGATGGTGACACGGTCAATGAAAGGGTCATTGTGGCCAAACATATGCGGGTCGTGTTGCTACACATCAAAAAGGCGCCCTGGAGTCCAACATCATGTGTGGGTACATACTTGATTCGTCCAAAGGCCCAACATAAGTAGAATGAGGTGATCTACTGCTAGAGGACATAGATGATATATATTGGATCACCACAAGGTGTTGGATTGACATAAAACCAATTCATGAGGGAATGGTGGATTGGGAGAGCTGCGATGGTTCTATTATAGATGTAGAATAGGAGTGCTGGGTTGCAGGAAATCATGAGTTTTCTTCTCATCACTGTGCCACCTTGTGCTAAGATAAACTTGATGGTGACACGGTCAATGAAAGGGTCATTGTGGCCAAACATATGAGGGTTGTGTTGCTACACATCAAAAAGGCTCCCTGGAGTCCAACATCACGTGTGGGTACAAGGTTAAAGATGTAGTAATTAATACATGCCTTAAGGTGAATGTACCGACTTGGGTTGCTTGGATGATAATAGGAGTCCTCCCTTGAAACAATCCTTGCATGTCCTATTAATGGCTAATAAAACCTGTGAGCAGACCTTGGGAAATATGGATAATGTTGAGATTGATATCATGGGGATGAATTTCCTCATGAACTTCGAAGTATTGGAAATGGTAGAGGTTGAAAAAATATCTTGCATTGTTAGGATGGCCTTTTTGTTTTGATGTGAACGCAGACTTTCAATTTAAGCAATGAATCACGTGTTTTGAGGATGATACAAGAAAGGTCATTATACCATTTGATTCGTCGAAAGGCCCAACATATGTAGAATGAGTTGATCTACTACTAGAGGACGTGGATGATATATATTGGAGCACCGTAAGGTGTGTGACTGATGCAAAACTCATGAGGGAATGGTGGATTGGGAGAGCTTCAATGGTTTTGATACAGATGTAGAATGGGAGTATTGGGTTGCGGGCTACCATGATTTTTCTTCTCGTTGTTGCACTACCTGGTGCTAAGATAAACTTGACGGTGATGATCAATAAAAGGGTCATCATGGCCAAACATATGCAGGTCGTGTTGTTGTGCATCAAAAAGATTCCCCCTGAGTCCAAAGTCACAAAATGTTCCAGGATAAAAGATGGAGCACTTGATAGAGGCTCCTCCATTTGTTTGTACTACACTAGGAAAGCCGACAAGAGGATGGAAGTGGTATGACAAAGAAGAAAAATAGTATGGTGCGTTGCATCAATAAAGGGCAGGTGTCCAAGTTGCCTTGTTTTGAAAGATGGAGGTGCACCTGAATGTTTTGTGTAAAGTTAGAAGAATCAATGCCAAAGGAGGAGTGCATAAGTTGCCTCACATACCTTCTCAAAGCTACGTCTACTTGTTGGTGGGCGACCCATAAGCACAACTTGAATATGTGGGAGCAAGTGAAGAATACGATGCTTGTGTGCTTCCATGTTGATAATAGTTGTGGGAAACTGCCATTGTATATATTGGTCTAGGGGCACATACCGAGCACATTGTGCTCTTTGAGGACGTTTGGGTGTCAATAATCTGGAATGTGGATCCTAGGTTCTGGGTCCACACCTATAGTACACCTAAGAGTTGATTGTGTGCATGACATATACAATAGGAGTTTTGACGCGAGACCATTGATTGGGAACGAATAAATACAATTTTATACTAAGTTTTTAATTTCTATGATACCAACGTCCCGATCAGGTGCAGTCTACAATATATTAGGGAAGCCATGTTTGTGCCCGAGGGGAATTTGGAGGATTGACTAGTCTTTGTACAAGGATGAAGACTTTGGACTTGACCCTTTGTTCACAGAGAAGGTAGTGGATAGGAGGAAGATCTTGGGGAAGGCTTTGATATCTGAGTTGTCGCCCTCCATCCATCCAAAAAATTGTTCCTATATTGTGGCAGCAGGCTTTGCAGCATATCGTGGTAGACTACAAGGCTCTTTGCGTTGACATGAATGAGGAAGATGCCCCACATCACCTAAGGCTTGACATCAGTGAAGTCAAACAACATGTACAAGAACGCTAGGATGGGCATACAAAGGACTACATGAAGAAACCTCTACAGTCCAACAGGTAAACATTATGAAAGAGGAGTTGCACATTGCCATCCTAGGAGATGATTTGTCAAATGTTGAGGTCGCCAAGATGGTAGAGCTGCTGCAGGAATATGCAGATCTATTTCCATGTGGGTACTATGAGATGAAGGGCCTGCACCCTTCACTCAAAAAGATGAATACTTAGATGAAGCTAGGCTTAAATCCATCAAGAGGCGATCTTGTTGTCTCAACCCCAATTTCCACTTGAAGCTCAAGGAAGGGGTAGACAAAATGCTCAAGGCTGAGGTGATCTTCCCTGTGAACGAGTTCGAGTGGGTTAGCCAGATGGTCATATCAATCAAGGATGGTCAAACCCACATCTGTGTGGATTACCAAGGACTTAACATAGTGTACATCATTGACCCATTCCTCACACCATTTACTAAAGAAATATTGGGAGGAATAGTAAGGTGTGAGTTATATAGTTTCATTGATGGTTTTTTTGGGTATCACTAGGTCCTAATTGAGCATGAGGATAAGGAAAATACCACATTTGCTACCGATTGGGTTTTCATCGCATATATCATGATGTTGTTTGGCTTGAAGAACTTTCCAGTGACATTTTCTAGGATTGTTGTCGAAGCCTTCACGGCATTTATCCATGACTTTCTCCAGGTATACTTGGATGATTAGATGTTGTGTGTTTGCTATGTGACCATGTACAAATGATGAGGCTCATGTTTGAGAAGTGCCGACAAATGCAAATTACTTTGAACTTGAAGAAATGTGAATTCATAACCCCCTTTGGTGCCTTCCTTGGTCACCTCATTTGCAAATAAGGTATGCTCATTGATTTGACAAAGATCACAACATTGTAGTTGGATTTCCCAGAAACGCCCAAGGAAATGCGTTCCCTTTTGGGACACATGGGCTACTACAAACAGTTCATCAAAAGCTATGTGTGGATAGTTGTGCCACCGAAGACATTATTGCGCAAATATGAGCCATTTTATTATAGAAACAATAGGTTGCGTTTGATACTCTCAAGGACAAGTTGGCATTTGCTTCCGCTCCAGTTTCTTGATTGGAGCAAGTTGTTTCTTGTACATGCGGATCCCTTGGCCATGCCTATTGGTGTAACCCTCCTGCAACTAGGCAAGGGTAATTTGGATCATTTGATTTACTTCGCGGGCATGAAGTTAACTTCAGTTGAACATACTTATGCAACCACAAAGCTCATAGGCCTTGCAATGGTGTATGCATTTTAAAAGTTGTACCAGTATATGTTCGTGAAATATTTCATTTTCATAGATCACCAAGCACTGAAGTATTTGGAGAATAAGTTGGTCTTGCATGGTTGAATTCAAGGTGGTAGTCAAACTGGTCAAGCATCATGTGGGGTCCGACCACCATTCCTAGATCCATTCAGAAGATGCAATCGACAAAGGCATTAGGGATGACCTTCCAGAGGAACATGAGGGGATTACGACATTTTTGAAAGTCGGATGGGCACTGACGCATTACATTATGTGGAAGATACAACTGATAGTTTATGCCACATCTTTTCACCTCATTTAGGGGCAGCTATAAAAATTGGGACTTGATGAAGTACTTCGTCAATGCCTTCCCAAGCATGAGCACGCCATTGTTCTAAGCAAGTACCATGAAGGTGTTGGAGGACATTATGTAAATAAGGCCACCGATATGAAGGTTCTACAATCGGATCTTTGGTGACTAACACTACACAAAAACACACACAACCATGCTTATGCTTGTGACATCTGTTAGTGCATAGGTAAACCCAATCAACACTATGAGATGCCTTTGGTTCTAATAATGTCGCGTGAGCCTTTTGAGAAGAGAGCCATCGCATTTGTTTGTCCTAGCAATCCACCAATGTGAAGGAGTGGAGTGTGGTACATAATCACAACCACATATTATTTGACTAGGCGGGCGGAAGAAGTCGTGCCACGTGTTTGTATTGTGGGGACAACGACATGATTGATTTTTGAAAACATCATTACTAGGTTTGGTTTCCCACTGGGTATCACTAGTGAACAAGGAACACACCTTGTGGCAAAAATTGTGTAGGGCCTCTATGAGTTTATGGTGCAACATCATAAGAGTTCTCCTTATCATCCCCAAGTTAATGGTACTGTGGAGTCTTTCAACAAGGTATTGGAAAAATCTTGATTAAGGGTTGTGATGTTGGATGCAAAGATTAGGATGAACATGCACCAACGGTCCTATGGGCATACCAAACTACACACAAGCGGTTTAATAAATGCACTTCCTTTCAGTTGGTTTACGGGCACATGGTTGTTAAGGCCGTTGACTTCTTGGTTCCTAGCTTACACATTGCTATTACTTTGCAATTGGATGATGACGATTCCCTTCACCACAGGTTCAACGACATCATTGTGTTGGAGTAGCGGTTGCTTGCACAATGAAGTCAACCTATTGAGAAGAGGCGGCACATGACATGGCATGATCACCACATCAAGAATAAAGTCACGTGCTTATATATGACTCCTGTTATAAACAACACCTTGGCAAGTTGCAACTTCGATGGCTTGGACCTTTCATCATCCAAGTGGTCATTGGCAATGGTGTAGTCAAGTTAACTTGTTTGGATGACACACCTATGCTTTAAAATTTGGCTCAAGCCGTACTTCCATAAATCCTTTTCTCTGCTTTAAAAAAGAACATAGTTAGGTATAGGTTAGATTTCCATTTTGTCAAAAGCTCTCTCTAAACATTGCACAAGGATTGAAAATTGTCTAATGGCAACTAGAGTGTAGGATATTGTGTAAAATGCAATTGATTCGCAGTAAATGGTAATATTTATAACAAAATCATCGACTTTCTTCTTGTAGGGACGTCGGCTTTGTGGACCGCTCTTTGGGTGCCACCATGAATTGAGGATATTGATACATGCATGTTTAGAGGAGAGACCTGCAAGTCTGCGAAGCCCAAGTTGTTGGGAGAGGACAAGCTCTCACATAAAAGGGAGCTCACTTAAAAACCAGGTGGCATCGTCCGAGCTAGTTTAGGCAAAGTCTGAGCAATGCTAAAGGTGACTTGGTCTGCCCTAAAGCTGAGCCCCAAGCCTAAGGAGTCATCAAGCTTCGGGGTGAGCCCGCCTGCCACAAGGCAAAATAAAATATAGTTTAATTTTTTTATTTTTATGCATAAGTAGTTAGAAAATTTGAAAATAAGAGATTGTATATTAATTTTTATTTATCATTACTATTGTAGATTTGAGATGTAAAATTATTAATGGCGTCAAGTTCAACTTCTGGTGGAGGGCACAGATAAGCAATCCGATGAAAACATGTTGTTTCCCATGAAACATTATCGTGCCTCTCCTCTTTGGAAACATGTGAAAGTGGTGGAAAGCATTGTTGGTGATGGATCTTGTGTTTGGGTATGCAACGATTGTAATTTGACATTTAAGTCCTTATAAACCCGACTCAAATCCTATTTAACTAGTGTTAGAGGAACAAGGATCATAAAGTGTGAGAAAGTTGTAATGTTGAAAATGTTGGAGTATATGAAAGAGCTACCTCACGAAAAAATCTGCAAGGAGGATTTGAAAAAGTATTCAACACTGAGAAGAGGGATATTGTTGATGAGATGGTTACTCGATGCTTTTATACATGTGGGGTACCCTTTAAAGTATTGAATCTATCATACTGACAAAAAATGGTGAAAGCTATCGATGAAGCTCCCCAAGGGTATAAAGGCCTTGATTTTGAAAGGTTCGAATTGCACTCTTGGCGAAGGAAGTGGAACATATACAAATTTCATTGCAGCCAATTATGAATTCGTAGAAGAATTCAAACATTTTCATTATTTCAGATGGATGGAAGAATGCTCAAAATAGGCCTTTGATAAATGTTGTTGCAATAAGCCCTAAAGGGCGAATGTTCCTAAAGGTTGTTGATTGTGGGGGCTAAGTGAAAGATGATCAATTTATTGCTGACATTTTGATAGAGGCTATTGAGTTGTTGCCCCCCTAAAATGTTGTTCAAGTCATGAAGGACAACACAAAAAATTGTAGAGCAATAGGATTCTTTGTAGAGGGGAGATTTGAGCACCCAGTTTTGATGCTTTGTGTAGTCCACTCCCTCAATTTGATGTTGCAAAAAATTAGAAAAATCTCATGGATAGAACAAATATATATAGAGTCAATTGACATTTAGATGGTTGTCACGAACATGGATTTAAAATTTGATGAAACTCGATGAATACTTGTGAGTGCTTGCCACTCGCCTATGAAACGAGAAATTGGCGCAAAACTTGCACGTTGAGTATTTAGTGAAAAATCGTGATTTTTACTTGGTAAAACTCAACAAAAGTTGAAAAAAAATTGGCGAAACAGAACAAAATTTGGAAAAATTGAGAATTGTACTTTTTGTGCTAAAAATTAATGGAAAATTTACTCATGCATTCTCTACATTCATTTATCATGTCATTTAACAATGCATTACATGTTATTTAAGTTTATATATATATATATATATTTAATTTTTTAAGTTGCGATAAAGGTTTGAGTAACTACATAGTCTCGAGTTCGAGTCAAAATTTTGGGCTGTCGAGTAATTGCTGAGTATAAGTTTTTGAATTTTGGTCACAAATCATCACATGGGATAGGCCATCTGTAGGAGATTCTTGATGTTGGAGTTGCTGAAGATAAGGGAACAAATTCGTAGTTTCTAAGTTTTGACTGCAGAACAAAATTGTATATATAGCCTTATAGGTAGTGGCCTTATCCATCTTTTCAACCTCCTCCCACAATTTGAATTCTTTTTAAATTTGTACTTTTAATTGTTTCTAAAGTCTTAATTTTTAAATTTAGAATGCAATTTGTTTATATTTTAAAACTAAAAATTATTATTTAAAATTTACTATAGAATTTTTTGATAGGTTATTGAGATGAGATTTCCCTCTCACATACTTGTCTTGAGAGGACTTGTGAAGGTAAGAGAGGCATTAAACAATATGATAATTAACAAAATTTAGACCGTGTGGAGGGAAACAAACACAGATAGAACCCAAAAGATAAAATTATTGATCCTTGATGATGATTGGTGGCCAAGATTGAGTACTTTCTCAAATTCACAAAACTTATTCTATCTATGATCAAAGATGTAAATACAAATGATGCTTGCATAGGAGAAATTTATGATGGAATTAACTCCATGCTCGTAAATATGAGAGCTCATAAAAAAAGAGTAAGATCCCGAAGAAAGCTTTGTAACGAAGTTAAGAGTGCAACCATGAATAGATGCAATGAAATGACCACCCCATTGCATCACCTTGGCCATGTTCGAAATCCAAAATATTATAGCAATGAAATATTTCAGATACTTAATAGGAAACCACCATATGATAACTCAAAAGTTGCAATGGGACTAGGTCAACATTCAATTTTCTTTTTTAATTCATCTATAGGTAGTGTGGTCCGCAGTGAAATAGGATGTTTATAGCTTCAAAGGGTGGGAAGAGAGAAAATGACACTCTTTTTGACAAGTATAGCATGACTCCAACCAAGTGGTTGTATGTACATGGCCATGATGCCAAGTACCTATGACCTATTGGGGTAACATTTAGAAGGTTTTTTCCTGATTCATTTGTAGCTAGTGTGGTCCGCAATGAAATGAAAATGTTTGTTGCTTTATAAGGTCATATAAGAGAAAATGAGGCCCTTTTTGACAAGTATAACACCACTCTAGTTAGATGGTTGTATGTACATGACCATGATGTCAAATATTAATGACCTATTTCTATCAAAATTCTTTCACAGGCACACAATTAAATCGAAAATTTAATGTTTATCGGTTAAAATTTAATAATTATATGATTTTTCTCTATTAAGTTAACATATACTTTTATACATAGTTACCAATTTGAAATTTCCAACAACATTTTTTATAATAGGTGGCTAATACTTCTTTACAAGAGCGGAATTAGAGTACATACGCCTTTATCCACTTAGCTAAAATGAAACAAGTTTGCATTCAAGAACGCTGAGTATTTGGTATTTGTGCATTTCAATTTGCGCCCCCAGAACATGGTTGAGGACTATAGTAGAGGGCCTAACAAAATTTGGGATATTCATCTAAAGACTATTGACTTAGATGCTACTGGAACTACTCTCGCCTAGCTTTCATTTCTTGGTGTCGATGATGATAATCAAGGGAGTTCTACACAACGGGTGGACAATGGAGCTAGTGGGAGTGGTGCTCATGCAGGTGCTGATTTTTAGGGGAATCTAGATGATTTATTTTATACTAGAATCATTTGCGTTTACATTTTTCCTTTGAGGTTTGACCCTTGGTTGTTGCACATGATATGTCCACATGATTCATGAAAATGTGAAATTTTAAGAATGTTGAATGATTTGAACCTTCATGAATACTATATTTTTGAAGTGTTTTATCTTTTATGGACTAAAAAAGAGTATTATGCATGTGTGTGTGTGTCTATAATATATTGTACGGAGGTTTCCGTGCTGTTTAGCCAACGGTTTTATGAGAATCCATGTCTCCCCGTTTCTGTTTCTTGGCAATGAAGATTAGGGTCAAATTTTATGGCTGTAAGATGGAATTCCAGTACTTCAAGGGTTTTGACTTTGAACAACACCCTACCATGTGTTATGTCACTTTGAGGATTTCACTCAATTGGTGTTTAACAAGATCCTGCAAGGAGTGATTGTTCCCTTGGGTAAAATTCAAATTCAGAAGAATGCAAAGGTCCTTAGCTGTGTGCAAGTATGCCAAGTGGTTTGGCAGAAGTATATCAATGTCCAAGGAGCAATAGTGTATTTACTATTAATTTGATCAATCATCTAGATGGCCGGTTCACAGCTAAAGTACTAGAACGAAAATACTAGTTTTCAGCACAAGGGTTCAATGACATCTTGGTGGGCGGCCTAGAAATTGCAAGAGGGTTGTCTCAACGTAAAAACTACAGCTGCATAGATCATCTTGCAAATGAGCTCCTTAATCGTGTCTAAAGAGTGCAAATGGAGAAAAGACCAAATTTTGGTATACCTCTCTGTTGGTGTTAATCATGTTCACGTGGTGAGAAACTCCATAAGAAAAAAATGAAGTGGATCCCAAATAAATGCCGAATTCATTAGACTAGGGATGATATCACAGGGCAATATGTATTTAGTGGATGGGTAAATAATCTAAAAATTATCATTGAAGCATGCCCCCATAATCATGATAATATTTCTTAAGGAGAGCTTTATACTTGTTGATTTTTGCCCACACCTAGATGCTGTCATCATTCAAGTGCAAAGTGGAATGTTGAAGTGACCTAGGGAGGTAATGGGGCAGAAGACTTGCGAATCATAGAATTTGCACACAAAGCACTTTCAAAAATGTTACAACTTGGAAAACATTGGGGAGAGACGATTTAGGATTCCAAATCCCAAAATACAAAAAACATAATTTATTTTCTGAATTTTACATGTGACATGGAAATCACTTATTCAATATTTCATTTCATTTTTTGATTCTTTTACATAAACAGAACATGACACACATCTGCCACTGTTGCAAGCAACACAGCTGCTATCCTGCTCTGCCTATTTCCCTTTTCTGCCATTCTTCCGCTGTCTACAGGTTTCTGCATCTATCTTTCTAATATTCTACTTATACCTAGAAACTAAACAAACACATACATTAAATTTCTATCTGCGCACATTAAATTCTTTTGTAGGTGGGCCTTGGATGCCCCTGCTGTCACACCCCATTTTTGGGTTCCCTGAACTTGACATCTGCAAGGCCGTCATTAGACTGTACTAATTGTTAAATGCAATTAATATTTGTTTAGACACCATTTAACGGTGTAAGTCCGCATTCAATGATTGATGAATTAATAGTTGGGAATCTTAGCTCGCACTGTCATATCATTAAATGTAGAATCAACGCTTTACAATGCTCCGCCATAACTTCATAATTGAAGATAACATGTTCATAACGATATAAAATTACTATGCTTTTGTATGTTTGGTAGAACCTCGGGGTCTTGTCTTTATTCTTTTTAGATGAAGTAAGATGGTTACCGCTATTTCATCTTTTGGGTATGACAACACTTATTGTGATGGACCTTGTGTGAACTGTTACCGTCGTTATAAGGCCGATGGGTATTATTGTTAAGTCTGGCATAGACATGTGCTTAGATTATATGGGATATTTGCTTATCATGGCATATTATTATTTGATAGTTTAATATGCCGATTTAAAAATCTGTTATGAGATCCCTCATGGACTTTAGTGGGGTATATGCTTAATTGACTTGCTGGTAATTAGAGTTATCACGAAATAATTGTTTTCTTGGTGGCAAAATATGGGTCTTTGGAAATTGATAGCTATTGGCTTTTTAATAATGTGAAATGTGACTCCAATAAGGAAGCAGTGAATTGGACCCGACCATTCTTTAGAAAGTAGTCATTACTTGGCATTGGTAACAATGTTTTCTGTTCCTTGTTGGCACTTATAATCTTGGCCTTTTATTAGACACTTTAACATTATTGTTGCTTACCACCATTTCAACCCTCATGGGTCATGAAAGGTCTAAGGCATCATTGTTTTATTTTGACTTTCAAGAAAATAACGACTCCAATGATATCTCCAATGATATTACATGGGTCATGGACCGGAAAGGCTTTTTCAAAGAGTTTCATTTGTTTGAAATCCACAAATAGTAGGAATTTTACCTATTCGCTGCCCAATGTTGGAATTCTTTAATCTGAAAACCCCAAACTGATGTCTCCAGCTGTAAATGTTGGAGGAGCTGAATGAGTGTGAAGCCCAGTCTCCAGGCATGGTGGTGGCACCCTTGCATTGCTGGGCATGTGTTGTGTGAAGAACTGATTTGCTGAAAAAGAGCTTTTTAATTTTTATTGGACTTCAGTTCCATTACATTCTGGGCAGTTGTTTCTCTTCTTAATGTCTTCACGGTCAAGCTGGAAGGGGAACTTAATTTGGATATTCCATTATAACCCACACTCTAGTTTTGTTTCTGAAATTCCAAGGATGTGTTAGCAGAGACATGTTGCATGAAACCCTAACTCGCTTGCATGAGATATTTTGGGCAAAAGGAGGATTAACTCTAGGCCAGTGTGAGCCATTCATGGCGGCGCTGGAGTTCGGTTTGTATACTTATCGACTAAGCTTCTATTTGAGGCCCTGTTTTGTGGGCAACACCGTAATTTTTTGGTGATGGGCTTCTGGATGAGGGCATGGCGGGATGAAGCGGAGATTTGGAACTTGCTAGGGCACGAACCTCAGACACTAGGCACGGTTTCTCTTTTACTCTGATAATCTTTTGACTATGGAGCATCTGTTGCTCCCTTGAACGGTTACACAATTTATGGAGTGGTTTTATCTGATGTATAGATGTATATGTATATACATCAGTGTATCCATGCGTAAGCATGAATGCAGTGGTATATGCGAATATTCAATATACCTTCTTTTATATAAATGGGTTTTCATTGTATTGTTGCTATCTGTGGCAAACCCTTTCTGGCATTGTGTAATTGCTGTCTCTCTAAACTTTCTCTCTCTGTATGGAATTGGCCTTGATGGCTGGGATGTGTTGAGTGGACCATATGTGAACAAATGGAAAGGGGTTGCACAAAAGAATAATTCGTTTCTCTGAAATCTGCATATGATTAATAATGGCCATGGATGTGCATAGTTGGAATAATCTGCTGTTTTGTATAAAAGAAAAGAAACTTTGTATTATATGAAAGAATTAGACTGCAAAGAATGTCTGTGTGCCTTGTCTTAGGCGATCTTTCTTTCTCCACAGTTCACTATGTAATCTAACTCTTTGCATTGGCCATCTGATTTTAGCCATTGACTGTACAAATTTGTGATCAGATCTTGAATCTTTATCTTGGTGATATATGAATTTGCAATAATCTTATAACGCCTTGGTTAATTTCTTGCTTGTTAGAGTGGACTTGAAATGAATGCTTAAGCATCTGGGTTGCAAAGTCCTTGTTTAAAAGAACTTATGTATTTAACCAGCATTGCTGAGATCCATTAACTCATATCATGATTGAGGAATGACTGTAGTAATGGATCTGAAGCTTTTGCATTTGAACTTGTTGAGCATAAAACGGAACTTAGGGTGAAAACATTTAATGTATAATGAAGGGCAGGTTGTCCATCTTGTGTCTTCAATCTAAATTTCAAGCACGAAGACCTTACTGTATTATTTGCTATGGTATAAATGCTCTAAGTTAAAAAGAAGTGTAAAGGGATATAGTGTTTGGGTTTGGTAAATTGGAAAACTACCTCCATTTCCATTGGCTGTAGTACGGCCATCTGGTTTCTGTCAGGAGATCCAAGTGATGTGTTGATTTGAATTATAAAAGTTGCAGATTTCTGTGCTAAATTATATAATTTTCATAGTTGTTTTGTGTGGAGTAACCCTGGGATCTACTTGGGTACCATTTCGCTAATAAGTAATGTTAAACTTTGAAGTTGGTTGACTGGGTTTAGGTAATCCTAGGAAGGAGCTAACATGGAAACAATTAAATAGGGAATTAAGAATGGTTGCAAAGAAGACATTATGAATACTTACTAGCACATGGAAAAAGAGAATGATAAATATGTTTGGAAGGGTATCGAGGAATCCTTTTGTATTTGAGTGTATTATATCAGTAACAATAGGCATTGCTTGAAGATCCTTATGCCTTAACGGAAATAAGTTGTTCTCTTATAAATTCTCATACTAAGTGTAAAGTGGAATGATGGTTAATGTTGCCAATTAAACAGGATTGGCTTGTCTAATTTAATTGCTAGTTGTATAGCACATTTGCCCATTTAACTTTGGAAAACACAGTTTAAATGGGTTTGGACCGAGGACGAGTCAAGCACAACTCTAACTCAGGTAAGAAGGTCCACCATTTTGTGTGTTTTATAAATTGTTTAAGATCCTAAAGGTCATCTTGTTGAGAATAAAGTGTTTAAATTGTCAAAAGGGTAATCCCCCTTACTCTTGTAAGGTATAGATGGGACTGAAACGTAGTAAAGGAAAACATTGATTATAATCATATAACTTATAGCTTGGTACAAGGTTCTAGACACAAATTAAGACCATTACACTGCACATGTAGAGATTGCGAGCTGTAATGAGGTTGTGGTTCTTGAGAGGCCCTTGTTTTAACTTAATTAGCGAAAGATGGCCTGCTTAACTTCATATAACTAGAAGCATATTTAACAATCCACAAAGAAGCAACTTTGTGGCAAAAGGGCTTTACAGAATATAAAGAGTAATATGGAATTAAAGATCTGTGGTAGGGTTTTGTGAAGCAATGTTTTAATCTAAATCGATAAACTTGTTAGTAAGCTGCCAAGCAGCAGATCAAGCTGCACAGCGATGCGGAGTGGGTCCAACCCACAGGACTGCACATGAAAGTTAGACTAAATAACAAGTAGTCAAGAATTAGTGCATGAGCAGTATGAGTCTTCAGCAATGCACACCTATAACGAAGTTACTAGGTGTAGTCAACTATGAGTTAGTTAAGTAACAAAGTGGCACTGCTCTTTTGATGGATGAAATACGGTAAACAGAAATAGACTAAATAAAAAAAACATTCGGACATATTTATGGATATCGTAAGAGGGGTTGCTACATCTGCGTCCTCCTCCCCAGGTTGTAAAAGTTTTAAATCGCCTGGTTCAAAGTCAATGTGGTATGAAACTTCTTTCGTTTTCTCCATAAATCAAACAACATTGCTTTTGGTAGAAGCTCATGTATATTTGCAAGGATAAATTTTGCCTTGCTTGCAACCATATACTGCAGCAAGTAGGCTGTTCTCTTTGAAATTTCCATCTTAAACTTCCATGGAACATTCAGTGGGCCTTGAAATCAATTTACTGCGGCATACAAAACCACTCGCATGTGGGTTTATGGCTGCTTATAACTACATCAATATATTTACCAACACTATGCTCTTATGCTTTCATGTGTGTAATGGTCATCTCAAAAATGTCTTTCTATTCCTCTTCTTTCGTCTCTTCACATTCATCTTCATGCACTATGGGAGCAATCTTTTTTGTAACTTGTAAATCGGCCTCATTTTTAAATTTACCCTTATGCACACAATCATTTACATGCCTATCTTCCACTCGGTCATCAGCTTTCATGGGAGTATTCTCTTCAACCTTCTCTAATTTCTACACTTCAGTTCTTCCTTGCTGTAGATGGACCTTGGATGTCCTTGCATTAGGAGCTTCCTTTCATTACAAACTATATCATGTTTTGGTGAGATCTCAAGTGGTGACCAACACTGACTGTAGTCCAAATCAAGTAGGACGAGCAAGAAGTGCCAATTGATGCACAACATGTTTGAGCTATACATGTTGTGAAGACGAAGAAGCTATTTGCAAGGAAAATCTTTATTTGACCTAAGGCCCAAATATGTAGCAAAGGTTGGAACTAACACATAAGGAACCAAGAGAGCAATAAAAAAAGAGGTGGAAAACCTCAAAACTTCCTAAGAAATTTTGCACATTGACCAAGACACATAAGAGGAATGTGAAGGAAAATTTTCAAGAGTTTTGGGGGGGGATGAAGACAAGTTTAGCCTTGAGAGAAAAGTACTTTTTGATCATCTCATGAAATACTCGAGGTAGAAGAAACAACTAAGGGATCTAGGTTGCAAAATCAGACTAGAGGTCCTAGACTCTTAAAAGGCTTCACCACAAATACAACAATCGTACAACACCACATGCTCGTAACACACAACAAAATCATCATTGCCCTGACCAACTACGAGTGGAGGCCAAAATGAGGATTGAGAAGTTCATATTTTTAAACCCCACAAAGTCCATTTAGCTGAAGTGTATAACCTTGTGAGCGTAATGATGAGGGTCTAACTGAGAAGCTTAAGAAAGCATACGTAAGTTGGACTACAAGAAAATGCAAGCCCAAAATATGCAAGAAGATGCGCCAACACAAGAGTTTCCAGTAGTTTATCTAGTGACTTAACCTCCATTTGTCCTTAGCTCAAGAAGCCCCAACTTCACAACCATATGTAGTTCCAATTTTGAGAGTGCCAAAACCTTCAAGTTTGCATTCATAATCACCTTCATCTATGCATGGACAAGAACTCTTGAGTACACAAAGCCTACGTTTGCACATGGTGATCACCTTAGCTGTAGATACGAGTGTATCATTAGTAGGCGTTTCGCTGCATGCCTAGTTGCTTGGTTCATAGGTCCCATTTGTTTCGCATCCTCTATAGATCGTGTTCTTGGCACTGGACTCTAGTTGAGAATTGCAAGATTGAAAAGAAATGACTTTGCATCAAGACACACCAAAAGGCACATCTTAGTACAACTTAAAGTCAACAAGTTTTGCATGGTAACATGGCCCTGCTTCCCACTCCGACAATTTCTTGTTTGTTATACGATCTAGCACATGGCAAGTGCATGGGGTTGGGGTTATGTGCATGATGTACATACGTAGATAGAGCAAAAGATTGGTGCTTGGGTTGGCATGGACCCCATCATACCTAGGTTGGCATGGATTTTACTTTTATTATGTATGAGTAAGGGAGGTGCTGAGGCACCAATAGAAATCCTGGAAATAGGCCAAGAGAAATTCAAGTGCTTGGGTTGGCATGGACCCCATCATGCCTAGGTTGGCTTGGATTTTTTTTTTTATTAAGTATGGGTAATGGGGGCTTTGAGGCACCAAACGAAATCCCCACACGCTCATAGAATTATGATGTACAAATGCAACCATGTGTGAGCTATTACTTAACATTGGAGGGATAATGAAATATGTGGAACTTGACTTAGGAGTGGGCCTTCTTTGGAAGGTTTTTCATGGTCACAACTCTCTACTTGGATGGTTGGTTAGGCATGTCAACTAGTGGGTCACATTCCCTAGGTCCAAAGAGGATTGTATTGCATAACTTGCTTTACTTCCAATTCTTGGTTTGGTTCCTGAGTCGTCCTTTATAAAGGGTGCCTCCCAATGACGTGCTTTTCGAGCACAAAATGTCTGCCACTCTTACGGCGTACTCTTTAGGGTCAGGGGAGAGTTATTTGCAAGGCTGTTTATACATGTATGTTCCTCCAGGTGTCAAAAGTCAGTCTTGTGGTAGAGGTATCAAAGGTAAGCTAAGTTTGGATGGCATGAATTCTTTATGAAAGAAAATGTTTTGAAGGACAAGGAAACATAAGAAAATTTTTGTTGAATGTTAAGTTTCTTGAGTGTAGATATTACTATTGTATATTCCACTTCCATAGAGAAGACAATTATTCTTCTTTGAATCTTTGGAAAATAGAATTCTTTTATGAGGTGTTTGATCGAAGGAACCCCTTCCATCAAGACATAAAGCACAAGGAAATCCTTTGGCAATTCCACAAAGAAGCTCTATTCCTTTAGAGGCCTTCCCTATGGAAATTCTCATTAATATAAAACTATTGGCAGCAAAAATAAAACTAAATTCTCAGGAAAAAGCTTTAAACGTAGAGGACCTTGGTAGAAGGCGAATTGTTTCAAATTGCTATGCGACTTTGAGTAACGGCCCCCCGCCCCCCAAAGAGCCCATAAAGGCAAAATAATCTACTCTTCCCAAGATCAAATAAGAGAGGCGGAGTTTGTTACAAATTAAAGTCACCAAGAAGGTGATTCCAGAAAGTTAGTTTCCATACAATTCCTATTTTTAATAATCTTGTTCCTTGTCCTTTTCAAAGAGGTAAAAATGATTTCTAATTGACTTGGATATTCCAATGTACAGTTCTTCAGCACAGTTTTAAAATTGCTAATGTGCTTATCCAATGCAAATTGCTACTGAAAACCATTGTTACGCGGGGACGCGTCTCGGGCATCATTAGCACATCCCGGACGTCCGGGACGACTTAGGGACGGGGACGAGACGTTTCCTTGCCGTCCCCATTTCCAAAAAAAAAAGGGGACGTCCCCTAAAAAATGAAACGCACCCGGGACGTCCCGGGTGCAAACTGGATTTGGGTGCGCCGTGACGTCCCCGGGACGTCGAGGGATTGGCTCAAATTCGCTTATCTGGATGGCTACAAAAAATCATCAAAGATAGACAGGACCACATTGGCACATGAGAGTCCAGTTAGTTGGTGGCGATTGTATGGACATGCAGGATTGCTACGTACACTTGCTATTCGTCTTCTTTCTCAAGTTTCTAGTTCCTCTACTTCTGAGAGGAATTGGTCAACATATGGGTGGATTGGTCAACATATGGGTGGATCCACTCTCTTAAGAGGAACAGACTTACCTCTAAGAGAGCAGAGAAACTTGTTGCTGTACATAGTGCCTTGCGTCTCATGGATCGTAAGACACCTACGTACAAGGAGAGCCCAACATTGCGGTGGGATGTGGATCCTGAGGATGCAAGGCAGGTTGATGAAGATCAGGAGCAACGAGGACTGGTTGATATCTCCTTTGCAGATGCAGATGACATTGATACAGATACTCCTAGTGAGGAGGAGCGGTTTGCAATAGTTCCTTCGGAGGGCTTTGATAGTGATTTTTGAGTTGTACTTGTCACTTGTCATTTTGGTTATGTAATGTCATTTTGGTTATAAGACATGACATAATATTTCGTAGCATATGTAATGTGGGTGTAGTTGTACTCTTCTCATGTTGATTATTGAAGAGTACGACTAAGACTTGTTTTAAATTTTCAGCTTTACTATTTACTATTTAGTCTTTCATTGTCATGTTGAAGTTTTGAACATTGAATATAATATATATAGCTGTAGCATTTTGGGCCTTGGCTTATGTGATGAATAATTGGATTAATCATTAGTGGTTTCAATCTTCAAACTTTCTTGTATTAATCATTAGGTTATTGAATTATTCTTTATTCATGTTATATTTGTAAAATTAATAAAATATATATATTTTTTATTAGCCGTCCCCTTGCCGTCCCCCCGCCGTTCGGAATTTTTCAAAAAAATTTGCCGTCCTGGAAACCCTGTCCCTACGTCCTGACGTCCCGCTGTCCCGGAGTCTTAGGTAACTATGCTGAAAACGAGCATACATAAGCTGAAATTTATGCGTGTTACAGCTATGGACTGTCATTTACACCCTTTATTCAAAATGACAATGCGTGTAGTGTCCAAATTGATGCCTTCACTGCTATAAATCAAATTTCATAGCTTTTTTTGCTCACTACCAATGTGTGATTCCTCCCTCTGACAAATTTAATGCTGGAACAAAAGTGTGTTGATGTTTTAACTTGTTGCGAAATTCATGCCTACACTGCTATAAATCAAATTTTGCAGCCTTTTTTGCTTACTACCAATGTGTGATTCTTCCCACTCACAAATTTAATAATGTAACAAAAGAGGTGTGTTGATGTTCTAACTTGTATGTGACTGTTTATACTTGTTGTAAACCAAGCAGTATGCTTGAAATCAGCTTAACATAGAATTGGTATGTTTACTTAAGTGCTGAAAACAAAATTTAGTTTTAACATGAAACAAATGAACAACTGAGCAACTAAAGAACACAAAGATAGCATCAAACAAGAGGAGGGACACAATATGTACCTGGGAAAAATCCAATGTGGGAAAACTCCAGCAACTAGAAGTTGTTCATCCTTATGCCGATTGAAATCAACAGGATTGCAACCTGATGCTCTCTTTGGAAGAATACTGTGGGGCTATATCAGTATTTCTACACTACTTGCTTGCTCTGCTGTACAACTTTAACAACTTTGTAACATCTCCCACACTTTGTTGGAATGCATACAACATTTCCAGATCCAACTCTGGATGAAGATAGATTCCACTTGATGCCATTGCAAGAGCTCAATGGACATATGTATGTATGCATTGGATTAGTAAAGTGATGCAAAGACTTGAAACTCTATTTCATGTTGACAGTCTAAATTTTGCTGGAAAACACACAACATATCTAGATCTAACTCTGGATGAAGATAGATCCTACTAGATGCCATTACAAGAGCCCACTGGTCATATCTATGCATACATTGGGTTTGTAAAGTGACGCAAAAGACTTGAAACACCATTTCATCGTGACAGTCAAGATGTGGAATGCCATAGCTTTTGTTCTAAGATGTTGGTTTTCTTGTTTGTGGCATTTGGGCACATTCACCGGCAGTCGTATATGCTTGACACACTGCTGGCTGTCAAATCTGCTTGATACATTTGGTGGCTGTTGAATCTACTTGACGCATTCATCAGCTGCCAAATCTACTAGATGCATTCTCCGGCTGCTGAATGTACCTGACACATTCATTGGCTGCTGAAACTGCTAAAAAGATTCTGACTGTCAAATGTGTCTCATATCATTGTTTTTCAAAGTTAAATATGCCAAAGAGGTTTCTGAGCTCAATGGTCATATGCATGCACACATTGGATTAGTAGAGTGATGCGAAAGACTTGAAACTCTAGTTCATCTTGACTGTCGATAGTTTGCTGGAATGCACACCACATATCTAGATCTAACTCTAGATGAATATAGATCCCACTAGATGCCATTACAAGAGCCCAATGGGCATATCTATGCATACATTGGGTTAGTAAAGTGATGCAAAAGACTTCAAACGGCATTTCATCTTGACAGTGAAGATGTGGAATGCCATAGCTTCCATTCTGAGCTGTTGGTTTTCTTGATTATCTCATTCACACACAAATTCTTTCAGTCGTATTTGCTTAACACATTTTCCGGCTGTCAAATCTGCTTAACACATACAGTGGCTGTTGAATCTACTTGACGCATTCATCAGCTGCTGAATCTACTTAATGCATTCATCAGCTGCTGAGTTTGCTTGACACATTCTGAGTGACAAATGTGCCTCACATCATTGTTTTTCGAAGTTAATACGCCAAAGAGGTTTCTGAGGGTTTGATCCATCCTTAAATTCTCTATCAATTTCCTCTAAACTATGGTTCCCTTCTTGCATCATTTGTTTCCCCATGTTTCGAGACTTTGACCTTCGTCTTTTGAAGGGTAAGTGTGAGTGTTTGAGTCTTGTTTTGAGTGTTTTCTAGGTCATACAAACCATTCATCTGAATTAAAATTGAATTGAATTGTTTCAGCCAATCCATTTCAGAAAAAAAAACCAAGAGCTTAAAAAGTCAGATTCCGTCATCTTAGAGAGGTCCATTGATTTTATATGTATTCAATTAAATTTGAATTTAAAGACACTTTCTCAAATTGCCTGTCCACAATCTTGGGAGCAAACTTCATTTGAAATTTTATAACTTTTCATTCATGACTTGTAATTGAGCAAGCATGTGTTCCATCATCTTAGAGAGGTCCATTAATTTTACATGCATACAGTTAAATGTGAAGTTAAACACACTTTCTCATATTGCCTGACCACAATCTTGGAGCAAACTTCATTTGAAAGTTTGTAACTTCTCATTCATGACTTGTAATTGAGCGAACATGTTGTTTGTTACATATGCAAGAAAATGTCAAACAAGTTCTTTTTAGTGGCAATAGCACTTACTTCGGAGCATAATTGAGCATAAGATCAAAACTGGCATATAGAAAATCTCACTTTTAATGCATAAAAAGTGGCTTCCTCAGTTTCAGATTTGTAATCATCTAATTACTCCATTAGAATGATGATGCATAAGACAATTAAATGATAACGGGAATGTCTCCTTAGCTATTTTACATGCTTTCCATCCCTTATTTATGCCAAGTATACGTTTTGATCATTGAATCGGGGGAAGAACTACAATCAAATGTTGTCCTTGAATTATTGGTGTGGGCTCTCTTAGGTGACTTTTTATGTAATGTGTTAGGATCTTCAGTCTTCTCACTTGCACCCAAAAATTTGTGCCAAGTGCCATAAGGTTTGTGAAAAACATATTTTGGTTACAAGCCATATTGGTAGTAAAGTACTTTGCAACAAGACAACTTGCACGGAGACAATTTGGTATAATAGGCACAAGGCAATATTTTGAAAACCATGACAAGCAACAATGTACTCATGACATTGGCACTTATACGTCTCACAATAAAAATCAATAATAGAAGCACCAAATGGCTTGCTTCTGCGATGGTTATCATGACCAATATTTCCATAAACATTCTCTTATAATACATAATGTTTTGGTTCCATCCTATCCAATCACACTTGACCTCTGCAGAGATGCTAGGCTCCATTCATAGACCTTGCTATGTGTGTGTATTTTTTCATGTACTATAAATAATTATTATAAATTGTGGGGGCTGTTGGTGCAAAATAGGAATGAGGGGATCTGGCATGCAAGGATATGCTATATAGGACTAAAGTTGGTGTAAAATAGATTTGAGGGATGCCAACATGCAAGGATATGTTACAAATGCTTAAACATGCATGCAAGTATGTGCAACCCACTGAATCTAAGACTTGTTAAGGCTATAGAGAAATGAAGGTAAATAAACTGAGGAATTGCACAAGTTAAAAGAACCAAGGAATCCACATTAGCACCTACACATATTACATAATAAATATCAATAGTAGAAGCACCAACTGGTTTGCTTCTGCAATGGTTATCATGGCTAATATTTCCATTAACATTCTCTTATAATATATAATGTTTTGGTTCCACCCTATCCAATCACACTCGACCTTTGTAGAGATGTTAGTCTCCATTCATAGACCTTGCTACGTGTGTGTATTTTTTCATGCACTATAAATACTCCTTATAAATTGTGGGGGCAGTTGGTGCAAAATAGGTTCGATGGGAACCAACACGCAAGCATATGCTACAAAGGACTAAAGTTCTCATAAAATAGATTTGAGGGGTACCAACATGCAAGGTTATGTTACAAAGGCTTAAACATGCATGCAAGTATGTGCAACCCACTAAATCTATGACTTCACAAGGCTATAGAGAAGTGAAGGTAAAGATAATATAAGATAAAATAAATAGATTAAATGTCCAACAAATGACCACAAAAGTAGGTCAATGGGACTACGCCAATACAAAGAAAGCAAATAAGAACCCAGCCAGAGAACCAAAAGGTCCCTAAAAACAACCATAAAAGAGGAGGAAAAGAAGAGAAGAACGGGCAAAAAGAGAGAGGTCCGAAAAAACTACGGAGACCAGTAGAACCCGAACATGCGGAAGAGTAAAAGGAAGGAAGAGGGGGCAGGAAGGGGACCCCCTCAACTAGCATCCAATGCCAAATGAAAGAAACTAGTAATGTGCTGAAGCTCGGAATCAAATGCTCTAGAAGATCTGAGGCGCTGATGCCCGAAGGGGGTAAGAACTCTCTGGGTACGTCTGCTGAGTAGTCGTTTACCTAGGAGGCTGAAGGGTCTCCTCTCGAAGCCTAAGAGCCTCATGTAGATAGAGAGCAAGGCACCTCTGATCCTAGTATTTGAAGAAGTTGATGAATGTCAGATGCTCTCTGAATAGGCAGTGAAATCTCCCTCTGATCTTGTAGTAGACGGGGCACCGGAAAATGAAGTGTTCTTCTGTTTTGATCTCCTAGAGGGAGCAAAGTTGGCAAATCTGCTCGGAACGGTCAATTTGATGATCACTTTTGACCCGGAGCCTATGAGAGCCAACTTTGAACCGACCCAGGTAAATGTGAAGGGCATGCATCCAATGCCGGGAAATATACTGGGGCCGAGAAATAATGTCGTTATTGACCTCAAGGAAATGTGCAGCATAGAAGGCCATCTTAGGACGTAGCCCACCAAGGGGATTGGTCTAGATATGCTGAATGAACTGCCTGTAGATATCATCTCTGATGATTTTGTTTAGATCCTGCTTGCCCGAAACGAGATAGGTAGGAGCGTCCAAGGAAAAATTATATGGAGGGAGGTGATCTGTCTGAATACCAATAGAATCAAGAAGTCGTGACACTCCAGCATACCAACAACGAGATCGGCAAGAACGCTTGGTTGAAGCAATGGGCTTAGAGGAAGAATAAGCCAGGTAGGGATACCTATCCCTTCCCACAGAGGAATCAACAAGATTCCGAATACAATGTAGGAGGGAGACAAGGCCAAAAATTGCTTCCAACCTAAAGGGGCGAGCTCCGAATTCAGCTAGGATGATATTGTGGGGAACAATCTCCTTGCATTTGATGATACGTATGAGAAGAAGGATCTGAACTCTCTCCACTGCAGGCTAGTCAAAACTCGAGTAAGGAGGGTCCCCAAATCTTCGAGCCATAAAGAACCGTGGGCCTAAAAAGAGTATCTGAGAGGGATAACTTGGACGGGATGTCTTGGAAGTGATGGCAGAAGCACTGTCTCTCCAAGATTGTCAAGGAGCCATAGCCCTTATTGACCAGAGGCTGAAGTGCTGGTTGTAACTTAAAGCGGGGTCCAGAAAAGAGTACTCCCAGGTAAGTGTAAGAGCTGGTGCTGTCAAGCTCTTCCCCCTTTAGAAGAAATGAAACTCAGATGTCTTCAAAGCATTAAAGAAAGTGAGGAATTGCACAAGTTAAAAGAACCAAGGAATCCACATTGGCACTTACACATATTACATAATAGATATCAATAGTTGAAGCACCAAATGGTTTGCTTCTGCAATGGTTATCATGACTAATATTTACATAAACATTCTCTTATAATATATAATGTTTTGGTTCTACCCTATCCAATCACACTCGACCTCCGTAGAGATGTTTGTCCCCTTTACAAACCTCGCTATATGTGTATTGTAACAAATTGACAAGTCTAATCACACAATGAACTTAATTTATTCAAGATAATAATACAATAAGAGAGATATACTTTTATAGCTCGATGAGCTCCTACAAACAACAAATCAAGGCTAGCATTTTCAATCACCCAATCCCTCGTATCTCTCCAAGGTTCTCTCATACAACCCAAATATCTTTTAACATCCCTATTCTCACTCACTTATCTACGTGAGTTGTTCTCACAACTCACAAACAATATTACAAATATATTATCTCATTCACACTTACAAATAATCTCATACAAATATAATAATCACCCAAACATAATAATGTGAACACTAAACCATATTTTTCTAACATTCCGCTCCTTAGTGCGAACATGGTGAAAACATCAATCTCGTACTGCAACATGCTGCCTCTACTTGGTCATGTTCTAGATATTTTTTTCAGGACAGCCAACAACCTCAAAGATGGCTTTATAAGTGGCTAACCAACCACCAAAAATGATGGTTTTACAAGTGGCTAACCAACAACCAAAAATGATGGTTTTACTAGGAATGACCAACAACCTCCAATGCAAATGGTTTTACAGGACAACCATAAACCTTACAAGGATGTTTTTATAGGACAACCACAAACCTTATGAAAATGGTTTTACAGGACAACCACAAACCTAAATATCATGTTGCTACAATACTTTTATTAGCTCTCATCACTATCTTATATAAGGGGAAAATACATAAAAATTATGCTCACTCATTAAAAATTTGAGTAGGAATACTACTTCTTTTCTTATTCACTACCAGACCACAACAGAAAGCAAAAACTGAATTGAAAGCACACAACTGAAACAAAATGCCACCAAATTAGAATGCGGCCCCGTTGTTTCGACTTCCTTCCTTTGTTGCCTCCATCCTCCGATTGATGCTGCTTTAGTTACTCAACAGATTTGAAATTGCAACTCATTTTACAATATGGACGTCGTGTACAAGAGATAGTGCGTCCAATTGAAATGCAAACAAATTTTATGTTTTCGACTTTTGATGACATTGACATATTACTCCTAAGAGACATTTGCAAGACTAATCCGATGATTTCCGGTTTTTGATATTGAGTCTTGACTCAATATGACACAATCACGAATGACAAATACAATATTGATGCTTTTATCGACACATGGACATATAATGACGAAACTCTAACTTGTACAAATGCCTAATAACCTAAGAAAGTTTAAGAACAACAAAATGTTTTAAAAAGTAATGATGCATAAATACTTGTGAAATAATACTCAAACTACAAAGATGATTATTATGCTTTACAAAAACTTGCTAAACAAAACATATGAAATAAAACTAAAAACGACTCATTATGATTTTATACCTAATAATTCACTTATGGACCACTTTGACACTAAAATAAGACATTTGACATTATTAAACAAATAAACTTATAACTAATGAACCGTCACATAATAAACTAAAAGAACATAAAACTTGAATAAGACAAACATAAAGTTTACATAAGTTACAGTGTTCTAAAAAACATACTAAATAAACAAATACCTAAAAACGTACTCCACCACTTGATAACAAATTAAATCCGAACTATAAACTGACATTTACCTAAACTTTAGACTTTCATTTGCTCCTGCATTTGGCAACCTGTAAATATGACAATTATGTGATCATTCATAGATTTGTCAAGTAGCTTAATCCCCTTCCATGTGCATAGAGAAATATATGTCTCTGCAGATTTTGCTAATGTTATCCTTGAAGGAAGATCATGATTACAAATTTACAACCACGTGTACAAGTGCAGAAAATTCAGAGCTAAGTAGTAGATGGGCTAGATCTTTTGCGAGACCACAGATGTTATGATGGGCTGAGTTTGAATGCAATGACAAGTGTGGATAAGCACTAAGCTTCGGCTGTGTTGAATGAGATGAGCCGAGAATCAAGAGAGATCTTTTGCTGGCAGACCAATGCAATGTCTTTGAGGATACAATTGGATGCAAACCTGCTATGTAAACGCAATGCCAATGAAGTTGATAAAGCCAATGCCGAGTACGTTGGATTTAAAGCAATGCTAAAGCAAGGCAATGAACACAGAATCCAATACAAGCTACTGTGATGCAATGCCAAAATCTTGAAACAATACTTCAATTCAGATATACCAAACCGAACACAGAAGAAACCTTACGGCCTTATAATGCAGATCTGATGTAGTATGAATCAGATCACACTCCAATGTTTCTGCACTATCAAGATAACTAAAAGATGAACACATTGCTAATCTAAAATCTTACATGAATTAGGGTGATCAAGAAACCTTGATAATGCCCCCTTGTACTAATAAAAACACCATTTTTCTTAGGAAAAACTCACTTCTTCCTATCTAACCTACTCTGATACTAAATGTAACAAATTGACAAGTCTGATCCCACAATGAACTTAATTCATTTAGGATAATAATACAATAAGAGAGATACACTTTTATAGCTCAATGGGCTACTACAAACAAGGTGTCAAGGCTATCATTTTCAATCACCCAATCCGTCGTATCTCTCCAAGATTCTCTCATACATCCCAAATATCTCATAACATCACTATTCTCACTCACTTATCGACTGAGTTGTTCTCACAACTGACACACAATATTACAAATATATTATCTCACTTACACTTACAAATAATCTTATACAAATTTAACAATCACCCAAACATAATAATGCGAGCACTAAACCATATTTTCCTAACATGTATTTTGTCATGTGCTATGGATTTGCATTATAAATTGTGGGAGCTGTTGGTGCAAAATAGGTTTGATGGGTACCGATATGCAAGGATATGTTATAAAGGACTAAAGTTGGTGCAAAATAGATTCGAGGGGTATCAATATGCAAAGATATGTTACAACGGCTGAAACATGCATGCAAGTATGTGCAACCCACTAAATCTAGGACTTCACAAAGCTGTACAGAAATGAAGGTAAAGGATGTGAGGAATTGCACAAGTTAAAAGAACCAAGGAATCCTCGAGGATCAAAAAGCATTAAGCAGATTGGTGTTGGGGGTATTACTTCTCATATGAGTGCAATGTCGCTTAATATTAGAGATTAAATTGATTTTAGAATTTTGGAAGTTGCAAAGGAGCCATAAAGACAATGGAGTTCTGACCTGGATAAGATTCGATGCTACTTAAAGAATCGAAGGAGCTCATGCAAAATGTTGGCAAACAAGGATTTCAATTTGTAATGTTTCGTTGCAAGGACTTTGGCACAACGTTGTGGGTGCAACCGATGATGCTGGAGTCGGCACATACCAAAAGTTAATGTCATGACAAGATTGACCATGCAATTTTTTTAAAAAGATGATGAAGGCTTGAGTGGTGAGTTGATTTCTAAGAATTATGCAGAATGACATGCTAGCACAATATATTGAGAGGAAAATCCAGGGATGACTGCACGGGCATTGACTTAAAGTGCACAATTGGAGTTCGTTTGTAGAGATTAGATGCTAGCAGATATAACTGAGAGCTAAGTGAAAATGGAGTTGAGAAATGCATTAACATTTTAATGCAGAAGAAGCAATTATCGGGCTGATGTGGACCACAGAGGCTATTGAATTCAATATCTGACTATACCACAACATGGAATTTTAGGGAATTTGTGGATGTGCCTTGATGATGTGAATGAGGTCATTCATGCAAAATGATCAAGAAATAGTTGGAATTAACTACGTAAGCTAGTTTTTAAAGAAAGATATTTTCCTCTACTTATAATCTTCGATCATCTATTGGAAGGAATTTTGATGCTGGAACTCAAATTGTATAGACTGTGTTGTGATACTAGTATTTTAACTTTCAAATGAGACCAATTCAACAATTTTGAAATAAGCTAGTGAGGGCCAAACCCAGATGGAAGAAGATTTTTTGAGTTTACATTATTAAAATATTTGGCTGCAAGATTCGAACTACACAGGACCTGCCTGCGCTGCAGAGTACATGCAGGAATCAAATGCCTTGTTAGTAGGGATGCATTGAGCATGGAATCCAAAATTTCACTACAAAGATAGAATGTGAAATGAAATTGTGTGCTTTACTACAGGTGGGGCATTGGTTAGATGACACGAGTCATTGCAGGATTCTCACTAGTAGAGTTCTCTCTACCAGGTTTTCTAGTTAGCTCACCAGTTCTATTGGAATTATAAAAGCTCTCAAGGTTAGATTGATGTTTTTCCATCCCATTGTCTCATCTACAGGCACTAGTAAGCCCATTGGAGGATGTGAAATGATCGAGATTGAGGAAAAGACATGCTTGCAGAGGCCATTCGTTCAAATTGTGCTTGAAGGCCTTTGATATTTATGCTATTGCATGACTAGAATCAGGTCGGTACTTGGTGTTGAGGTGGCTGTTTTGTGGAGTGAATTTGTCAAGTGATTTGATTGAAAGGATTGTTGTTGGTTCCCTTTGATGAATGCAATGGGCGTCATCCAAAACTGAGAGCATTGTAAGTCTATCATATTAATGAGAACATCTTTCTGCCCGCGTACTTGTTACATGTTCATTTCTTATTCATAATCATTTTTTTGAATTGTGCTATATGCAGTGGGTGTTGAGATTTGTGGGTTCTGGGATTTAAGTCAGTCATTGGTGGGGTTTGGAAATTATGATGAGCTGGTGAATGTGGGTTTAAGGAGATTGCTATCATAGTTGGCACAATTGGCCATTGGCCAAATTATACCCCCATACCTTTTATTTGTCATCGTATGGTTTGGAAAATTGGGATTGGGAGCCATTTGGAATTTTGATCATTTGATTATGTTTTTAATTATTATGGATGATTATTTATATTGATTTTATTTGTCACTTCATGTTTTTGATTTAATTTAGCTTATTTAGTTTGATGGTAACCATGATCAATTTGGGTGAAGGGATTCTGTGGAAAGAGTGTAGCCGCCACCCAAACAAGGTTAAACAATTCATGAACCAAATTGAAACATGATTAACCAAAATACACTCAAATAAATTAAGGAAGGGATAATATAAATATTTGTGGGTTCTGGGATTTAAGTCAGTCATTGACGGGGTTTGGAAGTTATGATGAGAATGGTAGTTATCTTTCATTTTTCATTCTCTTATTATTTTTCTTCACCAAGTGAATTCATGGACATGGAAACCTTAATTCGGTTCCAAGCTGAAAAAGAAGCTACCTTTTTTGATTCCAATTTTGAAAGAGTAAGCTGGTGATGAAGCTACATTTTTTTTTGTAGGATATGTTGATCAGCATTAAACAAATGGCCATGGAGCGTGCTAAGACAATTCAAGATGATCGTGCTCATGGCATATTCAATTTCAAAGTGCTTCGCGCCATGGGTAATTAATCTTCTGTCTTCGAGATGAAGTTGCTCTCTAATATATTTTGTTTACTTGTATGGTACAAAAAGTTGGTACTTTCTAATACATTCCCCCTCTTTATTTCTTTAGAGGCATCACAACTTCATCTTATGGATGTATTGTTTCCTTCTGTTTGTTGTATGTAGCACTTGTTTGGTTATGTTTATACCATTGCATGCATACTGATTTACCAAATGCTTGAAGTCTACTTTTGTCGCATGTCTTTAGATGTTATTAAATATGGAACACAGAGGATGGTCATATCTAGAGCTTTGTTCTCAAGCATGGTTAACGTGACTAGAAAGGAAAGACTAGTCTGGAACTTTATTAGCTTGTAGAAGTACAACAAGATACTTTATTAGCTGGATTTATCAATGTACTGCTGCAATTCATTCCTTAAGAGATTCGATGTGTTCCTATCTTTTTTTGCTTATGTGCATATCCACAAACATAAAAATATGGGAATATTTTATTTCTATTGGAAGTGTTTAACTTTTAAGATCACAGTGAGAGCAGGTTTAGAACATTGGTAACAACATAGAGCTTCATTAGAGTGAAATTTGAAATTTCATTTGTCTATATGGCTCAGTAGAGCATTGTAATTCACTTCATCCCTCATAATTATGTTTAATATGAGATGGACACCTGCATGATTGTTGAATGGTCTATGCTCCAGAGTCAACAATCTAGATTGATCGTAATATGGGAATATTTTATTTCTATTGGAAGTGTTTAACTTTTAAGATCACAGTGAGAGCAGGTTTAGAACATTGGTAACAACATAGAGCTTCATTAGAGTGAAATTTGAAATTTCATTTGTCTATATGGCTCAGTAGAGCATTGTAATTCACTTCATCCCTCATAATTATGTTTAATATGAGATGGACACCTGCATGATTGTTGAATGGTCTATGCTCCAGAGTCAACAATCTAGATTGATCGTTAAAATTCTAAAAGATGTCCTTGTGGGGTTGGCTGCTATGTTAAGTTGATAGAAGGTTGACCAGTTATAGAAGTAACTGCCTAAATATGCCAACTTAGCATACCGTCAAAGCAATCTTATTTAACCAAGGCACATGGATTTATAGATCATGTTCAAATGTTTAATAAACAAATGCCTTATTGCTATTAAACACTAGCATAACGTCCATAAACGAATAAATTTATAAATTCAGCTTCCTATGAGCATCCAGATCCAGAAAGATCCATTACAAGCTATATCCTCTTGTATTTTACTGTTTTTTGTTTCCAAAGAATGGCATAATACTATCCCAATTCTTCTTTAACTGGTTGGTAAGTACTAAGGACTGGCTGAAGTTTTGTGGTCTCTTTGGGAATTGAATACTTTAAGGCTTGTCAAAATGTGGTGTTTACCATTGGTTTCCTGGTAGAAATTTCTTCAAGGTACAGCACCCATACTTTACTTACAAGGGGAACATAGATAAGTAGATACTGTCTAGTAAAGATATCTTTATTGACTACTATGTTTCTTATCTCTTGTTTTGACCACTATCTTCTTGTATGTATTTATGCTTACCATACATGTATTAGTGATTTATAATGATGTAGTGACAACATGCTTTTTTTTAGTATTGTTTCTTTTCTCGGCTATGTTGTGTTAGCTAGCAAGGAAGAAGTCTATTTGATGTTGAGTCCTTATCATATCAAAACATTTTAAAAAAAAAGTTCCCTGTTGCAATAGATATGACAAATGCATATTGAAATTTTTCCAGAGTTAAGAACTGAAGGATCAACAAAGTCCAATCCACCTTAGGCTGAGTGAATACAAGATCATGCCCCACAACACTTAGATCTAGACATTTACATGAGCAACAATGAAATAAACAAGAACATTATAATGTCAGAATACTAGAATAGTTTAGAAAAAAACTGATAATACAAAGATACAGGTATTCGTGGGTGATCTACACTGACATACTGGATATCATGTGACCTTAAGAGGGGAAAAAACTGACTAGGGTACTATTTCTGAACTCAAAGGCCTTAATAGAAAGGATGACTTATCCTTCATTATTTCTTTTAGGAACACTTGGATGTATTTTGAGAAATGCTGGAAACTTCATTCATAATTTGTCCTGTCTTTCCTTTAAATCAAGACTTTAATTGTGAGACGTGGTGAATTCCCCTTTTCCTTGAGTGCAATTTTTATGTCTGAGATTGCATTCGTTAGTGAATTGTGAAAGTTTTGCTTTGATCTGTAAAGTAAGGATGGAGTTTCAGTTTGAAATATCTTAAAGATGTCAACCAATTTCTATTATATATGTCCATGCGCATCTCATTGTTTTCTTTGGTAATTCTTGTAGGGAATAGGGCTATCTTGTAGGATTTGTGGACAATTTTTCCTATTACCTTTTAAGTCCTAGAGAAAATTTACTAATGTTTAGATTGGTAGGTTTCCTATAATCTTGAATCACTTAGTTTTTTAATGTTCTATTGCTATCCCCTTTTTTGGAGACTATGTACACTAAACCCACATTTTTTATTCACGAAGAAGTTGCATTTGGATATTGTTTCTGTTCTGATTCAGAATGTTCTCTGCGTTCCTAAAAATTAATGGGATTCAGCCACTTAGGAGTACGGTGATAAATGCTAATAGGTATGGATGACAATTTTTGTGTATCATTCGCATTTTCTTTGGAGCCTTTTTTGAGCTAAACGACATCACTAGAAATTCGTAATAGACATCAACTATCATGAAACCTGTTTTAAGGATATTGGTGTCCTTAAATTTAATCTGATGTTGTTTTTGATAGGCAAATATGGGTCGATATTGGGACCCCCTTCCAAAAAGTACAAGGAATTACCTTGGAAATCAGTCAATATAATGCTTGCCTGGGACAATCACTAGGACACATGCAAGCCAAAACACTACTCAAAAGCATCACCCACCAGAGAGTTTAATAGTCAGCTAATGACATTAAGACGAAAAAACCTTCCTGTTTTCATACGCGTGCTATAGATTCAAAATTAAATTAAAGCTTCAAAACAGAGTAGCAGGGTAGGGAGAGAAGGGTAACACCCAGCTACCCAACATAGCCTCCAGCCTAGCAGGGATCCTTCTCAACCCTTCAGAAGCTAATTGAGCATCCCAACGTTTGAGTGCAGTAAGCTCTTATTCAGAAAATGGATGCTCTAAGTGATCTGTACCAGCCGCTTCTAGAGCCTTCCTTGCAGCGAAATCTGCTTTATATGGTCGTCCACATGTCTATTTGACAGACATAGAAACCACTTCAGGCACATTAATCCCAACAGGAGCAAAGGGGATTTTAGTGCCCTCCTTTTGAATACGACTATCCATTGGTTCTGGAAAAACCTGAGAATGGACATACACAGCGGAGGGCACATTGCATCAGTAACAACATGGAAAATGATGCCATCACTTGCAATCTTGAGTTGGGCACATAGTTTTTTACACTGACAGTAGCTTCTCTCCAGACCTCCACTTCTTATTAAAGGAACCTAATTTTAGCCTTCATCTTTCCCAATTCCCCTCTGTCACCTTGCATGACCGTGGGTTGACGAGGGAGTTTCTTAATAGTGTAAAGATGGATTAGAAAGGCCTGGGTCTCCTTGATATGAATAACTTGACCCAAATGCTCTTGGAATTCAAGATGGAGAGCATCCCCTCTATGGAACTCCTTCAAAATGTCTTCACCAAGGACAAATTGTAGGAACTGCAGAGCTGTCTTGTCCACCACATTGAAGTTGCCCATTGAGATGTCTTTGAGTGGAGTTTTGTTGGCCATTGCCACTGTTTTGCCTTAAGCTTGAAGCATCGTTGCTGCTAGAGAGTATACAAAATTAGAAGAACCGAATTGAAACCAGAAGCTAGATAAAGCCAAGATTGAAAAGGTGGGGGAGGGAGGTGGGAGAGACTTTGAATATCTACGTATGTCACCAGGCCAATTAGTTCTCAAAAGCGGCGAGTCCATCTTATTTCCGCAGATTGCCCTTCTCTAAAGATACTATCTATTTTCCAATTTGGGTATATCCACCATTCTTCATAGCCTCAATGATGATTGAGAGTCACCTTTAACAATGATATTTTCAATGTTTCGATTGGTGACAAGTTTGAGGTCTTCTACCACCCACAAGCTTCAACAATATTTTTAGTTTCAGAACCATGATGGAGAGAGAAGATACTAGCATAACTCCCTCATTTTATATAACACCTGTGCCTGCTGGACCTGGATTACCCTGGGAATCTCCGGCAAAGTTGAGTTTTAAGATTCCACACAGGGGGAGGGACCCATTTGGCCTCCTTTCTAGCGTTCTTATTTTTTACTAGGCCCTTTACAGGGTGAAATCTAACTCTATGTTAAACTATACTATCTAATAACTGTCATATTCAACAGTAGAGCTAGTGACAGGCCTTGACAGATTCATCATTGAATTTGGATGGAGAAGATAGAAATCCATTTTGAATTTTAACAAAGGCATTCAGACAGTCTTAGCAACAGATATAAATTTGGTCAAAAACCAACCCAATGTAAACATTTCTTGAATAAAACCTCATTTCTTTTAGAAACATTTTGAAAGTAAATGTTCAGGTACAATGTTTTATGCCTCCTTCCCTTGGCCTTCTCCATGTCCTTTTAAAAAGAATTGTTTACATTGTGAATATTGTCCTTATATCCGCCACTTTAGTCTTTTCACCTGCATGTTAGCTAAAGAAAGAAAGAAAGAAATTCTATCAATGCCCACAAATGATAAAAGTATATCAATGAGATTCCAAAGTACAAGCTACTATAGCAATCTAGGAGTGCTAAAAGGAACTCCAACCAGAAAAAATGAAATATCTAAAACTAGAGCCATGAACCCATGGAACCAAATAAGAAGGGGAAGGGCAGGTGCAACTTGGAACAAGTAAAACTCTAGACAATTCAATATACACAAAAACCATATAATACAAAACAATCCTATGAATTGAAGGTCCCCTGTTGGAAGAACTGCCAATAGAGCCAAAGTAGGGGGCCAATGGCGAACAAGGCACTAGCATGAACCAGAGTTTTGAGAAGAAAAATAGCCAACATATTTCTCAATCACCAAGCAAGGGTGTATGTACAGATTTTGATGATGCCCTTTGAAGAGTGGCTTGAGGAAACAGGGCCCAATCGAAATATCTCGGAAGAAGGCACGGTACCCATACTTGTGCCTTTCCTAACATCCATGACTATTGATCCTCCCAAGAGAAAATTGGTAATGCACATTTGCCCTTGTAGTTTGGACTTTGACTGGGGAAGGGTAGCTGACCTTCTACATTCAGTGCTAGAATATGAAGTTGAAGTGCCCGGGTGGCTGCTTAAGAATTGGGATGCCATCTTATGGATCCCAACAAGCGCTTGACACCCCTAGTGGCAGAGAGAAAGAAGAAATCAGTATGGGATATTTTGCCTTCCTAGAAGTCAACTCGAGAGCCCCATGCTGAAAAATAACTGCTTGCCAAAGTTAAAGAGATATTGTGTCTATACAAGCAATATCTTCCTTGTATCTCACAATAAATAGGGCACCTAAGAATTAAGTGATCCTTTGTACTAGTGTTACCTAAGACTCCGGGATGGCCAAAAATCTCTAAATTTTGGGGACGGCGGGGGGACGGTGAGGGGACTGTTGATTAAAAAAAATATAAATATAAAAATATAGTGACAAAACTATATAAATAAGCTGAAATAAAACCATTTGAGACTTAAATAAGATGAAATAAAACCATTTGAGATTTAATCAAGTTGAAATCATAAATACTAAATACATGTAAATTATTAGTTAATAAATATAGCTATACATAATTTAATAAAACCATTTCAATTTGAGACATAAAATTAAATAAACAGAAATATATTATAAAACCCTTCTGATTGATCAAGTGACAATAGCTGATATTCATATCATTAATCTCACATTCAAATAAACTAACAATTGTCAATATTACAAAAAGAACCATCTTTATCATCAATGCACTTCTGGTATGATATCTCTGAGTCTACAAAGAACAGAAAGAAAAGATTTGTTACTAATATTCAGAAAAGATGAGAAAGGCAGCTTTATGCACTTTCTATGTTACATGCCAAACATACTACAGAAATCAAAGATGGCGCACTGCAATGGCCATTCTTAGTACATAATTTTACCCTACAATGAAGTTACTTAAATTAAAAACTGGATATCAGAAATTAAAAGCAAACCAATGCACTACATCCTGAAAAAAGGTTTTTTTAAAAGAGAGAGGTTTTAAATAAGCTGTGATGTCGGGGACGTCCCCCTCCCCTCCCAAATGTCCCCGGGACGTTTCCTTTGCATTTTGACACTTTGGAAACGTGGAGGAAGCATTTCCTTCACGTTTCGTGGAGAAAACATTTCCTCCACGTTTTGGCATCCCTGGAATGTCCGGAACACTTGGGATTTGGGGGGGGACGCGTCCCCGCATAACACTGCTTTGTACCCACCTCTTGGAGAGAGAAAAGACAATAGGTGCTATTTTTATATTGAATACGATGACTTGAATCAACTTGTAACTACTGACAACATGTCCTTAGCTGACGAAGGTAGTGCTAAGGCCTTGTGTCTTATGACATTGAATATGGTCTACATGTATAATGGTACAACTGATGGTATGCAAGAAATGCACAGCATAGAAAATAATTATAGGTTTGAGAGGGTATGGGGTGAAGGAGAGATCCACATGAAGCCCCATGGAGCACATTAATTGGATTCCTCACACCTATCATATTCTTATTAGAAACTTAGAACTATTAAGGATGAGATTGATGAGTCCTGCATTGGTCCGGTGACCAAGATATTTCAACAGCCGAGCCTTGAGATTCGTCAAAAAATGTTCCAGATCACCTAATAGAATTTGATTCGCAAGATTTTAATTGAGACTTTCTGTCCTTCAGAGAACAAATGCCAGCTTTGACCTCCACCAAAGGTAACTGTCAAGTGGTTTTAATTCCGAGGAGGCTATCATAAGAGTTACAAACCAACATTTTTCTCTTAGGAATCTTGTGTAAAGGATCCATTGTTCAGATTATTATCTTTTGCATCATTCTGAGGGTGTAAGTAGATGATTACAAATCTGAAACTAAGTGGGAGGCAACTTGCTATGTATTAAAAGTGAGATATGTCCATATGCCATCTTTGATTGGTCATAGTATGCTTAATTATGATCCAAAATATGCATTATTGCCACTCGACATAACTTGTTTGACAGTTACTTTCTTAATTTAACAAACGAAAAGCTCACTCAATAATAAGTCGTGAACAAGAAGTCACAACCTTTCAAATGAAGTGGTCCAGTGGACGGGCAATCTGAGAAAGTTTGTTTAACTTCAGATTTATTTGTATGCAGGTAAAATCAACATCCCTCCCCAGGATAAAATGGAATCTACCTCTTAATGGTCTCAGTTGCTTACCTCCTCAGAAAGAATGAGGAAATAGGTTAATAAACATAGAAAATGGATGCAGACTAGTTTTCTGGAATCTCACCTTCTTGGTGTGTTTAACTTGTTACAAACTTGAGGCTACTCTTTGATGTTCAATCGAAGACCCTTTTCAAACAGAGTTGTATTCTAAAATTTCTCTCCTTAGCTTTACTTTTGTCATTATAATTTTCTCCGAACCCTTAAGAAAATGTACCATTCTATGAATGTTAGCCTCACACCATAGAATCCAACCCTTATCAATTTTTTTTTTTTGGCAAGTCGCATAAGTAAGACAATTGTTAACCTACAATCCTCAAAGGCAGAGTGAGAAACACTAACTTTGAACTGGGTAATAAATCTTACCCGATCTACTGAAAATATAAGGCAAGTCACTAACGTTAGATGATCAGAGCCAGTAGCAAGAAATTGAACTTCTATCATTACTGTTGAATGATACTGGAGTAAAACAGGATAATTATAGAAGTAGTTAAACCTGTTTTCTGTTGTTTTATTGTTCTGCTTTCATTTATGCTACCTTATCTCTCTCCTTCATTTTCTGCAATGAAGTCAACTTCATCTAATCACTTTGCAGAGAGAAGATTCTTTATAATGTGATCTCTTATCTGATTTCATTCTTCTAAGTTTGGTGCAGAAACCAAACATAAACTAAGAGCATGTCCTGCTACACTTAACTTTTACCAAAAACATCTAGAATTTAAGCCGCGTCTTTTCAAGAACACTAGAAAATGCTATATAGAAGCCAGAAATCTATCCTCTTTGCCCTGATCATGATTAGTATAATTCCCATAGCCGTTCCAGATGTACTTTGAATAGGTTATGACTCCAAAACCAATAATACTAAACTCTTGAAGGAAAAAAAGCATACGGATTCTGCTGTTTAAACTTTAACCTTTTAAATTTTGAAGTGTTTTTATTAGTTTGAGATTTATCCCTTATATTCTTAGCTCGTATTTAATATCCTTTATCAGTCTTTTGATAATTGCCTTCCTATGCTTCATAAGCATTGAACATACAAATTACTTGGATCTTTTGAGCAAGCATCTTCTTGAATCTTAAAGGGTTCCAGCTCTTGAGCTACGGGTAAGGCTTCTTCAACTGGAGCTATTTAATGGATCTGGTTTGACTACCTTTGGACTAGAACCTTTAACACATTATTTCTCTCCCTATACTAAAAAGGAACACTTGATTAAGTTGAAAATCAATCAAATGGATTTGTCTCTGTAGGAGAGCTGGATTTCTTCTCTTAGTGATGTTTATTCGTCCACTGTTCGCGTTTTTTAATGTTTTGCTGCCAGCCAACTCACATATTCCTCAGGATTCTTTTGTTTTATAAGAGGAATGCTAGATAATGGATAAAATGAATTGTATTGATTTATCATATACTTACGTGGTTACCATGGAGTGTTGGCAGGTTTGAGAATTTACTTGTGTGTGTGTGTGTGTGTGTGTGTGTGTGTGTGTGTGTGTGTGTGTGTGTGTGTGTGTGTGTGTGTGTGAATGTATTTCTTAAAGTCATTGCAACTAATATTAAACCATTCCAGGTTTGCTCTTAAAAGAGTTTATAATGGAGAGGTTGAAGAATTCCCATCTCCCAGCAGAAGTATTTGAGACACAAAGTAATCCACGAGAGAACAATGAGTGCAGGCTTCTGATAGAAAGAGAGAGAGAGTGCAATGACCTTAAACCAATTGTTAAATCAGAATCGGAGGGGGTGGCTGAAACAAATGATATGAAGCGGAAAAGGTATGTGTTTTGTATATAGTAGTATTGATGGTGAGATGTAATTAAGTTTCATAACAAGAAGCTCAGAATGTTAATAAATATCATATTGTATTTCATTTCATGGCAATGGTGAATGTGCCTAGAGGTGTGAATATATGCCAAATTCATACTAAAGTTGCACACTCATTTTAATTTCAAATTATATGCTCATTTGTTCTAGTGAGTTTTTCTAGAACTGGCAGGCTGCACCTAGAGATTGTAGAAAATTAGGCCAAGCGGGGCTGCCATGACTTACCTACATTACAAATATGCATGATAACCTTTTGTTGTCCATGTAATCAATGGATCCTTCCTTGGATATTCTGTAGTTAGAGCTTGGTAGTTGTCTCTTGAATATGCGTAGAAATCACTTTCATCATGTGTTATAAGAACAAATTCATATTGACGATAATTTCGTGTTAAAAAGCTTGATGTGGGTAAGAATCGTAGTTACCTAAGACTCCGGGACGACAATTTTTTTCCAAAATTTGGGGATGGTAGGGGGATAGTGAGGGGACAACTGATAAAATAATATATAATTTTTTTTTTATATATTGCAAATATAACATGAATAAACTAAGACTTAAAGCCGAAAGTTTGAGGGTCGAAACTATTAATCCAATTATTCATCACATAAGGCAAAATGCTATATTTAATATTCATATTTCAATGTTTCATATCGAGTCATTGACATTAAAAAATAATTTAGAATCGAGATACATCAATACTAGATAGTAATACAATGATACATCAACAATATGACCATGAAAAACAAAAGTCTTCATTAATCAACACAAGAAGAGTACATATGTCATAAGTTCATAACCAAAATGACAGCTCAATAATTAGAGTCCTCTGAGGGAATACTTGCAAACCACTCTCCATCACTAGAAGTATCAACATCATCTACAGTTTGAAAGGTGATCTTAGCCAATTCTCGCTGCTCCTGATTTTTGTCAATCTGTTTTGAATCCTCATAATCTACATACCACCATAGTTTATATAAATATTAAATTGGACGCAAATAGAAAAACACAACAAAAAGTCAAATGAGAATAATTCTTATCCTGCCAAAATCCTTTGGAATATTGTGTATTTATCCAACCATCAAAAATCAAACCATGCACATAGGTTTCTTGTGAATAGGACGAGCTATGCCCCCAAAGCCTAAGAATCCATCTGCAGAGTTTTGTTGAACTAAATCTTTACCCTCACACTTTTGACTTCTAATCATTGTAAGAAAGCACAACAAATTTCCAGAGATCTACATAAATTTGCACTCCTCAAACTGAAATGTATTACAGAGATGAAAGCAGGGTTCTTGCATTGGAAAAGACATATTACTGACTCATACTTATTTTCCACCTCTATTTCATCTTCAACTAATTTCCATTTTTATGACACTTAATGATCTCTCAGATGTTTGTGGAATATGAAAACCCATTTGAAAATAAAATGGTCACAACATTTCAGAAATGAGAAAAACTTAACACAACAAATCATAATTATTTATCATATTGGCAAGAAATATGGTCTGAAATTGAGGGCATGCATGTCCAGTTATCGTGACAGTAAATCACCTTTACAATCGGCACGGCAAAAGATGAAGGAATGAAAGAGAAAGCAATGTTGACAATTATTGCAGCTGAGAAGGCATCCAAATCCTGCAAAACCAAAACTTCATTAAACTAAGTGTGTGTAGAAAACTATAATATGCTCTAGAAAGTAGCTGCAACATTAATTGCAACTCTGTGTCGTCCTACATAAGAAGATGCAAATAATTATGCAAAATCTTTCTTATTGCACAAATTCCTAGTTCATATTCAATGTATACAACCCATAAGCAACAAAGGATATCATTGAAACTGAACAACAGAAACTTATATGAAAATCTCCAGTGAATATCAAAAGAGACAGGATACTAGTTGCCACGACACAGGAAACCATTCATTTGGTAGATTCTACTCTTCCAATCTGGATTTGAGAGAACAAGCATGCAGGACGGAAAGAGAGAGAGAGAGAGAGAGAGAGAGAGAGAGAGAGTAATCCAACTATAAAGGGAAGTTCTCTACAAACTATGGTTGCACAAAATCATAAACCACTAGAGAAGGGTGGAGAAGGATAAATTCCAGTGTAAAATTCCTCAAATAATCTGCATCGTACAACCCCATACAACATTCCAAGGATGTTGGACAAGAACCTTGCTTGCAAAAGCCTATATGGAGCATTCAACCTTCTAAACCCAGTGAGAATTGATTCTATTACTGATGAAAAAATGTTTTTTCCACAGGATTGTTGCAATCATAAAGCAACTACTGAGATATGTTTCCAACATCAATTTTGAAGCCACACTACAAAGAGTTGAGTTTCTTTAGGAATTCTTATTTAGAGTTTATGTGGTATTTAGAGCATTTCATAACATAAATATAGCATGTTATAAAGAATAATTCAATAAACTACACTGTACATGATGTTGACCATGCTGTGATTCTGTCATAGGCAAAGGATGATTTCGTGTTCGAATTGTCATATTTGGTTCACGAGTTGCAAGTCTCAGAATCGCACTGTTCATCACATTGATATAGGTTGGGGCCGCGTGCTGACAGGAACTATTATGTAGCACTGTGTAGACTAAGCTCCCATCAACATTTGGCTCATCCATTACTATAGCACCATACCTGTTCAAACAATGTAAGAGAAATAAATTGGACAAGACCGCTTTAATAAATATACCTACAAAAACCAAATGCACACTTCAGATAACAAATTCATGAAATAACATGCATAAAATGTTGACAAGCTTTCAGGACTTTACCAAGTCTTTATTTAAAATCCTAGGCACCCAAAGTCCACTAGAAGAATCCTAATACTTTTGACAGGAAACCCTTACATTTACAAGTATCCTTTGTAGATAGAGCCTTCTCTGTCTACATTGTTGTGGCTGGCCCCATTTGTAATAACAATTATAACTATTATAATGAGATCTACTCTTTGATTATTTCATTCTCTTGTTGTATTAGTTGTCAAGAGAGATAAAATTGAAATTTTTATAATTGATGCTATTGGCTAAAGCCCTTCAACTATTTGACAATGACCCCAACATATATAACTCTCTTCTTTTCAGACGACATTTTCCATTTATGTACATGAATACATGCTAACAGTTAATCTCTACATTCATTTTTTGGATGGGATGATAATCTGTATACATCAGATATATCTATTTTGCATACAATATACATGTAAATATTAATCTCTACATTTGTTTTTTGGATGGGATGATAATCTGTATATATCTATTTTGCATACAATAATTGTACAGTATACATGTAAATATTTCAGTTTCACTCTCATAAATTGCATTTATAGCATGCGATTGTTTTTAAATTACAGATAGTGTTCCATCCGTTTCAAACAAACAATGTAAATGCACTGAACTCATTTTGTGTTTAGAATAGAAAAAAACAACAAAAAACAACAATGTATACATGTGTTTAACCCACTTTCAAGTCTTAAAAGTGGATATTCAAAAAAACAAACAAAGTATCATCGGCCGAAACCTCCGAGCTACTTGCGCTTGAAGAATTGTTTGGTCAACCCACATAAAACTCAGCAGTCGAACTTCTGGCGAGTGCTCACAGAGTAATCTTCTGAAAAACACACAAGAAACTGCTAGTCCAAGCAGAAAACTCATGAGCCTGTGAAAGTACTACTCGGAAGTTAATAGTGATTTTTTTTTTAAAAAGGACTGAACTGTAGGGGGTGTCGGGACGTCCCTTGACCGTCCCGGAGATGTCACGAAGTCCCCAATTTTTCGAAGTTCTCGTGAAGTGATTAGATCCTAAGCGATTTTCTCGACGATTGGAAAAACGATCCCCGATAAGTGTTTCCGTACCTTCTTTTCACTTTTCCTGGGATGTGGGGTGGATGTTTCATCCTACCCCCAAGTCCCCAAAATGTCTTGGATGACTTGGGGATGGGAGTGCGTGCCTCCGCATAAATATGGTAAGAATTTGTATTGTACACCTAAGAATATTGGGATACATTCCTTCTTTGCTAGGATTTTAAAGCTTCTATGTTAATGGGATTTTTTGCTATTGTTTTTAAATGGAGCCATAGAGAAGTCTTTAGGAGGAAACATGCAAGGAATGGCTGTGCTAGATGGTGGAACCTTGCATCACATTCATGTGCATTACAAGCTACTCTCGGCTACTTATAAGGATTTAGCTCCAATAATTAGTATTGCAGTCTAAGTATGTTGAAAGATCATTTTTTAGTAGGTTAGAAAAATATCGAACACAATCGTTTGAAATGTTCAAAAACCTATAGGAACCACATATGCATGCAAATACACCAAGGATGCACTCATTAGGATAATACCATAGATTCATGCATCTGTTTTTGGTCGTAGACAACCCCATTAATGCTATAACATCTCATGTAGAGTAATGGCAATTGTAGCCATCCACTATTATATACCCGCATATTTAGGAGGTATTCTATGTTAAAATATAACACATTATATAGAATGTAAAATCAGTTATGTAGTTGTTCGGTTGGTAACTGTACAACCACCTCTCTCTTATATAAATAAACCTCTGCCTGTATCATTTAAACAACGCAGTTTGTGCCTTCTGTCTTCTTTCTTCTTTTTGCATATTCTAACATTGGTATCAGAGCGGTTGGTTCGCAGTTCGAGGAAGCCTTGTCAACAGGCACGAACTGGAAGTTTGGGGAAGCCCTGGTAGGGCACAAACTGAAGTTATTCCATCGCTGGAGGAAGTCGCTGAAGCAACTCGAGAGAAAACGTGGGTAGATATGCACCAGTCGGCAGAATCGTGAAGGGCATCGCTGAAGCAAATGAGAGGAAAACGTGACCAGTTGAAAGCAAAACGTGGAAGCCTGAATCGTGAAAAACGAGGGCATCACCAGCAAGCGTGGGCAGGACGCGGGCACAAGGGCAGCGCGGGACAGGATGCGCGCAGAAGAAAAAAAAATCGTGAGTTTTTTTTTTTTTTTGCACCAAAAATCACGGCTCGGGCAGGACGCGGGCAGAAGGCGCGAAATCGTGTGAAAGAATACACCGTCGCGTTTTTCCGACGGATCTAGGGCAAAATCGTGGTCGCTGGAATCGCTGTGTTGGCAAATCGGTGGCAGAGGTAAAACTTGCGAACAACAAAGTCATGGAGAGTTTTATTTTTATAAACTATTTGGTGTTGTGTTTTAATATTTTCCTGCCACAGAAGATATTTTCCCTACAACCACGTATATGCATAGTTTATTTCATACGATTTGCTGGAGAAATTAAAATAAATATATTTGCCGGAAAAAAAGAAGGTATTTTATTAAGTGTGAGGCGAAATTATTATTTTATTATTTTCCGTTACTTTGGAATAATAAAATGGCAAATATATCACACTTGACCTTGCCAGAGACACAAAAATTAACGGGCACGAATTTCAATGTTTGGAGTCATAAAATTTTAACGGTTGCGGAGTTTCGTGATTGTGATAAAATAATCAAGGGTGATGAAAGTCGACCAACGACTAACTTCGAGGATTATGACAAATGTCATAAGGAAGCGTTATTGCTTCTCAAGTTATCGGTGTCGGATGATTTGATACCGGAAGTGCGGAATGCCACTGTGGCAAGCACGTTGTGGACCAGTCTGAGGGATAAATATCAGACATCAGAGAAGAGTCGGGTTTTATACCTGAAAAATATGCTCTTTTCTGTAAAGTTACAAGAAGGTGGATCGCTGTCTGAGCACCTACTTCGGATGAAAGACCTCTGAGACCAGTTATCTTCCATCAATAAAAAGGTGGATGACGATGATATGGTGGCTCTGGGTTTGAACAGCTTACCTTCTTCGTATGAGTCATTTGTGGAGGCACTCCATTTAATGGCTGAAAGTCAAACACTCACGTTTGACAAGGTGAGTTCCTACCTGTTGCAAAAGGAACGGAGACAACTTCAGGCAGAATCTAATTGTGACCATTCAGAGAGTGCTTTTGTCACTCAGTCAAAGGGAAAGTGGAAACGTCAATCTGGTGAATCTTCCACTCGGTATCAGGTCACATGTTATTACTGTCACAAGGTTGGGCACCTCAAGAGGGATTGCCGGAAGCGGATGTATGATCTTTCGAAGCAGAACAAAAAGCCATGTAATGAGGAACATGTGGCAGCAGTTGCAGAAGAACGGGATTCGGATGACGAGTATGCTCTTTACTGTCTTACGATATCATGCTCAAATGATAGTGGTACCAGTTGCTGGATTATTGACTCTGGTGCGTCTGCACACTTTTCATGTCGTAGGGACTGGTATGTTTCATTTACTGCAAATATTTGTTTTGAATCAGTAGTACTAGCTGATGGAGAATCGCTTGCAGTAGAAGGGATAGGAGATATATGCATTGTATTGAATAATGCTCATAAATTGTTGATACGGAATGTTAGATATGTACCTTCTTTACAAAAGAATCTTCTATCTATTCGTCAATTGACTGAAAATCCCAATATTTCTGTGGATTTCTGTGGAAAGAAGTGTGTTGTCTCTGATGTGAAACAGAGACGGATAATTGCCCTTGGTGTTGGGGTAGGTGGTCAGTATCAGCTTGTTGATCCGGCTGCGATCAACATGAATGCACGTGTGGAGGACAGCTCCACCATTCAGGATGTGCAGGAGGCTGCAATGCCTTGGGAGGAAGCCATTCCTCACAAATCTGTTGACTTGGATACAGTCAAACTACATGCACCTATTGTGGAGGGAATATCCACTATACTAGGTGTACGGAAGGCGGACATGCCTTGGGAGGATGGATTTCCTCATTCTGAAAAACAATTTGTTGTGGACGGAGACTCCCCTATTCCAGATGCATTGACGGTGCATGGTGAGATGGCATGCCCAGCCACTCACTCAGAGGTTCTTGCTCGAAGGACAATAGAGCATGAACAGGTTGCTCATTGTGTTGTGAAGAATCTTTCCCAACATAGGGGGATAGATGAGCAAATAGATAAGACGGAGATGGTTATTTCTCCTGTTGAGACGGAGACCACTGCTGAGACGGAGATGGTTATTTCTCCTACTATTGAGGAGTTGGTTCTAACTCCTGCACAGATGGTCACATTCTTCTTCTTGAAAAAGTCGGATGAGCACTACATGGTGGTGCAAGGACGTGATCGAGGTGACTTTGATCACAGGATAATTGAGTCTTTGTACAGACTCCAACAGGCTACACAAGCCTGGAATGGATTTTTCAATTCACATCTTCGAGGTTCTGATTTCAGCACTCTGGAGATGGGGCTGACACTCTCAACCATTGGTGATTCATCACTGGTCAATGAATCACGAAACAGAGAACCAGTGGACCACTTGCCATATCTTTTGTTCATGGGACCAGATTTTTGTGTTGTGGTTCGTCTTCATTCGACAACTGCATCACAGTTAAGGACTGCTGATTTTAAAGTACAACTTATGGCACAGTCTATAGATGTAATGACTAAACATATGGGCTTTTAGGATATTTGTAAAATTTCGGGAAAAACTTTGTCTTGTTTCCGGTTTAGTCATTAAGAGGGGGCGTTAAAATACAACACATTATATAGAATGTAAAATCAGTTATGTAGTTGTTCGGTTGGTAACTGTACAACCACCTCTCTCTTATATAAATAAACCTCTGCCTGTATCATTTAAACAGCGCAATTTGTGCCTTCTGTCTTCTTTCTTCTTTTTGCATATTCTAACATTCTACTACTAGTAGTGGTTAATTGGGTGATGTCAAGAGCCCCTGTTGTCACCCAGAAGTGCACCCTGATAGAGAATGGTGTGTGTAGTCTCTCTTCTGTTGACAAAATTGGAACACCTCAAGGTTGTGGGTAACCTATGATTGAGGTGAACCTCCAGAGAGGGCTGGTTCCGTTGTGAATCACCTAAAAACTAATAAAATTGACAAGGAAAAGGGAGAAGGAATGCGGAAAATACAAACTTGAGGTGATACACCAATGATTTGACACACACGTGTATTCTTGCATGCAAAAAATATAGAGATCCACACACCTGCACAACTCTAGGCTAATCTGCAAAATTAATTCAAAGGTTTGGGTAAGGGACAACAGTATAGGGAAGAATTTCCACAACAAAGCAATACAATACCCTGATAAACACGATGAAAACTCAGAAAACCAACGATATGAGAAGGCAAAAATGGAGCTTTCTATTCAAAGATGCACGTACAAGCTAGGATTACAATAATAAAACAGCCAGAAGAAGTGTCTCCCTGATTTCTTCACAAAAATCAGACTATAAGGACTGCTGCGTCTTATTTCTAGCCCCTTTGTGCATGCAAAATATTTTATTTATTTAATTCATCCCCTTTGGCTCTGCTGGCAGCATGCATGAGATGAAATTAAATAAATAATTAACTGATAAACTGCTGCGCCAACTCTAGGGTCTGCTGCGTTTGTTTATTAATTAAATTCATCCTTCTTCCTTGTGTTTGGCACTAATTCTGAGTGCTGCTGCTAAATTTACTAATCAAACTCACCCTTCACTGCCCTGTTGGCGCTAATTTTGACTGCAACATGCAAGCAATTAAAATATTCATCAAGTCAACCTTCCTCCTTCACCCTTTGGCACAATTTCTGAAGCAGCATGCAAGCAAATAAGATATTCATCCCTTGATGCCACATGTAGGAAAAACAACATGCTTTTAATTAAATTTTATCCCTCTATCTTTACACCAAATATGAAGGTAAGCAACGGCATGCTATTTCTGTCCTTAGCTTTTTGCTTTTGTCTTCTTCCTACCTTTTGCTTTTGTCTTCTTCTTACCTTTTGCTTTTTGACTGCTACATAGACTTTGGTTGGCTGCTAATTTTGGCATTGATTGCACACTTTTCTTCTTATGTTGGTGTCCATTCTGAAATATAACAGCTGCAAGTTATTTTTCCACTAGAACTCGTGTCTTTTTTTAGAAAACTCTAAAAATAGATTGGGTTTACTTCTCTTTTTTGGCGTCATGTTTAGCTATCTTTAGCATGTTTTTTGCATTCTAATCTTGGTGTCCAAACTGAAGTTAACTGCTGCTTTTATTAATTTAAAAAAAAACAACTCAGCTGCTAATTTTAGCATGCTTTTCCTTGCTATTTTTGGCGTTCAAACTCACCCTAACAGCAACATTTAATTAATTAAAAATAGAACAGTAAATTGCTGCTATTTTAACTTGCTTTTCTCCTTGCTTGGGCGCCACACTTCTACTAATTTTGGTATTGACTGTGCATGGTTTTGGTGTCTACTTCTCAGCTGAGCATGCATTAATTTGTGGTAACATTTTAGCGACATCACGGGATTGTTTGCATCCTAAACAAAAAATCAGTAGCCTTCTGTATCCATTGGACTATGGAGTTACATACTCCTGTCATTAACTTACATCCTCTGAACAAAACAACTGAATTACCTTAAACAAAACGAAAACATGTGCAAGCAAGTACTTATTGAATTGAAATCCTAAACTACCCTACTCTAACCAGACACAAAAAAAACTAAACAAAACCACAGACTGGTTGTGAGAAATAACTCCCTTTCCTTAGAAAGTGGGGCCATGAGATCAATTTTGCAACTAGATCGCATGGTATGAGTGCAGACATGGCGTGCACTATTGATTTGCTCAAAATATTAGCCAAGCAAAGAATAAACACCACTGTAGGATCTGTATTCTGTCTTTGTAGATGTTGGGGCTGATTTTTGGCAACTTGAAACTCTTTCTTAGGCTCTTAATTAAGCACAACTGATGACAACTCCTTCTGTGGCTCTAAATTAGCCAAATACCTAATTGGACATGGTTTTCTCATAATTGATAAACTGATTTTTCTAATCTGCCCCTCCTCTTTGTGTGAAATCCCATCATTTGGAGTGCTTAAGGCCCTTTCCTACTCATATTGGATGCTTGTAGATTGATCTACAACATTTTCTACCTCATCCTTTGCAAACAACCTCATATTTGGCTCAATTTCGATTGGCTCTTCCTCATCATTAGAATCTTCTAAGTCTAACAAAACCTCATCCTCTATATTGTTCATGCTCGAAGAAAACTCCTTTTGAATTTGAATTTCTTTGCCGATTTCCTCCTCTGTATGATTCTTTGCAAGTTGATCTAAAGATGATATAGGCTCAAGATTGTTGGTTTGATCCTTAGAAACATTCATATGCTTCTTCAAAACATTATCTTTACGTTGTATCTCAAGAGATTTGAGAAAAATTTGTCTAACGTTTGCATGTTGGTCATATTCCTTCTGCTGCTCCGCAACTTCAACCACTTTCGTGCACTCCTCTATTGTAGGCTTCACCAACCATGGAATCTGTATGTCCTCAATCTGTAAGATCCATTTTGTTAGATTTGGTTCCTTCCATAATGGACTTGGGAATATGAGGGAAGGGGTGGGCTGGGTTGCTAATTGATTTTGCAATGGTTGAGATGATTGGAGAGGTGTAAGATCTTGTGGAGAAGAAGCTTTAAGAAAGCTAGGAATTTGGGACTTGCGCTCCGGTTGAAGTGTTTGGAAAGTAGAAATAGGAGGGTTGCAGGATGATAGTGAAGAATTACCCCATTGACAGGGTTTCCCAACACTATAATGGTAAGCTTCCATCTCATCATTCCACTCTGATATTTGTGGTATCAATTTAGACACAAAGTCTATATTCTCTTGAGGGCTATACCAATTTGGTATAGGACCGAGCCATGGGTAGGGTACCTTGAATCCAAGCTTTGCTGCTTTAATAGTGCTTGTTGCTCTCATCTGTACGATCTTCAACTCTAAGTGTAATACCTGCATCTGCAAATCATCATTAGGTATGGAATTGGTTCCATAATCTGCATATACCTGCTCTTGAAAACACCATGATTAGGATAATCATACAAATTGTTTGGATCATGGGCATATTCATTGTGATAGGGCTTATAGTACTGATCTGGAGGAATATTTTGAGGAAAAGGAGGGGAGTAATAATTCTCTTGAAACTGAGAATTCCAATGAGGAATTGAAGTCATGATTGCACAACCTCATAAAAATATGAAAATATGAAGGAAAATGGTCTGCTGATTGAGAAAACGAGATCCTTGATCCAATGGAGTCGCCAAATGTTGTTTTATGAATACTTTATGCTCTGCAAACTGTTGAACCAACATCAATTCTTTGAATAATGTCCCACTGGGCGTGCTAGAAACTGTTGTCACCCAAAAGTGCACTCTGATAGAGAATGGTGTGTATTCTCTCTTTTGTTGACAAAATTGAAACACCTCAAGGTTGTGGGTAACCTATGACTGAGGTGAACCTCCAGAGAGGGTTGGTTCCCTTGTGAATCACCTAAAAACTAATAAAATTGACAAGGAAAAGGGAGAAGGAATGCGGAAAATATAAAATTGAGGTGATACACCAATGATTTGACACACACATGTACTACTGCATACAGAAAATATAGCGATCCACACACCTGCACAACTCTAGGCTAATCTGCCAAATTAATTCATAGGTTTGGGTAAAGGACAACAATATATGGAAAAATTTCCACAACAAAGCAATACAATACCTTGATAAACATGATGTAAACGTAGAAAACCAGTGATATGAGAAGACAAAAATGGAGCTTTCTATTCAAAGATGCAAGTACAAGCTAGGATTACAATAACAAAACAGCCAGAAGAAGTGTCTCCCCGATTTCTTCACAAAAATCAGACTATAAGGACTGCTGAGTCCTATTTCCAGCCCCTCTGTGCATACAAAATATTTTATTTATTTAATTCATCCCCTTTGGCCTTGCTGGCAGCATGCATGAGATGAAAATAAATAAATAATTAACTGATAAATTGATGCACCAACTCTAGGGTCTGCTGCCTTTGTTTATTAATTAAATTCATCCTTCATCGTTGTGTTTTGTGCTAATTCTGGGTGCTGCTGCTAAATTTATTAATCAAACTCACCCTTCACTGCCCTGTTGACGCTAATTATGACTGCAACATGCAAGCAATTAAAATATTCATCAAGTCAACCTTCCTCCTTCACCCTTTGGTGCAATTTTTGAGGCAGCATGCAAGCAAATAAGATATTCATCCCTTGGCGACACATATAGGAAAAACAACATGCTTTTAATTAACTTTTATCCCTCTATCTTTACACCAAATCTGAAGGTAAGTAGCTGCGTGCTATTTCTTTGTCTTTTCTTTGCTTTTTATTTTTTGACTGCTACGTAGACTTTGTTTGGCTGCTAATTATGACATTGACTGCATGCCTTTATTCTTATGTTGGTGTCCATTCTGAAATATGACAGCTGCAAGTTATTTTTCCACTAGAACTCGTCTTTTTTTTAGAAAACTCTAAAAATAGACTGGGTTTACTTCTCTTTTTTGGTGTCATGTTTAGCTATCTTTAGCATTTTTTTGCATTCTAATCTTGGCGTCCAAACTGAAGTTAACTGCTGCTTTTATTAATTAAAATAAAATAAAATCAGCTGCTAATTTTAGCATGCTTTTCCTTGCTATTTTTGGCGTCCAAACTCACCCTAACAGCAGCATGTAATTAATAAAAAATAGAACTGTAAACTGCTGCTATTTTAACTTGCTTTTCTCTTTGCTTGGGCGCCACACTTCTGCTAATTTTGGTATTTGATTGTGCATGGTTTTGGTGTCCACTTCTCAGCTGAGTATGCATTAATTTGTGGTAACAGCCCCCTCTGTTAACTTGAATGGGGATTGACTGAAGCATCAATCTCAAGAACTCTCTGAAATTGGAAGCTGATTGCTAGTTGATTGAAATGATCCAAGAACACTATAATGGCTTTTGCACATGTGACGCAACCTCAAATTCATGGAACTAGAAGCGCATTATGAAAGATAAAAATTACAAAAATAGTTCTTGGAATAGGAAAAGCCTGCATTAAAAACATAGATAAATAACCGAGGGGCATCTTTCTCAGCATAAGGTGATGCTATTCCCAACTAAAGAAAATCTTGGTGTGGGCCAAGGATAGCACGATGAGGTTATAAGTTGTGCTGCTTTTCACAATAAAATTTATATTATTAAAAACTCGCAACTAATCCAAACCAATGAAAGCGAGGACTGCTATAGTGATAAAGGGGAATGTTGTTCTTGTTAGAACATAATATTAAGTGCTCATAATATTTAATTTATAATTAAACTAAGTAGCCAAAATGTTTTGGATACGGGAGCGGGAGTAGGGTATCCGATACGCGAAAACGGCAAATTTTTTTTGACCCCGGATACGGCGTAGGATACGGCAGTACAAAAACTATATAAAAATCTAAAAATATATAAATCTCAGCCTTATAAAGAGGAATTTAATTATAAACCACATATTATGTATATGAAAAACAAGATAAAAGACAAGTTATACTATTAACTATAAATTTATAATAATGTACATTATATACAAAATGAATAAAATCAAATTTATAGTGTATGTTATAGATTGTATAAAATTAAATAATGTATTTTATATAAATGTATACAATGTACAATATACTGTATAAGTTGTATATACCATAGTTGGAATACTCGCATAGTTGTATTTTTAATTACTAATCTGTCTACAGCGATCAAAGCTCATGATTCTTTCAGAAGATTGCAAGAAGTTGCTTGGTCCAAAAAGGTGCAAAAATGGATTTTATGAAAATAAGAAAAATATTGCCATCAATGCATAGAGCTCGAGAAAATATACACTTTTAGAGAAAACAACACTTGAAACGGAGCCATAGAATGAAAGTTATGGCTCATGCAAGTTTTTGCTGCTACATCTTCCCGGACCCTTTCCAAAATTGGCAATTTTTTTTCTTTTCTTGTGTTTTCTTCACCAAAAAACCAAAAAAAGAAAGAAATGCCAAAAAAAAAAAATGCGATTCGAGAAGAAAAAAATAGGAAAAACAGACGTTTTTTTGCTATTGGGAGCGGCTAGAGGCCTGCGGAAACGACCGGGTACGGCTTGTTCCGTACCCGGCCGTTTCCGCAGGCCTCTGGCCACTCCCACGCCGCTCACGTCGCCGCTCCCACTCCCGTACCCGTTCTCGAGGCCCCTGCGTGCCGTTTCGGCAACTTAGTAATTAAATAATATAGAATATAGTTTATATTGTTTATTATTTAATATAAACTTTATATTAGGTTTATTAGTTATTAATTAACTAATTATTTATTTAAATTGGGGTGTACCCCGTCACTTAATATTCATAACCCTTGGGGTCATTTAAATATGGTCGTTGGCCATAATCGGGTGATTTGAATTTCACATCGAGTAAAAATAGGGAGCCGGAGTGAGGAAATGAGTTACCGGACTGTGTAAAAGTTTCTTGAATATGGAAAATTCTTTATCCGTGGTTTTTTATCCCATTGGGGTTTTCCACGTTAAATTTGGTGTAGTCATTAATCATTTCTACAACTCATGCTAGGTACATCTGCAACATCTATATTAGGCACATCTGCTAGTCAAGGGAACATATAAAAAGCATGCCAATCTCTTGTTGGGTACATTTTAGAGACACAACTGCTATAAGCTTCTCTTGAATGTGAAAATTATCTGAAAATTGCAGAGTGGAAGGCCTTGGAATAGAAACCAACCAAGAAGCTTTCTATTTAAAAGTTGCTTATATATAGAAGACACAAGTTGACAGATGTGGATGTCACAGACCATTTCCTATACCACCATGTTAAGGAGGTGGAGTCACAATTGCTATGATCTTCTCTTGAATGTGAAATTTATCATCAGAAAACCCACAGAGTGGAAGGCCTTCGAATAGAAACCGAGAAGCTTTCTATTTAAAAGTTGCTTATATATAGAAGACACAAGTTGACGGAGGTGGATGTCACTGAGAATCTCCTATACCACCATGTCAGGGAGGTGGCTAAGATGAATTCTTTCCATAACAAGAATTCCAGACTGTTCCTCAATTTCTCTCCCGTCGAGAACTTTATGCTCTTGAACAAAATTTTAGAGATAGAGTTAGCAGTATTTCTAGGGAATAATTATCATGATCCCTTGATAATTTCCTAAGAAATTGTTTTGATCCACTCAGCCGTGGAATCAATCCGAGTCATCTACCTCCCTTATGTGCAAATATAACTGACCAAATTATACAAGGACACAGTTATCAACGGTTATGGGATAACTACTGCAACATTAATAAAACACAGCCAAAAGACTTTTCCCATTTCTAAGAGGATTTGCCCGCATTGAAAAATCTTTAAGTCAAGCCAGTCCAAGCTTGAAGTTCTGTCATTTTTAACTCTTTAAATATAGTGTTCCGAGTTTTCAATACTTCTGGGGTTATTACATTTAGTATTTAAATTTGGACTTGAATTTTTCTTGTATCATGATTCAACAAAGTTTTGCTTTCAGTCTGCAATTGTTTTGAGTAAGATATCTGTAGTTTTTGTGCTTGTTTAATGGAATCTCTTTGCAGTAAATCTAGCTTTTCTGTTCTGCTGTGAAGGATTTGTTTGGAGGCTCACCTTATTGTGGTTCAGGTAGATCAAGCTTTTGCTGTTCTATTCGGAGCATTGTTGTCTCATTCATTTCTATTCTCGTCCTGGTATATCTGGCATAGCAGCTTACCATGGATGCAAATATCTATTTTATTTCTTTCTAGTTTTCATTTCAGTTTATCCTCAGTTATGTGCTGAACCCCTTCTAAGATTTTATTAAAACCTACCTTATATTGGTTCTTTGATATTTAATAAAGAAAACCACCATCATTCAAGTGGAAGGGTGTAGCCCTCTAACCGCTGTTGCAATCCCAAATTCTTAAAATTCTGTGGGGAAAAATTGCAACAATAACAGCTCCAATTGTTCTAGGGCAGACATTATCCTAAAAAATAGCCTCATTAATCATCTTGGATTCCGCTGTTGTAAGGTTTTTAGAGATGTTCTCTGTTAGGGACATTATTGTTGTTGGCACTTACACTAGAACCTGCATAGTCTACTATCTTTGTGTGATTTCATCATTATTAGAGGTATCAATCAATCTCATTTGTGCACAACTTTATGGTGATAAGCTGCTTCTAATTGCAGGTTTAAATTCCGTCTGGTAGCAAGTAGTCCTCCCATTGCATCAGATATTATCATATTTTTTATCAGATTAATGTGTAGCACATGTAGTCAATATGACAAGGGAGGAAAATATCAAATAAAATGTAATGATGATAAATGTCTACATAATACTTACTCATTGCTCCAAATAATTTAAAGTAATTACAGGATGAACCACTACAAAAGGTTGCTGAACTGTAACATATTATTGATAAATGGCCACTTTCATGACATAGACGCATATTTTTGGATTCTTTTTGCAATTTTTTTCATCAAATGGCTTTGCATTGATTTAATGGCATACTTATCAACTTTTTTGTTTCATAAATTTGGCATCTTGAGTTGACTGATGATTTTCCCTCATGACAAATCATGTTTCCTACAGAGATTCTTCATGCGAACAAGAAGAGATCTACCTCAAGAAAAAAAAAAGAACCTTGCATAGTATGAAAAAGGTTGATTTCTGAATCTAGAATTTAAAAGCACAAATTTCTGAACCCACGATGACAGCGAAACAAGTTTTTATAATAAAGAATGTGATTATTTTCCACCTCTACTTGTCTATTGTTCTTTTTAGTTCAGACAGTAAAAATATTTGTATTAGAATACTGAGAATGTGTTGCAAAATGCAGAATGTTTGTCATGTCCGCGGAGCCCATGACTAAGTATGAGAAATACATAAACAAAGCGATGAACAAAATGGAGGCAAGTACAACTATAAAATTGAACCCTTAACAAAGTGATACCTAGAGACTCTTGGATGATTATGTGTGATGCCAAAAATATTTGGCATATTGTCCGTTTGCACTCTATGAGCATCTTGTGGAACATACGATGCAAATATGCTTTCAAGTACGATTCTTCTCCTCTCTCCTTGGAGAAGTTTTGACCCTTTCAAGCAAGAGCTTTGATTGTTAAAGCGAATTGACAGTGGTTCCGTAAAGATGTTAAGACTGCCTATCTGGGCACAGATCCAAGTGTTTTCTTTCCTTTCTGTTATAGGGAGAGAGTTCCCCTGTAATTATTCTGCTTGACTGATCTAATTGTCATTCATTTTCGTAATGTAAGATGCATTTACCCCCCAAAAAATCAAAAGTGTCACATGTATTGTGAGGGCTAAAATGAGGCATAAGCTATGAAGGACAAAACAGAGTAAATACGTATGAGGCTCACTTAGAGTGCATTTAATAATTAATATAAAGGCAGATTAAAGACATTTAACTATGTCTCCTTAATCTGGTTAGAAAAGCCTGTGATTATTTTTAGAGGGATAATTGTCAATCGATGTCACATGGTGATTGGGCTCAAATTGAGATGCTCATTTTGGGGTGCAGTGTATCCAATTGTGCATGATTTTGTACTAGTATGAAGGAATCAGATCAATGCCAATTATCTTGCAAAATCCATCCTTGCAATGAGTTTTCAGAAATGAACATACAGTTCAATGCCTGCAAATCAGGATATTTTTACAATGGTACATTGCCACTACATGATCTATAGGTAATTTTCTATATAAATATTGTAAACGTTTGCTTTTTTTTTTTTTTGTAATTTTCAAGCATTTTTGCATGATCTGTGTTATATCTTTTTACACTCAACCAGGAAGAGTTATGTATAGAACAATGCATGAATATTATTAATCCATATATAGTCCAAGAATCCAAGTATATACAATATGAATATAAATATAGGCCCATTTGAAAGATTCACATTTTAACTGGTTGATTGTGTATACGTTTTTCTCCAACTATTTGTAGATATTCCTTGGCCTCACATGGCGAGAATGATTAAAAAGCTTCAAAACGTTACGTTTATTTTTGTTTACCTATTACTGTGTGTTATTTTGTGGTTTTTAAAAGTCAGCCTTTGAGACTCTAATGATATTTCTATATTTTGCAAGTGAAATAATTTACATTAAGTGATTTAGCAAAAGAAATGTACACAATGGTAGTGACATGGAGTAGAATAGCCATAAAAAGCAATTTTGAAATTGTAGATGAAGCCATATTGCTGAAATAGGAAATACTAACTACTTTGAAGGGTGTAGCCTTCAAGAAGATTGAACCAAGAGATGAATAATGGTTTCAAATGAAGACCTCCACCGCATTTTTATAGTCATAATTGTGTTAGGGCAAACCCCATAAGCCCCTAATTAGGGTGACTAACAAGAAAAAAAGAACTATGAAATTGTGAGGATAAAAAATTGTGCACACTTGATGCAGGAACATCTAGTTTCATATACAATCTTGTGTCAACCAAAAACACCTAAGTCTTTACAAATAAAGTTTTTCACAATGTCAGTGCGCAGTACCATGTCACTTTCAAGCAAGCCGCACAAAGATCCTTTGCCTTTGTCGTTTGTGGAATTTGTGCAAACTTCCTTTACCTTTGCGGTTTTGTGAAAATTTGCAAAATCCTTCCCACTATGCAAAACTATGAATGCTGCACAAGCTTACCCAAGCTGCATAACCTTGCGGAAGCCGCGAAAGCTTATGAATGCCACATAACATTGCAAAAGCCACAAAATACAAGACTTTGTCGCACAAGCTTATCCCAAGCTGCCTTGCACAAAATAATCATAGTGCACATTAGAATTGTGCACACTTTTTGTAGTCATGCCGCCCATTACAAGTGCAGAGTGTTGATGCTTGACCAAAGCCGCCAATGCTTGTTTGATGCCATAGAAGCCTACACCAAGCCGTGACATACTAATAAAAACCGCTAAACATGTACAAAGCCATGGAACACTGCATTCATGCGGGACCACTTGCATGATGAGATCTATGACTAGTAGAATCCCCTATCAACATTGAGACAATTTGCAAAAGCTACACATTGTCCTTGATCCACCTATTTCGGCTAGGACCAACATAATGATTCAATTGAGCTCGATTACATCGGTTTGGTAATAGAGCTTAGGATTTTGAGTCCTGATGAAGAGCTTAGTGAGACTGTAGGATTTGTAAGTCCTGTTGAGGAGATTGGTGTGAATATCAACCCGAGTTCTATGAGCGCCCTTAGGATTTGTTGCTTTACGTACTATGGGTGTGGGTAGGAAGTAGTCGCATCTCCAACGGTATATTGTTGGGTAGAGGGTGCGAGGCTGCAAAATGTATTGTTTAAAGATTGTGAGGAAAGATGACTAGTAGAGTGAGTAGAGTGTCGAGATTACCTGAATGCAAGCCCATTGGAGGCCATGAGACCATGCAATGTAGAGGTGTTGTGGATAAAAATGAGAGATGATGATAATGAAGTGAGAGCACCTGCATCAAGAAGCTGTAATAGAAGTTCCAATAAGAGGGCTGGTTTTTGTGAGCAATCATGAGGATTGGAAGCAAACCACATAGAAGTTCCGTGCTACTTGGGGAACTTGGATCCGTAAAACTTGATAGATTGGATCGTAGAAATGGAGAAATACTTTTGAGTACGTAGGTGTGAGGATAACAAGAAGGTTAGATTTGTGAGTACCAAGTTAAAAGGACATGCATCCTTTTGTTGGGATTATGTGTAGAACGAGGGAATTCAAAGGCAAAGATAAGCTGAAGAAATGAGATTCAATGGTATTGAAATTGAAGGCTAAGTTTATGCCTTTGGATTACCAGTCTCATCTACTCAAGTAGATGCTAAATTTGCATAAACAAGAATTGAGCATAAAAAAGTACACTGAGGAGCTCTATCGGCTCAACATTACAGCTAGCCACGTGGAGGATGAAAATGAACAAATCTTAAGGTATGTCAACGGATTGCACATTTCTATTCAAGATGAATTCTATGATTTCGCGAAGCCTATCAATTTGTGTTGAAGGTGGAAGAGAAGTAGTCCTACAAATAACAGAGCGCTCCACGAGGAAAACGAAAATTCTCTGGTAGAGGTGGAAGTTTGTGCAGTGATGCACAAAGTCATGTGCAAGAAGGAGAGGTAACCATATTGCATGGCAAAGTCATGTGCAGAGAGGTAGAGGAAGATCAACATTTTGAGGAACAAGGTGCAAACGAGGATGTTATGGAGAGAATGGACCTCACGCATTCAAGTGTCCACAAGCTGCACAAAGCAGTGGTAGCTAGAGGAATGATACCAGCAATCATGTTGGTCAACATACAAACACAAAGAGTTATGTGTCAATAAGTAGCTCAGAAGCACCCAAACGTGGCGAACCACTGATGTTGAAGAGTGTATTATTGAAGCCCACATAACAAGAAAATGTGCCCGCATAGAGGAAAAATCTATTTTGAACCATTTGAAGTATGGAGGTAAGTAATTTAAAGTCATTGTTGATGGTGGCAACATAGATAATCTTGTGTTTGATGGGATGGTTAAGAACCTTGGTCTGGAGAGGATTTTGCACTTGAACCTGTACAAGGTGTTGTGGTTGTGGAAGGGGCATCGATTGCTTGTGAATGAGTAATGCAGAGTGCACTTATGAAGATGAAGCATTATGCGATGTAAGGCCTATGGACATATGCCATCTATTGTTGGAAAGACCTTGGTAGTATGATAGACAAGCAATTCATGATACCCACACCAATAACTACACATTGATGAAAGATGGACGAAAGTATAGTATGAAGCCTTTGAGGGATTTAAGTGCAGAGGTTGGAAGGAGTCCATAGGTATTGCTAGTTTCAAGAAAGGAGTTCCTGGATGCTATGAGAAGGGATAATGTGTGTTTTGCTTCATTCTGAGGCTCGCAAAGAAAATAGAGTGTAGTTGCATAAACAAAGATCCCCAAGCAGGTGAGAGAGATGCTAGGCGAGTATGCAAATATCACGATGATGGGTATTCTAGATGGCTTACCACATACATGTAGTATCAGTCACCAGATGAACTTGATACTAGGTGCTAGTTTGCCAAACAAAGCCACATATAGGTTGATGCCTATGGAGAGTGAACAAATGGGGAGTCAAGTGTAGAAGTTGCTTGACAAAGGGTTGATTAGAGAGTTTTTGAGCCCGTATGTAGTACCCACAATACTGGCATCAAAGGAAGGAAGAGAATGGAGAATGTGCGATGATTCTAGAGCTATCAACAAAATTACTAGTAAGTATAGATTTCAATTGTTATGCATGGATGATTTGATGGAATGTCAAAGTGGAGTGAAGTACTTCATGAAGATTGATCTGAAGAGTGAAAACCAGTAGATTAGAATCGAAGAAGGATATGAGTGGAAGACTACATTCAAAACACAAGGTGGATCATATGAGGGGTTGGTCATGCCATTTGGATTAACCAACACACCAAGTACATTCATGCGGTTGATAAATGAAGCATTGAAGCCTTTTATGTATAAATTTGTCATTATTTATTTAGACGCCATTTTGATATTCAATAGAACGTAGGAAGAACACACTATTTGTGGAAAATGTTAGAGCGTATGTGAGAGGAGAAATTTTTAGTGAATTTGAAGAAGTGCAGTTCCATGTGAAAGGATTTGGTCTACTTGGGATTTGTGATATCTCATGAAGGCTTGAGGATGGATCTTGAGAAGGTGTGAGCTATAATGAATTTGGTGTCATCAAAAAGTGTCATAGAAGCTTGTAGCTTCCACAAACTTGTGAGCTTCTATAGGAAGTTCATAAGGGGATTCAATGAGATTTGCGGACCAATCACAAGGTGACGAGGAAGGACAAAAGAAAGTTTATGTGGAAAATAGAAATATGCATTTCAGAATCTGAAGGAGAAGGTCATAAAGCAACTGATATTGGTTTTGCCTGATTTCAACAAGTTAGTTCAGGTTGATTGCGATGCTAGTGGGGAAGCAATTGGAGTAGTAATGAGTTAAGAGGGGAGACTCGTCACATATTTCAGCGAGAAGTAGAATTACACAAGAAAATAGTATATAGTTTATGATTAAGAGTTTCATGTCATTGTGCAAGCTTTGAAGAAATGGAGGCACTACTTGTTGCCCAAGGTTGTGTTGTATGTGGACCACCAAACACTGTAATTAAGCTGAATAAGAGACATGGAATGGGTTGAGAGCCACTCTTTTGTTTTGAACCGCATAAGTGGGAAATTGAATAAAGTTGCTGATGCAATGAGTAGAAGATGTGGCTTATTGAAGATGCAAGTGGAAGTTATAGGGTTCAAGGCGATGAAGGAGCTTTACGCAAACGATGAGGATTTTGTGGAAGAATGGAGGGCACATGCAAAACTAGTGAGCGTCCGTTGTACGCCATGTTTAGAGTACTTCCTACATGAAGGCTTCTTGTTCAAAGGCACATAATTGTGGGTATTGTAAGGATCAACGAGGGAGAAATTGATTTGTGAGAAACATTACAGAGGAATGTCAGGGCACTTTGTGTTGGGAATTAGTATTTACATTGAGGTAAATTGCTAGCGTGTGTAAGTTATCACATGATTAATATGGTAATACGATTATATTGTTATTGTTTGGTTGGTCGTACATATTTTTATAACAACAATATATCCCGAATATATTATAGGTTTGGGTTGGTGAGATATTTGAGGGATATGATTCTCCATATTTATAAGGAGGACATTTCTTATATATATGTTTGTATTATGGCCGAATGATTAATGAAGAATCAACTAAGTATTTTCCTGTATATAACTTTGCATCAAATTACATTTGGTATCAGAGCAATGTTTCTAAGAGGATTGATGGGAATATAGATTTATTGAGGACAACATAAATATTTGTTTTGTTGCCCACCATGCGAGAGTTTCAAAACAACATTTGATATTATCTACATAGTTTGAAATTTGAAAAAGTATTAGTCGTCTTAGGTCTAGTCTGCCATCCATACTCAGATCTGTCCTATTTGTGTGATTTAATTTCCTGCTATGTCGACTGGCCGTGTCTATCAATTATATCATTTTCAGATCTTTGTGCCTTTGTCAAATTTTTTGAATTTGCGCTGTAAAAGCTATATATCAATTAATGCATAAACATACTTGGATTCAACAAAATCCGTAATATCTAAAAGCTATATATCAATTAATGCACGAACGTACCTAGATTCTTACACCTGAGCCTATTCTCCACAAAGAATGCAGCACTTTACCACTACACAACCCCTTTGTTAAAGTGGTGCATTCGTTGGGGAGGATATCCTCTGCCGACTACTGCATAGGTCCATTGGAAAAAAGTGTATTTTTTGGATAAATTATAGGTTCCAAGTTCAAAACCCATTTGGCCAAATCCCACAATTAAGAATAGATTCGGAGTATTTAAAAAAAGTGGGGTGGTAATTAAGGTGATTAGATATTATCAAAACATAAGATTCCTTATTTTCATTTTTGTGAGTCTTAGTATCATTGATATATGGTCATTTGAAACTAAGTTCGCATATCACATTATAAGTCAAAATTGTTTTAAAAAAAAGAATATTATTTTGTTTAGGGTCCATTTTTCAACGAAACATAAATCATTATTGATTTTCTAAGATTTCTAGTGTTGGACATAGTGCTAATTTTATTTGGAGAATTGTGTATGAATTTAGTGAAGTCCAAGTATTATTGAAATAAAAAATAATTATTTTTCGAGTCAGTCAAATTTTGTCAAGAGTTAGAGTCGAAGTGTCATTAAAATGAAAAAATTTGACTTATGGACGCATTTTTGGTGTGACCCGACATCCAATAAAATAAACATCCAATAAAATAAACACTTTCACATTGTTGGGGGGGCCACAATCTACATTGGTGACATCATTTTCAGTTGTGTGTTTGCTTTATGTTGTAGTGTGCAAAATAAGAGCAAAAATTTGTGCTCGTTCGTTTGGAACGTGTGAGCATTGCTAATATAATCTCTTAAACGTGTTGTGATATGGCGTAAAATGTGTCAATCTGTAAAAATAATTTATATATGAAGGCAATTGACTACAGTGATCCTATGAATGCAAACATCCTCTCGCTACTAGACTTCATTGGAAGATGATCAATTGGTGAATACGTTCTACTGGAAGTGAAAGCAGATAAGTTCTCATATGTAGGTGAACATGTGCAACAAGATCCAGACAACAAGATCTAGACAACAATATGCAAACCTAAAAGTATGTGGTGACATATGATCCCGATTTCAGTTGCTCCTTACCGAATGTAAACACTAAGAGGGGGAATGTTGAGAATTAGTATTTACATTGAGATAAATTGCTAGTGTCTGTAAGTTATCGTATGATTAATATGGTAATACAATTATATTGTTATTTGGTTGGCTAATCGTATAATTATTATAACAATATATCACAAATAAATTATAGGTTTGGGTTGGCGAGATAAATGAGGGATACCATTCTCCCTATTTACAAGGAGGACATTTCCTATATATGTATGTGTATCATGGCCGAATGATTAATGAAGAATCAACTATGTATTTTCCCGCGTATAACTATGTACCAAATGACACTTTGAGATAGATGAGACCTTGGTGGAATTGGGTGAAGGGTATTGTTTGCTGTGAATGGCTACAAATGTGCACAAATATGTGCAATACTACAGAGTAAGCTAGTTGGCAAAATGGAAGAGTTAGAATACAAGGTCTACCACTGCCAGGACTTGTGAGACCATAGGAACATATATGGGTTTTGTTTTGGGATTTTCCAAAATGCAAAGGTGTCATGTCTCTATTTTTATTGTTGTGGATAGATTATCGAAGATGGCTCATTTTCTCGCTTGCAAGAAGACTAATGCTGCTACTTGTGTTGCAAACTTACTTTTTAGGGGAATTGTGAGACTGCATGGTTTACTGTGCACTATTGTATTTGACAAAGATATCAAGTTTGGGGGGGCCATTTTTAGTGCACATTAGGGAAGAAATTCAACACGAGGTTACAATTCAATTTTGCGTATCACTTGCAGATGGATGGCCAAACACAAGTTTTCAACAAGAGCTTAGGAAATTTGTTGCGATGCTTGGTAGGGGAGAAGGCAGGAACATGGGATGCAGTTTTTGCATAGGCAGAGTTCGCATACAACTATGTTAACATAAGCACTGGGAAGTCACCTTTCCAGATACTCTATAGAACAATTTCAAGAGGAATTATGGAACCGAGGGAGTTTTTGTGAGGAGAAGGGAAGAGTGTGGAAGTAGAGGACTTTAAACAATACATGAAGTGCATGAGCAAGTGTGAAAACAACTAAAGAAGAGAAATGTGCAATACAAAGAACACATAGATTTTCAAAGGAGGCACTTGGAGTTTAAGGTGGGAGACTTAGTTCTTGCACACTTGAGAATTATGTTTTAGTGTTTCATGGGCTATGTCTCACTCCCCATGGAGTCTTTGAGCCTATTCCCTCCGTGTATCCCACTCTAAGGTTAGTTGTATTATTTAGGTGTCTCTCAACGCCACATCCCCAATTCATGCGTTTAGCTCTTGTATTAGTCGATCCACCTCTGTAGTCAATTGAGCAATATTTGCATCATGAGATACTATCGTTGCTTGATGAGAAGGAACCACTTCCGTCAAACCTATTATATCTATCTCTCTGGCCTAGATCTCTATCTCTAGGACCTCTATAACTACTTGTGTAGTCCCCAATATCCCATCCTCATATCCACTTGTAGTTGGGACTATCCTCCCTCCTCCATCCACCTCTATAAGAGTCAACCCTACCAATCCTACTCCCTCTCCTCCATCAAACCCTGTGGTCCTTGATGGATCTTCTCTATCTCCTCCGTCCCTTCTCCCCACTCTAAGTGCCTTCTTTAACCATTTATCTAGTCTTATATGTTTACGTTGTCTGGCTAGTTGAGCAACCTCTATTGACCCTATTTGTTTCCTATTCAGTGTCATAAGTCTTCTAGGCCTCATGCAATGTCACTAGGAGTCATATTCATCTATCACTCCAAGGTATACTATCACCTTGTGTGCATCCCATATAATCTATCACTACATCCTAACTAGTGGCCATTATTACTACATGAATAGAACGACCCTAGTTTTCCCTCTCCTGTGTGACCCTCGCAATGAAGTGTGGACATGAGGGAAGCCCCTATCTATATGCAAATTTTTAGAGGACCCTATACAACATGTACCTCTCAAAGTCGAACTCCCTACACCTAACTTTGTAACACTATGTAGGCACAAATCCCAACTTCTCATACTCCTTTTCCCATTCCCACAGAGCTAGGTAGGGATTCCATGCAATTTATACAAACACAAGTTCATCTAGTGCCCTCTTGTAATACATTAGGTCTCCTTGATGGTTCCTATGTTATGTCCCAATACTGACCCATCCAAAAACTTGAGGCTCATCATCCTATTGGGCACTCAATATCTGTATGGTTCGGCCCACAACAATGTGCTCCCATGCCCATATCTATAGGAATGTGACAAATCCAATATCACACCCATACTCATATGTGACCAAGTGTAGGCCCTACATCTATTCCAGTATGTGTGGTGCCCAAGTAAACACTCAATGATTGTCAATCATATATGCAATCATATACACATATCCAATTGTGAAGTACTGCCCCATCTTGTCAAACAACAATATGCCATTGAAAAGTTTCATTAGTAGTAGAGGCAAGACATCTACCTTGTCTTTCTTATACCACTTGATCGAATCTAGTGATAGGCCTATATGGGGCAAATCAACCTTACCTGTAACTCTAATCAATTATGCTCACCAGTCAAATCCATCCCAATATATGACATTGCCCACAATGGGCAGTCTTAGTATCCCACAACATCCTCATTCGTCATTGTCATCTCCCTTACAAGGAGCTAAAATGTGCTAGTCTCTTAGTACCATCACTCAGCCATGGCTATGAGAAGTGTTATGTCAGATAGGATGGTAGGCATTTATTCTACATAATATAGTCCAACTTCATCTAGAACACCCAACTCATTATCAATAAAGTCCACGATAAGTCTCAATACTATAGAATGCATAAATGCTCCTACAATCATCAAATCAAACAAATATAAAATATTTTTTTTCTAAATCAACTAGAAACACTACAACTATGTTCCCAAATGATACAAAAGCATAGGTGTTACGATATTGAGAAAATGTGTTACTATGATGCAGATGTTATGATATTACGCATGTACGCTACGACCTTACGTGTGTGCGCTTATTAAAGAGTGGAGACACCATTTCAATCAAAATGTTTGCATGGGATATTTCCATAAGCACATACACTAATCTCATGTGTGCATCCACTAATTTCATTAGCGAATGTGTTTTTCTGTAAATTCATTCGCTAAAATTAAAAAATCAGGAGTAACGTTTCCTCTCACTGTCCATTTAGCCCTAATAAATGTAAAATTCAAAAACTAATGTATCACTTACCACAGGCTTGTGCATCGCCGGATCGGTGCTCTCAAACTTAATCGATGTGGTGGGTATGGGCTAAAATGTTTGCCACCATCTCCTCTCTGTGTCTCTCATAACCAGAGCTCTCTAGATTCTTACTGTAATAGGTGAAAATGATTTTTTTCACCCCTCCCCTTCTACTTATAGCCTCCAACCTATGGTTCTCTACCATCATGGTCAGTGCAATACCTTTCAAGAGCTCCTTTATTTCTTCTATCACCATATAATCTCTCGAGGGGGCATCCCCTTATCAATTTCATCACTTTCTTCTATTTTCCTCCAAATAAATTGTTTATTTTTACTATTATTTTAAAAAAGTGTTACTTTCAGAACACCCTCCCAAAAGGGGAAAATGTGCACCCCAAATCCACCATGCTAAAATCACTCTTAATTTGCTCTTAAAGTACTTCTAAAATCTAACTTTTATTAATGAACTCTTGATTGATTAATTAAATCCTTATCTTCACATCCACTTCCCATTACATCCTATAGAGAATTAATCTCACTTAATTATTCCTAATCCTAATTAACAAAGTTCTAATCCTAGATCTCCATTATCCCATATTCATCAAGATCACCTAGCATTCCAAATTAGAAATCTAAATAAGAAACCCCCAAAGTATACCAAAATACATCTACACACCTCATCCTGTGAGAGCTTTCTATTGTTGGAAAGTTGTTGATTTAAGAAACCCTTGTTGATGTAAGAGGTTGCCAAAACTAGATATTGCTTCCAATTTGGAAAAAATCCTTCCATCTTCAATCCCTCCTTTCAACTATGCTACCATTATCTTGAACAAATAGTTCACAAACACCCACAAATCAGAAGCACATTTACTTAACAAAGGAGGTTTGAATTTTCTTTGAATTATGCATGTTTAATGGTTTCTCCTTTTATTGCTTCATCTTGATGTTAGTGTAGGGTTACAATTAGGTCTTTGTGGTGTAAGATTTTAGTTTGATGTTGTAATTTAACCCTTGCATACAAATCTTTTTTCTAGCACCAAATTTTTCTTGTTGATGTCTTGATGAGAGTTTTATGGTCATATATGTGAACACAAATCAAGGATCAAAGGAATGAATGGATTTTTAACCCTCCCCTTATAGAATCACCAAAGGGTGAACCAAAACACAAGTTGCAATATTCAACTCTCTTGTGTAGTCTACTAAAATAAGTCTATGTAAAGCGATGTGCAAATTAACACAATAAAATGAAACACCTACATTTACCCAGCCAACTGATATGGTAACATCACCTCAATTAACTCATCTTCGTATTTAATGAAACTAAAAAACTAATAAAAGGGACTAGTATCAAAATAATCTAAAAACAAAAGAGGGCAGTGTAGAGAATATTTGTAGGATTTATTACAATGTTTTACACTAAATGATCTCTCATGAACTCCATTATAGTTTTATCATTATCCAAAACACTCTAGCATATACTTAGACTATAAAAGATAATGCAAATAGTTAATCTTAAACTTTCAAAAACCCATAACCATTAGATTTATTGTTATAGAAGATTACTAACTTCCATCCACAACAAATCTGGTAAACTATAGGAATTGTGATTGTCATTTATACTAGAATAATCTCAATTTAACTTGATTCACGAAACATATTATTTCAATTGATATCAGATATAAAAGAAAATAATAACAAAGTTTCTTAAAACATGAGGAGAGAAACAAAACACGAGTTTTGTTTCCGTGAAAAGGTTTTCATTCATTATTATTTTTAACCTCGTTACCAAGAGTTTACAAAAGATAGTTATAGAAATTCTCCCCCACTCAACTCAATGATCAAAGATTGTCACAAAACCTTTGATAAGGTCAGAAGCATGATACTGAAAGACAAGGAAGGGGAATATTCCCAAAATTTGTTACAAAAAATGCCACATGAGATGCATGAATTAGTGGCCTTGAGTGGTCTGAATTGATGTTTTTATTTTCCTTTATATTCTATGCTCTCCATGCACCTCAAATTCTTAGGAAAATGGTACATGTCACTCTATAGAAATGGGCCCAACCTTTTCTTTCTTTCTTTGATAATTAAGCTAGGGTTGAAGGGTCCCTTTCTCTTTATAAACCTAGAAAAATATTACTATATTGACAAAATTGTGCATTTAGGCACTCACTAAGGACTAGCCCTACATTTATACCTATGTAAAAAGATTCATATTCTTATCTATAACTCTATTTACATACTTAGCAGGGATTATTCAAGCCTTTCCCATTTTGTTTCTTTGAATTAGATGAGATAGAGAGCACCTCCATGCCCGTGTTACCTTCACATGGAAGTGCATAACTCCCTTCAGTTGCAGGATCGCCAAGAACTAATGAAGCCAGTGTATCCACCAAATCATCGGCCGAATTGCGTAACTCTACCCACCACAAAGGCTCCTGTTTTAGTGGGATTCTAAAGGCATCAATATCCAAGTAGGGAATATGGAGAACTATTGAATCCTTTTCCTGGCAGAATTTTATTGCATGTTATGTGAAGTCTAGTAGGATATCATATCTTTTTTCAATCTACATATACATAGCTCGGTCCATAGGACTGGCTTGAAAAATTTGGGCTTTAAATTAAAAGGGCCATGACATTAACTAAGCCCATTGCACTGCCTCCTCCATTCTAACCCGATGTTTAGGCTTTACCATGAAGTGACCAGTAGCTAAGGCTTAGTTAATAATCAGAAGGTGAGAAACAAAAGTAGTAGTCACCTTTGAATTTACCCTTGGGCAGCCCTCCAGGTTCATGTATTGTGGCCCCAACACGATTTCTACTTCATCCAACGCTTGCTGTGATTAAATATTGAATATTAGATTCGAATGCTTCCTAGTGATGTGTAAATAAAACACCATTTCCCTTTCTGAGCCAGTAAAAATCAGGTATGGATACATTGGGATTTCCTTTATAGAAGTTGATAGAAGAGAAACTTTTTCGCTCAAAGACGTTTAGAAAGCCCTACTTGATATTTTATTACCAATTCACACGAATCGACATGCATGATTTGCCTTGGGAAATCATAAATTTATTTGCTTTCTTCAATAAGGAGATCCGCTAAGCCTGGCCAGTCATTGGCATTATTGCTAATGACGCCCTCTAAATTTTGATCACTTTCCCAATTTTCCAAGAGGTTCATGCTGTTATTTGATTCTCTAAAATGACGAGAAATAAACCAATCATTTATTTTACTTAGCCTAAAAAGAACTTTTCGAAGAATTAAGTTGATTTTCCAAGAAAAAGCCTTCGTGGAAATAACTGAGTTTATAATTACCTAGGAATCACCTTCAATATGTAATTTTTGAATATTTAGATCTATGGTCAGTCTAAGACCCCCTCTAAGTCTTGGATCTTAACCACATTACTAGTTCCTTCTTGCAATTGAATGGAACCAGAAGAATCCAATGGACCCTTATAATTTCTAAGTATAAAACCAACTCCCGATTAACTTGGGTTTCCTTTGTTTCTCCTACAAAGTTTAATTTAATATAACCTCGAGGAGGAGGGAGTCAGGAATTTGTTTCACATCTCTTTACAAATGGGATCCCTGCATTATGAAAAGAACCTACCACTGATTAGACAATTTTGGGCCAATTTTTTTTAGTAAAATCTATCATAAGAAGAAAAGGGAGTCCCTTTTTTTTCCAATGAATGGAAATATTTTCAAGGATGGCCAATTCCAATCTTTTAACAACTTCTTTTGAGCTAGACTCATTCCGATAAATTCTTTTATTTTGCTCCCACCACAAATGCCATACCAAAAGGAAAGGACTGGATACCCATATTGAAGCCAAAGCTTCTTTTCGTCTAACTTTAGGCCAATAAAGAAAAATAAAACAAAGAGTTAACATTTGAACCCATGAAAGGTTTAATTTATTACATAACCAATTCCAACAAAACTCCACAAAAGGGGAATGCACCAATAACTGATCAATATCTTCCTCAACTTCATAACATAAAACACATCTAGATGGACCAACCTTTCCCAAAATTTTCCATCTTTTTTGAGTAAGAATTCTTCTTTTAAAGGCTAGCCAAGAAAAAGGCCCAACTTTGGGTGGGCAAATACTTAGACCAACACTACCTCTACTTGTCTTCCTCGTAACCCTCATATATAACCAATTTTCTATAACCACATTGAGCAGAATAAATACCTAATTTTACTGTATTCCAAATGATTTGGTCATCCAGTGGGGAGGGATTCTCTTCTCTTGAATCCATCTCTTAACTGAAGATGGCCTTGGAAGCCTCATAAATAGGAATATTATCCAAATCAATCCAAGGCACAAAAGGGGATGAAAGAGATATTTCCCCCATATTTCTTAACTTTTCCCCCTTAGGGGAATAAGAGTTCTCTTCAGATATGTAAATTTAGGTCCTTCTTTCCCCTAAAATTGGATAGCCATTCCAAGAATCATCCCAAAATTTGGAAAACTCTCCATTGCTGATCAACCAAGAAGTTGATTGAAGAAACATGAAACGAAAAAAAAATCCATATATGGGAACCCTGAGGTGGACGACTGAACAAAAGAATGGATGCAGGCAAGGGGCTCCTAGATATTTCTTCTCTAAGATTCTACTGAGCAGACTTTTAGGCTTGGATAATAGTAACCATACCAGTTTGGCTCCCAAAGCTATTTTCTATCTTTTAAGATTAACTATACCGACACCACCACAATTTTTGGGCAGGGTAATAGATTCCCATTTTACTAATGGGATTTTCTGAGCTTCTTATGTACCCCACCACATGAATGTTCTCATAATATTATTGATTTTTTGCAATACTGATTTTGTGGATTTTTAAAATAGAGAGCCTATACATGGAAGAACAATGAGAATAGTTTTGATGAGAAGGATACGCCCAACAAAGGACAACCAACTCCCTTTCCAAGATTGTAACCTTTTCTCAAAGGATTTCAACAAATTATCCCATAAAGGAGCTTGGCCAACACCAATAAAGAGAGGAATACTGAGACACTTATGTGGAAGGGAGACCATATTGAATCCAAATATCCTTTGAATCTGTTGCATGAGCCTTCTTGGAGTATTAAAAAAATGACTGATATAGGCTTACTGATTACATATCCAACAACAATGGCATAAGTATCCAAGATAGATTTAAATTCTTTAGCTTCTTGAATAGTTGCAACACTGAATAAAAAGGTATCATCATCAAATTGTTGATGAGAAATAGGAGATGTGCCTTCCACTACATGAAGACCTTGAATCCGACCTTCTTGGATCACATACACAATAGCTCGTCTCAAGGCCTCCACGACCAAAATGAAAAGGAAAGAGGATCTCCTCGTCTGATTCCTTGATTACTTTCAAAGAACCATTCAGCCAAACCGTTAACTAAAACTAAATATCATGGATAAGAAATACAACTAAATATCCATTTGCAAAAAGAAGGTGAAAATATGAATCTCAATAAAGACTTCATGAAAAATCTCCAATGAACTTTGTCATAAGCTTTACTTATATCCAACTTTAACAACATACTAGAAATTTTGTTATTGGATAATGAATGCATCAATTCATGAGTAAGTATTATCCCTTTTGAGATTGACCTTCTTATTACAAATCCAGTATGTTCTTGTGAGATTAACACATCCAACAATGGCTTTAATCGCAAAGCAATTGCGTTGGATATTATTGGTCACCACATAGTGATATGTGGAGATTTGCAAATGTATAGAAGTACCTCTCGGATTGGGGACTGTTAAAAATAGACCATTGTTTACCAAAGTTGTTCTTGAAACTTGGTCACAATATGGTGCACAGGTTAAAAATAGACTTGTGATTTGAAACAAGTGACCATTTTATCTAAATGAATCACTTTGAGAGAATCCTTTCAAACACCTTTTCATGAGGTTCATTCCACATCATGTTTCTAAATTTAGTAGTTTCACTCTGAGACACCTTATGCTTACCACATCCGAAAATGTGGGAATGTGCTTGCAAATTGAGAAATTGACGTTTGTGAAGGCAAGGATGAGTGAGACATGAAGGGGAAGAACCTGTGTGACCATTTTGAGCTCATTCTGAACACTTACTATCTTTAGTAAGTCACACATGGGTGTTGATTTCTAGCAATTTTATCAATTTGTCATTTTTGAGTGTTTTCATCTTGGAGGAATGAACCAAGGTATTGAAAACCAAATGTTTCTCAGACTTACTATTTTTACTAGGATACTTGGTAGAGATTTACTAAAAATAGAAAGTGGTGTTCTGGGTGTTAGAGCAGGATGAAAGTGGTCTTAAAAATTTCTATTTTACACCAGGATGCTTTGCTCCAAATTTCAGGCAGTTTGACTTGTTGAGTTTCCGTGGATACGAGAAAACATTATTTATGGCTGGAAACTTCATGTGGCTGTAAAAAAAGTATAGAACATCAATGGCATCCATATTTCATTCATCTTATATGTGTTATGGAGAGGAATGGGTGGTCAAAATTTGGAGGAAAACGGAGCTTGGAATAAAAAATTATGAGGAAAACAAAATTTTGACATCTAAGGCACAAATGTGAGTATTTTTGTGTTTGAATAAGATGAACCAACTACAGATGTTTTTTAATGGCTACTAAAGAGTTACTTTATGTTTTTATGAAGTGGGATAAAGGCTTAGTTTTTGTATGGTGGAGATGAATAAGGGGAGTGCACATGGGGAAGTGGAGGAGTGGAAGATGGGGAAATGGAGAATGAAGGCGTCCTTGCACCTTGATGCACTTTTGGGGTGAAATTTCACCTTAGAAGTGCACTTGGGGGAGGTGAAAGAAGGGGGAAAAATTGTGCCATGGGTGGGGGTGGAGAGGGGAAATGGCGCGCACATGCACATATGGGAGCTTTTCACATGCTTGCAACATGACTTGACATACACCACATCAAAAATCCTGACCAATAGGAAGAGGACACACTTTTGGGGCTTTTCTCTTATGTTTATACTTGAAAAATTTCAACCAATAGGAAAGGGGCACACTTTTGGGGTACAATTACACCTCAACAGTGTGCTAAGGGTGCAAAGGGACATCAAGAGTGCACTAATGCGCTCAAGTGTGGCTTCGAAGCATGGTTTACACTCATGTCTTGCTTCCCGGAATGTTTCCTTCGCCTCAGAGTCAAAAATTAATGAATTTTGGCCATATAATATATGATTTTTCATGAAAACAAGCTAATGAATCCAATGAGCCTATTTAGGAGGCTTGAAAATGAGTTATTCAACAACTTTTTCTTGTATCTTCAATTTTCCTAGAGTAGTGCGCTGATGAGCTGAGTGGTAAGAAGAGTTTGTAACTAGCATGGATCAAACCAACCTATGGGTCATGAATAACATTGAATATGATTTCATTTTAGATTTTTAGGCTCTTAACTCTTCCCAAGGTGTCTAAAATCCTTGGAGCAAGTTCCATCTTGTAAGATGACTCTTATGCTGCACTTATCGATGGGTTTCTACATCTTTGTACTCCCACAATTCTTCCTTTATTATTGCACCATGAAGTAGGCTTTTTTATCTTTCCAATTTTTTGTGATATGATCTCTCAAACTTCACAAGGCTCTTGAAACCCTTCGAACATGGTGACCATCTCCTTTGAAAAATGCATTCCCCAGTGCCTTACCCAAAAACACTTGGTTTTGCTTAACTTGTTCCCGACCTCAATTATCTCCACAAAATCTTCCTAAACTACCTTGGACAAATTCATGTATCTCCCATACAACTCTCAAATGATTTTAATTTTCCCTGTAAGCTTTCAAAGGGTGTTCCGAATGACAAATAGACCAAAATAGCCCTTTTGAAGCCTCTGGGAGCACGTTTCTTTCTTAGATATCATCATCTTCAAGAACCAATCTAGGTAATTTTCTTTGCACATGAAACACACGTAAAAATCATGTTATCACATTCCTCTTGGACAAAATGAGGATGACACAATTTAAATGTTGGCTAGAGGAAAGGTTTGCATTGATCAGGAAAGAGAGTTTCAAGTGTGGGTTTGGTTGTCATGACCAAAATTTTAAATTTTGCATGCTATACATTTAGCATGACAACATTAAGAGAAGGCCTCATGCAATAATGAAGAATAGAGGTTTCAAGTTACATTGTGTCGATGATGAAATAATAGTTCAAGACACAAGTGTCATTGCAAGAGAAAATCATCCAAATGTTGAAGTGAGACGAAATGTTTTTACAACAAAAAGGCTACAAACGGTACATGGTGGAAAAAACTTAAAATTTGGATAGTGTTATTAAATAAATTAAATATAGTGGGTACCCCATTAAAAATGTAACAGATAAATGGGGCATGAAACACGTCACTTTGGCCAATTGATTGAAAGAGGTGACGACAAGAAATACAAGGGTACCACCTATTATTTTATCATAACAAGAAGAATAAGACTTCATGCAATGGGATAAGGATTTAGCCGATATGATCCACAGGCTTGACATATTTCATATGAAAGAAGTGGTTACTCACATATGCAAAACTAGGACCACCCCTTATATAAATAGAGTTCTTGACAAGTCATGGTGGAAAGGCATCAAAAATAGGTATCTTGATTTATCAAATATAACAATAGAGGGACCTTATAGATATAGGGAAGTAATGTGTAGGTCCTTCATAGTTGGTGTTTTTTTATGATAATTTGATAAACATGTATGAAGTAAACTAATATAGGCCTAAATTTTTTTGGAATTGTGATGAAATGGGACTGCAAGCTTGAAGGGATTGCGGAATTTGAGTGATTACAAAAGAAGGGTCAAGGAATGTGTCATAAATCATGTCAAAGATAATAGAATGGATAGAAATAAGCATGTTTCAACGTAGATGGGAAGAGTATCCCAGGATTCTACCCATTCAAAGCAAAAAGGTAGCTGATTTTTTTTTATTTTAGGGTGCGAATCAAGGCCATGTATGGTTGCACAACCCCACATACAGATGATGAAGTACTTATGTATGAACTAGCTACATAGGTTTGCTAGATCCATAGTGGGTATACTTTCACCTGCAAATTGATATCTTATTTTTTATGGTCATGACAACCATATTGCACTTCTAATAATTAAAGAGGTAAGGGCTTTAGGGATTGAATTTCTTACCTTTTTGGCACACACAAGACACAAATTACATCCATTGGATACAAGTGTATTTGATCCCTTTAAGGCCTATTGCAAGGTTGAGAGAAAAAATTGGATGAATAAATATTGTGGAATAGATGTTTACAAGTAATAATTAACCACTTTAGGTAGGTTGGCATTCAAGAGTGTACTAACATAAAACAATATTAAACTAGTAGATGTTTACAAGTAATAACTAACCACTTTAGGTAGGTTGGCATTCAAGAGTGTGCTAAAATATTACAATATTAAACTAGTTTTATAAATACATAAATATGGCCCCTCAACCCAGACGCAGTAACAAATGACATGATTCCATGTCATGCATTAAATGTAGAAGAAGATGAAGTGAATGATGCGGAAAATATCATGAAGCTAGAAGGATTTACAAACAAAGAAATTCAAGTTGTTATTATGGTGATGTAACAAGATTTATAAAAAAGGAATGGAAAAACTGTTCTTAAAGGAAAACAATCGGTGAAAGTAGGGAATGTTCGTAGCCAAAGCACCAACAAATGATGATGCAACTTTCAATTTCTCCCAGCAAGATTTAAGTATGCCTACCGAAATAAGCAGGCAAATTCACAAAAAGGAGGATGCAACAAACCTTGGTATGAATTTTAAATCCATCCAAGAAGATGTGTCAATTTCATTGCTGACATCATCACCTCCTCTTCCAATTCAATTGGTACATTACTATACATCTTTGAGTTCAATTGAAATAACATATGAAATAATAGATGATACATTATATTTGGGAAAAAATGAAGATGTTGTACTAGAGATAAATGAAAATACAAATTGCAATCAAGATAAAATGAGGATGAAGTCAACATTATAAATTTTTCTAAAATTTCTAATTGAGAAGGTTGACAAAAAGGCAACAATGCACTAATTTTGGGTAGATAATATCATATTCTTACTTCTTATGAATATAGGTAGATGTTTTTAGAACAAGAGGCCCATAAGAAGGATATAGAAGAAAATAATGTGAGGAATAAACACCTAATCAAAGAGAAAACAGTTGAGAGGAGCGTTGAGAAAGAAATAAATGAATAATGAAGTTGGAAAATGAAATTAAAATGCAGATGAAGGAGCATGAAAAGTTTTGGAAAATGTAGGAAAGGGAGAAAATAAGGAGAGTGATAGAAGGGAAAGAGAATTATAGAAGGCTTGAAAGGAATTGGAGAGGCAGAGACGTTTAAACAATGAAATAAACCCTATTCCCGAAGCACATCATATTTTAGAAGGTATATGGTTAATATGGTTTTTCCAATTGCTTACTCCAAATGCAAAAATCCTTGTGGGAATTCCTCTTATGTGAACATGGTTACTAATTCCAACAATGAACAACCTTCTTCAAACACAATTTCTTCGAATGCAGGGAATCAAGTGCATTGCACATTATTTCCATCTAGGATGTTGTAGGTTTCTTCTCTAAGGTTTAGTATAACATACATTAAAAAAATATTTGATTGAAATAAACAATTATGCAATGTAAAATCTCATCATGTATTTTTAATGCAATGTTTCTGATTATGATTATGATTATGATTATGTTTCCTTACAATAGTCTTTCTTAACAAGTACCAAAACATTCATTGAACTAAAATCCATCACATGAAATTATACAAAGAAATGGTGATATTAAGGATCATTGACTTAATGAAGTTATAAAACCCTCACGTAAAATTTGTTTCAAGTTTGTTCTTCCTCCATTCTACAATATCACCCATTGTTGTATATGTCCACATTCAAACACTACTAGATGCACCACTATACTCTACGACATATACAAAAATTACTTGTAATTATAATCTAATAGCTTGTTACTCAATTATAAATGTAACAGAGATAGGCTTACATTGGGATATAAAATTAGAAACCAGAAAAAGTCGAAACTACTAAAATGGAAATACTTGCAAGAGTTTCAATCATGCAACTTAAAAGAACTAGCAAAACCTCCATAGTGTATCGAGAGCAAATAAGAATGAAAAAGAAGTGGGTGCAAAATTAATACCAAATATAGAGCTTCCATTGCATTGTGGAATTTCATGTATTTAAAGTAAACCTAAAATTGTAGTTGTAATATTAAAGCATTAAAAGATTCCACTGTAAAATGAACTAGGTGGACCTCTTAAACAAACCAATAGAAAATAAGAATGAAAAGAAAGTGGGTGCAACTAAGAAGGTAAAGAAATACTGAAATTACATGACAAGACATTCATATTTGAGTTGCATGATTGAAATAAAACCCATATATGTGAAGTGAATTCCTTATCATGTCATTTCAGTATTGCTTCACCTTCACATATATGGGTTTTATTTTAATCATGTAACTCAAATATTCCCTTGATGTTCACAAACATTAAACCCAGATCCATATTTACAATATTATAACATTACAAAGCTTCAAGTGCAAATTGTTTATATCAATTGATCTCTTTCCACTAGAATAAACCAGAAAAAATCAATACAAATAAAGAAATATCATGTGTAAATTAAACCATCTAAACATTTTGGTGGTGTGAAAACTGAAATGACATGACGATGCAATCGTTTCACATAAGGTAAAACAATACTAATTTGGCATGACAAGGAAGTTGCTTCATAGTTCTGGGTTTTATCCATAACATAATAGACCTCACTTATAACTTTTTATTTCAATCATGCAACTCAAAACAACTAGCAACACCTCTATAATGAACCAACATTAGATAAGAATGAAATGAAATTCAGTGCAAAGGAGTAGGTAAAGTAATACTAAAATGTAGTGCGAAGGAGTATGCAAATGAATACTAAAATGGTGTGTTATAACATTTGCTTCAAAATTATCAATGAAGGAAGGTGGTTGGTTAGAAATGGAGGCATCATAAAATGGTTATGGGTTTTATCCCTGAGATAACATGCCTCATTTATAACTTTTTATTTCAATCATGCAATTGAAATATGCCCCAACATTCCACAAAATTGAAAACTACAATAACCCAACAAAGAAATATGATATATGGGTTTTTAATTATTCTTGATTGGTAAAATGTGCACACTTTAAAATTTATGAAATGTATAAGCTCACATATAAGGTATGTTATATTGTTCACTTTGAAGTTTATGCAATGTATATAAGTTCACACACAAGCTATGCAAAATAACCATTGTCCTCAATTAGAAGAAGTACATAAACATTTGTGCACTAGGAACTGGGTAAGTGCACCAAGTTGGGGGGCTAAAAGGGGGGTCTTAAGTAGATGCATTTTTCTGAAAAATAAAAAAATTCAACTTGTACGATTTTTTCGAAATAGTTAAACTCAAAATTGGAAGATGTTGTAGAAATATGAATCATAGCATTTTGAGTATAGTTTCTAAGCTACTAAATTTTATTAAAAACGGATAAGTTTAAGTGGGTCAAATAACTAAAATATCAACATGTGCTCCTATTTTTGTTAAAAACCATAATAGAGTGACTTTCGTGCCCCCCACCATTTTTTGAGCACCATTTAGTATTTTTGAAAACCCTTTGGTAGAAAGATAGCTAGGAGCATCTAGTTTGTGTTAGATTTTTTTTTTTAGATTTTTTTAGCGAGTATTTTTTTATTGTTTTTTCTAGTATAGAAATTTTATGTTTTAAAAAATAACAGAGCTCCGACTGTGCCCCCCCCCCTAACTACCTAAAAAAATATCAAAAATTAGTTTTTTTAATATGTATAGAATTACACTAGTTTGTGCCTAAAAAACTTTTATTGAATTTTGATGAGTAAAAAAAAAGATACACGACAAAAGATAGACATGTTTGAACTTCAAAAAATAGCTAAAAAAGGCATAGTTACAAAATAAATACTATGGAAACCTTGTATTTGTTAGAAAAATAATATTTATACAAAGAAGAAACTCTGCTTTATGTCGCGGTATAATTTTTTTTAATCGAATCGATCATTTGATGTTGATTTATTATGGTGGAAGTTGGTTTTTTATGTTTTTCCTGCAAAAATACGTGGTTTGTTGTATTTGTGTAGGTCCATGCCTCAGGCTTGGGGATCCAAACTGGATCCCAAGCCTTGAGGCATGTGTTGGAAAAGGTAAAAATCATAATGCGTACGCACTATGCTTTGTTTATATATTGTGGCCCCCAACGTCCCTTTCATCTCTTTCACGGGAATTCTGCATACATTCTATTTGGTCTTTAATTTTCTCTACATTCTTGCATGATTTTTTAGTAGTTCATTTCGTCTCCTACCCCACTAGTTGATTTTTTCTAATCATGGGTGATAAAAGTCGAGCTAAGGACAAGAGGAAAGTCATGAACAAAACACTAGAACAATTGGAAGAGATGAGAATAAAGAAATTGAAGAGAATGCAAAAATTTCGTGCAAGGCAAGGTACATTTGCTATATCAAATGTAGCTAATGTATTAGAAAATGAGGATGAAATACATAATGAAAATGTAGAGAATAATGATTTTGCAATGAATAATGATATTGAATTGAATGATAATGTTAGTATGGATGAAGAAATTGATATGAATCCAATTGTTGAACCCTTACTCGAGAATTCAAATGTTAACCCCAAAATTTGTATGAAAACACTGAATGAAGAAAGTAACCTTGTAAACGAATTTTCACCTCTAAGAACACCTCCTTCTATTTTGCAAAGAAAACCAGCTCACTTAATTGAAATTGATGAAAACATTATAAAACCAATGGCTAACAAAATGTCTAAAACAAATGCAAGAAGAAAAGCTAGTGGAATTTGAGATAATTACTTTAAGAATTTAAATGACACACAAAGTTGTCAATTATTTGTTACATTGATGAAATTAATTAAAATGAGACCTATAATGAAGACCTTGAGGTTAAGAACATCTAATGTTGTTGATCAAAATGCGTCAATTGTTAAAAACATACATAAAACATACCAAACTGTAGGTGGCAAAAGACGCACCAAAGATAGTAATGTTACATGGCGTGTGCTTACTAATTGTATAGTAAGTGATAAAACAGTTAATAACCACTTGATTAGAAAAACAAGTAGTGCTTTGAAGCTAAACGGAAAATACTAATGAAAGCAATAGAGAGACGTAAACATCTCGAGTCAGTCAAAAACACTGACTATTGGGCTTTCTCTTGTAGACTTCCATGAAAAGACAAGAATACATCTGATATTCTAAAAGAATTAATTGTAAAATTTTGGAATGAGAACACAAAGGTGTCACCGAATAGAAGAGATACAATAAAAAATGAATATGTTCTCGTAATCGTGAATCATGTGCAAAATAGTTCTTAGATATGATTCAAACACAATTGTTCTCTAAGTTTAAGAATAAAAATCCACAAATTAACATTAGCCAAAGATTCTTTGAAATGGGCAAACCCTTTTATGTGAAAATCAATCACTCACGTACCACTTGTTGCAGGCATCATGTTGAATTTTCAATGCATTATGATATTTTTTGTCAAATACGTCATGTTTTGCATACTGACATCATGTTGCAGGAGTGTGGATTAAATATTCCACCAAAATATTCAAGGGAATTTATTCCGACAATATTTTGTGAAAAATCAACTAGACAATTTTTTTTTATAACAAAACATGTTTGGATGGAACATACAATATATGTGGTGGCTTGCCAAATCTGAAAAGTTGTATCCACGAGGAGAGTACAAATTCAATAGGAAAAGAATTAGTTGGTTTCAACAAATTTAAATCGGTGGCATATCAATTAAAAGATAGAAAATAATCTAAGAGGTGTGAGATTTTTACAAAACAATTACATGTATCATAATATATGGTCAAATTCAGAGAGAATTTTTTTTATGAGTATGCAAGACACACATAAAGAGCTCGATGGTTGGATGAACAATTCAAGTTAAGCAAGGACAAATTCCCACTTTGTACTATTGTTTTAATAGTTGACTTCACAGAAAATTACACATTACAACCACAAATGAAGGCTCAGTCTCACTATTATAACTCAGTGCAAGTTACTATTTTCGTGCATATAACATTCATGCACTCTCCAAAAAGTACTGAGCAAGATAAAAAAATATTATAAGAGTATCATTTCTACATTAGTGATGATTGGATACATTCTACCGAATATGTACAAGGGTGTTTCCAGGTGTTTTATGCAAACTTAAATGAGAGGAACATTAGTTTCGATCAATATTACATTTGGTTGGACAATTGCACATCACAACTCAAGAATGCACAGATGTTTTATTAGCTAAGCAAGATGCACAAAGAAACAAATGTACAACATATCTAGAGTTTTACTGAGGCAAGACATGGAAAAAGAGAGCATGATGGTGCATGAACATGTGTGTAAAGAGCACTTGCAAGAGAAGAGTTAAAAATCAAGGATGATGCTAAATTTACAGATACACAAAACATTGTTGATTGGTGTGTCAAGAATATGGGCCATGAATCTCAAGAGAGATCAACGGTTCATAGATATTTTTGGTTGATAGATGAACAACATCTGACAAACTTTTAAGATTATATGAAAGTTGCATGATCAAGTGATACACACTCATTCCGTAGTTCAGATGCAAATGCTTAGACTATTTATACTAGGTGTATAACATGTTTTTGTATATCATGCGTTGATTTTGTGTGGAATGAATGTGAGTCACAACAGTGGGTTAATGAATGTACTTGTAGACCTCTAATTCTACTTGACACACATCAAGTTCCACGAGCATTACAACTTGCAGGGTCTTCAGATCAAATGACAACATCACCTGACTTTGACCAAGTCTCTGATTTAATGCAACAAAGTACATACATTTATGTACATGCCATGTTTTAGATTTATAAATTATTAAATGGTCGACTTTTAATGTATTTTAAATTTGACTTCAGTTTTACTTTGTCATGTAGGGCACGTTTTTGTAGTTATTGCGACATCATTTAATGAAGAGGGAACAAACTACTTCTTGTCTTGTTATGTAGAGGGAAAAAAATTAACTTCCACAGTCATTAATGGTGAAGACCTTGAGTATCCCACTGGGTTAGTGGTAGTCACTGGAACTTGGCTTTGACAATATCCTATCAAAAATTAAACATTTGGTTGTTTGAAGACTATGAAAAATATCGAAAGATACTTCACTATAAACATTTTTGTTCATTGTAACGAATATTAAATCGATCAAATATCAAGGTAGACAATTAAAAAAGAATCTGTTGAAGGTTCGTGAATAAGAAAATGAAGCTAGTTCTTACTACTGTTAAGAGTAGAGTTGATCCTTGCAGTTCATTGGATTGAATAGTGCAAAGATATGTTATTCATGAATTATAATTTGAATATTTACTTAAATGATTTTATTTAAATTATGTATGATTTAAAATTCTATTTAATTTCTTACTAACATGTTTATGTAGGTTAGTGGTGCAAAAAAATATTCCACCTTCATGTGGTTAGCACTGTCAGTAGAGAATTTATTATTCTCGTAGCCAAGTGAAGTTAAGAGAAATTAAATATTAAAAAGGAACAAAAAACGTAAATTATCATTTCACCACCTATATTGTAAAAATATCTTAATAAAATTCTCATTTCACCACCTATATTGTATGAACAAACCTATATTATTTAGGTGATTGGCATCTAGATAACCTTACATTGACTCAAACTACATTGTTTCACACATTTGCAAACAATAAGACAACAAGAGATACCGAAAGGAGATGGAAAAAAATGTGCATTATACTTTCATAGAGGGCTTCCCTGAGGTAGAGGTGTCAGGATCTGAAAAAACCATCTCTACGTGCCACGGATTCTGAGTAAATCACCTGTCGAAGATATATAGCATGTTTTTGTCTCAGGGCTCTTAAGGGAATACGCTCTGGACGACGTAGCCTGGAAGCACAAGTGAGCATAGGGAAACAAAATGACGCCTCTCACTAGCATTCACCTAGGCCATCCGAACATGTTTGCATAGATCGGATTGGTCGCCACAGAGCTATTCCGATTTGCAAAGTATAGTGCATCTGACAACCTTGCAATGACTCAGACTACACTATTTCAGTGCATTTACAAACAGTAGGATAATGAGAGAACAACGAAAGCAGATGGATAAAACCTAACGATAGGATTTGGTAGAGGTTCCCGTAGGTGGAGGTTTCAGTATTTGACGAGATGTATCTAGGTGTTATGGAGTCTGAAGAAATCACCTATCGAAGATATAGCATGTTTTTGTCCTAGGGCTCTTAAGGGACTACACTTAGACGAGGTAGCCCAGGAAGCACGAGGAGCATAGGGAATGACAAAAATGTTGCCTCCAATAGTGTTCACCAAGTCATATAGATGAGTTGGACGTAGATCAGTTCGGTCACCATGAGCTACTGTTTACAAAATATTAGCGTTTGACAGCCTTACACTGACTCAGACTACACTATTTCACGCGTATTTGCAAACAATAGCGACAACAAGAGACACCAAAAGGAGATGGAAAAAACCATGGCATAGGAGCTTTGGTATAGGTTCCCTAGGTGGATGTGTTTTAGATCTGATCAGATGCATCTATAAGTGGCATGGAGTCCAATAAATCATCCTGTCAAAGATATAACGTGTTTTTGTCTTAGGGCTCTTAAGGGACTACGCTTGGATGAGGTAGTTCTGAAAGCACAGGGAGTGTAGGGAACCGAAACAGAGGCCTCCTACTAGTGTTCACTATACAATATAGATGTTTTGGCGCAGGAGAAAGTTTGGTCTCATGAGCTACTGTTTACAAAATATAGCGTCTGACAGCTTTACACTGACTCGAACCATTCTATTTCGCACGTTTGCAAACAATAGGACAATGAGAGAACATAATGGAGATGGATAAAACGACAAGAGGCTTTCGTAGAGGGCCCCAACGTGGAAGTTTCAGATCTAACGAGTGATTTCTCAGACTCCATGGCACCTAAAGACATCTCGTTAGATCCGAAACCTCCACATCGAGGCCCTGTACGAAAGCCTCTTGCGGTTTTTTTCATATTCATTCGGTTCTCTCATTGTCCTATTATTTGTAAACACACAAAATAGTGTAGTTTGAGTCAGTGTAAGGTTGTCCGATGCAATATTTTGCAAATGGAACCTCTTGGCACTAAATTTGCTGCACCAAAAAATATAGATGGACTGATAAATTATAGGGGAGGTGTCTTTTCAGAGGCAAAAGCTCTCGGTGCTTCTGAGCTACCTCATCTGGGAGTTCTTGTTCAATGGCTAGATTGGCTTAAGAACGTAAATTTTGTTCAATTTAGTATTTTTGGCTTTCCAAAAACTACATTTTCTTCTAAAATTTGATCCATAATCAAGGTAACATTTCATTCATAGTATTAACTCTTAGTTCCCTTCAGTGTTATACCTCTAGTTTTTGAATGCAAATAAGCAACTTCTAGGCTTATGAAAGACTTTCCTTTAAAGTTTCCTCTCCTTGGTGCCTATACACCTTCCTTCAATGTTTCTACAGTCGTAAAAGAATGGAAAAGGTAAGCAGCATGGAGAGACAAAGGAAAAAGTTGAGGGAATTGTTATCTATGAATCAAATCACCCTATGGTTTACAAAAGTGTGTGTGTGTGCTTGAGCTCACAATGCGATTGGATAACATGGGTACTATCTCCAAGTTGTAGGACTTGCTACTTGAGATAGGCCTCTATAGAAATTTGGTTCTTTCTCTTAAACTACCTGCCAAAATCTATTCTAACGTAATAAAAACTATCTATCCTAATATCACTTTCCAAGGGACTAGGGTGAGAGAGTGCATGAAAAACATATCCTACACTAAAGTGGTGATACACCAGAAAAGGAGGGTGTGAGAATAGTATCCAATGTGTGAAAAATAGAAACAAAGTGCATACTAGAAATGGTGATAATAGTTCTCCACATTCCACCAAATGCATTCGCAACAATATTCCATACATGCACAATGAGAATGAATCCCCTTTAGAGTTTAAGGTAGACACAATTTATTTGTAATAAGTTTTAAAGGGAAAGAAGAATGAAAATGAACATAGTAGAGGAAGAAGTATCCTCAAACTTATATCTATTGCTTCAATGATATGCACAATCCAATCTATTACAAGATAAGAGTATGGATCACCATGCAAGGAGTCTACTACAAGGTCTTGCAGCACATTGGCTTAAAAAAAAATTGATAGATTTTTTCTACACAAAAAGCATCTCCCTTTACAGTGAGCCCATCATTCCAATTTATAGAAATTAGAGAAGAAAGAGAGGAAAAATGAAAAAACTGAAATTTTTCCTTCAACCACTTCCAAGAGGTAGTAAATGAAATTAAATAATGTTTTGTTTCTTTCAAAATTCCCCCCATACTGTCCCATAACTTGTTGCTCTGCGAGAAATGTCAACCCATGCTCTATTGAATGCATCCCAACTACCAAATAAAATCACTATTATGAACTGGGCACATTTTCTAAAATATCACCATAAATTCCTCATCAAATTCTAGATTTATTGATTTCTTTGTATTGGTATCGGACACATGATTCCAATGGTACCAATTTGGTGTGTTTTCATTGAGAAATGCAAAATTTTATGCCTTCTAAGTGCGGGCAGCTAATTTGTGTCTGCCAGGCATTTATGTCATTTAATGGGAATGAGCATTCAGTTTATCAGAGCTATAGATGTTTAATTTATATTCATATATCTACCCACATAAAAAATAATAAATCTATTTTTTGTGGAGTAGAGGACGTCGTGCTCATTCAAAAAAGTCAAATTTAATTTAAATACGATCTCTAAGTCAAAAGTTACGGCTGTTTGAAGTTTGGGGTCTAATTTGCATTGTTTTCCTTTGCATGTCAAAATGTCAGCTATTTCAGGTCCTTTTGTCCAAACTATCTTAGAATAAAATATCAGATCCACCCACAAGCCTCCTTCCTAGGAATTTTCAGTAAAATCATGATTTCGTCGAACTCATGTCCCCCTTGTCCCATCGTTGACCGGGTCATTTAGGCCATTGACCCATGCTTCATCTGCATCCCACTTGACCCATTTCATAAATCAGACAAGTCAGCCTTTCAAGGAACTCATGTCCCATGCATACCCATGTGTTCTTGGCCAAAAAGACTTGACTTTGTCGATTTTCTCTTGAAAATTGGTGATTTTGGTGATGCAGGTCCCACACGTCCTGACATCTCGTGGACCACCTGGGACATTTCGACCTAACTTTGCTGATTCCTTCTGTTTTTGACTATTTTGGGAAAATTATTTTTTCAGGTCTTGATTGTCCCGACTAAACCTGTGTGGCCTGGTACGATCCGCCTTGGTTCCATCCACATCTCTTAAACCTGATTTCCTTTAAAATAGGTCTGCGACCTCATTTCTTCATATTTTTGCAATTTTTTATTAACTCCTTGGATTTTTCTTAGATAGGGGAGTTATAGAAAGATGAGAGGTGCCCCAAAAATCCAAATTTTGGCCCTCAGACCATTTCAATTTGTTTGACCTTGAAGAAATGATGCAGATTGTAAAAATTACCTTAAGGGGTGGATTTTGGATAACAAGAGTAAAACATTAGGGCCATTAACACCAAAATATTCCAAGGTCTCAAGTGAGATGGAAATTACAATCATAGCAACATGGGAAATGCTAAGAACACACAAGGGTTATTAATCACTTAGTAAATCTTTCTTGTTTAGTTCTAAATGGGAGTTAGCTAACCTACGACTTAGTGACCTTCCATTCATTGATCATATATGCTATGATAAATCCATGGATTCTTTCAAAAGTGCCTTAAAAAATATAGGGGTAGTCGTCAAGCCTAGTGAAGGGTGTGATGTGATTTAAAAATAACTTGGAATGCATACAAATTTAGAGGCAATAACATGAATTGGGGAGGTTTGGACAATCATGAATCGTTGAGTGTCCAAATCATAATGTTATTGCATCTAGTGAGACATTCTCAAACATTGGAGTAATAACTATGGATAGACATTCTCAAAATATCAGTAGATGAAAGGCATCAAATTGTGATGATTCTCTTTGAATGTTTTTCCTAAAAATAAGATGAACCATTTTAAGTTGAATACTCTTTGTCAATATTATAAGAGTGGTTAATACGTAGAACATTATAGTGAAAGTGTCTTTTAGTCATGGTTTAGTATTCTATTTCTTTTTGACGTATTGAGATAGTATTTGCTAAGTGTGAACTATTGAGAGAAGTGAATGATAAGTCTCTAACGAGTTGTAGAAGGAGTTCAAACCTGTGATTTTGGAAGCACATTAGTGATGGAAAAAGTGAACTATTGAAGCTTGCAATACTTTGTGGGTATCTTTAGTTCCTTCTATCCATGACTTTTACAAACAATATTGTCTTAATGATGGTTCTAATGATTATATGCTCATGTGTTTTAACAAGGGAGAATACTAAGAAGCATCAAAGAATGTAGTAGTGCATGATAAGATAACATCAAGTACAAAGATACCATGAGCAAGAAGACGCGTAGGTAAGGTAAATACACATATACACATTTATAACTTGAATGATTAATTACTCATATTAGGTAACTCTTTATATACATACATTATATAAATATTGAATTCTAAAGTTCGATGCATATTATGCATTGAAAAAGCTAGTACATGTACATAACCAATAAATGAAATATTAATACTTAATGTCTTAAATATTGTCAAGTACACATCATATTAGTTTCATGTAAAATAATATCATAAATGTAAGGTCTCATACAAAAATATCGAATTCTAAATAGTATTTTAATGTGCACGATAAATATAAAAATGCGCGAATAGGTTGTTTATCATCAAGTTCAAATGCCATATAGGCGTACATACAATGCCATGCACATAGACATACAAAAATAATGTCATTTAAGATATATATTTCCTAATCATCAAAATTCATCCCTCTCCTAGCCTTGTTCAAATAAGACCCTCCCTAAGATAAAGATGGAATCTATGAGATGAATATGGATCGTCTGAGCCCATGCTACTAGTCCTCTTCAACTAAAAGTTCACTTGTAGTTGAACCTATAACTGCAAACAACTTTTTTAGTCAAAAATTAATTTATATATGTTTTCAACCTGTATTTAAGACCATGTGAATGAAAGTATTTACATAAATACACAAACTTATCACAATATCTCGGTCACGGTGTATTTAAGAGCACGAACGGGGGTATGAATACAATGAGATCGACAAATCAATGCCCTCAAAGTCAAAATGGAGTGGGTTGAAGTTCCCTACGTGTATACATAAGATCATAGATTCAAACATCAGAATTAGCCAAAATATAACTAAGTACATGTTCTTGTAATTGTTAGGAAAATATTGGTAGTGCTCCAAATATGTGCGAGTTGGAAAATACTTAACGTTAATATTTTGTTGTAATGAAATTGTTTTAACAACTCACGTGGATAGAAATATTTTGTTATGTGAGGTTTGGTTGTTAAACTAGACTCACATATTTAATGAGAGTGGTTCTCGAAGGCTCCAATCAATATCGAGCTCTGGCGTGATTCGATCTATGGGTTGTGGGATGCGTGGAAAATGACCCGAGATGGTTTCGTGTATTTCTCCTGATAGGGTCATATGGTGAATATGGTCGATTCTATGGACGATTCTCTGGCCTAGTCCAAAATTCTCTAGCTTCGTTAGCTGTTGTATTTAGTAGGGATAACTGTTGAATGATGAGAGGTGGAATCGGAGTAGACTGAAATACTAATTTACGTAGGCCAGTGTCTATGTCGAATTCTTTTATGGATTCGTTAGGTTGTGGGATCTACGAATCACAACCATAGACTCTTGGTTGTTGCGGTCCCGTGATGGTCATACGGGAGATCAAGTTCTGATCCCTAGTATCCAATAGTCGTAAGCTTTTTCAGCTTCTATGTTTAGAACCAACAGTTGTGCGATCTTCTCAGAATACCTTACAAGCGTTCTCGCAACTTGGATTCTTAAGCTGGTATCTATATCTACTAGGGTGTCTCCAACGTCTGGCTGTGGAACTAAAGGATCACACCCGAATGTTTGTTCTTCTTCGAGCCCTTCTACAGTCATGTGGGTATTTTCTAGGGTAATCTGTAATTTGGCTGATTTGACCAAAATAGATGCGCTTGGTCATCTTCGATGTTTAACCCTCTCAACTGTATCCTGATCTGTTGGAAGTCTGTTGTTGTTTGGAAGACTTGTATCCTAAGGTTTTGGTCAATGTCAGTTATTGCTACTACGGTATTGGGCTGAGGCACAATTGGCTCGAAAATGTATTCCCTGGGCTCCCTAGGTCCCGTAATTGTCATGCAAAAAGCAGTAATGAAAGAAACAGTAATAAAGTAAAATCTAAGTGCATTTCTAGCATATATAGTTTCTTTTTGTATTTTTCGGCAATTTATAAGAGAGTAGCTATTTAAAATATTTAAAATTGACAACTAAACTAACAACGTAAAAACAAACAAAATAGCCGAGTGTAGCTATTTGTCTGTGTGATTTTGTATATCTATTCTAAACAACGAAATAACTAATCTATCTGCAAGATTCTCGATCCTACCTCAGAAGTGAGGAATGAATCATAGTTTCTCAGAAACTATCAATCCCCACAACCTCCCTGGCAATATCGAGAATGGAAATAACTGAAATAAAGTGATTAACTACTTTATTTGATAAGTTCTAACTAAAACTTTGAAAGATGGAACCTGGATTTCGCAGAACAGTGGCGAATCCGACGGTGTGTGTGTTCTTGTCCCCTCAGTATGATCTCTTCGTTCTTTGTGCTCACGTGAATCCATAAAAGCGTGAAATGCTTGCATCAACAGGAATAGGTATTTGGATCAATGGACAGCCTTCAAAATGCAGACAGAATAGAATGCGGATAGGAGAGGGATAGCACAAGAGTACAGAGCTTGGCCTATGCAATTCCTAGCGGGGTCTACTGCGAATCATGCAACAAAGAGCGTCCAGAACCTGAGACTAGTCTGTATGAAGAGCAAAACCTGCAACTTTAATGGCTGCCTAGACCATTCTACTCCAAAACAATAATGCTATCTGCACAAGTTGGATCTGTGGCTTACCAACAGTAACACAAAGCTAAAACAAACCTGTAACAAACTATGCTACCAATCCTAAGCAAACCAAAAATGACCATAGCACTGAAAAAGTGAAAGTTGGAGTGAAAATGGTGGCCCAAATAATGTTTGCACTTGCACAAGTTGGATATGTGGCTTACCAGCTGCAATACAAAACTAACCAAAGCACTCAATGAGAAATCTAAGAATTCTAAACAAAGGAAAACTAAATCTACTGCAACAAGAAATTTAAAAGCAAACTTTGGAGCAAAATTCAGAACTAAAATCAGGGGCCAAATTCAGAACTAAAATCAGGGGCCATTTGCATGTGCACAAACCATGCATTTATAGGAATCCAAACATGCAAAGATCAAATCTAAACTGAACTCCTAAACATTAAACAAAAGAAAAACACTATTCCAGGGGATGAGAATAGTATCTTGCATATCATGATGTGGTTGTAGGCAAACCACTTGAAAACCTTCATTTGTGGTATTTGGTAAACCAATAGCAAAACCACCGTTCTTGGTTGTTGATAATCCATTTGTAAAACCATCACTTTGTGGTTTGTGGTAAACTGATTTTAAAACCACCATTCTCAGTTTTTTCTCAACCATTTGCAAAACCATCCTTGAGATTTCTGATCATCTTGTGAAAATCACTAGATCATGAGAAAATGTAAGTATAAATAAATGTTTCCCCCATGTTCACTACATACACAGGGGGGAATGTCAGGAAAATACTATTAGTGCTCCAAATATGTAGTGAAAATGGAACTAAGTACATGCACGTGTAATGACAATATGTTGTAACTAAAGTTGTTTTAACAACTCGCGTGGATACAATTGTTTATACCCCAGGTTTGTCTGTTAAACTAGACTCAACATATTTAGGGAAAGTGTTGTAGGTAACTCATCCATATACACATAGGAAGGATATCCTTAACATAATTTAATAATGTATGACAATAAATTGTGATTGCTAACGAAGCAACTTAGAGATAATATGAAATTACATTGTGAAATTTACAATGTGAAATTCTTCTTGTACCCTTTTTGAATTATAATGACAATGATTTGTTGCACTAGATTTTATTGCAGTAGTAACTACCTTTTTTTTAATTTTCGCAGACGCTTGTGGGGTGTCTAATGAAGTGAGATAGGGTTATCAACCATGTATCGCATGGTAACTTCTGCATGATACATACAATGAAGGGCATTATCAACATAATTTATTAATTATACAATGGAGGACATTATTAACATGTACTTTAACATAATATGAATTACACGAGCAATTTAATGAAAAATACATGTTGTTTGAATACTTCAGCAAGTTGCTACGTAGATAAAATCGCAGCGGCGACAACTTTTTCTACTAGTCACAGAGATGGTGGTGTGTTTAATGAAGTCAGCATATTTATCAAACATGTATCACATAAATTATATATATATATATATATATATATATATATGTGTACATGCGTAAATTTTTTGTACAATTAAGATTCTATATTACCTCTGTGAATGTATGTGTATGCATGATGCTCATAGTCTATAGTCAGGTATGATGACACCCCTCCCACATGCGCATTGTAATATCAATGCATGTACATGTACAAATACAATTATTTCAAAAATTTAACATACATAAGTAAATCAAGTAGCTCCGATCTTTTTGTCATCGTACATATAAGAACACATAACAAATACCTGTGAATTTGATGCTGATGAATGTAATATAAAAGTCTCCCTCAAAAATGCATCTGACATAATGATATTCTCGTGTGCAACCCCAATGTACCAACTCCACCAAAATAAATATGCCTGAAAGGTATCATCCTCCTCGGGCTCCAAACATATGCTACCACATGACAAGAATAGATGTGGCCTTATGCTAGTACTCCCTAAGGGAATAGTTTATATACCTCTGTGAGAATCTAGATTAGAAATATCCCTCGTATGTTGAACAAAGGTCTCAGCATATCCCCCGAAGTGCACATGGAGTCTATTAGTCTCTACTATCACATTCACTGCTAGAAAGACAATCTCAGGCTGAAGGGGCTTATGTGTGGGGAATCTACCCTATTGAATAAGTGCATGTTGAGCACCTAGGAGATCATATGTAGATCCCTTTCCTTGGCCCCGGAAATACTCAGAAATAATAATAATTCAAGATCTCATTAAGGATATACTTGCAATATAGTTTTCTTAGAAGATTATAGTGGCACCTCGTTGTTATTAGCAAGGTGGAAAATCAACCACCATCCACCATCGGTCCCAAAAATTAGTTTTAGTCAAATCAATATTACACCAAAGGATGGGAAATCGTTTGCATGATAATGTAATAATAAAATTAGTGCGGGGGTCCATAAATAATGTGAATATACGAGATCTTTTGTATTTTCCTTTTTGTTTAAATCCACATATGAAAATTTGTTGACAATAATAAACCCTACATCCCACTCTATAGGATGTCTGGTCCAACAATAAATTTTCCCCGTTGTTGCCGCATCAAATTTGAGCCACTAATACCTCCAATTTGTTTGCAAGAAAGGCACAGAGTGGGACTGTGTAGATTGTGAATCCCTCCTTCATTTGATTAAATAATCAATTTCAAATTTGTTTTCAGCTATGTGGGATACTGAAATATTCTTGACTTTCATAAGGGATATCAAGAAACTATTGGTCGAGGGTGGGGAGGGATGACCAGAATATCAAGGATTTTTTTGTTGTTGATTCCCTCAACCTCAAACTATAACAGTAAAAAAATATGTATTCGGTTCAAATTATACTCTATAATTATCAAAATTTCAATGCAATTTTAAGAAAATAATTGTGCCTACCTCTTCTTTGTGGTGCCATCATTGATTTAAATCTTCCCGGTGATCCAAAAATGATCCTTTGAGCTTGAGATCTAGTTGAATGACAAAACACAAGGGCATGGTTAAGCTCTGAAACTCGCGTTTGAAGGAGATAAAATGATAGAGGCTCGAGCCTCTTTTTTAATTTATAGTAGAAATAACACGTAGGTGTTATGCTTTGGTGAATCCCAAACCTAAGCATTTAAAATGCAACCTCGTTATTATAGAACATGTACGGGTTTTGATTTTTTCAGGTTTTTGTCAACTTTTTGGCCTCCCAACTTCATGCACTTACCCAACTATAAGGAAAAGCTCATAAAGTGGAAAGAATTGTAATATTCAAGTTGATATAACATATTCAAATAGTGCAATCCATGTAAACCAACAACTTCAGAATCAAAACAAAGTGGGTGCAAAGAAGAAAGGAAAGTAATACTAAAATGGAAGGATAATGTATTTGCTTCACAATTGTGGGTTTTAAGGCTGAGACAGAAAACTCTTTCAAACATTATATTCCAATCTTGCAACTCAAATATACCCCCATTATTCTAGAAAACTGAGCAAAGACTAGAACAGCCCTAAGAAAATATGTGTGCTAGCAAAGAAATGAATGCCCATTAAAATATTTAACACAAACAAAGAACGCTTAGGTAGAAAATAAAATATCTGAATGCAATGATGGTTTCAAATAACACCATCGTCATATCTTCGTTACTCAGTAAAACTAGAAGCACCTCCAAAATGAACACAGAAAGCCCCTAGAATGAACCAACATTGAGTAAGAATAAAATGAAATTCAGTAAAATGAGTAGGTAAAGCAATATGAAATGACAAGTTAGAGCATTTTCTTCACAATCATCAATGATGGAATATGGGTGGTTGGTGGTGGAAACCACATTAAACACATTGCATGCAACATTTAAGGCCCTTAAATGTTTTCAATGCATCATTTTTTGCATTTTTTTATGCAACAAATATATATTTTATGGATATTTTAATTGTACATATGATATTTTTATGCACAACTATTAGGTCAAGTAGGAAAAATGGAGGAAAAGGAGAGTTCGTATGAAAATGCATATTATAGGGATGCATGTCTTTTAAACAGTCACAAAAAGCACCTATACGACATGTCGACTTGTTGAAATGTGCAAAGAAGTCATTTTTTGGGAAAAAACACATTTTAATTAGTGTTCTGGGCACGTTAATTGGCGTGTCAGGCAACCCATTCATATGCTTGCATTTTATTATATATCACCCATAAGGGACATCATACTTATGTTCTTCAATTAATTATATCTATCCCAATTGGGTCAACTTGTTTCTATGATTAAATTGCTTATATTATCATACTTAGGTAATATTATCAGTTTTACTTGACATTGATTATAGCTTCCCTGCATTGGGGCAATTTATTCATATGCTTATGTTACTTACCTAATTACCACAAGGGGCATGTTACTCATCTACTTCAACTAATTATACACTACATATTGGGGACAACTAATCCTATGATTATAACGACTCTATAAGCATACTTGGGGAACCTTATTTGTATTTACATAGATTATATCATGCTCATATGGGGGAATCTTGTTCGAATGATTACATTGCTTACATCGACCCACTTGTGGCATGACACTCCTATGTTACATTGCTTCTATCTTTCCCGCATACATCTTATCACAAGCCACATGAGGTAACTTACTTATTACATTCATTCTTTCATGATGATATCGTAATAGGTTATACATCGAAGTTTTTATATTTTTCCTATCTTACACGTGATGCATGTAATCTCTTTCTTTTCATATATTTGATTCACATCTAAAAAGGGAAGTAAATATTCCACTTATGATATCTTTACAACTTTGAGGCACTCGTTTGGTCTATCATATGGAAGCAATCACATGGTGTCCTATCTAATACGTACTTAACATACCCCATTTAGTCTAACTATGAGACACATCTATATTTAGGTGCCAAACATATTTTGAAATTTGAATTTCACTAGGGCATTTTTTGTAATTTTTAGCACAATTAAGTACATGTGCTCCTATTTTATTTTCTTGGATTTCAATGGTCCATTAATTAAATACTTATATAGACACTGATATACTTGCATTTATTTTCATACATTGGAAGGAACACATGTATCTGAAACACATGAGCATGGATGTTAGTTCTAGCATTTTCCCATCCCTCCATTAGGGAGATCATGCGATCTCTTGTTCAACTTGTCATTTAGCTCATCATAATTTGATACTAACTTCAATAATTATCAATGGAGTTCCAAACTATGGAGGTAGATTTTTTGTATCGAATTGATTGTTTCAATTTGATATGTATGCACACCCACACATCAAATTGTGTCATTACATATGGATACCTAATTTTAATAATAGACTAGTTATTTGTTATAGTGCTAATGCATTTGTATGTTATTGATTATTGGTGGAGATTAGGATCTTGTTGGCACATGTTCCTTGTATTATTCAAATTGGACATCTCCCCCTTGTTTTTAGCTCATCATTTCTCTATTCTCATTTGCTTGTCATTATTTCCTATGCATTCCTCATATTTACTCTCTCCTCCCTACTTTTCTTTCTTCTCTTATTCCATTATTTTCTAGACTATTTTCTAGAATTGTACTATTATAGTTCTAGTTACTTTTTTTGTGGGTCCTTTTTACTCTTGTTTCAAGTCCTCAGAAGTTTTTAATCTTTCTTTATCATCTTTTCCCCCTTCTTATGTGTCGACATGCGCATCAATAGTTCTTAATTTGAAATTAGTAAGTCGCTATATACAAGTGCATTTAGGACATTCATTCATTTGCGATCAAGCATGTAATCATAAGGAGAAAAGGAAGTTATTTGTTTCAAGAGCATCCCTGTGCCAAATGCATATTTCAATCCGTTAGAGAAGAACATCTAACATTTTACATAATTGCATTCATCAAAATATGAGGGTTGGGCACTCACATTATATACGACTATCTATTGAATTGCATTATACTTGTTATGATGTTTGCCAAACTATTCAAAACCCTAAGGGCCTAACAATAATGAAGGGATGACACATCCCACCAATATTAGCATTTCAAGGAAGGAGAGAAGTTTCATCGCAACTCATAATGAATTCTAAAAAAGCGAGTGACGTTTTGGAGCCCTGAAGTAGGCAAACAAGGGTATCAAATTAGTTTCACACTATATAATAATTGACACGACTATAAATTGTAGAATTTTGTGGTACTACTAAACAAGCATAATGGTTATGGTTGAGGCTTTCCTTTTTGTGTTGATTTTTGGAGTTTGACTCACTTATTATATGGACTTGTCCTACGCTATCATAATGGGACAAAAACATGTTATCACTCTAAAATCTATCTATTCATGTCTAAAATATCTATGCATAATATTCCTAAATATAATAATTTAAACAATTATATCTTACCTACCATTGAAAGCATATTATACAATTATATCTTACCTATCATTGAAAGCAATAATGTTTTCCACATTTAAGATTGGTGTGAAAATGTCCTCCTTTGTGTCACTAACATCCTTAATTTTTTAATTAATAAAAGACCGTCGAATGTCACTCTCCCTTTAATTATTGCCTCTTCTTATGAAAGCAACCGTTCCACACGTTTCTCGAAAGTTGCAGAAAACAGAAGGCACGTGGGCAGAAAACAATGCTTGAGAGAGACCCTATTAAACAATTCAATAAATATTCAAAATAATGACGTAACAAACTATTTCTTGATTGTAGGATTGAATGTTGTGGGGTTTGTATTTTTAATTTATTCGAGTCTTTCTAGTAGTTGTTATTATGTGAGTTATTGGTTGCATATTGGTATTTATATGTTACATTTGTTATCTATTTTCAAATGGTTAGATGAAATTTGAAGTATTAGGTTAAATTTCAATTCGATTGATTTTGTGATTTTTTTGTTATTAACCTTAAAATTTGTATGTAAAAGAAATTGATAATTTTTAATGAGATTTATTTTGATTATAAAATTGTATCAATCTTTCTTATTAAGACTATTAAAAATGAGAGTGCTTTAAATGATGCCCATTTTTCTTTTTAAGGTTATAATAAATGGAAACAAGTTTTTAAAAGTGACCGAGATGGGATTTGAGGCTTAATCGACCTTAGACATAGTCTCTTGAAGAATCTTAATGAAATAAACAACTTGTTGGATTGATAGTGGGTCAAGAAGCTATCAATGGCGTTTTTATTCAAAATATGTCCTACAAGGTGAACCATGAATATTTGAATATTAGTAATGAGGATCACACATTTACGGAATCGCCTTTTTTACCTAGTCATGTGTTCATTTTTCAAATTTCGTCTAGCAGTGTTCCTTCTCATGCTTCTCCAAATGTTAATGCTTATCTTGCACCTCTGCCTACTTTGATTGATTATCATATTCTTCCTCCTCCTCAATGTCTGCTAACTTTTTCTTATTTTTAAAATCCTTTTACGATTCCCAATGCTTTTGAATTTGCTCCTTTACCCAATGTTTTTATTCCAAGTTATTATACTACTACTTTTCTTCCCTCATCTAAAATATTGACATTGTGTGAATTTCAAAATTAGATAAACTTGTTATCCCAAATCTTATAAAAACCATGAATAGGGTTGTTTCCAATTATATATTACTTTACCCTTTAGTTTGTGATATGTTTGTTTACCCCTTCCCAAAAGGTTTATTTGCACTCAATCTTAAATAATAGAATGGAAAAGGATATCCATCTGACCACCTTCGGTGATTTTATGCCTTTTGCTTAGACTTTGCATATGATGATCAATTATTAACTAAGTTATTTCCTAGGACTTTGAAAGACTATGTGTTTGATTGGTTATATATTTTACTTTTTGGATACATACATGATTTTACCACACTAGTTAATGAGTTGATTTCTCTTTTTTCGATCAACATTAGCATGAAGGCGATCTTTACTTGGATTACCCATTTAAGACAAAGCTTCAATGAAATTATTAGTAAATATTTTGTTAGATTCAAGACTATGGTCACCAAGATGAGCTAGAAGCGTCTTAAAAGTGATCTTTTAAACTTATTTACACAAAGATTGCTTGCGCATATTAAAGGAAAAGTGGTATTTAACTCTTATCAATCTTTCGATGAACTTTGTCACGTAGTTAGAAATGTAGAGATCACACTTTTAGGGGCCAACATGCTCAAATATGGCACCAATGTCCCTACATATAGAAGAGATTAAAAATTCAAATAGGGAAAAATTTAAGGCCAAAACTAGTGATAATAATTTCCAATATAACAATAAGTCCAAGAGTGTGTTAAATGTAGTAGAACAACCAAGAAACAACATGCCTATCTTATCACAACAAGGAGGGCATATACAATTCACAAGGTTAAGTGAGAGTCCATAGAAGGTGCTACACTGATTAATTGAAATGTAAACTTGATTACTTTACCTCCTATTTGGAAATTGGATCCATAAATGCCTTTTCTTAAGAGATACGATGCCAATGCATATTGTGATTATCATAATCTCTGGACATTCTTCCAACATATGAATAACTTTGAAACATAAGATACGATAACTTATCAAAAGTAATTAAATTAAATGAGAAGGGACCAATAGTGTATTGAATGACTTTAAGCTCAATCAAACAAACATTTGAAAATATGTAAGAATCCTTTATAGATCATCAAAAGGTTAATCATAAATACATGTGCCGACATAGTTTGGTAGTATAGTATGTTGGTTATAAGGGTTGGATGAACCATCAACCACTAAAATAACATAAATATTGTGGAGGTAAGGGTGCGTTTATCATGTCCTCCTTGAACTACAAAGATTTTTTTTTAATCTTGAGTAATACAAAGTTGTTATTGTTCATTTTTTGTTATGGTATGTACTGTATTTACTCTTATATGTGTATTATTGTTACTAGTCTAGTATCTCAATAGACTATATCTCTACTACATTGTGGCATCTTCTATCTAAAAAACTTAAACATATTGAACATAAAATTAAGTTGGGCGATAATCTTCTTGACAACCATTATTATTAACAGCGACATAGAAAAATTATCAGCCAACCATTCCATGATATGATTGAAATAGATCAACAAAAGAAAGAAATTTTATAAATTTTCCATTACAATGGGATCTCTTTGTACGAGAATGTGTTTGAGAAAAATCTGCTATAACCCAAGTATCGTCACATTCTATTTGGGGAAAATTGGTTGTTACTAAAAAATTAAAAGGATTCCTTGACCACCTTCCATGATGCATTACCAAGCATTATATAATATTGAAAAACCTTTTATCTTATCATGACCAAGAGATTTAAAGGCAACAAATATTACAACAATAGAATGGAAGACCATTCTTGGAAGAGGAGGAGAGATTGACAACGAGATGTCAATGCCATTAGAAGTAAACAACGGAGAAAAAAGAAGATAGATTGTGGAGTACAAATGAAATAGAAATTTGAAAATTATTTAGACTCTTAGAATAAAAAGATAAATTATAAATGTTACAAGAAGAAACCACTTTAAGAAATAAATAATAAGCAAGATCCAAAGTAGGAACCAAGAGAGGGTTCAAGTGATATTAGCTAAAGTGATTGAAGACTCTACATCACTCTGTTTGATGCAATGTGTGGATATTGCTAGACCTATATGGATACCATTGGGGAATAACTCAACACGTCCAAAAAACTATAGTGAGGATAAGAGATAATAAAACTCCCTTTTAGCGAGTAGTCATTGTGATAAAAATATTGGAAATGGATTTCTCGCCGAGAAAGAATAGGTTACGTATCAATCAAACATTTGTGGGATTGAATATCTATCACCCAATACTCCAAAGAAACCGTAATAATTGGAATGGAAATAAAGGGGTAATATCACTAAGAGGGAACATGAAGGTGAGAAAGAAAAAGTAAGAATAAATTTTGAAGAACAAGATGGATATAAGCATGTCTAAGAGAGTAAAGGAAAATCTGATATAGCCTACCCCAAGGAGGAGGAAGATCATATTCGATGGACCATTTCATAAGACCCCATAACCCATAATTATGGGTGTCCCATCACCTGACAGAAATAATTCCATAATCATTTTGGATGGCTCTTAAGACCCAATAGAAAAATATAAAATATGTGATGTTATGAAATGTGCATCATTATTTGGACTTCTAATTAGCATACAAACAGACATATATCGATGCAATGTTTTCCATCCACCTTGCAGGGGGTGGCTGTTGATTGGAATTAAAAGAACCAATCAATAACAAAGCAACATGGAGGAATCCCGAGGATGCCTTTGAGAATGGACTCAAGCTCCTCAGGGATGATAAGAAGATATTTTTTTTAGATTTACAACACATGTAATATAAACATGAGAAAATACAATATTACAATTGAAGACTCAAAAAGCTATTCAATAAACATGAGATGAAGCAAGATGACAGGTTAAAAATAGTTGTTTTATTGATGGGTTGGTCCCCTGATAAAAAATGAACGTGGTCTCACTTTCATCATATGAGGATTCCTATAACAGAGCAATTGACATCGATAGTGGTAGAAAAAACATATTCCTCACGCATATAGTTAAATTCTAAATATGAGGACTCATATTCCAAAGTAAATGAAATATGATTCGTACAATCTCCTTAAAAGGCCATGTTCCTAATGACGAGATAACTAAAGAAATATGATAAAGAAGAAGGAAATAAAATTTGGTGGAGTTATTACAAAATAAAGGGACACATAATAACAAACTATCCAGGGAGGTTATTTTTCCATATATGTCAATTCAATGGCCGTGACGTACGAACCTCCCATTCAATTTGAAAATTTGGAGTTCCCACATTCTCCTTACTCAAGGGGAACCATCGACACCACTTGCTACAAAAAAATTTAACAAGGCAATGGAGGATCATCACTAGGCACATATCATATGGTGGATATAGAAATCAACATAATAATACGAGATACTAAAATAACATGGGGGAGGAAGGATTTGGATCTAGTTTGATTACTAAGGTTGATTTATGGTTCACTGCCACAAGTGCCACAAATGGGTCCATTTTACAAGATAATGCTCCACTAATCACGTCAACATTATACTTTTATGTTATTTTTATGTACTAAGGAACCATAACAATGCTAATCTTCCAAAACAAGCAAACATCAAACATGATTTATGTAAGAAACAAAGAGGTAATGGTGATCATTAGGATCCTAAAAATAGATAAATTATCAATACCCGTATACATAGAAGGCACATATGGAAGAATAAATAATTGAGGTTGAATAAGCAATGATGGAAGAGTAGATACCTTCTAAAAATGTATAAGAACATTGACTAGTCACCTCAAGCTAGATAAATAAATTGTAAGGAAAGTATTGTAAACCATTATTCCCATCAAAGTAGTTAAACTATGACAAAACATTCTAGATCTCAATAATATGTTGGAAAAAATAATACGCAAAATCAACAAAAACATGTAGCAGATGACACCTCATTTTGGAAAGAAGAAGGACAAAAAATAGAATGAAGGGTGAAGAATGGATGAAACCCATTTTTGTGCCCCTTTAGTCAAGAGATTATGTAATTGACCTAGCATTGCTAATATTATAATCAAATCAAATCTAGTGGTCATCCACATGGAGATTTTAGGTTTGAAACTAAATAATACTACTATCAAATGTGGCTATTGTGTGATCGTGCTTCTGTAAGAAACTTGGAAGAGCCTTAAAGAACGCACTATTTTGGATGAAACATCCTACTTAGTAGGAGATGGTAAAAATGGGATATGGATGGTGGGATTCCTCAAGGCACAAAAGGTAATAATATATAACTAATCATTCATATTTAATTGTGTTGTAATCTCATTAATAATTAAAAAATCATGTGATACATTATTAGTATGAGGCTTGTTAGTAATAACCAAGTCAAAGATCATAACTAAAAGATAAACCTCCTCTTGATTGAGAACAAGGGTTAGATATACATCATATACTTAGAGAGTTATATATTCGATAAAGAGGTGACGCCTCCGAATGATGAATCGTTATATACTAATATAAATGATATGGAGGAATAAAAATCATGATATGTGAACTAAGGTTCAATGAAACTAATTGAAGAAGGCTTATTAAAATTATACTCAAGCTTGGAGGATGAAAAAAAGATCTCAATGGTCTCTTCCAATGGTATATGGAGGATTGTGAAGCGTTTTAAATTGGGTGTAACTTTTTCAAGATCATGTAAATAGAAGAAATTGTAGATACAAAGGAAAAGTGTCAAAATGGTAGACATTTATAAACTAAGAATGGGACAACATGCCAATAAGGTACTGAATCATATCTAGTTTCTAAAAAAATATAACCAACCTCATTATAGCCGCCCTACCCTCCAACTGTTAGGAACTTAATTCCCTAACCATATGTTATGTTTGCAATGTAATAATAATAGTTTTGTTTTCGTTAAGACACCTTTTGTGTTTTTGGGGACAACCCTTGGGCATCAACATTAGGATTTGTAATGAAGCTTGGGTGCTTGTGTTGTAAGGCCAACTCTTGAGCATTAGTTAGGGTTTTAATGCCAATATTTTTGTATTGTAAGATGGAATAGATTTGGTATTGTAAATGATATCTTATCAAAAGGAGGTTTCCCCCTCAAAGAGGCCTACAATAGTTGAATATAAGAAATCACACAGATATATTTTGTGTTCATTTGAAATTCCAGTTTGTTTACATTCTATTATCTCATTTTCACTAATATTTAACAAATAACATAGCAAATGACATCAAATCTCTTTCCAAAGTTTTCTTTCATAAACATCATCATGTTTTAGTAGTAAGTTTAATTATACATCATATTATCTCACCATTATCATTGTGAATATTAGTGATTAAAAAGTCATAAAAATGTAGCAAAGGTATTAATGTTTACCCCCAAAGAAACCAATTTTTGGTAACTAGTTTTATTTTATATTTTTAAGTTATAAATTATGTTTTCATAGTTCTAAACCCGCATAAATTTATCATTTTGGGATAAACAGTTATCATTTCTACCTGATTCAATGAAGTGATGTGTTACACCGCAATTCTCAATCCACTATACATCATTGGATATTGAATGGAGCTTCTACATACCTTAGGGTATATCGAAATACCATAGGTTTTTTCAAAGTTTAACCATATGAAGTTTTTTTATCATCAATCATTTATGTTTCATAAATAAGAAGTTATCGCCATGAAGTTATATGCATCATGCCTCGGATATGGGATATTAGGTAAAAATATAGTAATCCTACATATTTAGTTATTTGAAACATTGGGCATGAACTATTTATGAATGGGATTAATATATATATGATCTCACAAACTAGATACACACTATAGAAAAACCTCTTTATTATATCCCTAATTGTGATAAACCCACCACAAGTAAAATTTTCTAAAAGGCAATTATAGTATGGGAAAAAATAACTTATTTCTGACATATCCCAAATTAATTTTCTCTTTGTTGTGGTCCTTTTTATGTATTAATTTTTTTAAGAAATCAATTCTCTCACATGATGTCAAAAGTGATCAGATCCAAATAAATGGACAAATTTATCGATGACATGGAAATAATCTAGTTGGGACACTTCTTTACAATACTAAGTAGGTGATGTAAAGATGAAAGAATAATCATACCACCTATTCAAAGGGGTAGAAGACATGAAATACAAAGAATAAATGATAGCCAAGATCATCCTTGAATTCAATGACATTCCCCACAAGAATAATGCGGGATGAATAGAGCATGTTGTTGAATGTTGATTGGATATTTATGGAATACTAGATACATTTGTGCATAGAATTATTTTATTTCTATGAGGTTAATTATTATGAAGGTGAGTTTATAGAATGGATTGCAATTACGCCACCATGGTCTAGGAAGAGTTCAAAAATATGGTGGAGGAAGGTGTAATATTTAGAGTACAACCAAGAGAATGGTTGTCCACATTAGTAATCATCTTGAAGGAGTTTTAACATTTACAAAAATGTGTCTACTTTGTTTACCAAGTTTCTTGTTCGTAATGAGGGTTAATGCACTAGCTACTAAAGAAACTAGCAAGCTCATAAATGTTGGAGCATTTATGTTACCTCAGTATGATGTGATACGGGCACAAAATGATGGATTCCACCGTTGTAAATAAGATGGAACCTATAGATAAGACTAGTTTGGGTCAACGACGACCCAGAGTTTGTAAAGGCAGGTTGACGGCAACATGAGGCAGAAGGATGGAACAACAAATGTAAGTGTAGATCTGGATGCTATGAATGCAAGTCAGATAGAACATAGGCTTGTAGACACTGAAAAAAACCTTCAGAGGAGGTTTGAGGTAAGGAAATGAAAATAATACAAGGTAACAAGGATCGCGGTGGATTTGGGATGAAAACCAGATAGGTTCAAAGAAGAAGGATGACAGTTTCAGGGTTTGGAAATAGTACAAGAGTTGGAACAAACACTGAAAGGAGTCTAAAACAAAAAGGATGAGGATAAAATACCTGGTCAATGACAACCTAGGAAGATTGATGACAATCTGGGCAGTGCTGGAAAAACTCGAGGGGAACAAGTTGGTTCAGAGAACTTGCAAGAAAAAAATTTGATAGAATATGTCAATAATGGGGTCCCGACCATTCCTGAACTTGCAAAAGGTTAAATACAAACAAGATAACAATAATATAATAATAACTGCATAAAATGATACCAAATGATGATAATATCTTAAAGGGATGTCTATGAGCAATGCAAACAAACTAGTAGGAGATCCAAGAGGTCTATGATCGCTACAAAGATAGTTCAGACGCAAGAAACAACTCGTAGGTTCTAAGAAAGGTGGGGTATGTGCATGCATCTCATGATGAATGGGAAGAAAACATTCAACTTTACAGGGGAAACGACGATTGGGTTGGGTCGCCACCGATTGAGGGGTGAGTTTCCCCAATGGGAGGTTTTTTTTCTGTTTTTGGCTGTTTTTGGCATTAGGTGGGAAGAGGGTGTTTTAGGATGAGGTGTAGGTCAGTTGGCAATAGAGATAGGTTAGAAAAAGTGTAGGGATAGGAAATATAAAGTCCATTAGGGAAAGGGAAGCAAATGATGTGGACTAATTGATTAATTAATTATATAATTGAAGCTTAATTAATTAATGTAAATTAAAGGTGATAGATATTAATGTGGTTATTTAATTAAATGAGGGGGATGTATTAAATAAACATGCAAACATGAGCAATCAGGGGTATAAATACTGAATTTAGGTGTTTACATTTTGCCACTTTTTGTTGAGTGGTTTAGATTAACAAGCCATGAGACAAAAACGATGAGATTTGGATGAGGATTGATGAAAGGTAGATGATGAGATCCCCCTCAAATGTGGGATTCATGAATTCAAGGGAAATCGATGACGCGTTTGAAAAAAAGGTAGATGAGAAAGGGTGGGTGGGTGACTAAAAATGGGTGAAAGCATAACCAAGGCAAGATGCCCAAAGTAAAAAGAATTGCAATATCAATAAAATATATGGAAGTGACTCTAATATCACATTGGTAGAGGACAATTATAGTCTCAACGAAGACGTGCTACAACATTCTATAGACCATTGAGTGGGTGAGAATCACTACAGTATGGATGTAAGTCAGGTTGACCAACAGGTCATAGGAAAGTCATCAAAATATGCGTAGCTATATGTGAAAAGGTATGCGAAATCCTTCGTACATGAGGAAGTGAGAGAATAGGTAAGAATCCACAAGGGATGAGGATGAAAGGTACAATGCTTAGTGGGACACAAAAAAAAGGCCGAGATGGAAAAATGAAAAAGCGGGTGATGAAGCAATATGCCTCAAAAGGGGTAATTATGGCTGCGAATAAAAAAGGGAAATAAAACATGCCCCAAGAGGGAAAGAGCATGGCCATGAAGATAAAATGAGGTAAAAAAGGTATGCCATTATAGGGGAAAAGTATGGCCACCAAGTGGGATTTCTACGCAAGTTGAATAAAATAGTGAAAGAAAATGCCCAAAGGAAGAGTGAAAATGGCCACGGAAGTGGAGTTGAAAATGAGAAGGAGAAGATTCAGAATATGAAAATAGAATTCCCTAAAGGGAGAATAGAGGATATGGCCATGAATGTGGACTTTGGAAAAAAAATGTATGCTTGGAAAAGGGATAATTTGAATATCGTAACAAAATTCCCGGAGGGAAAGATGAGTATGGTCACGAATATGGACTCAAATAAACGAATGGTTAAGAGACGTATTAAAAAGGGGAAACATGTATGGCCCAGTGGGAATTAGGATGAGAAAGAGAAGATGTGATCAAATAAGGAGGAAGATAAGAGGTAACCTTAACGATAATGACCTATAAATATACATGTATCCATCTCATATCAAGGAATGTGCGAGAAAAATATGCCTTCAATCACATTATCGGTGACCAAGAGGGGGATCCAGGTGACACTAGGTACATGCGACCAAAATTGATGTTAGCAAGTAACCACTGATAGTTAGTCATTTCAAAGATCGTAAGGAAATAATGGGTGAAATGAACTCATAAACCTAATGTTGACATGACAAAGGAGTTTGAGATGTGCTTGAACAAGGGAAGAGGGTTATCCAAAAGTGGTGTTCCCTAAAACTATGCCCCTGCTCTTGGAAGGGGAAAGAGAAAATTGATCAATGCGGGAAGTATTATAGAAGAAATCTAATCAATGTGGGAAGCTTTCTTAGGATGCTAATAAAATGGAAGGATATTTAATGTGGAAAGCCTTCAAATTCCATAAGGAGTATCCATCCTTTGAGGGTATGGTCTACTTTATACAATATATAGATGACAAGAATAATATGATAGCCATCCTTTGAGGGATCGATCTATTTCTTTTGATTTTTCTTTTGAATTTGATTTTGATTTACATTTTCTTCTTCTTCTCTTTCTTTTTTTTTCTTTTTTTGCACGAACTTTCCTTCGAGGGATCATTCTTATTTTGATAACTTTGATATTTTTGATAAGAGAATCCATTATGTTTTTTTTTTTAATTTCACATGGGGGGGAGTTGGGACTAGCTAAGTAGACATTTTAGGAGGGGATAAAGAATGTACAAGAGATAACCTTAGATCCTTTGCATGGTTCCAATAGGTGAATAAGAGGGTGATGGATGTGATGATCATGGAGTTCTCACCAAATGGGAGAACATATCCATAAGGAACATGATATGGATAGAGATGTGGTGCGTATATTTAAGGTCACATCGAGGAGGTGATGGAAAACCACATAATTCCAAATCATCACAACAAGAGATGGAAGAGGCTAAGATGTAGGAATGATCTAAAGGTATGACTAAGGGCACATTGGTAAATGTGCTAACAATAGAATGGTAAAAAGTGTAATGCATTAAGAGGCTCCACTTCCGGTTTACCATAAAGGGAGGCCAAACGATAGGCTCCCAATCCATACTTGTGTGTAATAATATATGGTCCAATCTAGTTAGGGGAAAACTTTCCAATTGAATCCTTTCTGGTGTAGTGAAATTATGATTTTCTTTGAGGATGAGGTCACCGAAAATTAAAGTTGGATTCCTTAAGGTGCCTATTGTAATCACATTTAAAGCACTCTTGGTAAACATGATGGTGTTCAAGAGTGAGAAGGTGACGCTCATCTAACAACTCGAGTTGTACTAGATGAGCTTGGTAATAGTCTTCATCAGAGATGAAGTCGTGAATGGAGACACACAAAGATGAAATTTCAACTTCAAGAGGAAGGATGGCTTCAAAACCGTAAATAAGAGAAAAAGGTGTAGCCCCTATGAAGATATGAATGCTAGTATGACGTGCTTGATCAATATTTTTGGCAAGAAAGTTTTGAAGGGTTTTATTGGTAGCTTCAGCTTGGACGTTAACTTGAGGATAATATGAAGAAGAGAAGCTAAGTTTTATGTTGAGTGCGTTACATATTATCATGATATATATTTTTTTAAATGACTTTCCGTTGTCTATAACAAGTTTGTGGTGGATGCCAAAGCGATAGATAATATGTTGATCAATAAAATTAATGATTGGGCCAGATTTAGTTGAGGTGATTGGGCTTTCTTACACGCATTTAGTGAAATATTCAGTTGTGGTGATGATAGAATGATGTTGTTGTGAAAAATGAGGATTGATAAGGCCAATGAGATCAAGACCCCATTGCTAAAAGGGATAAAGGTCTTGAGTTGGCTGCAAAGCTTGACTAGGAATATGAATAAGATTGGAATGTTGCTGATATTTTTCACATTTCTTAACATACAACAATCATGATTAAGGGAAGGTCTGTAATATCTGAGGTGAAGAATGCACTTAAGAATGGATAAGCCACTAAAGTTTACACCAAAATACCATCGTGGAATTCTTGGATCGCTCGGGAGGCTTCATGGTATTTAAGACATCATAGAAGAACACCATCAAATCTGCATTTATAAAAAAATCTAACGAGGATCACATAGCGGTTAACGCACTAAAGAAAATACCTCTTAGCATTTTTGGATAGATCAGGAGGAATAATGACTTTGGATAAATAATCAAATATTTGAGAATACCAAAGGTCTTATGAACCATATTCAATAAGACTAACCTTGGGTAATTTATGGAAAGGTTGATCATGGTGATGAATGATAACGGGAATCTTAGACTCCCCAATTTTCCATGGGATGAGATCCACAAGGGATGCCATCGTATCATAAAATTAATTGGTCGATCAAGGAATAGCTTGGGTGGTGTAGGAATCAAATGCTTCAAGGAGAAGATGAATAATGTCATGATATTTTTGAAGAGTATCATTTTTACATTGATACTCTCCTATGACTTGTTTGATTATAAGCTTTGAATCTCTGTAGATGTCAAGAACTTGAACACCTAGAAATACAGTTGTTTCAAGACCCAAGATAAGGGCTCAATACACTGCCATGTTATTTATACACCAAAAATTGAGTTTATATGTGAGGGGAATAAGATTTTCCCAAGGAGGAATAAGAACAATGCCATTGCATCCCCTTGGTGACACTTAGAGCCATCGAATAAGATAATGAATTTGAGATGGTTATATTCGTGATGAAAATGGTTAATGGATTCATCCGGAAAATGCTCATGAGGAATTTACGTACTAGGAAAAGGGGAATCTGCTAATTGATTGGAAATAGATCATCCCTTAATGCATTTTCGAGAAATAAAATCAAGGTCAAACTCTGTCAGAAGCATGAGCCATCTAGTAACACAATTTCTATGATAAGGTTTATAATGTAATGTCTTGAGAAGATGTAATCTAGTAACGACATAAGTCTTGTGATTGAGAAGATAATGTCGAAGCTTAGAAGTAGCAAAATAGAGATTGCAACATAGCCTTTCAGCTTTAGTGTAGTGGGTTTCACAATCATAAAGGGTGTGACTGATGTAATAAATAACCTTCTCATGACCTTGGTCATCATGATGTGCTAGCATGTCTCCTAGAGTGTAATTAGTGGAAAAATATGCAAGTAAAATGGCTCCCCCTCACGTGGAGGTGTAAGCACTTGTGGAGATAGGAGATATTTTGTAAGATCATCAAAATTCTTCTAGAAATTGTGATCCTAATTGAATTTTATGTCCTTCTAAAGGAGGTGATGAAATTTTTGACAATGATTGGAGATTTTTGAGATGAAATGGTGGACAGATTGAAGGAGGCCTTGAAGGCTGCAAAGTTACTTGCGTTTGGAAGGAGGAGTCATTTCGATAATTTCCTTATTTTTTGTAGGGTCAATTTCAATGCCCCTAATAGAAACAATAAATCCAATGCATTTTCCAGTTAAGACTCTAAATACACACTCAAATGGATTGAGATAAATACAAAAATGAATAAGGCACTTGAAAAGGATTTCGATAACAACAATATGGTCACATCGATCTATAGATTTTCCTAGAAGATCATCAACATAGTCTTCTATAGTTTTGTGGATAAGATCATAAAAGATATAAGTCATGGCCCATTGATAAGTAACACCTGAATTATTTAAACCGAAAGGCATAACACAATAGCAAAAGGTACCTTAAGGAGTAATGAAGGATGTTATGTATTGACCTTCTGGTGTGATGATAATTTGATTGTTACTAGAGAAACTGTCTATGAGAGAAAACATTTCATTACCTGTGGTAAGATCCACAAGCTGATTGATATTTGGAAGAGGGAATTCATCCTTGGGGCATGCAAGATTGAGATCTCAAAAATTGGTACATATACGAAGCTTTCTTAGTGGTTTAGAGACGGGGAAAATGTTGGAAACCCATTGAAGTTAATTAATGGGAATAATGAAGTTGGAAGAAAAAAGGCATTATAACTCTTCTTTAAAAAGGAGGGCAACGTGAGGATGCATGTGGAGAAGCTTCTACTTCATTGTTTTAGCATTGGTATAGGTGACAATGTTATGGATGATGATAGAAGGGTCAAGACCTAGCATGTTTTAATATGACCATGAAAATGCCTTGCTATGGCAGGATAGGAACACGGTGAAAGATTTTAGTTTGTGTGGATCAATATATTATCCCACTTTGAGAATGTGAGGCTCCTAAGGAGTCCCAATATTGACATTGATGGTGGCCTCATTGAGAAGATTAGGTGTGTTGGATGGAAATTTATTTTTAAGATAATAATCTTCTAACCCCATGTGGGAAATAATGTCATCATCGTCAGCACTTTGAAGGATGTTAATGGTAGGAGAGTCTTCTTCTATCATATCTGGATGGTGAAGGGGAAGGGACCTTGTCCTATTTTCACACTAATAAGTGACTAGTCCCAAAGTTATGGTGGAGACTAAAAATAATTCAAAAGCAATGGAAATGGTGTCATATAGTTCCATGTCCTCAAGATCCGGTAGAGGAGGTATGTCCATGTCTTCGGGAGTTAAAAGAGATTGGGAAGGTAGAGAAATAATTTGCATGTCTTCAAGAGTTGGGAAAGATGGAGAAGGTAAATAAGGTATGATCACATCTTTGAAATTTATAAAAGATAAAGGAGGTTGAGGAGTCATGTCCAAGAGTATATCATATGATGGAATGAGATCAAAGGATTTCTCCTTATAGCCAAACCTAAACTTTTCATGAGTTTTATGACATTGATCAGGAATAAGGCCATGTGGTTCGTGCTCATAATGTCCTCCATTCCATACACAATGATGGAATTAGGTATAGTCAAAAGATGGTTTGTTGAGAAATCCAAAGCCATTGGTATAACGTTTGGCATGCAGAATATCATTGATATGGGAAGAGGGGGTATCAAAACCACCATAAATAAGATTGGTGTGAAGATGAGGTAGACCAAAGAGAACAACATCCCTAATGTATGGCTGGTACATAGGCACCTTGTCAGGTCTACCGATACGCGGTGAGGAGTGGGAAAAGTGTTGAGTGTGAGGAGATGATACTCCCCCATCGTAAGTTTGTCTATTATGTTATCCAAGGATTCAACATTAGGGAGTTTCGATGAGGGAATGGTTGAGTTGATAGATAGTGTAGATGGATCATTCTTAGGAATGAGTACATAATTTGGTCTATAGGTAAGGTTGTACCCTTGGAAGGGATGGTTGTCCCCAAGGAGAGTGAGAATATTTCCCTCATGTTTGTATTTAAGGGAACGATGGAGTGTATAGGGGACATAATGTGTGGCACGGATCCAAGGTTTTCCAAGGAGAAGATTGTATTTAAACTCTCCCTCAATGATATAAAAGACCTCATGGGTGAGTTTCTCACCAACATGGATGGGAAGAATGATTGTTCCGAAGACAGGAGCTACAAAATCATTGAAAGCATGGAGGACCACAAGTGTCTTGGTGAAATATTCCTTTAGGATATTTCGTTAATTGAAATTTTGCAACATAATTATATTAATGCTCACACCACTATCTATCATGGATCACCAAATGAATGAATTATTGATCCTGACCGTAATCAAGAGGGGAATATCGTGCTCTTCCAGTGGGATGTCTAGAATTTCAGCATCATAGATTGATATGGTATTAATAGAAGTCGTAAGCACTCCTACAAGTGATGTAAAGGACTAAGCCTCATAAGTGGATGTTGGAATGCACTTTAATGATTCAGTAAGAGCATGTTTATGATCTAGTGATATTTAGGTGAGCTCGTAAAGAGACATCTTGATTGGGGCCTGATGAAGTATTCTAACGATACTTTGTTCAATAGGCCTAGGAGATGCTAAAATGGAAAGCTTTGGTTTCAATGACGTGGACAACTCCTTACGAGGAGGAATAGTGAAAAAGGTCTTTGATTTTGGTTCAGAAGTCAATTTTGGATCACATAAGCTAGATCAATCAGTCACTTGAACAAAGGGGGATCACCCCTAGAAGATTCATCTCCCGAAGATGAAATCTTGGGTGCCAAACTAGGTATGGAAGGAAGGGGCTGACTTGGTCCAAGAATAAGTCTTTCCTCTTCAATGAGATTACGTATAATGGCCTGGAAAACTCTAAAATGTTTAGTATCATGCCCAGGGTATGATGAAAGGTGCATATAAGGTTGGAATTGAACCATAAAGGCTTATTTCCTTTTGGTTAAAATGCCTTGATAAGTGGAAGCATGATTGCAGAGGTTTGAAATAAGTGTTGGAATATTTTGGTATATGATTCAACTAAAGTGATAGAAGATTCCTTATGAGACATCTTGGATGTTTGGGATAAAATATGAGCATATTTCTATTTCAGTTATTTGAATTTAGTTATGATGTTTATTGGTGTTTCAGTTTTGAATGGTTTTGGGTTTGTGGGTTGAAATATTCATGATACTAAAAAAGATGATTTTGGATTGGATGGTTTAACCTTAGGAGGGATTATAGGTATTTCTTATGTGAATATGCATCCTTGGGAGGAGTGACAACAAATTTTACTGGGGGGTTGAGATGGTAATGTTATTGTATGTTTTGCTGAAGGAATAAACACATGTCTGAGGTGATCTATGGAAAGTGGACATTGGTCAGATAGTATTGCTGATATAGAAGGAGAACTTGAAGTCATTGCTAGCTGAAGCGTTCTTAAAAATTCCTCAAATAATGGAATTAACACGGAGGAAGAAGGTGGGTACGATCGTGACTACAACAATTTATGTGGGCAAGAGAATGGGAGGATGGACTGGTGTAGGTTGTAATGATGGTATGACAGGAAAGGGTGGAATAACTATACGTGAAGTGATTGATTCTACCAATGAAGTGGATGTAATTGGTAACAAATTTGATGAAGGACCACCATTGGATGTGGAAATAGGTTGGCATGGGTGCTTGAAGTATTTCTCTAGGGGCATAAATGATATATTTATGAATGAGGTTATAACAATTGTAGAAGTGGGAATGGGCATTGAAATAAATGTAGGTACAATAGATGTAGGAAGGATGTCAAAAGGGATGGATGTGATCGACGGTGAAGGAGAGGAGGTTGTGGATGGGATAGGTTCCTGATTAGTAGTGTTTAAGGTATTTATAGTGTGAGCGTTGGGTGTTTGGGTTGTAGTAGAAGTGGTGGCTTGGCTTGCTGGTGTATGATTTGGGAAAGGTTGTTTAAAGATGTCAAATGGTTGATTGGGTGAAGTGTTTGGGTTGTCCACTCAGAGATCACCATGATTGATGAGTTTTTGGACCAAGTCCTTGAAAGTTTGACATCTCTCTATGTCATGTCCTTAGACTTGGTGGATTTACAGTAATGGTCTTCACGATACCACATGGGTTTCAGTCTATACTCATCAACTGGTCGGATAGGAGGGAGTGTGATAATATTTATTGCCATCAATTTATCAAATATTATACTATATGACTCCCTAAGTGGAGTGTAGTTAGGATTTTGTTGAAGGTCTCGTTGTTGAGTCCACGTACTGGATGTAGGTGCAGGAGATGATTTAATGATGACAACATTGGCCGTTGTTTTTTATTTTTTGTTTTGTTCGCAAGGTTTGGTAAACTCATGTTTAGGTTTTTTGGATTTTAATTTTAAATGACCCTGCTTAAGGGCACGTGTTTCAAGTTTGTGAGCCATGGTAAAGGCCTCATCAAAGGTTTGGAATGATTGGATTTGTAAAATAGAAGATATATGCTTTGCACATGAACGTGAGAAGAGCTCGATGAGGCCAGTTTATGGGATATGGAAGGATAACTAGTTTATAATGCCACGCCATCACATGACGAAGTCTGTAATGGAATCATCCTCAAATTATCGAATAGTGTATAGATCATTGACAATTATTTTACGCTTGATGTTAATTGAAAAGTGTTCTAAAAATAATTGTGCTAGTTAGTAGAAGGAGAATATATCGGTCTAGTGCAAGACCAGTCATGGACATGGGGAAAGTGTGAAGCATTAAGTCCTGATCATGAGTGATAAAATAACATGCATGTATAAATGCACGAAGGTACTATTATGGATCCTCTTTTTTATTAAACTTGGTGAATTTTAGCAATTCCTAATGTAGAGGATATGGTACGGATGGGTGAATAGGCTTGTTGTAGATCTGATCGTAGGATAATGAAACTTTGGATCCTAGATTAGTGGCTTTGAGATTGGCTATCCTATTTACAAGAGTCTGCATAGGGTCATTCAAAAGAGTTTTTTGGGGGATGATAGGTGGAGGTTGCATGTAAGGAGAGGTTAGATGATTTTTTTGATGGACTTGCGGATGTGTGGGTGTTTGAGGCATTTGTTGGGGGTGAGTGTAAATTGTCAGATGTGATTGAATAGGTGGTTGTTTAAAGAATTATTGTTGGGAGATGGGAATATGATAGGATTTTTGGGATTGGATAGGCTGCTGTGGAAAGTGGTGAATGGGAATGTGGGTATGAATGGGTTGAAACTATTGTTGAAAAGGTTTGGATACTGAATAGTGTAAAGCACCTGTGAAGGGGGGTTGAGAAGTATTGATAGATATGCTAGATGTGAGAAACTCATATTGTTTGGATAGGGGATATGATGTTTGGGGACATTGATTAGGGATATTAGTGGCAATAGTGACTAAAGAGGTGAGGGGAAGAGTAGTGTTGATTTTCATGTTAATCGGTGGGAGATTATGGGGAATAGGTGTGACTATCTAGGTGGTTTGATGAGATGGGGGATTAGTAAAAGAGGATGGAAGATGGGATGTGGAAATCTCATTTATTGCAAAGTTGGTGGTTTGGGGATTGGTTTGATAAGGATAAAGTTTCTAGAGTAGTGGACCATCTAAGGGAATTTGAGTTGATATGCTAAGGATATAATCTTGGGGTGCCACTGGATTGGCGTCCATGATCTCTATGAACATGGTATCATCGATAGGGACCTTAGGAGGTATAAAAGACTCTAATCAAATGGATGGTGGGGTAGTTGGCCTAGACAAGATAGATTGATGGTATAAGAATGGATTAGTCTCACCTAAAGTTGTAGTGTGAAGAGGGGTTTCTGGGTGAGAGACATTGATGAGGGGTTGAGTACTCATGAAATAAGTAATCAAGGGCATGGATGAGGTAACTGCTGGGGTGAACATTTTTTGAGATGAGAAATTGTTTGAAGCCATGTTTTATTCCATTCTTTTGGCTACTAAATGAGTAATTATGGGCATGAAACAAGTTTTACCCAATCAAGTCAAGAAAATAGTTCTTTTTACATTCTTAATTAATTTAAGAAAGCGTGAAAAGGAAAAGGGATGGATAACAAAAGACCTATGAGAAGGCAAACTATGTTTGGTTTCAGGTTTGTTATGGCTGGGAAATTATGAGAGGGCTTCCTGTTCGGTGATGAAATCCCAATTAGAAAACTAGGTAAGGGGATGTTTTGATGTGTTAATTTGATTTGTGTGGTTTAGGTTATGTGTGATAAGATGTGATATGCAGTAAGTTAAGCCTGTACTTCAACTAAATAAGCAAGTAGGATGTAAAAATAATGATCTTTTAAAGCCCAAAACGAAGTGTGATATTCAATGAGGACACAGACAAGAACGGAAAATTACGGCACAAAAAAGAGAAAATAGGGAAAAATCAAGGAATATCTGGATAACGTTTTTCCTATTTGTCTGCAATCTTGAGGAATGGGTGAAGAACGCCATGAACCCAACACGGGCAAGCAACAAAATGAATCCTCACGTTGCAGTGTTAGTGGAAGACAAAAAAAAAGTGAAATATAGACAGAAAAGTAGGAGATAACGAAATTGGTAGTCCCACCGAGTGTGCCAGGAATGTTTACAAAGTTTCTCGTTCTTAATGATGGTTAATGCACTAGTTACTAAAGAAAATAGTAAACTCAGAAATTTTGGAGGGTTTATATTATCTCGAATAAGATGTGATACTAATGCAGAATGATGAGAAAAGATGCTACTGCAAATCAGATGAAACCTGTAGATAAGACTGGTCTAGGTCGACAGATACCCAGACTGTGCAGAGGTAGGTCGATGACAACCTGAGGTAGAAGGATGGAACAATAATTGTAAGTGTAGATCTGGATGCTTTGAATGCAAGTTAGACAGAAAAAGGCTTGTAGACACTAGAAACAACCTACACAGGAGGTTTGAGGTAAGGAAATGAAAATAATACAAGGTAATAAGGATCACAGTGGATTTGGGCTAAAAACCAGACATGTTTAGAGAAGCATGACGGTAGATTCAGGGTCTAGAAACAATATATGAGTTGGAACAAACACTAAAAGAAGTTTGAAACAGAAAAGATGAGGATAAAATACCAAGTCGATGGCGACATGAAAAGATCGATGATGATCTCGGCAGTGTTGGACAAAGCCAAGGGGAACAAGCTGGATCAGAGAACCTGTATGTAGAAAAAATTATAGAATAAGCTTATTATGGAGTCTCGACTGTTCATGGACCTGCAAAATATTATATGCAAACAAGGAAACGATAATATGATAATAACTACATAAAATGATACCAAATGATGATAATCTCCCAAAGGGATGTCTACAAGCAATGAAAATGAACTAGAAGGATATCCAAGAGGTTTGTGATCATTTTAGAGATGTTAAGGCACAAGAAGCAGCTTGCAGGTTGCAAGAAATCTGAGGTACGTGCATGCATCTGGTGATGAATGGGAAGAAAGCATTCATCTTGATAGGGGCGACAATGACTAGGTTGGGTCGTCACTGATTGTGGGGTAAGTTTCCCCAATGGGAGGATTTTCTGGATTTTGGCATGATTTTATGTTCTTAAGGATATGATTGAATGCTTTAAAGTAGGCGGGAAGAGGGTGTTTTAGGATAAAGTGTAGATGAGTTGGCAATAGGGATAGGTTAGAAAAAACATTGGGATAGGAAATAGAAATTCCATTAGGGAAAGGGAAACAAAAGATGTGAACTAATTAATTAATTAATTGAAGCTTAATTAATTAATGTAAATTAAAGGTGATAAATATTAAAGTAGGTATTTAATTAAATGAGGGAGATGGATTAAATAAACGTGCGGACATGGGCGATTAGGGGTATAGATACCAAATTTAGATGTCTACAATTTTCACCTTTTTGTTTGAGTGGTTTACAATAGCAAGCCATGAGACAAAAACGATGAGAGTTAGATGAGGACTGACGAAAGGTAGATGATGAGCTCCCCCTCAAATGGGGGATCGATGATGTCAAGGGAAATTGGTGATGCGTTTGAAAAAAGGTAAATGGGAAAGGGTGGGTGGGTGAGTACAAATATGTGAAAGAATAACCAAGGAAATATGCCCTAAGCGAAAAGGATTGCAATATCAATGAAAACTATGGTGTTGAATCCAATATCACATCATTAGAGGACAATTCTAGTCTCAATGGAGATGGGTTACAATGTTCTACATACCAGTGATTAGGTGAAGATCACTGCAATATGGATAAAATCTAGGATGACGAACCAGTCATAAGAAAGCCATCAAAATATGTGCAACTATATGCGAAAAGGTATGCAAAATCCTTCGTACATGAGGAATCGAGTGGATAGGTATGTTTCTGTAAGGGACGAGGATGAAAGGTATGGTGTGCAATGGGACACGAAAAAAAGGCCGAGATGGAAAAAAAAAAGCGGGTTATGAAGCAATATGCTCCAAAAGGGGAAAATATGGTCACGAAGGAAAAAGGTAACCACAATATTCCCCAAGAGGGAAAGAGTATGGCCATGAATGCAAAAGGAGATAAAAAAATGTATGCCCTAAGAGGGGAAAAAGTATGGCCACCAGGTGGGATTTTTGTGCAAGTTGAATAAGATAGTGAAAGAAAATTCCCAAATAAAGAATTAAAATGGCCACGGAAATGGAATTTGAAATTATAAGGAGAGGATTAAGAATATGAAAATAGAATGCCCTAAAGGGATAATATAGAATATGGCCACAAATGTGGACTTTGGAAAAATAATGTATGCCTGAAAGAGGGATAATTTGAATATCATAATAAAATGACTGGAGGGAAAGATGAGTATGGTCACAAACCTAGACTTAAATAAATGAATGGTTAAGACATTTATCACAAAGCGGAAACATATATGGCCCATTGGGACTTAGGATGAGAAAGAGAATATAAGATCAGATAAGGAGGAAGATAAGATGTAACCTTAACGATAGATACATATAGATATAAATGTCTCCACGTCATATCAAGGAATGTGCAACGAAAAGATGCCTCCAATCGCATTGGAGGTAAACAAGAGGGGGATCCAAGTGACACAAGGTACATGCGACCAAAACTGATGTTAGCAAGTAACCAATGATAGTTATTCATTTCAAAGATCATAAGGAAACAATGGATGAAATGAACTCATAAACCTAATTTTGACATGACAAAGGAGTTTGAGATATTCTTGTACAAGGGAAGAGGGTTCTCCAAAAATGGTGTTCCCTAAAACTATACCCTAGCTCTGGGAAGGAGAAAGAGCAAACTGATCAATTCGGGAAGATTTCTTAGGATGCTAATAGAATAGAAGGATAATCAATGCAGAAAGCCTTTAAATGCTGTAAGGAGTAGGCATCCTTTGAGGGTATGGTCTACTTTATACAATATATAGATGTCAAGAATAATACGATAGCCATCCTTCAAGGAATCGGTCCATTTCTTTTTATTTACTTTGGAATTTGATTTTGATTTACATTTTTTCTTCTTCTCTCTCTTTTTTTCTTTTTTTTTTTGCATGAGCAAGTGTCCTTTGAGGGATCAGTCTTTTTTTTGATAACTTTGATATTTTTGATAAGAGCATCCTTGATGATTTTTTTTTTTTGAATTTTACATGGGGGAGAGATGGGACTAACTAAGTAGACCACTTAGGAGGGGATAAAGAATGTACAAGAGACACCCCTGGATCTTTTGCATGGTTCTAATAGGTGAATAAGAGGGTGATGGATGTGATGATTGTGGAGTTCTAACAAAAGGGGACAACCTATCCATAGGGAACATTATATGGGCAGAGCCGTGGTGTCCATATTTAAGGTCACATCTAGGAGGTGACAGAAAACTACATAATTCCAAATCATCACAACGAGAGATGGAAGAGGATAAGATGGAGGAATGATCTAAATATATGACTAAGGGAACATTGGTAAATGCGCTAACAATATAATGGTTGCAAGTGTAGTGCTTTAAGAGGCTTCACTTCTAGTTTATCATCAAGGGAGGCCAAATGATAGGCTCGTGATCCATATTTGTGTGTAATAATATATGGTTCAATCTAGTTAGGGGAAAAATTTCCATGTTGGCTCCTTTCTAGTGTAGTGAAATTATGATTTTCTTTGAGGACGAGGTCGCCAACATTAAATTTGCATTCCTTAAGGTGCCTATTTTAAACACATTTAATGCGCTCTTGGTAAACATGATGGTGTTCAAGAGTGAGAATGCGACACTCATCTAGTAACTCGACTTGTACTAGACGATCTTGGTGATTGTCTTCATCAGAGATGAAGTTGCAAAGAGACACATGCAAAGAGGGAATTTTAAATTCAAGAGGAAGGATGAATTTGGAACCGTAAACAAGAGAAAAAGGCGTGGTCCCTGTGGAGGTACGAATGCTAGTGCGATAAGTCCAAAGGGAAAAATGAAGTTGGAGATGCTAATTACGACCTGCTTGATCAATAGTTTTGACAAGAATATTTCGAAGGGTTTTATTTGTAGATTTGGCTTGGCCATTAGATTGAGGATAATACGAAGAAGAGAAGCTAAGTTGGACGTTGAATGTGTTACATATTTTCATGAGATATTTTTTTAAGGGACTTTACCTTATCCCATGGCAAGTTTGTGGGGAATGCCGAAGCGACATATAATATGTTGTTAAATAAAATTAATGAGCGGGACGGATTTAGTTGAGTTGAGTGGGATTGATCCCACCCATTTAGTGAAATATTTAGTCGTAGTGATGATAGAATTAAATGTTGCTGTGAAGAATGAGGATTGATAAAGCCGATGAGATCAAGACCCCATTGGGAAAACAACCAAAGTTCCTGAGATGGCTACCAAGCTTGACTAGAAATACGAATAAGATTGGACTGCTACTGAAATTTTTCACATTTCTTAACATACAACAATCATGATTAAGGGAAGGCCAGTAATAGTCGAGACAAAGAACACACTTAGTAACAACTAAGCCACTAAAGTGTCCACCACAAATACCATCGTGGACTTTTTGGATGGCTTGAGAGGCTTCATAGGATTTAAGGAATTGGAGAAGAACACTGTCAAATCCATGTTTATAAAGAATTTTTCCAAGGATCACAGCGATTAGTGCGTTGAAGAAAAGTCCTCTTAGCATTCTTGGATAGATCAGGAGGAATAATGGATTGGGATAAATAATCAAAGATTTCAAAATACCAAAGGTTTTATGAACTAGATTCAATAAGATTAACCTGGGGTAATTTACGGAAAGGTCGATCACGAAGATGAACAATGGTAGGAAGATTAGAATCCCATGTTGTCCATGGGATGGGATCCGTGAGGGACACCATCGTATTGGCGAAACAATTGGTCAATCGTGGAACAACTTGGATGGTGTAGGAATCAAAGGCTTCAAGGAGAAGATGGACAATGTCGTGATATTTTTCAAGGGTATCATTTTTACATTGATACTCTCTTATGAATTTTTTGATTATAATCTCAGATTCCCTGTAGATGTCAATAATTTGAACACCTAGAAAGACGATTGTTTCAATACCCAAGATAAGGGCTTCGTACTTTTCCATATTTTTTGTACACTCAAAATTGAGTTTATATGCAAGGGGAATAAGAGTTTCCCAAGGACGAATATGAAAAAATCCATCGCCTCCCCCTTGTTGACACTTAGAGCCATCGAAGAAGAGAATGCATTTGAGAGGGTTATATTCATGATGAAAATGGTTGATGGATTCATTCAGAAAATGTTTGTCAGGAAGTTGCATACTAGGAAGAGGGGCTTCTGCTAATTTATCAGAAATAGCTTGTCCGTTTATGGATTTTTGATAAATAAAATTGAGGTAAAAAATTTTCATGAGCATGAGCCATCGAGTAACGTGATTGGTGTGATAAGGTTTAGAATATAATTTCTTGAGAAGATGAAAGCTAGTAACGACATAAGTCTTGTGATTGAGAAGATAATTTTGAAGCTTAGATGTAGCGAAGAAGAGAGTGCAACATAGCCTTTCAAATTTAGTGTAGATGGTTTCATAGTCATGAAGAGTGTGACTAATGTAATAAAAAACTTGTTCATGACCTTGGTCATCAAGATGTGCTATCATAGATCCTAGAGCATTATTAGTGGAAGAAATTTACAATTAAAATGGCTCCCCCTCGCGTGGAGGTGTAAGCACTGGTGGAGATAGGAGATATTTTTTAAGATCTTCAAAATCCTTTTGGAAATTGTGATCCCAATTGAATTTTATGTCCTTTCAAAGGAAGTGATGAAAAATGTTGACAATGATGAGAAAGTTGCGAGATGAAACTACAGACAGATTGAAGGTGGCCTTGAAGGTTACAAAGTTACTTGAGATTGGAAGGAGGAGGCATTTCAATCATTTGCTTAATTTTTGCAAGGTCAAGTCCAATGCCCCTAATAGAAACTAGAAATCCAAAGAGTTTTCCTATTAAGACTCCAAATACACACTTGGCTGGATTGAGATGAAGACAAAAACAAATAAGGTGTTTGAAAAGGATTTCAAGAACGTCAATATGGTCACGTCAATGTTTAGATTTTCCTAGAAGATCATCAACATAGTCTTCTATAGTTTTGTTGATGAGATCATGAAAGATATAAGTCATGGCCTGCTGATAAGTAGCACTGACATTCTTTAAACTGAAGGGCATGACACAATAGAAAAATGTCCCCCAAGGAGTAATGAAGGAGGTTTTGTGGTGAAGAGAATTTGATTGTAACCAAAGAAACCGTCCATGAGAGAAAGCATCTCATGACCTACGGTAAGATCCACAAGCTGATTGATATTTGGAAGAGGTGAGTCTTCCTTAGGGAAAGAGAGATTGCGATCTCGAAAATCGGTACAACGAAGCTTTTCTGACGCTTTGGAGATGGGGGCAATGGTAAAAACCCATTCAGTGTAGTGAATAGGAATAATGAAGTTGGCAGAAAGAAGGATTTGTAGCTCTTATTTAACAAGGAGGGATATGCGAGGATACATGCGGCGAAGTTTCTGCTTCACTAGTTTACCGTTGGGATAGGTGACGATATTGTGGATGATGATAGAAGGTTCAAGACCTAGAATCTCTGAATATGACAATGCAAATGTCTGGCTATGAAAATACAGTGAAATATTCTAGCTCATGTGGATCAATAAATTCACCCACTTTGAGAATACAAGGCTCCTGAAAAGTCCCAATATTGACATTGATGGTGGTTTCATTGAGAAGAATAGGTGTGTTGGATGACAAGGTATTTTGAAGATAAGAATCTTCTGCCTCCATGTGGGAAATAATTGCATCATCGTCAACAAACTAAAGGATGTTAATGGTAGGAGAGTCTTCTTCTATCATGTTTGGATGGAGAAGGGGAAGGGACCTTATTTGATTTTCACATTGATAAGTGACCAGTCCCAAAGTTATGGTGGCTACTAAAAAAATTCAGAGGCAATAGAAATGGTGTCATCCATTTCCATGTCTTCAAGAGCCGGTAGAGAAGGTATGTTCATGTCTTTGAGAGTTAGAAGAGATGGGGAAGGTAGAGAAAGCATGTATGTTAGGAAATTATTATTAGTGCATACATTAGTGTTATTTGTTGAGTTGTTAAAACAACTCATGTAGATATTTTTTTTGTGAGAGTTAGTATTGTTATATCTATCTTATAACATATAGGAGTACGTCCATCTATTTATTTGTATAGTTTCTCCATATGAAATATTAAGCAGAATTATTGCTGTGTAAAACTGATCCAAATTTATTATTTGGTATCAAAGCAAGAATGAGATTCTAAGAATTTTTGAGGGGCGGCTGCAGTGAGCTTTGTACCTTGTGGCATGGAATTCCATGTTCGAATAAATATCTCTAAATTAGACTTCTAGTGTTTTTTTTGGTGTTTAGTTCAGTGGATTCATTGTGCTAGTGGCTTCAATGACTTATGTGTATAGATCCATCATCCAGAGTTTCATCCATTCAACGATCTGCATATAACGAATTCCCAAAGGAGTGCTATGTAATTTATGCCATATCACAAGGAATTGTGATCAGTCTGTAAAATATTTCAGTCTTGAATCAAGTTGGGTATTGAGATATGGTGGCATTCTTTTGTAGCTGCGTTTTTTTATATTTAGTTTTCATTCATTTGTTATTCGTTGTACAAGCACATATTGGCCCATGGCTGTGAGAATTCATATATCTAAGAAAGCGTGATTTTTTTGTCTTCCTTGGGCCCATCGAATGACACAACTCTAGTAGACTTGTGTGGTTTCCTAGCTGTGAATATAATCAGACTCAAAATATCGAAGAATTACGATGACAATATTACTTTGAACGCGATGAAGCATTCAGTCTGGCTCTGAGGCTTTGGAATCCTCTCTAAGTGGTTATTTTTAGTATCATCTGCAATAACATTTAGCTTTCGGTAGATTACTGACTTTCTCAAATTCAACTCCACTTGGGTAATCATCCGCAAGAAGTGATATATGAAGATCTTTATGATTGAAGTAGTTTCAGGATAATTTTACAGCAATTCATTCATCTTTAAATGCATACCGTTGGCATCTCAAAGAAACATTTGATCAATGCATTTTTATTGGTTGATGTCTCCTCCGTAGATGCGCCATCACATCTGCGCATTTTGAGTGGTATTTAGTTTGTAGTATTTTCCATGGTTTTAGATTATATAGGATATTTAGTACATGTATTTTTTTCCTAAAAATACGAGAGTTTGTTAGAATCTTATATAGTGGTTAAATATCAAAAGTCTAGTTTTGTTTAGCTATATAGCTTATGTTTTTTTTTATAGTTCGTGTAATTTGATTTACTCTCCACGTATAGCCACCATTCATTTATCCATGTGTAATTTGTCTTATTTTTCACTCTATGTTTGTAAAGGGTCATCTCCGTATTGTCAAAATATGAAAGTCTACCATCATAATAGGGTCATAGTGTCAAAATTGCGTCAAAATTCTAAAATTGTAAATAATAATAATAATAATATTTGCCTCACTTTTCATTAATTGGACGCATTTTCACTTGTACGCGACATCCATCTTGTGGAGATAAGTTGTACAATGAGCTCCATGATGGAATCCAACTGAGTTAGCAACACGATATTAGAGGACAGAGGCAACAGATGATGGAGGGCGATCAATGCCTCTCGTCAGTCGCCAACGAGGGGGCCAAATTTTGTTGTGGTGGCATATATATAGTGTGAGTATATGATTTTTCAGTTTACTTCAGTTTGTTGTGTTCCTATTGCTTTGTGTGGTGGATACTGGAAAAGAGTTGTGTTGGAGCGCAGATGACTGCCAGTGATCCTCTGACTGACGTGATTCTTTGACTGTCGTACTTCGTTGGAAATTGCTCTGCTTATGAATACATTCACTTGCAATGGTGACCATGTGTAACAAGATATAACTAGCAAGATCCATTCAGTAGTATGTACTTCGATAAAGTTTGCTTCTCAGTATTCGCATGTGGAAATTTCACATTGTGGGGGGAACATGTCACCAATGTTCCATTTTCATTTTTAGACTTAAAGGACTAGTGCTAAGGGCAACTTCCTGTGGCATTGGAAGTTTCCTTTGTTGTTCAATATCGAGTGGCAGCGATTGGCGACAACGGATGCAACTAAGAACATTGCGATTCTTAGAAGTGGTAATGTGAAATCTTTCCAGTATGTGTTCTATTGTTCAGTTTAGTGAGTTATGTTTCCTATGTTTTTCCCTACAATGAGATATTGATGAGGGCTAAAAATAGTACTTGGCACATCATGATGTGGTTTGTTATAAACCACTTGAAAACCCCCAGTATCGGTTTATGGTCAATCGTTATAAAACCATCCGTCAGGTTTCGAATTGTCCTATGAAAATCACGTAATCATGAAAGAAGGTGCAAGTACAAATATAGGTTTTCCCCATGTTCACACTAAGGGGTAGAATGTTAGGACATTATTATTAGTGTGTACATTATTGTTATTTGTTGAGTTGTTAAAACAACTCACGTAGATAGTTTGATGTAACTATCTCCTAACATATAGGAGTGCGTCCATCTATTTATTTGTATAGTTTCTCCGTATGAAATATTAAGCAGAATTATTACTGTGTAAAACTAATCCAAAAAGGTAGAGAAGGTATGTCCACATCTTCAAAAGTCAAAAAAGGCAAAGGAGGTGGAGGAGGCATGTCCATGCGTATCTTAGATGGTGGAACAAGATCAGAGGATTGCTCCTTGTAGCCTAACCTAAAATTTTCACAAGGTTTACGACATTGATAAGGAATAATGCCATGTGGTCCATGCTCATAATGGCCTAAGACGAATCCATTCCATGCGCAATGATGGAAATTGGTATAGGAAAAAGATGGTTTGTTGAGAAATCCAAAACCACCGGTATAAGGTTTGGCATGTGAAATGTCATTGATATAGGAAGAGGTGGACCAAAAGGAACATCATCCCCGACATCCAGCTGGTACATAGGCACCTTATCAAGTCTACCGATATGGTGAGGAGTGGGAAAAATATCGAGTGTGAGGAGACAATACTCCCCCATCACAAGTTTATCCATTACGTTATCCATGAAGTTACCATTAGGGAGTTTAGATGAGGGAATGTCAAAGATGGTAGACAATGCATATGGATTGTTCTTAGGAATGAGTACATCATTTGGTAAATAGGTCATGTCGCACCCTTGGAAGGGAGGAGCATCCTTGGGGAGTGTGAGAATCTTTCCCTCTTGCTCGTATTTAAGGGAATGATGGAGTGTAGAGGGGACGCAATGCATGGTGCGGATCCATGGTTGTCCAAGGAGAACATTGTATTAAAACTCTCCTTAAATGATATAAAAGACCTCATGGATGAGTTTCTCACCAATGCAGATGGTAAGAATGACCATTCCCAAGGCGGGAGCAATGACATTATTGAACACATGGAGGACTGCTAGCTGCCTCATCTAGGTGACATATTCCTTTGGGATCTTAAGTTGATCAAAAGTATGCAATAGAATGATATTAATGCTCACCCCATTGTCGATCATGGATCACCAAATGAATGTATCATTTCTCCTGACCGTAATAAAGAGGGGAAGATCATGCTCTTCCAGTGGGAACTTTGGAATTTCAGTATCATTGAATGGGATGGTAGTAGTATAAGTTGTAAGCGCCCTTATGAGTGATGCGAAGGGTTGAGCCTTGTTAGTGGATGTCGTAATGAACTTTAAGGCTTCATTAAGAGCTTGTCCATGATTTGGTGAGCTTTGGATGAGCTCATAAAGTGACATCTTGATTAGGGATTGATGAATTTGTCTAGTGATACTTTGTTTAATAGGCCTAGGAGATGCTAAAACGGAAACCTTTGGTTTCGATGATGTGGTCAACTCCTTAGGAGAAGGAATAGTGATGAAGTTATTGGATTTTGGTTCAGAGGTTTGTTTTGGATCACATGATTTGGATAGAGTGGACACCCAAACTACATTAATGAAAAAAGGGGGACCACCCTTACAAGAGTCATCTCCTGAAGGCGAAATGGACAATGTAGGACTAGATATGGAAGGAAGGGACTGACTTGGTACAAGAATAAGTCTCTCCTCTTTAATGAGGTTATGGATAATGGCTTGGAGCACTCTATAATGTTCAGTATCATGCCCAGGGGTACGATGAAAGGCACACATAAGGTTGGAATTGAACCATAAAGGCTTCTTTCCTTTTGGTTCAAAGGCCTTAATGGGTGGAAGCGTGATTAAAGAGAATTATAGTAAGTGTTGGAAGATTTCAGTATATGATCCAACTAAAGTGATAGAATATTCCTTGTGAGATATGTTGGATGTTTGGGGTAAAATCCGAGTATGTTGATGTTTTGGTGGCTTGAATTCAATTTTGGTGTTGGTTGGTGTTTTAGTGTTGAATGGTTTTGGGTTAGCAATTTGAAATTTTTGTGATCCTTAAACATATGATTTTTGATTGGATGGTTTAACCCTAGGAGGGATTATAGATTTCATATGTGAATATGCATCCCTTGGAGGAGTGACAAAAAAATTGACTGGGGGGTCAGATGGTAATGTTGTGGTTGGTTTGGGTGATGGAAGCAACACCTGTCTGAGGTGATTTACGGAAAGTGGAGATTGGTCAGATAGTGTTGATGATATGGAAGGATAACTTGAAGTCATTGTCAGTTCAAGTGTTCTTAAAAATTCCTCAAATGATGGAATTATCATAGAGGAAGAAGGTGGTGCAGTTGTGACTACAACAGTTAATGTGGGTAAGAGAATGGGAGGAGGGAATTGTGTAGGTTCTAAGGATGGTATGACAGGAAAGGGTGGAATAGCTATATGTGAAGTGATTGATTCTACTGATGGAGTGGATGTAATTGGTAAGGGAGTTGATGAAGGACCACCACCGGATGTGGAAATAGGTTGGAATGGTTGCTTCAAGAATGTCTCTAGGGGCATAACTGATATATTTGTGAATGGGGTTATAGTAATTGTAGAAGTGGGAATGGATGTTGAGATAAATGTAGGTACAATAGATGTAGGAAGGATGTAAAAAGGGATGGATGTGATCGACAGTGAAGGAGAGGAGGTTATGGATGGGATAAGTTCCTGATTAGTAGTGTTCAAGGTATTTATAGTGTGGGCATTGGGTGCTTGGGTTGTAGTAGAAGTGGTGGCTTGGCTTGCTGGTGTATGATTTGGGAAAGGTTGTTTAAAGATGTCAAGTGGTTGATTGGGTGAAGCATTTGGGTTGTTCACTTGAAGATCACCATGATCGATGAGTCTTTTTACCTATAGAATGATTTTTACATCATTTCGGGGCTCTCCCACTTTTGCTATCTTTTTTTGTTCCGACCCCTTTTCATTTTGGTGTTCTTTTGTATTTTTATCGGGACTTAATTTTTCCTAAGTATGGAATGGGACACACAAGGTATCCATGTGTCCCTTTGGTGCATTTTTGAGAAATCACAAAGATTCGGGAGTCCTCAAGCAGTGAGAGTTGACCACATGGATAAAGCTTGACAGGGTAGCCAAGTGGGCTGAAAAGTCAAAGAAAAAGGAGAAGAATGTGTAGGCCTCCACGTGTCATCTAGGAACATATTCAGAAGGAGAGAGAAAAGGAGAAGCCTCAAAATTGTGCAAGGTCTCCACATGTCATAAAAGGAAGCTACCACCATCAAAAGGACCAACTAAGGATGCAGAGGACTCGAGGGTCGGTGAATGAATGAGATCTCAGGGCCCAAAACATGCAGTTGATATTTGCTCCCAATGTCGAAGATCACGTAGGTAGAAAGTAAATACGGAAGGTGGATTTGTTGATTGAAGGGGTATTGGAGCAAGAGCTGCAGGGTCTATAAGATAATGTTCTTGTGCCAGTGGTAAGATATACATGAAAAGGGGGGATAGAAGTTCTAGAGATTTAGAGAAGAGAATTTTAGGTTCAGTCTATTGCGTTCATTGGCCTTAGCAAGGCTCTGTTGTAAGGAAATGTTGTAATCTGTGCCATTATGGATTTATGTACTATTTTCTCTATAAATAAGATTTCTTATTCTGTGCATTGAGAAGTTTGCAATACTTCGTGTCCTTTATTTATTCATGTTTGCTTTTAATGCAATTCTTGATGAATGTTTAAGTATCTATTGCGTTGTATGCCATTCGATATTTTACATAAATCTATTCCTTCTGCATGTGATTATGTTTAGTTTCATCTAGCCTTTGATGGTTTGAAATATCTTCATAATAGTTGATCATGTTTAATTCTCTTTGACTAATCTGGTAGTTATTTCAATATTGGTCTCTATGCTATTTTAGTAAGGATTCGGTGCATCGCCTTAGATAGGATTTACATACGCGTTTCATTTTATTTCTAATCCTTATCTCAAACAAAATTAGAGAAGATCCAACTTCTATAAAACATGGAGGTTATCTTAGGGATCAAGTCCCACATCCCTGAGATTTCCCACAACTTTGGTGGTTCATCTACAAAAATAATCGTCAATAATTTTCCTAGCACACCCAACGGGAGAAGCAGTGAAAGCTTAAACTTCAATTTGCTAGGTTTGGTGTGTGACATAGTGATTTCTAGCCTTTGGAGGCTCTTTAACTACACATTTGGTGACTCCTTTCTAAATACCTACTGGTTTCAGCATTACTGATGGTTTAATCCTCTCTAGTTCATGAGAAGGATTCAAACAAGGCCTAGAACAAGAGACAAAGGCATATTTAAATATATATAGTTATCCCCAAGAAAAGGCAAAAGAGGTAGACATATTCAAAGATCTCCATCTCCTCCAAACCAAACTCTTTCCACACCTGCACTTGGTAGGCCCTTCTTACAATACACTCGGTTTCTCAAACCTATCATAATGGCTCAACAAGCTCCTCCGAGATAGTCTATCTCATGGAATCAAGGAAGTCTGCTCATCTTTCTAGTACCTCCGGTAACATGGAATCCCATCCCCATAAATGCGCTAAAGGAATTTCCTAAATTCAATGGTGAAGAATTCAATACCCCAGAGGAACATCTTCAAGATGTTGCAGAGATATGCACAATACATTACATCATAGAGAAAGATGTTTCCTTAAGATTATTAGCTGCCTCCTTTAAGAGAAAAGATCTCGACTGGTATAGGTTTTTGAATCCTAACTCTATCGGTACCTAGGACCAATTGGGAGATATATATTCTCTCCTACAACTTATCAATATCAAGAAAGCTTTGCAAGATCCCATGACTGATTTGAATACCAGATTCCATAAGACATGGCAACAGATTCCAGTTCTAGCTAGACTGCATGTAGGTATGGCTATTGTCTTTTATCTAAAATCTCTAAACTTGGATATTTCCATTATGATTTATTCATTAGGAGGATATTATTTTCCACAAGCATATAATATTGTAGTCTAGGCTGAGAATAACTTAATAGATGCTGGGAAACTTCCTCCAAAGATCACTTTGCTAGTGTATCCCGAGATAGCTCCCCTCCCTCAATCATAGACCTCAAGTTCTACCCAAACCCCTACATCCATATATATCTACCCACCCTTTCAAGAAGCCACCACTCCCACCACAACATCATAATTTTCTTCTTTGGAAATAGAGGAAGTAAAAAACATCCTTAGGAACATCTCTAACGAGATAGTTAATCTTAAGAAGAATCAAAGCACATACCCAAGACAAAATTATCAAAGCTATCAATGGTGTATACCTGCTTATCCTCCACAATATCAAAATTCCCAGAGACCACCACTGACACAACCATCTAACCAAATTATCCCAGTACTGACACCACTCTAGACCCTCCCACCCAATAGCGGGAGGGAGATGATTCCAGGACATAATAATTTGGCAGAATATCCCAATGCTTGGTGTTTCCCTTGTAATACCCCTTATATTCCAAAAGATTTCCCCCAAGGGAATCTACAACAAAAGGAAGCAGAGAAAAGAGCAATCGAAGGATTGGAGGTCAATGCTTTTGGACCTTACCAATCCCCAAGAATTCAAAACACAACCTTAGTTGTACAAATGCAAGGGATGTCCCTAGAAAATGAGGCAGAGATTGTGCATGGACATATTCTTTTCTCTCAGGTTGAAGGAGAAGAATTTGTATTCACAAACTAAGAATCCACTTTAAATAATCCGGTATAGTCAAATTACAACACTCGCTCCAAGAAGTAGATAACAAAAACTTTGATCCCTGTTCCTACAATGATGAATGGAACAAGGAAAGAATATCTGACATTCATTGCCCTTCCACCCACAGTTAGAAAAGAGACTCCAACAGTCACCCAGAATCAAGGAACCTTCCATCCAACGGTTGAGAGGGTGAAATACCAACAAGTATCCAAAGCACAACCGCTCGGGCCAATGAATGTGGTCGAACAACTTAAAAGGGCACCAACCAATGTATCCTTGTAGGATATCTCAGACATTCTGGAACAAAAGGAGTTACTTCAAGAAGCGTTGAAATCCAGTGGCGGCCCAACTACAACTAGGAAGGGGAAAAAACAAATTAGAATGACCCAAGCTCAAATAGAGTCAGTTTTGATGAACCAAAAGGAAGAAGTAAGTAAACCTAGACCCTAACCCTTCTTCATGACCCTTATAACTAGTAAAAAATTGCTACATAACTCCATGATAGACTCTGGCGCAATCATTATGGTTATGCGCAAATCAATTGTGGATGCCTTAGAAATTAAATATGAGCCACTAAGAAGAGGAGTCATGCAACTAGATAGGAAATTAGTTCAAACCATCAGTATTATTAGAGGTATACCATTACAGCTTTATTCCTTCCTGAACATAACCATTCCACATGATATAGTGGTAATCAATTTTCTTCCAGTCTTTGGACTATGTCTATCCCGTGATTTCAAGGCTAGAATTGGAGGCTACATCTCCCTTAATTGGTCTCATCTAATTCTGTAGACTAAGTATGGATCCAAAATGAAGGTGTTATCAGAACCCCTTGCTCAAGAAAATTTTAGAGATCAAGTAGCCTCAGGATTTGAGGCCTCGCATGCCATGATCACCCGAGATGAAGAGTCATATATGGATGATGGTGACCAACAAAGCGGAAACTATTTGGTTGACCTGTCACCTAGATATCCCTTTAGAAATTTTGATTCCACTGGGTTAGGTACTTATGTGATATTTGATGAGAATCCTAGCATCCCAAAGATTATGAGGGAAGATAGTAAAAATGAAAATAATCCCACCAATGATTCCCAAATGTGGACTCTACATTTCAATGGAGCCAGAAGTAGGAACAAATCAGGAGCCAGAATATTCCTATCTTCACTAGACGAAAGGAAGATACTCGAGGAATTTTAATCCCACTTCACTTGCACCAACAATGAGGCAGAGTATGAGGCTTTAGTGCATGGCTTAGCATTGGCATGAAAAGAGGGCATACAGAGACTGAGAGTCTTTGGGGACTCTAAATTAGTAGTGACACAAGTTAGAAGTGCTACCGCAACAAAAAAAACCAAGGATGAGGTCCTATCGCCATAGGGCATGGGATCTTATTTAAAAATTTAAGGCCTTTAACATTAAGGTTATCCCTCAGAACCAAAACATAGAAGCAGACAGAATGGCCTAGATCGGATCAGAATTTGACCCGACCTAGGATCTACTAGCAAATAAAGACTCAATGAAATTGATCATCCTCTCGTCCATACTTGATAATGTGGATCATTGGAAAATCTTCAAAAGTGACCAATAAATATTTCTTTTCTTACAATAATCTAAAGAGTTTACGGATCAAATCCAACCAGAAACTGAATACTCTTACAGATATCACATCATCCATCTCAAGAAAAACAAGCTTCCAAAATTACTAATAACATTGGAAAACCTTTCTGACTCTAATGATGCTAATATAGACAGGGGGAAATTCATAGAGGTCAAGGAAGACTATGTCGAGCTAGAAGTAGCCAATGGGAAGAAGTTAAAGGTTAGGAAGTTAGTCACTCAGAAAGAGAGAGAGAGACTTGTGGCTCTATGCCATAAGTATGATAAGGTAGTTTCTTGGACTTATGAAGAACTACATGGTTATAATAAGGACATCATCTAGCATACTATTGATCTAGAAAAGGGGAAAAAACTTATGCATCAAAAACAAAGACCTGTGAATCCAAAGATAGAATCGCTCATGGCTGAAGAGCTCAGGAAACTCCTAGAGGATAAAATAATCTTCCTAATAAAGCACTCCACATGGGTGTCCAATGTGGTATCGGTAAGAAATAAAAATGGTGAAATCAAACTCTGCACGGATTTCAGATACCTGAACAAAGTGTCCCTTAAGGATCACTACTCCTTACCTTCCATGGAACAGATACTACAAACAATAGCAAGCTTAGAAAGATTTTCTTTTATTGATGGCTTTTTAGGCTACAACCAAATATGACTTGCGAAGGAATACCAACATAAAACCATCTTTACAATAAAGTGGGGAACCTTTGCATATGCAAATATGTCGTTTGGACTTGCTAATGATGGATCAAATTTTCAAAGAGCCATGGATGCCGCATTTAGAGACTTGATTAACAAGATAATCCTAATATACTTAGATAATCTCAAATTGTTTACCAAAACAACCGAGGATCATTTCTACGCCTTATAATTTGTATTTAAGAAGTGCCAGGAATTCAAAATCTCTCTAAATCTGAAGAAGTGTTTTTTTGGAGTACCTCAAGGAAAACTCCTAGGACACATTGTCTCAAAATATGGGATCTTAATTGATCCAGAAAGAGTCAAGGAAATTTTGGAATTGTGTCTACCTCTTAACAAAAGGCAGTGCAATATTTCCTTGGAAATATTAAATTCGTTAGTAGATTCATCTCATATTTTTCTGGAATGGTCCTCCTGATCACACTAATGCTAAAAAGAAATCTAAGCTTCAAAATGACCACTGAAGGTCATCAATCCTTCGAGGGGATCAAAGGAGAAATGACATCTACCCTGATGCTATGCAACCCAGACTTCTCCAAGGATTTCATCATGTATGTATATGGGAGCGAGAATAGTGTAGCATCCATGCTAACACATAAAGGGGAGGCACAAGGAGAGGAGCATCCAATTGATTTATTTTAAAAAACCCTCCATGATTATGAGACAAGGTATAAATTTGTGGAGAAATAGGCTTACACCATTATCAAAGGCCTAAAGAAATTCAGACACCTTGTTACCAATAGCAAGATCACACTCTTAGTGACACACGCCAGTGTCAAAGAATACATCACATAAGGTGAGATAACCGAAAAAGGGCTAATTGGATCACTAAGATCTTAGAATATGACCTAGAAATAAATCCCAAAAATCTAGCACGAGGAAGAGGTCTATGCCAATATCTTGCAAAAGATCCAATAACCCCAACAAATTAAGAATCTGAGGTGGTGCTCCATATTCAAGAGAAAAAATCTAAAACCTGGGTATCGTATAAGATGCATTTCATGTAGGAAGGTGAGTATCCAAGTCACCCCCCTCTTAAAAAGAGGAGATATTACAGACAGAAAGGATTTGAATTTTTCATAATCGATAATTTCATATTTAAAAGGAACTTTTATGGGATCCTACTTAGATGGCTAGAAAAGGAGGCTGAAAAATTCTTACATGAGTTACATTATGGAAGCTCGAGAGACCACTTCTCGTCCAAAACCACAGCCATAAAATTCCTCCAGTAAGGATACTTTTGGTCAGTTTATTTGCAGATTGTCATGTGATGGTAAGAAAATGCAATATTTTCTAGTACTACATGGGCTTACAGAGAAATGCTGCACTACCCCTTAACCCTATCCTAGTTGACGAACCATTAACATAATGGGGTATAGATTTCATCGGAATGGTCAACCCAGTTTCAAACGCAAGTCATAAGTGGATTCTCATCACCACTGATTACTTCACTCAATGGATGGAGGCATTTCCATTAAAGGAAGCCATAAATAATATGATTTTGGAACTCCTTCAAGATATAACTATCCGCTTCGGATCCTCCTGTACAATCATATCAGATAATGTCACGTCCTTTCTGGAGGATGAAGTGTCTAACTTTGCAATGAGGCATGGAATCTATCTCAAGACATATTCCAACTACTACCAGCAAGGTAATGGTTTGGTAGAATCAACAAACAAGAACCTAATCAGACGCATAAAAAGGATGGGGGATGAACATAAGAGATCCTGCCATGAGCATGTCAAGACAACCTTATGGGCTGATCGTGAATTGTTTTATGGTAAAAGTGATGTAATGCCTATCATTGTGGAGGTCCCAACCTTGCAATTATTGAAGTAAATTGAGATTGAAGAACACATATCAACACAGGTAAGAATTGTGGAGCTTCAAGAAAAGTGGGAGGCAGCCCATGAATCCATGATCAACCATCAGTAGGTTATCAAGACTTGGTTTGATCAGAAGTCTTAAGAACCCAAATTGTGAGTTGGAACTTTAGTCTTGAAGTGGGATGTGAGAGCCGTAAATCATGGAAATCATGGAAATGTTGACCCTCTATGGACATGATCGTTTAAGATTGTTGCATGCAAACAACACAATGCTTTCGAGCTCGATACAATGGAAGGTGATCCACTGGTGATTCTGGTGAACTGGATCCACCTTAAGCCTTTTCATTGAATCTTTTTTATATTGTAAATTTTATAACATATGTATAGTCCCCCTCTTTTGTTTTTTTCTTTGTTTTGCGGTGTCACCCCTTCAAATAAGTATCTTTGGAAACGTGTCTCCAATGAAGACCCTTCTACCCCTTTTTGAAAATTTGGAAGTTATTATACCTTCCCCTTTTTCCTCGAAGTAAATGATCCTAATAGTTTTTTGGAATAATTAATGATAAGGATTAGATTGTTAATGAAAAATATCTTGGGAAATGAAAAATTTGGCACTAGGGGCTATTTAACCAAAGTATTGTTTTATGATGTGACCCAATTTATGTGCAAGCCTTTATTTCGTGTGAGTTGAGGAGGCTATTTGAGGTAGGTTTTGAAGCCACAAAACCTTCTTTCTGAGCATTAAGAGTTTTTCCCCAAGTTCCTGAGTCCCCATTTTGAAGAACCAGATCCTTCCCTAGTTTTACGATAGCCATGACAACATTTGGCGTCCTAGCATAACCAAAATCTTATACAGGGAAAGATTTTTCACATCGCTCTCTCCACCTAAGGCTAATATTCCTGGATAAGGGAACCCAATTCAGTGATGCTTATGTGGTCATGGATTTCATGGATGGGGTCTTCGATCCCATCCTAAACTGAGCCCAAATGGGTCAGGTATCAAGATGATCTAAAGCAGCTCTAAGTGGTCTCTTTGAACCACATTTTTGAAATTTTGAGGAAGGGAAGGATTGCCGGATTCTTCCATGTCTAGCACGGAGTCCCTTAGTTAGTCACCATAAATGTAGAATAATTTCTACATCATTTTAGGGCTCCCCCATTTTTACTATCATTTTTTGCCACGACCCCTTTTCCTTTTGGAGTTCTTTTGTATTTTTGTCGAGACTGATTTTTGCCTAAATATGGAACTGGACGTGCAAGGTATCCATGTGTCCCTTCGGTGCATTTGGGAGAAAGCACAAAGACTCGGGAGCCCTCAAGTAGTGAGAGTTGACCACGTGGCTAAAGCACTGCATGGAAGCCCAAGTGGGCTGAAAATTCAAAGATAAAGGATAAGAACACACATGCCTCCATGTGTCGTCTAGGCATAGTTTCATAAGGAGAGAGAAAAGAAGAAGCCCCAAAATTGTGCAAGGTCTCCACGTGTAATACAAGGCATCTACCACCATCAAAAGGACTAACTAATGATGTAGAGGACTCGAGGTTCGAAAAATAAATGCAATCTCAGGGCCCAAAGCATGTAGTTGAGGTTTACTCCCAACGTTGAAGATAACGTAGGTAAAAAATAAATGTGGATGATGGAGTCTTGATTGAAGGTGCGTTGGAGCAAGATCCACAAGGTGTATAAGATAATTTTCTTGTGCCAGTGGTAAGATATATAGGAAAAGGGGGAATAGAAGTTTCAGAGCTTCAGAGAAGATAATTTTAGGTTCAGTTTGTTGCGTTCATTGGCCTTAGCAAGGCTCTGTTGTAAGGAAATGTTATAATTTGTGCCATTATGGACTTATGTACTATTTTCTCTATAAATAAGAGTTCTTATTCTATGCACTGTTATCCAATTTTGCACACATGGCAAAATTGGACAATGGGGTCCTGTTAAACTTTAGGACTCTACTCAAGGACTTAAGGGCCTACAGGAAATTTTTTTGTTTAGAAAACATTTACGATATTCCAGGAGGATTTGGGAACATATTGAACTATTTCTCCTTTTTTGGGTTTTCAAAGCTCAAGATTTACTCAGAGAAAGGGAATTGATATTTGAGAGGCTCACTCTCAAATGACTCATGTAGAAATGATCAACATTCGTAAATCAGGTTTAAAGGGTCTTGTTGTACTTATATTACCCTCTAGTCTCAAGAGAGATCTTAATAAAGTCACTTATCAGAGAAAAATAACTTTTCGAGAGGAGCCACAAAGTGACAAAACGGGATCTAAGCTTAAAACATCTCACCAAGTAGCTCAACGAGTTGCTTGATGAGTTGGTTGAGAACGTAAGGTGAGCTAATGCATTGAGTTGAGGGAAAGCTCTACAATAGCTTGGTTAGGCTATAATTCAAAAGATAGGTTCGTAAGGGATGGTCGAGCTTGCATCAAGCATCCAAGATTTTACGTAACTCGTGTTGGATCACCAAGTCTACTCAGTGGCATAGGAAGAAATATCATGGGTTCAATGGAATAACAGGCTCGTAGTGGGATCAAACCTTAGGTGAGCTCAAACTTGAGCCGAGTCAGGGGACAAGTCATCATAGATCTCGGTCCAAACAAATGATCAAGAGTAAAGCAATGAATGGGGCGAGTTGAAATGAGCTTCTCTAGTTGGGTGGGCACGGGAAAAGTGAAGCTCGAAAGCGAGCCCAACATAGTGTGCAAGGGAATAGAACAACTCGGTTCATGAGTTCAAATAGATACACCAAGGCAAATAAGAAAAGGATAAATCAAGCTCGTAGAAGCAATGAGGGATGTGGGTTGTGAAATGTAATGTGGACTTGGCATAGGGGTAAGTATTGGCAAGAAATTGAAAGCTCACTGATCTCGTATCGTAGACTCGGGGAAAAACTTAAATATAAACTTGGTTGCCATGGTTCTATCCTGTTATGAAATGGATCAATGAGCTCATTGAGGTAGATGCCTAGGTTGAGCATTCAAATTTTAAGCCATCTCAAAGCTAAGTCAACATTCGTGTATAGCTTGGCCAATGGAAAAGTCGATCAGTTGAGGATGGAGCTCATAAGTTTTAGCATGGGGCACTCGGTAGAGCCATTAGCGAAGGAGTGGTGGGAGTAGCAAATTGCCAATCCATAGGATTGTACTCAGTGCTAGGGGCATGCGAATCAGGTTTAGAGATCATGCAGATGTGGGAGCTTGGAGATGGCATCAGGAAGGAGCCGATTTGCATCATGATTTTACAGTAGAAGGCTTTCAGACTTGACCTTCAGAACTCGGTAGTATGCGAGTTGGAAAAATCTTCCAAAGATCAAAGTGTTTTTAAGCTTGGAAGGGGCAGAGGAGTTTGGCCTATGGCTGAGTTAGTCTAGTTGCAAGTCAAGTTGGGGTGTTTAGGTTAGATTAGTCACATTGAGCTAAGGTAGGCATTGATCAATTAGGTGAGTTTCCCATTGCAAACAAATGCATGCTTGGTATCCTTTGCATAGATCTTGGGACTATTTGATACGAGCTCATAGAGAAGGAGAAAGGCCAAATCGGTGTCTGTGTTTGGTACAATGGATCAAATTGAGCTCGAAGTCAGCTTGTTGAGTTCAACATTGTGGCAAGAGTGGAGCCAGGTCATGCCATTAAAAAATGCAAATGTTATTCGGGGGCTCTCGAGTATAAGAAGTGAGCTCAGCATATGTGACTAGGCGACAAAGAGCTGAGATTAGGTAACTCAAACGAAGCTCAGTGATCATTGGAAGGATGTATTAGAAGATGATACAATTTTCTGAGAGACTGAGTTGAGCCTAGTCAACTAAATTAAAATTAATGATGAGCTCACACATTCGAGGCAGAGAGAATATTGGTTTAGTCGATGCACGACAAGCAGGGGAAATTGTGGGGATCCAAAACCATCTCGCCAAGACGTTACGTGGGTAAAATGGCCTCAGAAAACCGTATTTCCCCTTTCAGAATTACGAAGTGTAAACGCCATGTCGCTCATAACAGAATGATGTTTCCTCACGCTAAGTGGAAAAGTGGAAATCAGTGGCCATCTGGCCAAAATGAAATATGGCCAGATAATGCTGAAACCCCACACTCCAATCTTAGACGTGGAAAATAAGGCAAACATTGCCAAGGGAAATGACAAGATAACAAGCAATCGTAAAAAATTCCGAGCGTGGGAGAAGGTTGAGTCTACTACCAAAATCAAGAGTTCGATGATGGTAAACCGAGCAGATAATGCCGCGCTCAGAAATTTTACTTAGGGTTCGATTTTATTTCCGGAATATCAGGCGAGTCATCGAAACACGTTGGAGTGGTAAACGAGAACGTGCTTGTGAAGATAGCCAGATTATCGGCTAAACCATCCGCTGCATGCGTAAGGACTCAACAAGTAGAGCTTAGTCAAAGACCCAATAAATAGGCAAATCGGTTGGGGAAGACCAATGCAGTGTGTGATGGATGACGGTGTATTCACTTGGTGTATTCAACATAAAGGAGATACCGAGCCGAAACTTGCTCACACATAATTTAGTGCAATACATATCCAAGTTTAGTAAGGGAATAATAATGGAAAAACTATGGCGTAAAATCCCATAAATAGAGGAAATTCAGACCAGAATAAGAATCTTGCAGAGAGCTCTATTGAGTTTTTCGAGTACCAAGCTCTAAGTCATGAATATGAGTGCACTTGGTTGATATGGAGGAGATCAATGATGCCGTGGGAGAGCATGTGGATAGTAACTTGTGACGAGGGAAGATCTGCTTGATGCGTAGAGCTTTAAAACGTCATGAGAAGCTCGCCAATTCAGAGGCTCAAATGAGAGCATGATAAGAATAAACAAGGCTCAGTGGGAGTTATTCAGCGATGAAAACACTCGGGGCTTGTCAGAGACGAGTCACAAGCTTCACACGAAGGTAAGGGACCTCAGCAGAATATGTACCAAGTAGCTAATGAGCAATTCAAGAATACAAGAGTGATAATGAGCTCAAACGTCGAGCAGGATGGAAAAGTGGGCATTCAAAATGAGTATCCTGGTCTATTAATAAAGATGATTCTGGAGTTTCAAAAATGTGGAGTTCAATACATTTGAGTTCATGTTCAATTAGTAAGACAAAAGCGAAGGTGAACCAAATCACATGGAGCGATTCGGTCAATTAGGTGATAAGTACGAGTCGCTAGAGATATGATGGAAATAGCTCGGCACTGAGGAAAGAGTTTCATATATCATTTAGTTGAGTCAAAAATCCTACGACAATAAAGAGCTCATCGGCATATGCAAAGGAGCTCGATTCGATTCCGGAGCTTGGTAAGAATAGGAAGATCTTGACACCAACTCGGCGAGTTGGCTCGGTGAGACAAGCACCGAGTTGATTCTTTTGACTCTATTCACATGGACCCCCCTCCTCTTCAAGTCAAATGAGTCAACGAGGGGGTCCCGACATTATGTTAATTAACTTAATATTTTTATTTATTTAATATATTCTTTTAATTAAATATTCTTTTAATTAATCGAGAAGAATAGGTCATCAGGCAATTAATGACCCATGATGGAACCTTCTCAGGTGGTTCAACTAACTCTAATAAATGCATCATGGGCCTTCAATTTAGGAATTTAATTATGACATTTCCTCTTCTTTCTCACATATTCTTCTATAAATGTAAGTTGGAAGCTCATTCCAAAGGGTTCCAATAGGTCAAACAAGTTGGACAGTTAGATATCTTAGGAAAGTGTATGCTTTTCAAGAGTCCTCTCTTCTGCAAATTTTCCTTGTGTGTTAAGACAACTTTCAAGCCTCCTCTTCAAGAATGTAATGGAAACTATTTCCTCTTCTGATTGTATGATTCATTGCGCATGTTACTGAAGCAATAAAAGTGTGTGTTTTGTGAATAATCTCAGTCCTTTCATCCTTCTATACTTCTTTGTTCGTTTTCTCATGCTTGTAGGTACACTGTGCAAGTTCAAGTTTCTACTGTAGGTTCTTGGAGTTCTATGCTTATCAAGTTGTGGAATATTGCATGCAGTTGAGTTGTGGTGTCTGTTCTCCCTTCTTGAGTTCATCCTTCTTCACGGGGAAACTCGCATATTTCTTTGTCTGATCAAGTTTAACAAAGGGAATGAATGTCTCTTAGCGTGTGGTATCCTATACCCTCTCTAAGTTCCAGTAGGTGAAGTTGACCTGTGGTGCACACACCCTCTTCAAATTAACCCTTCCTAATTTTGGAAACACCCTCTATTTTGGTGCATCACCATCCCTAGTATATTTTTAGTTCTATGTAAATATCTTTCCCTAAAACCCCGTGAAGATGTTAGCATAGGACTAGATAATCATTTTATTACACTAGGAGTAGTACAACACTTAGTTTAGGGAGAGGAAGCAGTCATTCTCTGGAGGTTCACTTCGAGCCCAAGCCCCACATCTTGAGAGGTGATCCCATGTGTCCCAATCACACCAAACATCCTATTCACATCCTGGCCATTCAGTGGGTGCAGTGATTTGGTGACAACAATTTTTTGCACACCCGGTGGGACCGAGTTGGTACTTCTCTTCTCACTTGCACAAGTCAAAGTACCTGGCAACTCTATATCTCTGGATTCCAAATCTCAGTGTGGTAACTTATGCAGAGAATTCAGACAAGATCTTCTTCAAAGAAAGGAAATTATCAGCATATCGAAATTTCCTTGTCTCCTCCAAAGAGAAGAAGAAGAGGCATTTCCACATCCCTAGTTGTATATTTACCTAGTAGGGGTCATTCGAATCCTCATTACAGATGGTTTCCTCCACCCAGGAACAATCAACCTTTCATTGCTATGGTGAGGAACCAAGATTTTCCCCCTTTCAATGTAAGAATTCCTCTTATGTTGGCTCAACATGACCCGATACCTATTGCGGTTCTCAAAATTTTACCCTTCTACACGGGGGAAACTCCCGTTACTCCAGTGGAGCATATCTTTGATGTAGCCAACATCTACGCAGTACATATTATCACAGAAGACAACATTGCAGTGAGACTTCTTTCTACCTCTTTTAAGGGAAAAGCACTTCAATGGTTTCACGGGTTAGGTGTTTACACTATAACCACTTGGGACGAGTTAGGAGAAAAGATATGTAAATAGTTCAAAGACAAAATTGATCACCTATCACTTTTGGAAAAACTCACTACCATGAAGAGAGCTTCCCAAGATTACATGAGTGATTTCAACTTCCGATTCCACAAGACTTGGAATAGGATTCTGGCACGTGTAAAGCCTTCTGCACATATTGCATTCTTGTACTATTTGTGAGCCTTGAATAGCGATGTAGCAGTTATGATCCAGTGCATGGGAGAGACTACACTTGCTGATGCTTACGAAGTTGCCATAAGAAAAAAGAATTCATTGATTCAGCCTAGAAAGATGGCTCTATGACCACCAATGCCTTTTCTCCAGATCTTACGAATCATCATCCTATCATTGCTCCTATTCTAGCAGACTCCAAGAAACCATCTCAATCTTCCCCTGCCTCTTCAAATGACCTATTTGAAGTCAAGTCGCTACTGCAAATTTTTGAAATGAGCTCGTCTCACTCAAAAGGAAACAATTTCAATACAATCATCTGTATCAGCCACAAAATCAGCAGTATCAGGCTAACCATCCTCCTTTGCAAGGAAACAATCAGCCCCAAAATCAAACTACAAGTCAAGCTTCAAATATCAGGCCCTTGAACTTTTGGAACCCTCTTGCAGCTAGCTCAACTAGAGCTATAGTACCTATTCAGAATAATCTAGTTCAAGACTATGAATGGTGTTATCCTTCTTCTCAACCCCACAATAACAATATCTGACCCAATGGGGTTCTTAGCGAGGCCCTTATGGTTCAAAGTGTATCTTCCCCTTCAGAGTTAACAAAAAAATCATCTACGCAAGAAGTAGCAGATCAACTGCAGGTACCTAAAGAATCTTATTTGCTAAACTGGCAAGCAGAATATTTTTGTGGGTTGAATATAGATTCTTCATCAGTGGCAGTAAACACTCGTTCCAAGAAGAGAGAAATGGAGCCTCAACCTTGCAAAGCTAATCTAGTGTCCACTTCTCAACCTGGGTTACAAATAGTAGTTGATAAAAATGTGGGAAAGAAATCACTAGAAACACTAGCTAGCCACACCATAAGGAAATATGGTTCTCCAGGCAATCACAGTAGTCAATAAACATTTTCCAAAGGAGGACCCCAATGCCTAAAAAAGTGTCATCAAAGTAGGAGCGATTCCCTTCAGCATAGTAGAACAAATGAAGAAAACAAATCTGAGTGTTACTATGTGGGATGCACTATCGATCCCTTCTTAAAGAAACCTATTGTGAAAAGCTCTGAATAGTTTTAATACAACCAATGGATCACCAGGCCATGGAGTGACAACTACTATAAGTTTGTGTCAACCGCAAGGGAAAATTATTCCTACGACAAACAAACCACCACCATTCTACATTTCCCTGATCATTGGCGACCACCTGGTACATAATTGCATGATCGATTATGGTGTCAGTAGCTCTATCATGCCTAAAAAAATTGCAGATGTACTAGGCATACAATTATTAAGACTGTTGGGGTTATCAAAGGACTTTAAATTACCATCCATGCATGCCCAAGTTTATCATTCACCCAAGACATATCGGTCATTGATCTCCCTCCCCTATTTGCCATCTTCTTATCACGGGATTTCACCATCAAGATGGGTGGTTACCGATCGACTGATTAGTCGCATATGATTCTCAGGACTCGATACGGAACCAAAGTTAAGGGCAGAACCAATCTTCCATAGTCATGTAGAACCCTACACTTCTAGTCCCATAAATGGCAATTACACCATCGGTGATCCATAAGAGGAAGATGCTGATCATGAACCAACCACCCTTGTTGAAGAAGTCCCTGATACTTTGCTAGATGAAGTAAGTAGAGATCACTAGTATGATCCCTACGCTGATGTATTGGAAAAATAAGAAGCTAGTTTGCTGGTCTTGGAAGAAACATGATTAGGTACCTACTGTATCCATGAAGAAGATATGATCATACCACAAATTGTCAAAACACCAGGTGATTCCAAAGGAATGTGGTAATTTTTCTTCGATGACTTAAGAAGTAAGAATGGATCTGATTTTGGTGTTATGTTAATTTCTCTAGAGGGAGATAAGTACTTCTCATCTTTCTGGTTGCAGTTCAGTTGTACTAACAAGGTTGCTGAATATGAGGCTCTTGTGCAAGGAATTCAGGTAGCCCAAAGGAAGGAAATCAAAGCCCTGACTATTTTTGGAGACAGTGAATTAGTTGTTCATCAAGTTTTGGCATGTAGTGCATCCAAAAATGATCTTTTAAGATCATACAAGAACCGATTCTGGGACTTGATTAAAGATTTCAAAGATTTTGGGATCCATGCAGTTCCTAGAGATCAAAATCAAGATATGGATAGGCTTGATACAATTGGTTTGCAATACAACATAGCAGTTGATATCATAAAAGAAGGGCAGCAATTTGTTAAAATGGTGGTTCGACTGGTAGTCCCTGATATTGTGAGTAGTTGGCAAGTGTTCGATAGTGACAAAAAAATTGTCCTCTTCCTATAAGAAGAGGTGGAGTTTGCTGTAAAAAATCAAGATAAGTTGCAAGAGTCATTTGGTGATTAAATTATCCAATTGAAAAGCAAAAACTTACCAAAAGGTTTATTCACTTTAGTATCCATTTTCAATTCAGATGACCAAGCCAAAAGATAAAGGCCTAACATGGTGGTCAAAGAAGAATATTTTGAGGAAGTCGAAGTATCAAATGCAAAGTTTCTTAAGATCTGAAAAGTGTGTACTTTTGAAGAGAAAGAAGCTTTTATCAAACTTTTTCAAGAGTATCATGACATCTTTGCATGGAGCTATAAAGATCTATGTGGTTTTGATCTAGGTCTAGCACAACATACCATCGAACTGGATCCTAATGCTAAGCCAGTTCATCAGAAACAGAGACCAATTAATCCCAAAATTGAGCCACTAATGAGAAAGGATCTAACCAAGCTCACTGAGGCCTGTATAATTTTTCCCATCAAGCATTCCTCATGGGTACCCAATCTGGTGCCCATAAGGAACAAGAATGGAGAGATCCGATTATCCGTAGATTTCAAGGATTTGAATCGTGCGTCATTAAAAGACCATTATCCTCTTCCATTGATGGAGCAGATACTTCAAACGGTGGCAGGAGCAAAAAGATTTTCTTTACTCGATGGATATTTAGGTTACATTCAAATCCTAGTCCAAGGATCTGACCAATTCAAAATGACTTTCATTACCAAGTGGGGCACGTATGCCTACAATAAAATGCAATTCAGATTCTCCAATGCTGGGACTACTTTCAAAAGAGCCATAAACATGGCATTTAAGGTTCTAATCAATGATATTATTTTGGTTTACCTTGATGATATAACCATATACTCTAAGTATGTAGAATATGACATCACGCATCTAAGGAAAGTTTTCTGAAGGTGTAGGGAATTTGGGGTTTCACTTAACCTCAATAAATGTATTTCCGCAATACATGATGGAAAATTTTTGGGGCATGTTATTTCAGTAGAAGGATTATCAATTGATCTAGCCAGGATTCATTTGATTATGTCCTTATCTCTCCCAAGTCACAGGAATGGCCTCCAGAGTTTTCTGGTAACCATAAAATTCATGCGGAGATTCATCCCTCAATTCGCGACATTGGCTAAACCACTAATATCCATGCTAAAGAAAAACATGCCATTCTCATGGGAAAAGGAAGGACGAGAAAGCTTCGAATCCATCAAAAAAACCATTTCTCAAGCTCCCACGCTGGTGAACCCCAGGTTTGACAAAGATTTTATCCTTTATGCTTTTGCAGGTCAAGAGAGCATTTCAAGGATCCTTACCCAACAAAACAACAACCTGATGGAGCAACCAATTTCTTTCTTTAGTCAATCCCTCAAAGACTACGAATTCAAATACTCATTCATTGAAAAGAAATTCTTTGTGGTTATTCAAGATTTGAAGAAATTCAAGCACATGTTTTCTAACAACAAGATTCATTTGATGGTGTCTCATCCAAGTGTCAAGGAGTTTTTGCTGAACAAAGAAATGAACGAAAAGTGTGTTGGATGGATCACAAACGTAAAGGAGTATGACATGCACATCAAAGTCACTAAAATTGTCAGAGGTAAGGGTTTGTGTAAGAAACTTGCTACAGACATGGAATCAAAAGGTAATGAGGACGTGACACTCCTAAATACTGATAAGAATATTGATCAAGCTGACTAGTTATCCAAAATGAAGAATTTCCTCTTCTCGAGAGCATATGTGGCAAACATAGGTAAAAACCAAACACAAAATTTTTGTCTTTAATCTATTCCATATGTTTTGGTAGCTATCGTACTCTTTCGAAAAGATTTTAACGACGTTCTCCTTCGGTGCGTAGGACTGGAATAGGTAAGTAAGATACTAGAAGAGTTTCATAATGGCCTATCTGGAGGACATTATTCCACCTGAACAACAGCTAGCAAGATCATACGAGCCAACTACTATTGGCTGGATTTATTCAAGGATGCCCATCTTTGGGTAAGGAAATGTAAAGAGTGTGCCTTATTTACAGGTAAGTAGAAGTTGGCAGCTCTTCCGCTGCATCCAATTCAAGTGGATCAACCCTTTGTTCAATGGGGGTTGGACTTCATCAGAATGATTAATCCTCCATCCATTGATGGACATAAGTGGGTCCTTACTGCAACAGATTATTTTACTAGATGGACAAAGGTGGTAGCATTAAAAGAGAGCAATGAAAAGGAAGTTCTAGATTTGTTGGAGGGTATAATGACGAGGTTAGGTGTTCCGTTTACAGTCATTTCAAACAATGCGCTAGCTTTTCTTGGTATGAAATTGATTGAATGGGCTGTTAAAAATGGAGTATACCTCAAAAACTTGTCCAATTACTATCCACAAGGAAACGGCTTGGCTGAGTCTAGCAATAAAAACCTCATAAGGATTATTAAGCGCACAATGGAGACTAACAAGAGGACTTGGCATACACAACTTAAGACTGCCTTATGGGTAGATCGGATCACACCTAAAAGGGCCATTGAAAATTATCCTTTCATTCTTGTATATGGAAGAGAGGAAAAACTCCCGCTCTCATTGGATTTACCTTCTTTGGAGTTAGCTCATCAACTTGAAGTTATAGAGAGTGATCCTCTGATAGTAAGGTTTGCTGAAGTCATAGAATTAGAGGAAGTACGAGACAAGGCTATGAAAAATTTTGAACAACATCAGGCTCAAGTTAAGAAATCTTTTGACAAGAAGGAATCTACAGACATTTTTAAGAGGGAGATTTAGTTCTCAAATGGGATGAAGACAGGGCCAAACTAGGCAGGCATGCCAAGTTTGATGCTCTCTGGAGTGGGCCATACATCATAACAAGTTGCAAAGAGGTAACTTCATTTCCTCTATCTAGGCTCAATGGAGAATAACTTACCATTCATGTGAATGGGATACATCTCCAAGCTTCTTTTTGAGAATAATTCCACTCCCAGTACAGTTAAATTAGGTGTTTTCCTCCAAGTGCTTATGCACATTGTTGTGTGTTGTTGTTTGCTTTCCTTGTTGCTGTGTTTTGTGTTGTTCTGCACATTGTTTCATCATTGGAAGGTGTCAAGGAGAAGGAAGGTTCAAGGTTTCCATAAGAATTCAACATCTGCTTCATTCAAAATTTTGCAGTGTTCTATAGATGTCAAGCATTCAACAGATTCAGTATACCTCATGCTTAGCATTCCAGGGAGATCCAGGATGTCAACTATGCTCAAGGGGATTTCAGGATGTGTCAAAGAAAATAAAATTATTTTCTGGATTCCAACACAGAATCCATGCCCAATGGATGACTTAAGGCTACTGGAATCATTCTTAGCAAGCAATCATCCCTGAGAGGTCACCAAAAATGTTATCCAATTTTGCACACATGGAAAAATTAGACAACAGGGTCCTGTTAAAATCTAGGACTCTACTCAAGGACTTAAGGGCCTACAGGAATTTTTTGTGTTTTGAAAACATTTATGATATTCCAAGAGGATTCGGGAACATATTGAACTATTTCTCCTTTTCCAGGTTTTCAAAGCTCAGGATTTACTCAAAGAAAGGAAATAGATATTTGAGAGGCTCACTCTCAAATGACTCATGTAGAAATGATCAACATTCATAAATCAGGTTTAAAGGGTCTTTTTGTACTTATATTACCCTCTAGTCTCAAGAGAGATCTTAATAAAGTCACTTATTAGAGAAAAGTAACTTTATGAGAGGAGCCACAAAAGGGGCTCTAAGCTTAAAACATCTCACCGAGTACCCCAATGAGTTGCTCGATGAGTTGGTTGAGAACGTAAGGTGAGATAATGCATTGAGTTGAGGGAAAGCTCTACAATAGCTTGGTTAGGCTATAATTCAAAAACAGGTTCATAAGGGATGGTTGAGCTTGCATCAAGCATCCAAGATTTTACGTAACTCGTGTTGGATCACCAAGTCTACTCGGTGGCATATGAAGAAATATCATGGGTTCAATGGAATAACAGGCTGGTAGTGGGATCAAACCTTAGGTGAGCTCAAACTTGAGCCGATTTGGGTGACAAGTCATCGTAGATCTCAGTCCAAACATATGATCAAGCATAAACCAATGAATGGGGTGAGTTGAAATGAGCTTCTCTAGCTGGGTGGGCACAGGAAAAGTGAGGCTCGAAAGCAAGCACAACATAGTGTGAAAGGGAATAGAACAACTCGGTTCATGAGTTCAAATAGATACACCAGGCCGCATAAGAAAAGGATAAATCAAGCTCGTAGAAGCAATGAGGGATGTGGGTTGTGAAATGTAATGTGGACTTGGCCTAGGGGTAAGTGTTGGCAAGAAATTGAAAGCTCACTGATCTCGTATTGTAGACTTGGTGAAATACTTAAATATAAACTTGGTTGCCATGGTTCTATCCTATTTGTAAATGGATCCATGAGCTCATGCAGGTAGATGCCTAGGTTGAGCGTTCAAATTTTAAGCCATCTCAAAGCTAAGTCAACATTCGTGTATAGCTTGGCCAATGGAAAAGTTGATCAGTTGAGGATGGAGCCCAAAAGTTTTAGCATGGGGCACTCAGTAGAGCCATTAGCGAAGGAGTGGTGGGAGTAGCAAATTTTCAATCCATAGGATTGTACTCAGTGTTAGGGGCATGCGAATTAGGTTCAAAGATCATGTAAACATGGGAGCTTGGAGATGGCGTCAGGAAGGAAGCGATTTGCATAATGATTTTGCAGTAGAAGGCTTTAGGACTTGACCATCAAAACTCGGTAGTATGCAAGTTGGCAAAATCTTCCAAAGATCAAAGTGTTTTTAATCTTGGAAGGGACAGAGGAGTTTGGCCTATAGCCGAGTTAGTCTGGTTGTAAGCCAAGTTGGGATGTTTAGGTTGGATCAGTCACGTCGAGCCAAGGTAGGCATTGGTCGATTAGGTGAGTTTCCCATTGCAACAAATGCATGTTTGGTATCCTTCACATAGATCCCGAGACTATTCGATACGAGCTTACAGATAAGGAGAAAGGCCAAGTGGGTGTCTTTACTTGGTGCAATGGATCAAATTGAGCTCAAAGTCGGCTCGTTGAGTTCAACATTGTGGTAAGAGTGGAGCCAGGTCGTGTCATTAAAAAATGCAAATGTTATTTGAGGGCTCTCGAGTATAAGAAGTGAGCTCGACATATGTGACTAGGCGACAAAGAGATGAGATCGAGTAACTCAAATGGAGCTCAATGATCACTGGAACGACATATTAGAAGATGATACAATTTTCTGAGAGACCGAGTTGAGCCTAGTCAACTAAAAAAATGAGCTCACACATTCGAGGCAGAGAGAATATTGGTTCAGTTGATGCACGACAAGCAGAGGAAATTGTGGGGATCCAAAACCATCTCGCCAAGACGTTACATGGGTAAAATGGCCTCAGAAAACAATATTTCCCCTTTCATACTTACGAAGTGTAAAATCCATGTCACTCATAATAGAATGGTGTTTCCTCATGCTAAGTGGAAAAGTGGAAATCAATGGCCATCTGGCCAAAACGAAATATGGCTAGATAATGCCGAAACCCCACACTCCAATCCCAGACGTGGAAAATAAGGTGAGCATTGCCAAGGGAAATGACGAGATGACAAGCCATCATAAAAATTCTGAACATGGGAGAAGGTTGAATCTACTGCCAAGATCGGGAGTTCGATGATGGTAAACTGAGCAGATAATCCCGCGCTCAAAAATTTGACTTAGGGGTTTGAGTTTATTTCTGGAATATCAGGTGAGTCATCAAGTGAGTCGAAACACATTGGAGTGGTAAACGAGAATGTGCTCGTGAAGATAGCCAGATTATCAGTTAAACCATCCGGTGCATGCGTAAGGCCTCAACAAGTAGAGCTCAGTCAAGGACCGATTAGATAGGCAAATCGGGTGGGGAAGGTCAATGTACCGTGTGGTGGAGGACAGTGAATTCACTTGGTGTATTCAACTTAAAGGAGATAACGAGCCGAAACTTTCTCATACATAATTCAGTGCAATACATAGCCAAGTTCAGTAAGGGAAGAACAATGGAAAAACTATGGCATAAAATCACCGATTTGGAGGAAATGGAGCCCGGTAAGAATAAACAAGGCTTGATGGGATTTATTCAGTGATGAAAACACTCGAGGCTCGTAGAGATGAGCCACAAACTTCACATGAGGCAAGGGACCTCGGCGGAATATGTAAAGTAGCTTAGAAAATTCAAGAAAACAAGAGGAAATGAGCTCAAATGTTGATAGAATGGAAAAGCGGGGTTCAAAACGAGTACCCCGGTCTATTAATAAAGATGATTCTGGAGTTTCAATGTGGAGTTCAATACATTCGAGTTCATGTTCGATGAGTAAGACACGAGCGAAGGCAAACCAAATCACATGGAGTGATTCAGTTAATTAGGTGATAAGTACGAATCGGTCGAGCTATGATGGAAATAGCTCAGCACTGAAAGAGTTTCATATGGAGTTTTCCGAGTCAAAAATCTTGTGACAATAAGGAGCTCATCGGCATATGCAAAGGGCTCGAGTCGATTGCAGAGCTTGGTAAGAATAGGAAGAGCTTGATGGAGAGTTCATTTTGGAAATTCGGCAGTGAGGATTGGAAGTGGTTGAAGAGCCATGTTGCAAGACCGAGTCAGTCAAGAAGCACTTGATGTAAAGGAGCTCGGTTGCAGTGAATGCTGGAAGAGCCCAACACCAACTCGGCGAGTTGGCTCGGTGAGCCAACCACCAAGTTGATTCTTTTGACTCTATTCACATGGACCCCCCTCTTCTTCAAGTCAAACGGGTGAATGGGGGGTCCCGACATTATGTTAATTAATTTAATATTTTTATTTAAATATTCTTTTAATTAATTGAGAAGACTAGGTCATCAGGAAATTAATGACCCATGATGGAACCTTCTCAGGTGGTTCAACTAACTGTAATAAATACATCATGGGCCTTCAATTTAGGAATTTAATTATGACATTTCCTCTTCTTTCTCACATATTATTCTATAAATGTAAGTTGGGAAACTCATTCTAAAGGGTTCCAACAGGTCAGACAAGTTGGACAGTTAGATATCTTAGGAAAGTGTATGCTTTTCAAGAGTCCTCTCTCTTCTACAAGTGTTCCTTGTGTGTTGAGAGAACTTTCAAGCCTCCTCTTCAAGACTGTAATGGAAACTATTACCTCTTTTGAATGTATGATGCATTATGCATGTTATTGAGGCAATAAAAGTGTGTGTTTTGTGACTAATCTCGGTCCTTTCATCCTTTTATACTTCTTTGTGCCTTTTCTCATGCTTGCAGGTACACTATGCAAGTTCACGTTTCCATTGCAGGTTCTTGGAGTTTTGTTCTTATCGAGTGGTGGAGTATTGCATGCAGTTGAGTTGTGGTGTCTGTTCACCCTTCTTGAGTTCATCCTTCTCCACTGGGAAACTGGTATATTTCTTTGTCTAATCAATCTTAACAAAGGGAACACATGTCTCTTAGTTTGTGGTATCTTGTACCCTCTCTAAGTTGTAATAGGTGAAATTGACCTGTGGTGCACACACCCTCTTCAAATTAACCCTTCTCGAGTTTGGAAACACCCTTTATTTGGTGCATCACCATCCCTAGTATAGTTTCATTTCTGTAAATCTCTTTCCATAAAACCCCATGAAGACGTTAGCATAGGAATAAATAGCCTTTTAACACACTAGGAGTAGTACAACACTTAGTTTAGGAAGAGGAAGCCGACCTTCTCCGGAGGTTCACTTTGAGCCCAAGTCGCACAGCTTGAGAGGTGATCCTATGTGTCCCAATCACACTAAACATCCTATTCACATCCTAGCCATTTAGAGGGTGCAGTGATTTGGCGACAAAATGCACTGAGAAGTTTGTAATACTATGTGTCCTTTATTTATTCATGTTTGCTTTTAATGCAGTTCTTAATGAATGTTTAAGCATATATTGTGTTGTATTCTATTAGATATTTTACATAAATCTATTCCTTGTACATGTGATTATGTTTAGTTTCATCTAGCATTTGGTGGTTTGAAATATCTTCAAAATAGTTGATCATGCTTGATGCTCTTTGACTAATCTAGTAGTTATTTCAATTTTGGTCTCTCTGTTATTTTAGTAAGGATTTGGTGCATCGCCTTAGATAGAATTTTCATACTTATTTTGTTTTCTTTCTAACCCTTATCTCAAACCAAATTAGAGAAGAGCTAGCTTCTATAAAACTTGGAGGTTATCTTAGGGATCAAGTCCCACATCCCTGAGATTTCCCACAAATTTGGTGGTTCATCTGAAAAGATAATCGTCAACAAGACCAAGTCCTTGAAATTTTGACATCTCTCTATGTCATGTCCTCAAACTTGGTGGTATTTGCAGTAATGGTCTTCATGATACCACACGGGTTTCAATCTAGACTCATCAACTGGTCAGATATGAGGGAGTGTGATAAGATTTACTGCCATCAATTTATCAAATATTTTACTATATGACTCCCCAAGGGGAGTATAGTTAGGAGTTGGTTGAAGTTCTCATTGTTAAGTCCATGTTCTGGATGTAGGTTAAGAAGATGATGTAATGACGACATCATTAGCCATTGTTTTTTATTTTTCATTTTACATGGAGGGTTTGGTAAACTCATTCTTTGGTTTGTTGGATTTTAATTTTAAATCAAGGGTGTGTGTTTCAAGTTTGCGAGCCATGGTAAAGACCTTTGAGAAGGTTCAAAATGATTAAATTTGTAAAACATAAGATATATGCTTCGCACACAAATGTGAGAAGAGCTCAATGAGGTTAGTTTGCGGGAGAGGGAAGGATAACTAATTTATAATGCCATGCCATCATGCATAAAAGTATATAATGGACTTTTCCTCAAATTACCGGAAAGTGTATAGATCATTGATAGTTATTTTGCGCGCAACATTAATCAATTTTTTTTTCTAAAAATAGGTGTGTTAGTTAGGAGAAGGAGAATATAGAATATTAAGGAATATTATTATACCAGTCTAGTGCAAGACCAACCAAGTACATTGGGAAAGTGTGAAGCATTAATTCTTGATCGTATGCGATAAGATAACATGCATGTATAAATGTATGAAGGTGTTGTTGTGGATCCTCTTTGTTATTAAACTTTTTGAATTTCGACAATTCCTAGTGTAGAGGATATGGCTTAACCAATACAGATGGGTGAATAGAATCATTACAGATTTGCTTGTAGGATGATAAAACTTTGGATCCTAGAGTAGCAGCTTTGGAATTGGCTATCATGTTTACAATAGTTTTCATAGGGTCATTCGAAAAAGTTTGTTGGGGGATGAGATGCGGAGGTTACATGTAAGAAGTGGTCAGATGAGTTTGTTGATGAACTTGCAGATATGTGGGTGTTTGAGGCATTTTTTGGGGGTGAGTATAAATCATGGGATGTGATTGAAAAGGTGGTTGTTAAAATAATTGTTGTTGGGAGATGGGAACATGATAGAATTTTTGGGATTGGTAGGCTGCTATGGCAAGTGGTGAGTAGGAATGTGGGTATGAACAAGGTGAAATTGTTATTGAAAAGGGTTGGATACTGAATATGGTAAAGCACCCGTGAAGGGAGGTTGGGAAGTATTGACATGCATGCTATATGCGAGAAGGTGATACTATCTGAATAGGGGATATGACGTTTGGGGACATTGATTAGGGATATTAATGGCAATAGTGGCTAAAGAGGTGAGAGGAATAATAGTGTTGATTGTCTTGTTTATCGGCGGGAGATTTTGGGGAATAGGTGTGACTATCTGGGTGGTTTGAAGAGATGGGGGATTGGTAGAAGAGGAAGCAAGATGGGATGTAGAAAGTTAATTTATTACAAACTGAGTAGTTTGAGGATTGGTTTGATAAGGATAAAGTTGCCAGAGTGGTGGACTGTATAGGGGAATCTGAGTTGATCTCCTAAGGATATAATCTTGGAGTGCCATTGGATTAGCGTTCAGGAGCTCCTAGAACATGGTATCACTAAGAGGGACCTTAGGAGGTCCAAAAGACTCTGATTGAACAGATGGTGGGGTAGCTAGCCTAGATGGGATAGATTGATGGTATAAGAATGGATTAGTCTCACCTAAATTTTTAGTGTGAACAAGGGTTTCTAGGTGAGAGAAATTGATGAGGGGTTTAGTGCTCATGAAAGAAGTAATCAAGGCCAAAAATGAAGTAACTGTTGTGGTGAACATTTGTTGAGATGAGGAACTATTTGAAGCCAGTTTTTGTTCCATTCTTTTGGATGATAAACGAGTAATTATGGGTATGTAACAATTTTTACCCAAGCAAGTCAAGCAAACAGTTCTTTTTACATTCTTAATTTATTTAAGAAATGGTGAAAAGGAAAAGTTATGGATAAAAAAGGACCTAGGAGAAGGCAAACTATGTTTGGTTTCAAGTTTGTTGTCGCTGGGAAATTCTGAGGCGGCTTCCTGTTGGGTGATGAAATCTCAATCATAAAACTAGGCAAGGGGATGTTTTGATGTGTTAATTTGATTTGTGTGGTTTAGGTTGTGTGTGATAAGATGTGATATGTAGTAAGTTAAGCCCCTACTTAATGCAAAAAGAACGTTCTTAACAATAACCTGAAACTGAGTATGCGTTGTTAGAAATTGGAAAGTATTGTCACCGAAAACCTATTGATCCTATAATGTTCATGTTTCTACCCCAGGAAAGAACCACCCAAGTGGGAAAAAAACACCCACCACTGATGTCTATTTTGGTTATTTCCATCCATACTATTATTTTGGCCCAATTCTAATTTTGGACCTATTTTTAGCTCTTATATATCCTCATTTTGATGTGTACCATTATGCATTTTGTTTTTGAACTACTGAGAGGGTGAAATAGTCACATAATTATTGTCCCCACTTATTTGGGGTGTGTGAGATGAACCTAGGTAAGTGTGACCCAAACGAGGAAAGTTGAAACTGATGTGCACATCTAAAATATAACTCCTATAGGGGAATAGGTAATATGCATGATAAAAACCATGGAGCATACAAAATAAATGGTGAGGATATCCAAAAGTATTAGTCACAAACAAACATGCTATGATGCAATAGAAACTATTTGAAACATGTAATAGCATGCAATAACATATCAAAAGACACAACAAGTAGCTGGTTAAAAATATGGGACACCACTCAAGATGTTGTAAGACACTTGAAGCCCTCAAGGTTATGGAAACAAATACACTCAATCAAGGATAAGGCGTAGCCCACAAACAATGAAAATCAAGACACAAACAAAGACAATATACAAGAAAATCAGATAACCATAGTTAGGAGTATGTATGCAAGACAAATGTTATACATGAAACACCCAATAACATGTTAGAAAACAATGATAGTATGCCACAATGTATATAGATAGAAATAACAATGAAAGTAGAATATATTGTAATGATAGAACATGAATATAGAGAAATCAAAAAGGTAGATGCCCCCAGGAGCCTGAGTGGGACTGGTAAGGTACACTACCGAGCATCATACATCATGTAAGAACTTTTATGTAATCTGAATTTACCTCAAGAGTACCATGTGAACATGCATGTGTGTATGGAAAAATATAGAGCATACTATGAATCAAAGTAACATGGCAAGAAAGGTTCAACACATAATACTATAAATAAGCAAGAGTACATCTAATTAGGATCTGAGCTATTATTTTTACATTTTTAGAAATATTTAAACATACAATAGAATGTCTATGAGAGGGGAGAAAGGTTTCCCCCTAATGTATTTATGAAAAGTGATGTCCATGTATGTAATTACACCCTCAACAGTTGTATTTGAACCTAGAATAAAAGTGCGACATTGAGTAACAAGGGGGGAGTAATATGCCCCAAATGTGTGAAAGCTACAATAGTATATCTACAGAAAAAGGTGAAGACTATACACAAGTGGTTGAAGTGATGATAAAGAATACACATTTGATGGCACTGGGATGCTATATTTTTCCTTTTGTGTTTCTTTATACTTTGTAACTAGAGGGTCATAAATTTCTAATGCTTATGGTGAAATAGTTTCATCTTATTCATCTATAGGAATAAGAATTGACAACTGTTCATCGAGGTGATTATATTCATCACAATAGGAGGTAATGCCAAAATCATTTCCATCGTTGGATTTGAGTAGTAGAGATTAATCAATGCCACTTATGAGATTAATCTACATGTTGCTCCCAAAAGATTATTTAAAATCATACTTAGGATTTAGCTTATATGTTTATATGCTTATAGAGATCCATAGATCATCTGGTAAGTCATTGATACTTGTTTTTGCATAATCTATCTTAATATTATTTGAGGGAGTAGAGATGTTTGTAGTTTATTTTATCGTGTTGGCCTTAGATTGGGCTTGTGGCATCTCAATTGATATTGTTGGTGTTGTGGTGTGCAATGACTCGGGTGAAAGTGATGATTATTTTACTATAGTAGTTTTTAAGGCATTCAATATGGAATTATTGATATGAAAATGGTACATTTTTTCTGTAATTTTTAATTTTTCCAGATACTTAATCTTTCCATACTTAAAAATTGATCAAGAGTGCTTAATTAAACCAATTTGGGTGTTTTGAAACCCCAATTTTCAAAATAATTTCTTAAGGATCAATTAATTGTTTTAAAATCCAACTTCTGTAATCAAATAGAAAGAATACAAAACCTTAAATCTGATAACAAGATAAATTTAAAAATTCACTCAATCTGATTTTAATTCCCAAAAGTGAATTTTGCATTTGTTTTGTAGATTGTGGAGATTGGATCGTCAATTTCACTTAAATCCAATTTAACCAGTTAATTGTTTGTTTCATCAATTTAATCAATTAATCCAAATAATGATTTTTATCTGATCAAAAGCCTCATGAGATGAAAATAAATCCACAACAAGAAATTGTTAACAAAGTTCACCAGAAGGCTACGTCTCCAGAGTCACTTAATCGTGAATCGATCTATTATTTCCCAAAGAAGTACAACTTAATCACCTTAAATAATGACAATAAATACCTTTTATACCTAAAATGAAGCTTAAACAATAGGTTTGCAGACTCTGATTTCTTGTTAGCAACTATCCACAAGTTCACCTATGGCTTCACAGGCTCTCCACAATGTTTTTTCTATGCAAATGCAGCCAAAAAATGCCTACACTGAAAAATATACAACACTTTATGGAAAAAGAAGACCACGATAGTCATCGTCTCTGAATTTTGATTAACTTTTATTTTTACACTGAGCTCTGAAAATGACCATAAGTACCTAAAAAATGAGGATTTCTGCAACTTCCCTGTTATCATTCTCTACACAGTCTTGCAATTGAGCTCTTTTTATAACATCAAGCTCATATATCCAATGCCAAGCCTCTCCGAGTGAGTCAATTGGCAGGTTGGTTTTATCCCTGCGAGATCACATGTTCACGTCATGACTCAACATTTTTTGCCAAGCTCATTTGCATTGACATGGGTATATCCCACATCGACCCAGTTTAAAATGAGATGACCGTTTATATTAGGAAGGGACATGCTGAATTTACGTGGCACAAGCCACATCTATAGCCCTTTTTTGGGCTTAACAATTCTATTGAGTCATGTCTGTTAGGATGCAGAGTTGTGTGTGTTTGATTTCCCACTGGGTCATGGGGAATCCACGTCGAAGATCATCCAACCAAACTCCCAATCTAGAAGGGGTCATTGAATTTGGTTTCACCACCCTCCAATGTGGATCGACTGAGTTTTTTTGTTGAATCACCCTCGTTGATAGGTCATAATCATGCCTGTTGCATTGGTATGAACTAAGCACCGAGATAATAAATGATAAGGTTGATTTATGGGTCACTATGGATAAACCGTGTAATAGATGTGAAGTTTGTTGGATTAGCTGAGTTATAAGGTGATAAGGCCAATTCTTGGGCCATGTGCTTCGCCAAGGTATAAGGGGATGAGTCCCATCCTAAACATAGCAGATATAAGCATGAACATAGTGGATAAACAATCCCGAGAAGTGTGGATATGTAGGTCGGTGTGATCAACTCGGTGGGCATTTGATCACCCCACCAAGATGATAAAATAGCTTTCCAAGCTAATATATAGACCTACAATGCAAAATTCAATCCTCCAATACAATAATCCCACATGGGTAATGTTAGAGAGATATAATGCATATAAAATCAAAAATTTGATAACGATCATATGAAAAGGCGACAAAGGCACCCCTCCTATAAAAGAGTGTGTCGAACTTGACTCAGGTTCCCCGGCTAGCAAATAGGGTGGCCCACCAATTTTTCCATCGTATGTCAAAGACCAGAGGTAAAAATAAAATTTTAACCTTTTCAACCTTTTTACCGTTTTTCCACATGTCACGTCTGGATTGGATTGTTGACCCAGTTTGACCTCTTTTTATACCAAAAGTTGACCTACGACATCTTTCGCGTATGAGATCCATTTTTTGAGCTTCACCTATCATTAATATTAGAAGGAGCTGAAATGTGACTCAAAATTGTATTCACTTGGGAAGGTGTCATATTATCAAGGAGCTGCATGTTTTTCAGTAGTTGTGTGAGAGTATCTCTACATGATGGATTTCATTGAAGTAAATGAAACAAGTATACTTGAGAAGTAGTGTCATAGGACATGATGATAGAAAATAAAGTTAGGGATAATACCAACTAATGTATCAAAGTGTAGATGAGATCAATAATTAAGATATCATGGAGATAAAACCCAAAGATTGATGTTAGACAAAAAGTGGTTGTCATCAAATGAATAAAATGATTATATCTCAATATATGTTTTGAATTTTTGAAAAACAAAAAGAGGTAATTTTGAATTTTATTAATTGAAATAAAAACCTCCAATATATTTAGCCAAAAGTGTATATTTTCCTAATCATGCCTTATTTCATAAAAAAGTGTAATTTTGGATTTTCGAAAATTGGTCTCAAATTTGTGGAAAACAAAAAGAGGTTTTAGCTAAATATAGAATAATGAACATTAATCTCAAAGGAATTTGAAAATAGATTTTTTATTATTGAGATATGAAGCAAAAGGTGATTTGACAATTGTGATTTCTAGAATGTGACCCAAAGGGTAGGATGAAGCATGAAACCCTAGGAAGTTTTTTGGAGATTTGATTTATGGTAGGTAATAGATGAAAATAAGGTTATGATGTGAAGATAATACGTAAATATGAACCCTAATGCAACAAGGTTTTGGGTTTGGAGAAGAATGGATCCATTAAAGAGCATATATGGGATCAGGTTCATCAAATGATTTAATGAAATTTAAATCTTATAAGAGAATTCCAATCAAATGAATATAGCAGTAACAAGCAAGATTTAGCATGCAAAGTATAAATAAGTGTGCAAGATGGAAGATAAGAGTGACTTAGCTTGTATCGGGAGATCTAGACTAATTCTGGGTTGGAAGATGATTGAAACCGACTAGATCTAAACTATGTAAGCTCTACCTGGGAAACTAAAACTTGGAACCTCTTGAGATAGGTCCACCCAGATGAGGATAAGACCATATAAAAAATTGTGTCTGAACTAGGCACTAGTTTCCAAGTAGTATATTTGCTTTTGATCTTTTTAGGGTTTGAACTTATCTCCTTTATTTCTCTCTTTATCACATCCACTTCATTATAGGGTTCATATGTTGCATGTTTACCTATAAAACAAAACCTAGCTACCTGAACAAGGCTCAAGCAAGCATTAGATGAAATAAATAATACATGTGTTTGAGTGAAAATCACCTCAGCGGTCACCCCAATGTGATTATCATCGAGCGTTGCACTATATTTCATACTCTATGTAGTTCTAGTGTGTGTGTGTGTGTGCGCGCACGCGCGTGCGTGCACACGTGTTTGATTGAATTTTGTCCCTTAAAGCTAGGTTTCCCTTGTGCCATCCGCACCAAGATATTAGGATACAACTTCTTTTCCCTCAAGATAAATGTGTGAGATAGAATTTAGAATAATCCCTCCTCTGTATTGAATAATGCAGCCCCAATTCAGTACTTGGGTGTTGTTTCTTGCCCAAATAGTAGATAGTAAGTATTAGGCCAAAGTTTCCCAACCCTTAATAATGGTAAGTAAGCCATGTATATATATATATATATGATTCCATTTTTTTAATTTCATCATTAAGAACCAAAAATACTGACCCGAAATAATAATATATTTTTTAGAAAAGGTACCAAATGATGTGACATTTTAAATTCAAGAAAAGGAGGGAAGAGGAAAGAAGCACCCAAAGGGTAAAGTAGCATCTCGGCTCTCTTGTCCGTAATGGGTGGTACTGTACAAAATGCTTGAAGGATATAGTGGTAAATACAGAGCTAGGCCACATGTTGTCCAATGTCTAAAAGTAAAGTGGTCAATCTAGAAAGGCATACAAGAAGAGTGTGTATAAAAGATAAAACGGTGTAAGAGTAAAATAAGTGTTGTTAATGTATAGTTTTCTTACTTAGTAATCATGCATATAATGACATACTTAGAGGCATGATGTGCATAGAAAGTGTGTTATTTCATGACTACACAAACTTACTCTAACCTCTATATTTAGGAGAATCAATGGAAGGTGTCAAAGAAGATTTTTTTGGATGCCCACTATTTTAACCCTAATTAAAAATAAGTGTGTGTTTTAATCTTTAATGTGGATAATAACTTGAAACTAATACAAAATCAAAATTATAAACATTTTTTCTAAAATTTAGATTTGATAGTACATGTAAATACAATAAAGGATGATATTCAATTATTCACATATTAAAATAAAGAAAAATACAAGATGATGAATTTAATTATCTTTTTTATGTTTCAAAGAGTGTTATGGATATGCAATTAGGAAAAATAAATAGTGATTGTGTAAAATGTGCTTTTTCTCAAAGTTGAGGATCTAAAACCCCTTTAGATGTTAGCATAAAATTGGAAACTAGCACTTGACTCCTTTTTCCTTCTTGGTGGTAGTGTATGGCTTTGTAGGTGCTTTAGATAAATTTTATATTTTTCCGTCAATGTTTGCAGTTACTTCCTACACTTTTGCTTCCTCCAAAACCCTTGTGCATGCATCTATGTGATAAAAACCCTATTTTCACGCGTTATTGTTCAAATGGAAATTAGATTAAAAATAAATTAGAGCACACTCGATTTATATTTCCCCTATTGGCCAACTCCATTTTTATTCTTGCACTACATTTCCCAAATGAGGGTCTCAAACTCCATGTAGTTCTCCTAGTATAAGTGCAAGTGTGAATGTAAATGTAGAAGACTTCCCCCTATGTTTTCCCTTATGCCTCAACATGAGTAATAAATGTAAATATAGATGGAATGTACCCTTCATGAGTGTTATATAGAGTATTTTAATATAGTGTTGAAGTGTCAAAGTAGAGTGCTTATATATGGATAATATATACACCTAAACTTGACTACGTAATTTTAAAACTAAAATTTCACTAATTATCCTATTTTCTATCATTTCATTTTAATTATCGATTTCATGCTAATTAGCTAACATTCCTCTTCATTTTGGTCAGTAAACGACACTCTATTAATTAAATAACCTTCCCCTCATCCTAGATGCCAATTAACAAAACTTCGTTAGTTATTATCCTCTTTTAATTAACTATTATTAGTTAATTAAACCTTTTAACCTTCCATTTAATTAATAAACCTACTTATTGGTTAAACCCCCCTTTCAAACCCTTCAAGTTCTACCAATTTCCTTCTAAATCACCTCCAAATGGTTTTTTAAGGTTATCTTGGTCTATTAATTAATCCTAGTTGATTAGTTAAATCATCTCCAACTCCCATTAGTTGTTAATCCTTTATTAATATCTTCTAATTATGCTTATCCCTTTCTAATTCTACTTTACCTTTATCCCATATTCTCTAGGTTGTTATATAGAGTATTTTAATATAGTGTTGAAGTGTCAAAGTAGAGTGCTTATAGATGGATAATGTATACACCTAAACTTGACTACGCAATTTTAAAACTAAAATTTCACTAATTATCCTATTTTCTATCATTTCATTTTAATTATCGATTTCCTGCTAATTAGCTAACATTCCTCTTCATTTTTGTCAGTTAACGACACTCTATTAATTAAATAACCTTCCCCCCATCCTAGATGCCAATTAACAAAACTTTGTTAGTTATGATCCTCTTTTAATTAACTATTATTAGTTAATTAAACATTTTAACCTTCCATTTAATTAATAAACCTTCTTATTGGTTAAACCCCCCTTTCAAACCCTTCAAGTTCTACCAATTTCCTTCTAAATCACCTCCAAATTGTTTTTTAAGGTTATCTTGGTCTATTAATTAATCCTAGTTGATTAGTTAAATCATCTCCAACTCCCATTAGTTGTTAATCCTTTATTAATATCTTCTAATTATGCTTATCCCTTTTTAATTCTACTTTACCTTTATCCCACATTCTCTAGGTTGTAAGCTTCTCCCAAATTATAAAGCTATATAAACAACCTATTACCTACCTTCCAATCTTCCACCACACATACCAATTACTATATGCATATGATAAGAGCATTTCAACTTTGAAAAGCTTATTGGTCAAGCATCATCTTCTATCCTCTACTTACAAAGAGTAGTAAGATAAGAACCATACATGGAAATCGATCCATATTGGTGAGATCTCTTCCTCTTTCTGGAGATATCACCCTTTGATCACATGTAGTCACCTTCGGATCAATAAAAGGTGTACTTACAATGAAAAATCCCATCAAAAACATCAAAGGATGGCTTAGTATTTCATGTTTAATTGGATGAATTAATTATATTTTCCTTTTCTATGGCTTACCATGATGACTTTTTAGATTGTATTTGTTATTGAAACTACTTAGTGTTAGTAAATTCTATTGATTAACTTAGTGTGGCTTAATCACACAAATATATATGGCATTCCTGGTGGGACAACACATACTTAGCTAAATGATGGCCTCATGCTATCAATCCCCAGACTATAGCACCCCTAATATTATGATGCATGTTATGGGATACCAAGGATATGGGTGTGGCATAAATGAACAAGGTGTGTGGGAACCTATTCCAGCATATTTCAAAATGGATAGATATGGAGTTGGTATTCGACCTTATGGGTCTCATCCTACATAAGTTGATGCCACCTCGTCTGAGCATGAGGATAGCTCTTCATATTATGATAGTGAAATAGAGTCCCCTTGTAACCTATATGGGGACCTTGTTTCCACCAACCTATCTCTTTGACAAGGCTATTTTAACCCTATCCACTTCCACTCCTGAATTAGACCTTGTTCACCCTTCCCTTGTTAACTGGGACCAACAATGACACATACTAATTGATTTATTTTAGAATGGTGAATTAATTAGTGAATTCATTGGTTTATGTGATGACATTCCTATCAATGAGCACAAGAAGGGATTCTCTATCAACCTTGATGCATATGTTTATTTCGGGTAGAAGGATGAGTTATGTGGTCAGCAAAAACAAAAAGAGAATGAGGGCAAAATATATTCTAGAAATCCTCATCAAAATAAAAAATCCAAGTCCCCTAGTGAAAAAATCTTTGAGGCACTATCGGGAAAACAAATAGAAACAAAAGGATATAAAAAGCAACCAACCTATGGGTGATAATCTCATTAAGAAGTCCTTAGATCAAGAACTCAATCTCCCTCATGATCCTACCCGTATGGAGGATGGATCTAAATTACTTGTGGAGGAGACCTTTGATATCAATATTGGTACAAAAGATAATCCTAGAATGGTCAAACTTGGGGCTTCTCTTTCAGCATATGAACAGAAAAAAATTTCTATGCTTCTTCGATAATGTTTAGATATGTTTACTTGGACCTATGCATACATGCCATGCTTGGATCCTTCTTTGGTAGCGCATAACCTAGTTGTGCATGAATCAAAAAATCCAATAAAATAAAAACTACGTGAAATGCATCCTTGTGTGGATCTTTTAGTAAAAGAGGAGCGAGAAAATTTACTAATATTAGGATTCATCAAGCCTATAGACTACTCTGAATGAATCTCCAAAGTAGTCCCTATTCAAAAGAATCCTATTAGTATAAGGATTTTCATAGATTTCAGGGACATCAACAAGGCATGTCCTAAAGATTAATTTCCTCTTCCGAACATCGACATGATTGTCGATTCTACTATAGCCCATGAAATGTTATCCCTCATAGATGGATTCTCACGTTATAATCAGATCAAGACTGTAGAAGAGGACCAAAAAAAAATTACTTTTACTACCCCTGAGGGTACATTTTATTATCAAGTCGTGCATTTTGGCCTTAAGAATGCAAAGGCCACATATCAGAGAGCTTTGAATATCATTTTTCATGACATGTTACATGAAATTGTAAAGGATTATGTTGATGATATCCTCAGAAAATCAAAGACTAGAGTTGGACACTGGTGATCCTTCATTGCATATTTGAATGACTTTGGGATTACAAGGTCTGTTTGAATCCTAATAAGTGTGTCTTTAGAGTTATCTCATGGAAAATGTCAGGCTTCATTATGTCTAGGCGTGGAATTGAAGTTGATCCTACTAAATTCACTGCTATTATGGAGATGCCTCCTCCTAAAATCCTCAAATAGTTGTGCATCCTATAAGGTAAGATTTAGGCCATTCAAAGATTCATCTTGCATCTTGCAGATAAGTTCCATTCGTTTACCCATCTACTTAAGAAAGGTGTTGATTTTCGTCGGGGTCTGGATTGCCAACAAGCCTTTGGTTTACTCAAAAAATAGTTGGAAAATACGCCTGTTCTTCTACCACCTACCCCAGGTGAACCTTTTTTGTTATACATATCTATTAATCAGTTTTTTATAGGTGTTCTCTTGGCACATTATGATGCCAACATAGAGAGAGATCCATATATTATCTTAGTCACACCTTACTCACATATGAGCTCAATTACCCACAAATTAAATAAGCTTTTTTAGTTTTTGTTTTTACCTTTTAAAAACTCCACCATTACCTTTTGAATCATCATACCAAGCTAATATCTCAAGTTGACCCTCTTAAATACCTTTTTGTCAAAAATAACAGTTAAAGGAAGGATGACCAACTAGATCATTTTGTTGAGTGAATTTGACATTGAGTATGTCAATCATAAATTAGTGAAAGGACAAGTGATTGCAAACTAGCTTGTTGAAGCACCCCTTTCAGGAATGGAACCCTTAAGTCTAGATCTTCCATATGGTTCCATTTTATATATCAAAGAATCATCAACCTGAAAGATATAATGTTATGGCTCATTCACATTCAATGGCTCAGGAGCTGTAATAATCCTTATTACTCCCACAAGAGATCTCATCCCATTATATTTTATAATTGGCTTCCCATGTATAAATAACATTGCCAAATATGAATCCCTCATTGCAAGACTTAAATTTTCTATAAAATGGAACATCAAACAATTTGAGGTTATTGACGACTCACAAGTGATCATCAAACAAGTGAATGATGAGTATAAAGTAAAAGAAAAGAAACGTATCCCATAAAAATGCATGGTGGAAACACTGAAATAGAACTTTATTATTATTTCCTTCCACCAAGTTCCACATATGTAGAATCGATCACCGAATGTTATGGATACTGTTGGAGCCATATTAGGCCTATCTCCATATTCTAGGGACTTTAAGTTCCTTATAGATCATTTAACGGTGCCAACCTATGACATTTCATAATCATGTTTGGTATGTGAAGTTATTGGTCCATTCCCCCCTAGTATGTTGACATTTATAATTACCTACAGGATGGTACTTTTCCACATGACATCTCCCATTCCAAAAAATGAACCCTTATCCAATGAATAACTTTATATACCCTACTTTAGGGAACCCTCTATCGCTGAGGCTATGATGGACTTCTGTTACATTTTAAAAATTTAGAAGAGTCTATCCAAGCAATCAAAGAGGTGCACAAAGTCATCTGCAAGGCTCATACTAGCGGAATGGTTCTTGCAAGTAAAATCCTACACATGGGATACTACTAGCCTACTATGGAAACAGATTGTTTCCAGTATGTAAAGAAATGGGTCCTATGTTAGAAGCATGGTAATTTCATTCCATTCACCATCTCAGTTATTAAATCCTATCATGACATTATGACCATTTTCTAAATTGGGGATTGATTTTGTAGGAAAACTCACCCCTACCTCATCCGAAAGCCACAAACGCATTATCACTACCTCATCTGAAATCTATGTTATAGGTGAATAGATTTTAAATTTCATCATAAACCATATCATTTTTCGTTACGACATCCCTTCTACCATTGCATATGAAAATGGTAAGTCATTAAAAAAAAAAAACAAGTGAAGGCTTTGTGCTAATGCTTTAAAATTATCTAAAAGTGGTCTACACCTTATTACCCCCAAGGTAAAGGGTAAGATGAGGCCACAAATAAAATGCTTGTACGTATTATGAAAAAAATGGTTGGAAAAACAAGCCACAACTGGCATCTCAAAATCCATCCCACTCTCTAGGCCTATCACACTTCCATCCAAACACCTATAGGTGCAACCCGATATTCCTTGGCATTTGATACTGAAGCCATTATACCCATAGAGATTGAGCTCCCCTCTTTAAGAATCTCCTTATGAGACATTTAGACAAGGACAAATATCATAGAGTTTCCAGGCTAGCAGATCTTAAACTCCTTAATGAAAAATTTCTTCACACCTTGGATCACCTTAAAGTGTATCAGAATTGAATCCATGCATGATACAATAAATGTATTATCCCTCATGAATTTGAGGTAGGTGATCTTGTTATGAAAGAAAACCAATTTAATACCACCAAATAATGTGAAAAGAAATAAAAAATTGAGCGTAACTGGTTAGGGCCTTATAATATGGTGGCTAATTTGGATTTGGGGCCATAATCTTGCATATCCTGATGGTGAGGATCTTCAGGAACCTATGAATATCATGCATCTCAATAATTTATATTCCTGAGCTTGCAAGCATTCCAAAAATGAAAAAAATGAAAAAGATTCAAAAAATCCAAAATAGTAAAGAGAAATAAAGTCATCCAAATGTGAAAACCACGTAATTGTGTCACTTTGGACAAGTCCTTTGGAGAAAACTGGTTTCCGATGTAATAAGAGGATTCATTGTTCATAAGCATATCACACCTAGGGGCATGATTTATTTTTCCTGAGCTAGTCCTTCGTGTGCTCCTGCAATCCTTTTTATCCTATCCTTTGTGGCCTTGATCCGAATGAACCTATGTTTGTATATACTTGCGGGATTTTCCCTTGTAAATTATCACCTCTCAATGGGGGCATCCACGCATCTTCATTTTCTGATACATAGCTTCGAAAAAATTTAAAAACACCCTAAACATTAAAAAAAATTCAAACAAAAAACCCAAAAACAATATAAAAATTGTCTCATAAAACTACACAAAAAGAGTACATCACGGTTTCAAAACTGCCCCAACTTCAAATGCTTTATCAATTTCATATGTTTCAACAATGACCCACTAATTTGCACAAAAACACATCCATTGTTTCAAGTTTGTAAATATCAAGCCATCTAAAATCTTTGTACTTGCTCGCTTAGAGAAGTCTATTGATTAAATAAGACAATAATGGAAGAAAGATTTCATTGACTTACATTTTCATTTTTCCAACCCAACATAGCACAAACTAGTTTATTTTAAACATCAATTGTATTGTTGCAACTAGAAATGTTACCTTGTACATAGCCTGTGAAAAATAACATGTTTATATGTATTAGATTTGTTAACTGTTTCTTCTAATTTTATTATTTTCATAAAAATAGAAGCATTTATGCAAGTGGGTAATGAAAATAATATCATCAAATGCGATCTATAAAATCATTTCACATGGCCTCGCTACATTCTAAGTTATCATCAAAATGTACGAACTCACAAATGCATAATAATGCATCATCATCATCATAAAAAATGACCCATCATCTATGGTAACTATCTTGTCATGTATCTAAGAGAAATATACATGTGAAGTAACTCAATATGCTTTCATCACTCGAAATGGAGGTACCCAAAAACGTACAGCATCGACAAAGCTCCATAAACCAAACTACCCTTACATGTCAAAAAATACAAAAGTATCTCGAAAAAATCCATAGATATGTTCATATGCTCGAGATCATTTACAAGGATAAAATTAATTCTCACATACGTATTCAATCTCGACCCACTATAATTTAAACCACTACAATAAATGCCAGCATCCATGCATCTACCAATCAAAGTCAAATCCCAAAATCTCTCAAAAACCAACATATGCCCAGCCTATGATTCGGTAGGGGAATATATAGGTGACAGGGTCTGAACAAAATGGTGGCCACTTGATCTAATGCTTGATCACCTTCTAACCACTTTTCATGTGCATCCTTATATCAATTTATTTTCAAAACAATGAAAAATGATATCACCATGCATCATTTGAAAACAACATATGCCCAAATCATGCATATATCAAACCTCAGTTTAAAATCAGTGTCAGATGATATAATAAAAATCACACTTGTACAACTTCTATTAAATTATTAAAATGGTTCGCTCTCCAGTCATCCATTTTATGTCAAAATGTGAAAAAAGGCGGTCCACCAATGAAATCAAACAAAACAATGATTATGCTCAAAACTCGCTCCAGTCTGATCATCATATCACCTAAACAAATCATGTTGTCAGAATGGAGCCTAAGGTAAATATACCATGTGACTCTCTTCTCTTAAAAACCTAAATAATGGTATGCACTGTAATAAGTGAAACTTGATCTCCATTATCGAAACCATGGCAACTAATCCCTATCATACTGTAAAGTGGCCACTAACGGGTAACTTTCCACTGCTCATGGTACACATGTTGGTCATGGAGCTACTATATGTGGTGGTCCCTATGCGGCCCCCACTCCATCCCCCCATGTCATGTTAATACACCTGGAATACCTTCATCTAAATGGTCAAGATGGCCCCCACCTAACGGTATCATAAATGTATGCAGCCAAATTGTTGTAATGCCTTATGAGGATAGTGAAGTTTTTAAATGATTATGTAAAAGAGGCCCCTGTGACATCTGTCCCTGTGGCATCTGTCCCTGCTACACCTCTACCTTGAGGTATTCCAATCGAGTGGAGCATAATAAAAGGAAAGTTGATTGTCCCCATTTTTTGGATCTAAGGTGAGCCAATCAAATTCCTATGAGGCAAATCTGGCCCTAGTGTGCATAAATCATTGTCCCCTCCCAGTTATGCTTGTTACAGTTATATCGGTATAATATGTTTGCTTGAGGAACAAAAGTCATGCAATCGGTAGAAATGTCACCCAATGACCAAGCGTTAGTAATCTGATGGCATTTGTTACCTTTGATCAACCACATGTGCTAGAGGTATTCTAAAAATTTATTTGAAGTTGATAAATTCATAGAAGCTATATAATGTGAGAAAATAATTGGTACTATATGTATGTGGTTACACACAAATTCATTTGTTTCCCATGAAGATGTAATGTATACCACCATTATGCATCTTCAAGTATAGCCTACGAGAATTCTAAACTTGGAGTTGTGAGCATTTCCACCTTGTAACAATCCATAGCCATGGTGTCTAGAACCTACTCAATGAGATAGTGCTATAAATACAAGTAGAATGTATGCTTATATGCATTTGTACTACAGTGTTGAGTATAGAGGGGTGTAAATGTGCCTCCATGTTGCCTCCATACACAGGGACTGTATGCGAAGACTTCATGTCACACATAGCATTCACCCTTTAGTGACACTAGCATGTGTACCCATGTGAGATGGATGCTAGCATGTTTAGGAACTATTGTGACTTAGTGCATTCAACGCTCATGTTCTTACATTAGCACTAGGACATGTATGCTAGCACACCCACTTGGTATTGCTCATATTGATACATTTGGATTGGACCAATGCATGAAATAGCTTTAATTTCATACCAACTCCATAATTAGGTGAATTTTAGGGCATACTACTACTAAAAATCAGTGTTTGATATGATCACGCTAACACATTTGATGAAGCTATGCTAGTGAGCACAATTGGGTAGAGCTTGATACGTTCAAGGATTATGGAGTGGTGAGGCATGAGCTAATAAATGCATTAAATTCACTCAAAAGCAAAAAAATTTACATCACTTAGCACAACACCCTCATTTAGAGTTAACATGTACTCTCAAACATGATCTACATGATGTTTCCTATCATGTAATCACACCATCTTTCCCAAAACTTAGAGCTAAAATTTCTCACAAATGGCAAAGAGGTGTAATAGCACAAATGGGTCGTGGTGAATTTTTACCCCCCTTCTTCTTATACCCTCCAGACCCTAATTCTTCATTTTTATTTCCTCATGTGGTCATGAATACTTATTTTCTTTCACCGTATTCACTTTTTCCTCGATTTTCTCCCGTCATGCAGTGGTGTTCCATCACAATGATTCATTTATTTGAATAATCATTGTGCACTAGAATTTACTTCTCGATAGCAACATATTCTTCATTCCATGCATCCTTTGTGGTGTACCACACAAACTGTTATCATCATTTCCACCACTTTCTTCTCAAACATCCTAAAAATCCAAAAAATAGGTAAAATCTTTAAAATAAAAAAAATTGGTAAAATATTTAAAATCCAAAAAATGGTAACATTTCAAAAATCCAAAAATTTGGTAAACTGCATTCAGCCATCTAAATAATTCATGGGACACAATATCATCAAACATTGAAAATTATCCCAAAAAACATCTTACTTTAGTGCTTTATTATTCTAGCACACAACATTGGATCATCTTGATCTTCCCTCTTTAATAAAGTTGATTTGCTTGTTATGTTTGTCTTCCCTTGCATATATTGTTGCTTGGGGCAGTTTCATAGTGCACGATTGCTTTTTCATGGGACTTTTATGTCCTCTTTCTATTCCCCTTGCATGTATCCTTGTTTAGGGTACCATTTTAACCCTTGTTGTATAACTCGAACATTTGGGAACTAAAGTTGGATTAAAAAAAAATTAGTGTAACTTTCTTGAACGTTGTTTGTTTGAGTATGTTTGTTTGTTGGGATATGCTTGTTTACTTTCTTGTACTACATTACTATGTATTTTTATTTGAGTTACTCCTTTATAAATGTACAAAAATTCAGTATTATGGCTCTTCATGTCATTTTACACTTTTTTGTATGCTTATATAGAATAAACAGTTACTCCTAAGCTAGATGGTTCATCGACTACGTTACGATATTACTATTCTCCATGTATATTCTTCTCATTTCCAATCTAACTAACTTTGTACCTATCATTTTCCAATTCTTCCCCCTCCCTTTCTTCTTCTATTTGAGGCATGTGATGCTCTTCTTTTTTTATCAATTCTAATAATGGCCAACCAAGACCACTTTGAATCCCTTCCATTACTATCAACATTTTATTCCACAACATTTGAGGCAATATGGATCATATTTATCCCCCCTCCCTCCCTTGTTTCTTCCATATGTCAAAACATGGGACTTATTTTCCACTCAATCAATTTGAACATTGGCAAACCTAGCCAAGGTTAAATCCCTTCTGTTGTTATGACCCCTTTTTCTTATATAAGATTTGTTAAGAAAAACATCTCTTGTACTCAATAGCGGTGACCACATGAGCTTTCCAACAAAAGAGTGTGTACTGGTATTATGTGGGGATCATTGCTAGCATATATTCTATATATTCATATTCAGTATATCGTCATTTATCTTACCATTGCAATGGGATTTTCCCCTACTTTGGTCTTTTCTCTTCTTCTTTTTGAGCGTCCATCGACCTGTTTTATCACCCCATCGACACTCTAGGGGGAATCATTCATCCTATTAATTTTTATTTTATTCCTTCAAATTGTCTATAATTGTCTACTATCTTTAATTTGGTATCGCTTGCGCTACACCACATCAAAGAGGGGAAAGTGTAGACACCTAAACCTGACTACACAATTTTAATACTAAAATTACACTAAGTGTCCTCTTTTCTATCATTTTATTTTAATTATCTATTTCCTAGTAATTAGCTAACATTCTCACTCATTTTGGTCAATTAATGATACTCCATTAATTAACTAGCCTTCTCCCATCCTGGATGCCAATTAACGACACTCTGTTAGTTATAATCCTTTTTAATTAACTATTATTTAGTAATCAAGCCTTTTAACCTTCTATTTAATCAATAAACCTTCTTATTGATTAAATTCCCCTTTCAAACCCTTAAAATTCTACTAATTTCCTTCTAAATCACCTCCAAATGGATTTTTAAGCTTATATTGGTCTATTAATTAATCCTAGTTGATTAATTAAATCATCTCCAACTCCCATGAGTTTATAATCCTTTATTAATATCTTCTAATCATACTTATCCCTTTCTAATTCTACTTTACCTTTATCCCACATTCCATAGGTAGCAAGCTTCTCCCAAATTATAAAGCTATATAAAAAAACCTAGTACCTTCCTTCCAATCTCACACCACACATACCAATGTTACTATATGCATATGATAAGAGCATTTCAACATTGAAAAGCTTATTGATCAAGAATCCCCTTCCATCCTCTACTTGCAAAGAGTAGTAAGATAAGAACCATATATGGCAATCAATCCATATTGGTGAGATCTCTTCATCTTCATGGAGATATCATCCTTTGATCACACGTAGTCACCTTTGGATCAATGAAAGGTGTACTTACAATCAAAAATCCCATCAGAAACATCAAAGGATGGCTTAGTATTTCATGTTTAATTGGATGCATTAATTATATTTTCCTTTTCTATGGCTTTATCATGATGCTTTGTTAGATTAGATTTGTTATTGAAACTACTTGTTATTTTAAATTGATTAACTCATCCCGGTTTAATCACACACATACAAATAGAAAACCATTGAATGTCCCTTTAATGTTTATATGTTGGTAACATTTGATATGACCTTGGAATTATTTTGAATTATATTCGTTTTCTCTTGACCTGGTTTGGAGTACTTAATATTGAATAAAGGATGTTCTTAATGTCTTCTCTTTATTTAGGGAAGTTTAGGTAAACTTTGCATTAGACTTGATATATATTTACTATAGGAGCTTTAAGAATTTCAGGTGAATAAATCAAAGTGTTAGACTTCTTTTTGCACCTTTCCAAAATATAGAATTTTACATTAAGGATGACCTAAAAAGAGGAAATATGATAGACTTAATAAATCCATTCATTTAGAGATAAAGGACACTAGCACCAAAAAGGGATAGAAGTGTGTGGCACTTCTACTCAAATTTGGTAGTAGTGTCCAAGGACGTAACAAATAACATGCATAATTTTAGAGGAGTATGAAAATATATAGAAGGTGTGTTTATAAAAAATATATAATTCTTATAGATGTCTAAGTGGTTGAATGATATAATAAGAAACATTTACAAGCCTTAGAATATAGAGATATTGTGTGTTTTAGCTTGTTTTGTGTGTGTAATTTATGACTAAGGGATATATGTACCAAGCACATGATTAACAAATTTAGGTGTATAATTTTGCCTCACATTTAAGATAGTAAATAAAAATTTCTAGATTAGTCTTTATCTTCACTCAATTTCTGTATCTTCACTCAATTTTTTGATCCTTTGGATGTTTGAATATATGCAATATTCCCCCAAAAATGTAACAAAAAAGTGTAGTAAAAAGTAAAACTTTAACTCTACAAAATATTGAAAATATGAATTTTAAATATGTAAATATAGATAAAGACAAATAAAGGAGTACAATTGTGTGTGCAAGACCAACTCTTCCATGTAAATATAGAAGAAAATGTCATGTTTTCAATGCATGTGAAGATTGGAAACTTGTGATCATATAAATAGAGAATTAGGGTTAATCACATGCCCAAATAGAAGGAAGTCAAGAGCTTATATGACCCAAATGAAAATGTATATAGAGTGTTGGAATATGTTGACTATCTTGTAGACCCTTATGTGTTAGATGTCAGATGTCTCATAGACCTTATGATGTCATAAAATGTTGAGTATATCATAAATCCAAATATATGATAGAACACTAGATGTCTCATAAACCCAAGCGTGTCAAAGTATGTCAAGTATATTATATCCCCTAATGTTTCATAGGATGTTAGATGTCTCATAGAATCTAACATCCCTTAAACCACACCACTATAGATGGATATATGTTATTAAATTCTTGAAGCTTCTTTAGATATGACTACTTGAAATAGAAAAATAACAATAAATTAATGATTTTGTAATTTGCAAGTTTTGTATTAGTCATGCCCCCTACATGTTTCCATAAAATATTATGAATGTGTAATGCCATATGTATTTTTTTAATTGTTTTACTATCTAAACAACTATATCTACTTCATTATTTTTATGATCTATGTTTTTTAATAATGACATTCAGTTGTACATACCCATCAAACTATAGGACACTAACATCCCATGGTATTTTCTATATTTGTAATGTATTCTCCTTGTATACAAACTATTTACACCCTTTTTACATTAATACTGATATATTTTTAATATAAATTTGATTTAGTGAGGTCAAATTTACACTAAATGGATGTAGGATAGATAAAAGTGGTTATTTTGATTAATTAAATTCCAACATTAATTATATAATATCAAAATAGCATTCTAAAGCATGCAATACAAGATATGAACTTGAAAACACAAAGGAATGAGTGCACTTAGCTTGCTACAAATTATTCTAGGAAGTTTTGGGATTGTGCACTGCTACAAATGGGTAATCTAAACCTAATTGACCCTCGAAAATGGAACAATGATTATAAACCACCATAGGCTAGGACTATATAGTTTTTCCAAGACCATACTACACGGATTATCCCCTTCTATATGGTCTTGGACCTTCTCTACTTCTAATTTTTTTCATTTCTATAGTGTTCACCTTCCTAGATTTGTATGTTGTTATTAAACCCTAGTTATCACATGTACAACAAATCTCTTTGAATGGATTTATATTTGTCTCAAACCCTATCCACGGATGAATATTCCTACAAATCAAACATTAAAAGGGTTTTGGGAACCTCCGTGCACCATTTACATTTCCACCACTCTTAAGAGGCCTTAAAGCACAAGTCGTTCTCCACTTAGCATGAGATATCTAGATAGATCAAAAAAAATTGGAAACTTCTTTGATAAGGCTTGCTTTGACTTTTTATCTTGCTAAAATACTTGGAGAGATGATGTTTGAGTGTTTGTAGAAGAGATAAATGGTTGTCTTGACCTAGTTTGGAGCTTTAGACCTAATGTGGGTGATGCTCTAATAATTTTAAATGTGCCATTGTGATATTTAAGGAGCTTTGGATCCCTTTTACAAGTGTATGAAATGAGTGATCTAGTGCATTATCCTAGGAGTCATAGGTTGGCAAATGAAGTAATGTTTATTTTTTTTTATATGGTTCTATAGGTGATTTATCCAAGAAATTTTGACCTGGATAAATTATAATACCCAACAAAAGCTATAATTTTAATAGTAGAGTTGGATCTCAAATAAAAATTCCTAACTAAATTGTATAGCCCTAACTAGGGATAAGAAACTTGCAAAATAAAGTTTGAGGCTTGTCAATTGATGTTTCTTTATGGATTTTGTGCATTTCATTCTTAAAATGCACTGACATGCCATTTTGGAAGGATAAATAAACTAAACAATGAACATCAAAAAATTTTAAGTGGGAATGAAGAGATATTATTTATTAGAGTAAGAGTACATTGTCAAATCAACTATTGTCGAGGTGTAAAATTCCAAATTTGAGTGTCTACAAAAACTACACAAGTTTCTATATGTAATATGTAAACGTATTATTTTAATGGGTCTTCTATAATCTTATATTTTTTAATTCTACCTATGTGCCTAAATTGCATTTTTATTCTTTTAATAAATTCATTCAATGGACACTCTTTTGAGGTGAGTGGCATAGATTGTAGATCGCTTGGCTCAAAATAATTGCAATGTGTCCATTTCATTTATCATATAATAATCATAAGAACACATAAAATATAATTTTATATAGTAACCATGTAAAATTTATACCTACAAGAAAATGCATGTTAGAAATCATGGCATAAGGAGATAACACACACACACACACACACACACACAATAAGAATATAAGCATAAAATATCACACATAAATCCATATATAATATGATATATAAAGGCCAAATGGTCATATACAATGGACACTTAAGTGTCACACGCTCACAATGTTTCAAATGCCTCACAATCAAAAGCAACTGAGGCCAAAAACAAGGGTCTCCAAAGTTTCACACATGCACATAAATAGTTTAAGGGATGCACAAACACAACATAAGAAAATAATAAATCTAATGTGTAAGAAAAGATAGACATTAGCAAACAGGTTATTAGAACAATATATACTAATTTTATACAACATGTGTTAGTCCAAATAGATAAATAACATACATTAAAATATATAATATAAACATAACCAGGATGTGAAATAACATTGTATAATAAATAGAATAATAACACTTGATACTATAGAATATGTCCCTATATTAAAAAGTTAGTTGGGTGAAAGGTAAATCAAGCATATGAAATCATATAAAGTCTCATGAAGCCTTCATCCTTCTCATATACCTTGTGAAATGTATTTTCATAAAGAAACTAAAATGTTTTATCTTTCTGATCATGTGAAATCCACATATAAAAAGTAGAAAACTACGAATTTAAGTTATACTCAAGTTTAGGTTTTGTATTTTGAGAATATTTGTATGTGTTTGTTAATTTTTTAACTATTTGGATTTTCTTGGATTTCTATTTATAATTTTTTGAAATTTTTTGAAATTTTTTTATTTGATGATCATGTCATATAGGAGAGGATCAAATACTATATTGGATTACTCATGATAATTTATAGTGTCATCATGTGAATTTCCTGATATAGAGGAATGTGTATAATAGACTACTAGAGGATTTGTATACCTCAATGGATTACTATGTGAGATCTAGGATATTGTGTCACTTTAATCTAATGTTGTAGGATGTAGTGATTTTATTGTTATTCTCGACGAGAATCTACTATTTTTAAATTTACATGATTTTGATTGTGGCTTATTTTGAATAGGTGTAGCATAGGTGTGTTTTCCACTTGATTACAAAGTAGTTGAAATAATTGAGGGAGTATATGCTATTAAATAATTTCCACACAAGGAGTATAATTAGGAGTGGTAGATAGAAGAAACAAAAGACACTCATAAGGGATGCCTTGAACTTTGAAAACTTCATTGCAATAAGGGTACTTGACAAAAATATGCATAGTAGAATCTATATTTTTTAGTTTATGAAGCCAAGGGTGTCCTAGTAACATGTCATATATCTCAATTCTATGAAGATACAATAAAGGTTTAGAGAGGATAGTTGCACCCACTTGAAGGAGTAACATATATGTCTGATAGATTGATAAAAATCTTAAGAAGTGAGGTGTATGTGTTACTCATTGTATCCCAAAGATTCAAGTAATTTCATTAAACATATATTGTCACTAAATCTATTGGCAATATGAAAATTGTGGATTGATAAATATAAGTGTGAATATAAAGTGATTTTTATCCAAAACATCATCCATGATTTTATGCTCATCAAATTTCAGTGTAGGTCTTGGAGGTGGTGATAGTGCTAATGAAAACATCTAAAGGATGACTAAAAGAAGTAGGATGAGGATGTGTTTTGTACACGTGATGAACCTCAAGATTGAATTTGGATTCTATTGTATGTTGTGGTAATGGAACATTGAATATTTCAAGCCTTAAATTATCATTAGATAGTGGTCTAGATTCCTTTAGAATAGTTTCAAATTTGATAGTTTAATCATTGAGGAGATCATAGATGACATGTTTGAGCTTCTATCATCAATTTTTAGAATTTACAATACAATGGTGATAGTCACAATATGTATTAGCATAAAATGATTTATACTAAATATTGCTTGCATCAATCTCTATAGGTGGAGGGAGAGACCTGCGGTTACACTCAAGTAATATTGTAAGTACACTAAGTGATGATGTAGGTAGTTGTGTTAATTTTTACATAGGAGGGGATTTTAATTAAAGCTTAGTTGGTTGAAATAAAGAATTGAATATTAATTTTTCTTCATTCTTTTTTTTTTAGATTTAGCTTTGAAACCTTGTGTTTTCACCTAAAAGTACACCCTGTTAAACCCAAATTCAACCCTTTAGTGAAACATTAGATGATCTCTACAATGTGGACTTGCATGAGTGAGATTAACCTCCGAAGAAGGTCAAATTCCTCTTATTACTATGAATAATGCTACTTTCACTCCTAAAATGGTTATAAGAACCAAACTACAAATGAAAAGTGAACAGGAAATGCATGAAAGGAAACTAATCTAAAAGGAAAGGAAAGACGATGTACTAGAAGAATGTGATCATTCTCTCTTTAAGTCTTTGGGATATAATAAGGATAAATGCAAGGCTAAAGTGGTAGATACTTACCACAATTCAAATTTACAATCAAATAAACTTAAAACCATGTATAGTTGACACAATGACATGAAAATCTATGAAACATAATTGATACACATCAAATATGAAACAACAAAAGGAAAGAAGACAATAATGTGACACAAGGGGAATATTTAAGCCACAATTAGCCTCATATTATCATTATAAATATGTACAGGATGCTATATTCAATTGGAGGGTAAAATGCATTACAAAGGAAAACAAGAGAGGATCGTTTCTATGAGAAATACATTACATTTTATAGAAGAGAGGAGAGTAGAGGGGATAAAAATATGTTAGAGGATATGCTAGACCTACTAAACCTTTCTAAAACCTCCAAATTACCACCAGAAGGTAACCTACACACCTCATGATGATTCATGCCTTTAGAGATATCTTTTCTTGCAATTAACCTCCAGATATTATTTGTGTATGATCATCGCCTGCAAATGAATGAATTCTCACAAAATGAAGAGGATCGAGGAATGTGACATTTCCAAATATCAATTTTGTTACACAAATCACCATTTCTCATCATTTTGGTTGGTGTGGGAATAATATGCCCTTTGGGAAGTATTTAAAAGGATCAAAAGGTGAGGGCCGATCAAAAAATCATCTTCAACCAACCAAAAATGGAATCTTTTGACTTATGAAAGTGACGTAAAATTTCCTCAGTTTCCTCAACTTCAATATCCTGAAATACTTCACCATTCTTTATAATTTTTCTTTCTTTTGAAGGCTCTCTGTAATATTTTCTTGATGAAACAAATCTGAAGCAAAATGGATCTCTACAAAAAAAAATTCACCAAAAAACCAAACCCGACCTCCTATGAAAAAAAAATCCATAGATTATGGGATGCTCCGCCTTTGCTTCGTGACTTTTTGGGTTTTTGCTTATTCTAAAACTTAAGTTTTTGTTTGATAAGACCTCCATAACTCTTTTTCAACGATGTTTTGTTTAAAAAAAATCACTTTGTTATACAGCTTTTGAATGTTGTGAGGACTTTTAAGACTTCTGTAGACTATGGGAAACCCATGGAACACTGATTTAGTATTGTGTGGCTTCAGACATAAATTTAAATTTAAACTCACTTTCCATGCTTTGCATCTCTTGGGGACATGTCCTCGATGTATCACAACTTCATTTCAACTTCTGTCATGCCTTAGACCTAACGCAAAACACTAACTTAAATCTACGTAAGTATTTTGCATTTCTCCCTTTGTTCCACGGGTTAGGAAAACCCATAGAACACCAACTCCCTAAATTTTTTGGAACACTAACATCTAGTGTTATGTGGATTTCCAAAACAAGAAATTCCTAAGTCCAAAATTTGAATTTGTAAGTTGTCAAAATATCCCGGGGGTTATTTTGGACAACAGTTTGGAAATTCGTGGGGATATCTACCTACTAGATATAAAAACTAGTGGCTTTAAAGTATCCATTGGGCATGGAGTTAAGTAAATAACTTTGAATTGATCTTAAGTCTTTAAAATCTATCTCCTAAATCTGCATGAACTTAGCACTAATTTAAGTTGATCTTGTGGAGCTAAAAGAATATATACTGAATACTTCCCTATATATTTGATTTTTTCCAAGGTTGAAGGATGAAGAAGTTTTTATTTGAAGTTGATCTTGGGATTGAGATAAAACACTTTGAAACTACCCCAAAACACCTTATTTTCACCTTGAAATCTACTCTAAACTATAAATGTGCATAACTATAAGAAAAGACCCAAAAAAAGCTATGTACAAAAGGTTGAATATCATACATGTTCCAAATGGAAACATGCAGAGTGTGCATAAGAATTTTTTTGTAATAAAAAAACCTAATCTAATCCTACTCTAACCAAGGACAAAGAAAACTAAACAAATCCTGAGATTAGTTGAGAGAGATAGTTTCCCTTCCTTACAAAATTGGACCATGTGATCATTTTTTAAACTAAAACACATGGTGGAAATGAAAGGATAACCTTCAATTCTTTATTATTCAAAGTATCATCTGAAAATAAAATGACCATCTCCTCCAATTTCTCTGTATTTAGTTTTTAGAGGTGTTGATGTTGACATTTGATGTCTTGATGATCTTCCTTATACTCTAAAGTTAGCATGACTGGTGATAACTCAAAATTTTACTCTAAACCAAACACATATCTGATTGGGTAGATGTTCTTTTGAATAGTTTGGTTGATTTGCATGGTTTTCCCATCTTCTTCACACTTAGCTCCAAGATTGGAGCTAGTAGACATGCTTTCATCTTCACTGCTGATGTCTATGAGCTGATCTAGACTTGATTTTTCTTACTCTTGTGCAAATATATTTTTTTTCACTTTGGAGTGTGGGTTTCCTTCATCTTCATTCTTTTCCCCAGCATGATTTTCCATCAAAAATAAATTAAGTTCAAGGCATACAAAGTAATGTGAATCACTGCACTCGGTTGTTTCTCCTTGCTCACTTGGAAAATATTCTTCCTCACACCCGCGGATGCCACAAGTGTTGAAAAACAGTTTCTCCTCAACCCGCAATCCATTTTTATTTTCCACCTTCAAATCCACCTAGTATTTTTTTTCACTAACTACCTCCCTTTGCAGATTTTCATCCATCTCATCCTCCCATTCATATTCACACCAATCTTTAACCAATATGTATTTATCATCCTTGGTGGAATTGGTTAGAGATGAGACATTGGGTAGACGTTTCTCCTTAAATTCACTTACAAGTAGAGATGATTTGACCTCCAAAATTCTGATTTGATCATTTAGAGAAGACAAATGATCCTCCAAAACATATTCTAATCTTTGTGGTTCCTCCTCTCCATGGAAATAGAAAAAATCATGATCTACCCGCCTTGTAGGATAACTTAGCTTGGCACAGGTTGGGTAGAACATTTGGGAAGCATTTGGAATACCATGAATTCTCAAAACATTATAGTGAGGTCTTAAAGGGCCAAGTAATGCATTGCGTGCAGATGGGGAGGAATTTTACATATCATAGGGAATGTATTGGGAATGATAGACTTGTAGATCACCAAAAAGGGAACTAAGAAGAAAAGGATCTTCCTATTTTTTGAATGGGACACTGGATTTTCTTGGTTTGTACATGGGGAAAGAATAATTTGGGATGGTGATGGAAGAATGAAAGAAGCGAGGATGGGTTTCCTTTGGCTAGCTTAAATGATCATTTTCTTAGCTTGCAATGTAATTTCAAAATCTTGAGGAAGAGTAGTGCCTCCTAGGGTTTGGATCAATACAGCCAAATCTACATCAAAGGACCTTAAATAATACAAAAATGTTATACATTGTGAAGGTCTAAATTCTTAAGGGATTCTAAGTCGTGTCCTTGAAAATATGATGTTGAAATCTAAGATAAACTCTATTGAAGTTCATTATATTTTACTGAGATGCTCCATGAGAGAAATGACATGTGCATTCTCCTTGAATTGGTTGTGTAATTTTTATCCCATATGATCCCATGTGGAAATGGATTTAGTATCCAAACCGCTTTCATATCTCTTGCTTTACCTCTGAATGATGAAACAAGAATCCTAAGACAAATGTTTTCTTCTCTGATATTGTGAATGACAAAGTGGTTGGGTATGTCTTGAATGTTATCAATAAGAGATTGATCTCCATTTCCATGGAAACTGTGTAGGGCTTTAAGGGATTTTTTGGGGATTTGATCCCACTTCTATAAATGAATGGGGATCAAGCTGAAATGAGAGACTGGAAGAGCTATTTGGAGAGCCATGAAAGAAATGTCAATATGAAAATTAGTGGAAAGGAGAAGGGGGAAATCTGTGGACTCAAAGAATGGTTTTATTGAATAATAAATTTGTCAAATGTGTTAAGAAATATGTCCAAAGCTTTGATATCACCAAGAACACATCAAAATTGATGATATGAAGTTGTAAAACACTTCAATATTTGTCCCACAAGGCATGAAAAACTTGTTTTCACCTAAAATTACACCCTTCTGAACCCATATTTAGCCCTTCAGTGAAACATTGGATGATATATACAGTATGGGACTTGCATGAGTGAGATCAACATATGGAGAAGGCTAGATTCATTTTGTTCCTCTGACTAACATTATTCTCAATCCTAAATTGATGCTAAGAACCAAATTGTAGATGAAAAAGGAGGAGGAAATTCATGAAAGGAAACTAAGCTAAAAGACAAGGAATGGTGATGGGCCATAAGAAGGTAATCACTCTCTCTTTAAGTCTTTGGGATACAAGAAGGATAAATGCAATGTTGAAGGGGTAGATACTTTCCACAATTCAAATTTGTAATCAAATCAACTTAAAACCATGTATAGTTGACATAGTGACATGAAAATATATAAAACATAGTTGATACACATCACAAATGAACGAACAGAAGGAAGAAGACAATAATGTAACACAAGCGGTGGATTTAAGCCATAATCAAAATCATATTTTCATTGTAAGTATGCACATCCTATTAAAATCAATAGGAGGGTAAGATGCATTACAAAGGAACTTATGTCAGGGTCTGTAACTCTTTTAGTTTTGTTGATATTTTGACATAATAACATTTCCAAAAAAATAAAGGATCGTTTCTATGATGAAACACATTACATTTTATAAAAGGGAGGAGAGGAGAGGGATAAAAAGATGTTGGAGGATATGCTTGACCTGTTAAACCTTGTTAAAACCTCCAAACTAACACCAACGGGTAACCTCCGTGCCTCATGATGATTCATGCATTTGGAGTTTCCTTTGGTTACAAGTTACCTCTAGATATTTTTTATGGATGATCATCATCTGTAGATCATTGGACTTCCATTAAATTAGGAGGATGGAGGAAGGTGACATTTCCAAATATCCAATTCTATTACATAGATCACCATTCCTCATCATTTCAGATTGGTATGGGAAGAATATGCTCTTTTGGAAGTATTCAGAAGGATTAAAACGAAAGGAAGGATCAAACAAGCATCTTTAACCAAAATGGCATATTATGACTTCTAAAAGTGATGTGAAATATCCTCATATTCCTCAGCTTCAATCTCTTGAAATACCTAACCATTCTTTGTAAAGTTTCTTTCTTTTAAAAGGTCTCTACAAGATTCTCTTGATGAAATAAATATGAAACACACTGGAGCTATGTAACAATATTTATCACCAAAAAACCAAAACTAGCCACCTATAGAAAAAATATTTTTTCCGTAAATTATGGGATGATCCACCTTTGCTTTGTGGATTTTTGGGTGTTTATTTGTTTGGTGGATTTGGTTTTAGTTTTCTAAGACCTCCATGGATCTTTTTGAATGATGCTTTGTTTTGCTGAAATTTTCTTTGTTATGTGGCTTTTGAATGTTGTGTGTCCTTACAAGGCTTCCATGGAATATGGAAAACCCATGAAACACTTATTTAGTATTGCAAAACTACAAAAACAAAGCTAAGTTTTAAATTGCTCTCCCTATTTTACATCTCTTGGCGGCATTTCCTCCATGTATCATGACTTCATTTTAACCTTTATCATGCCTTAGACCACCCATAGAACACTAACATGAATCCACTTAAGTATGTTATATTTCTCCCTTTTTATGTGGGTTAAGAGAACCTGCAAAGCACTAACTCCCTTAATTATGTGGAACACTAACATCCAGTGATCTATGGATTTTGAAAATAAGAAATGCCTAGGTCTAAAAATTTAATTTGTAAGCTGTCAAAATATCCTAGGGTTTATTTTGAACAAAACCTTATTTACTTGGAAACTTGGCTTTGTGTGTAGATTTCATAATGGGTGCATATCAAAAAAAATTTAATGTTATAAGCTTGAATTTTATATCCTTTAATGTATGACATAATTCATTGAAATTTTGAAAACATGATAGAATCTTTAAAAAGGATTAGGTAAACTAGATATGTGAATAGATGTTGAAGCTTGACATCTAAAAGTGAATTATGTGTCTCTAGACACAAAATCACGCACTTTAGGTATTATTTAGTCTCAGTCTCATGCTATTATTCATATGGTTCTTGAGTGAAGAAAGTACTAATTAACACATGTTCTTTAGCCTTTTTATTCTACTTTATGTCATCACTTCCGACCTTTAACACATACTTTCCCAGTCTATTTTTTTATTATGCGTCATTCTACCCCTGACCGGATCGCCCAGACCAATACTGGGGCACCCCATGCGCCCTAGTCTCATTTGGGGCACACTAATCCTTTCTCCACTTTACACACATCTTTTGGGAACTTTCTAACCATTTGAGATTTTTATCTTTTTGGTGGTAGGCCTCTTCGGGTTTAATTACAAAATTAGAACAAGAGAACCATATAAATATAAATTTGTGAGACCATAATGAGGTACCAAGCACTAGTCACTACTATCACCACCTAAGGTTGCATCCATCTAAGACTCCATTTTCATCCATCTAGCTCCATCAAAAGGGACAAGGTTGGTTAATCTACATCACACTGCACAAGAGGGAATTTTATTCTATTCCATCCACCATCTATTTAGATTTCCACATCTAGTTATAGCTCACTACTTCACTAAGTGTGACTAACATAAGAGCACATAGGGCATAATTTGCACACACACAACTAGAAATACATTTGGGTCTGAAATGTATGCAGTGCTCAGTTTGTAAATCCATGATTGTGGCCACTAAGGATGGTCCAACCCCTTCATTTACATCTTTATTTTTTATGGTTTTGATGTTTGGATTGGGGTTTTATAGTTTTATTCTTCATCACTGATCACCAACAACATCATGCACAGACCAGGGCACCTAGATCTACGACTAGGGAGCCCCAAGAACCCCCATCCCTCTTTAGGCCCCCAGTTTTCTCAAACTACTCAAATATCCACTTCTCTGGGCCTCAGCACAATCATTTCCTCCTATTTATTCAGTCGTCTCTGCGACATAGTCTCGAATAGTCATCAAATCATCTAAGTTCTTTTTAACTCTTCTTACACATTAGGGTTTTATATTTCTACTTTCTTAGTTGTTTAGGTCATTTATTTCATTTATTTAGTTGTTATTCACTATTGTGCACTATATTAGATTAAACTAAACTAGTCCCCTAAACCTTTTCCATTTTAGTTTAATCATTTTGGTGAACCTGACATATTCAACCCTTTATTTTGATCATGTCTTCACCTTATCAAGTCATGACTCAATCGTCTTATCCTACTTTTGTGCCTACTAAAGTCTCTCATATAGTTACTACTGCTACTGATTTCATGTACGCGTGTACTAGACATCCTCGTTAATTTGTTATACCTAGGGATGATCCATCTATTAATGTAGTTACTACTCGTCATACTCGTCTTAATCCTCCTATGGCTCCACCCGCTTCTATTCCTCCACCCATTACTTCAAAAAATCCTCCTACTACTTCTAAGGGCTACAACATCATTGAACATCTTAAAAATACGCCCACTAAGATTTTTATTTATGAATTATTGCGTAATGCACCAAATTTTCATAATACTCTAGAAGCATCCCTTCATGTTATTCATATAGAAAGTGATAAATTTGTGGTGGCCTTTACACATCTCATACAGTCTCTACACAATTTGCCATATGTCATATCTTTCACGGACGATGATTTGTCACCTTTTTATAAAAGCAATCTGTGTGCATCATCCATAAAATTATGTGCTTATTCTCTTTTAAAACAAATGGGTATTAGTGATAATCTCAATTCTAGGAATTCTACTATCATCTGAGGCTATAACTCTACCCCTCGTACATGTTTAGGAACTATTTAATTACTGATTCGGGTTGGGCCTAGGACTATTCTCACTAAATTATATGTTATAGATGCCTATTTTCAATTCAATATCTTGTTAGGTAGACCTTGGATTCACAAAATGTAGACGGTTCCATCTATTATTCACCAATATGTCAAATTTTTGCATGATGGCTATGAACATACTATCACTGTAAATCTAAAGCCATTCAAATATTGTCGCATAGACCCTATTACTACTATGCCCATCCCACCTTCACATAATATTCCATAAAGTAGCCTTGACATATATGATATTGGTCAGTCTAACGCTTCATAGTCTTCTCCTTCTGCTACAAATACTCCAGCAATTTCTACTCACACAACAACTATTATTTCACTTACAGTATATGCTCCTATCAGTGTTCCTTTTCCACCTATCGGTACACCTTCTATTTGTCTGCTTTCCGCATCACCTACTAACATACTCAATAATGATACAAAACATGAGGATATTAACACTGATTATTATGATGCTCTCGAACTCACCAATGAAGCATTAGGTCAACTAAATTTCACACCAATTGACGTAGATGACTCTTACTTCGAAGACACATTTGTGGTTGATGGCTCAGGTGAATATAATTTAAATACACCTCCTTCTACCAATGCTATAATACTTTACTAGGGATTCGTTAATATTTTTGATATTGTTTCATCTTCTACTATGCCCTCCTTTCACATACACACTTCTCATCAACAACTCCCTTTGGAATAACATTCCAGTTGATTGTACTTCCTCATATGTTATTTTCACACTTGAGGGATTAGCTAGGCTTGGGTTAACACTTAATGATATCTTACCACCAATTCATTCACCTCGTCTTTATCACAACTATTGCCATATTACATATTTTTATGGACTTTGTGTGTTTCATTTGACTATCTTTGTTTCCTGCGCTCCTTGAACTTCTCCACTGACACTTGGGAAATCTTGGCTTGACTACATCAGTGGTACTTTATATGTAAACCACACTTATCTCATGTTTCCTATGCCATTCAACAATGTCTCCAAAGGTAACGACTCATCTCCAGCTTATGCTTTGAATATATCTCGTTGGTATGCACACGATTATCTACCAGTACCCTTCACTAATGAAGATTATGCCATGATTTTCTACAAATTATGTCACGACAGTTCTTTATATGATCCACTTCATTCTATTTCTTATCATGTCTCTAATGTTGCTTCGGTTAGCTTCGATACCGACAATGATGATCTTTTAGATAGTGTCACATGATTTTATTCACCACCACACACTTGGGTGGCATAACATCCAGCTCACCCCCCTCATCTTAGCATCAACACATCTCTCATCTTAACATTTTCAATCTCCTCACATATGTGTACTCATCTACACATTAGCATTGTCATTACCCAATGGCACACTCTTGTGCTTCGATTCACACTTGATTGTTGAGAGAATACTACACATGAACCCCACACACTACACAATAGGTACTACACATTATGTCTCTCCACATATCTCACAATATATGTCTTATATCCTACATCCTACATTTCTTCTACATCATTTTGACCATCGCGCATCTACACATCATAAATATTCTACACTCCATACTAGTGTCACACTCTTATTGTCTACGAGTCTAGCATTACATCATATCCATCCTACATAGTGCACACTTCACACTATTCATCTATTTACACATATTACATCAAATATTACACATTTTACACATCATATGGTTGTCTTTCATCATCACATATATTACATCACCTTACACGCACTACACCCACCACCCTGTGGCGCACTCTAGTTCCTCGATCCATACTCGACTACCAAGGGTTTACAAATCAAATGGACCTTATCATCCTCACACGTTCATCATTCATCACTCTATCATGTGACATTCCTAGGTTAATGACATACGTTATATGTTAAATGGTCACCCACTCTTTCATCTTGTAGTGATATACACTTTAGGATAAATCATCACTCCTACGCTCATATTTTTGTAATATACGCTTCTTCTATAGGGTCACACACACACACACACACACTTCATCTCTAGGTCGCATGTAATCAACACACGTACACACTCATCACAATGCATTAAATAAAATGCACACTTTGACCATTTCCCGATGATGCACTCTCATTTACGGTTCATTCTTGAATACTGAGGGGAAAAAATAAATGAACCTCACTGCATACAACTCCACTCACTCAGGGGGCACGCAACTCTTATCATCCATCTTGCATTCCATTCCATCCATCCACAACATGTTGCATATCTTGGTTTCTTCTATTCTTACTTGCATTTTCTTTTACATGTTTTATCTTATTACACATGCTAGATAGATCTCTTGTATCCCATTGTCTTTACCATACACACATCCGTGTTCACACCTTTGTCTAGTTGTGATCGCAGAACATGTCTCTTACACACAGCATGGATTTTTTACTTCTACCACTCCTATAATGGTTGTTAAGAGCATCCACATTCATACACTACAGGTGCTATCAAGTTTAATTTTGTACTTAGCACTTTACATTATTTTCTCATACATGATTTTTGACATACTGGTTATCTTTCTAACATGCTAATACATGCTTCATGTGTAACATTTTTTTTGTAGGATTACTTTCTTCCATGGCTATCTGTTTATTTGTATGTCATTTTTTGTCTCTTATTTGCTATTGTATGTCAGCTTTTCTGTTTGTTTGGTGTGCACACTTATCTATTATATCTAGCCATTATGGCCTTGAGTGTCTTGTGACATCATGAGTGGTGTCCCATGTGTGTAACCCACCTTGGTGGTCTATGATTGGCTTATTGCATGTTTTCTAGCTTTTATATTGCCTATGTATCTTACACTTGTCTTTTACATACATGTTTGTCCGTACTAACACTTGTTTCTAGCCACTTGTTTATGTGTGTCTTGGTTTCTACCAAGTGTATTCCCTTCCCCATGAGGGCATAGTTTACGTGGTCAGTCTTCTTTTTAGGACCGCATCCTCTTATTCATGGCATCATATGTGCCCCCGAAAAGGGGGCGTCATTTGGGGTTTTACACACTACACAACACTCTCTACCAGTATAGTTTAGTTCAGTTTTCCATCCTTGACATTGTGGGTTGTAGAATAAGTTGGTTCAAACTAGTCTATGACCCCTGTGCATAATAGATTTTACATGACATGGTTGGCCTTAGCATTCTGGGGAGTAGTTATAGGTTGGAGGATACAATGGATTTACTCCCTACACTATTTTTGCCAGTGTTATCAAATAGCCCAAAAACTAGGCAGTATAAAGATCTCTTCATAAATAAGAGATAAAATATGCGGAATAATCCCTTACAGAATCGCAACAGTAGAAACTAATATGTAGAAAATATTACAGATCTCAAATAAAAGTGCAGAATAAATAACACAACATAGAGAGACAAGATTTAACATGGTTCACCCAATTTGGGCTATGTCCACCAAGAATCATTTGCTCAGATTTTATTACAAGCCTCCACTCTCTCAATACAATACCCAGATCCGTTCGGAGCTATGCTCAACAAACTTTATAGAATTCACACCCAAATTCAAAGCACATCTGCAATACATTTGCTTGTCTATGTATCATATGCATAAGATCATATAAATAGACAATTGCTTAAGCAGTTTGATACAAAACCGTGGGTATCAAAACCATGGGCAAAAACCGTGGGTATCAAAACCATGGGCAAAAAACCATGGGTATCAAAACAATGGGTACCGAAAAACCATGGGCCCAAAAACAACCCATAATGGTTACCCATTACCCATGGGTTAATAAACCACCCATGAAAATTTGTTGCGGGGGCTTCACCCCCCCGAACCCCCCTAACCCACTCACCAGCAAGCGGGACCACCGTAAAAATACCTGAGTGTAACACATAGATGGTGTACCACACTCTAACATGAAAATAGGCTCCACAAACATAACAATCTCCCACTTAGAGACTGATTTTCACTGAGCAAGCTTCTCAACCCTTCACTGTCATCCACGAAGGCCAATCAAAGCTAAACATAGCTTTAGTTTATCCCTTGTGACCACCTTGGTCATCATGTCTACAGGATTCTGACTGGTATGAATCTTCTCCAACTTCAACTTATCTTCCACAAAAGTTATCCTGATGAAGTGATATCTCAACTGTATATGCTTTGTCCTGGAGTGGAAAGCAGAGTTCTTAGCTAGGTGTATAACACTCTGACTATCACTATGCAGCTTACATTCCTCCTACTTATGCCCCAACTCCTCAAGTAATTGTTGTAACCAAATCATCTCTTTGCTTGCCTCTGTGGTAGCAACATACTTAGCCTCCATGGATGACAAAGCCACCAACTTCTATAGTCGTGAAATTCATCTCACTATTGTCCCGCCTACAGTGTAAATATAACATGTCGTGCTCCTCCTGCTATCTACATCTCTAACCATGTCTGAATCTACATAACCATGTAAAGTGGTGTTTGATCCACTGTAGCAAAAAACTGTCCCCCATGGTCCCTCTCAAATACTGAAGGATCCACTTTACTACTTTCCAATGCTCTTTACCTAGATCACTCATAAATCTACTCATAGCTCCCACTACATGGGCAATATCAAGCCTAGTGCACACCATGGCATACATCAAACTGCCAACCGTTGATGAGTAAGGTACCTTGGACATCTGGTTTCTCTCTTGCTCTGTCTTAGGACACTGTTCCTTTGATAACTTGAAGTGGCCTGCCAAAGGAGTCCCAACCAGTTTAGCATCCTGCATATTAAACCTATCCAAGACCTTCTTAATGTACTCTTCCTAAGATAAAGTCATCTTCTGTTTCTTCCTATCCCGATATATCCTCATACCAAGGATTTGTTTGGCTGCACCCAAATTCTTCATAGCAAAGGATTCACTTAGTTGCTTCTTGAGTACTTTTATTTCCTGCATGTTTTTACCTACAACCAACATGTCATCAACATAAAAACACAGGATAATATAACTTCCATCCTCAAATTTCTTTGTATACACACAATGGTCAGAATGACATATGATATAACATTTCTCCATCATGAAGCTATCAAACTTCTTATACCATTGATGTGGAGCTTGTTTCAGGCCATACAAGCTCTTCTTCAGTTTACACACCATCTCCTCTTTACCTTTGACCTCATAGCCCTCTAGTTGTTGCATATATAGTTCCTCCTCCAAATCACCATGGAGAAATGTAGTCTTTACATCTAATTGTTCTAAGTGCAAGTCTTCTGCTGCCACTATTCCAAGAACAGTTCTAATAGAAGTCATTTTTACTATAGGAGAAAAGATCTCATCAAAATCTATACCTTGTTTCTGTGCAAACCCCTTGACCACCAACCGGGCCTTATATTTTTTCTATCCTCCTTCTTCGTCTTTAACTCTGTACACCCACTTGTTCTGTAATACTGTTTTGCCTTCCGGTAGCTTCACTAGATCCCAAGTCTGGTTCTGCATGAGAGACTTATGCTCCTCATCCATGGCTTGCTCCCACTTCTTACTGGCATCTACCTGCATTGCTTCATCAAAGCTCTCTGGCTCTCCACTATCAATGAGTAATAAATAATTAAGAGAAGGAGAAAAACATTCAGGTTCTTTTCTTACCCTAGAAGACCTCCTCAATATAAGGGTTTGGGGGTTCCTATTGAGGAGGTTCCTAAACTGATTCATGTGTCACTTTTCCATCCAGAAGATTCTCTACCGCTGCATATTCTTTCTTGGATTCTTCCCTATTTTCCTGCAACTACTGCTTATACATGACTTTCTCATTAAAGACCACACCCCTAGATCGAATGATTTTTTTCCTTAATACTCCAACATTTATATCCAAAGTCATCACCACCATAACCAATGAAAGTAAATTTTTCTAATTTAGCCTCTAGCTTGGTCCTATCATCCTTGTCTATATGAACAAACACCTCACATCCAAAGACTCTAAGAAATGAATAATCAACTTTCTTACCATACCAAGCCTCGTCAGGTATGCCTCCATCCAAGGCACTTGAGGGTCCTCTGTTTATCAAGTACACAGTTGTGCTCACCGCTTCTACCCAAAAAGAAAGAGGTGGTCCTTCATGTAACCTCATGCTCTTAGCACATTCCATTATTGTTCTGTTCATCCTTTTTGATACCCCATTCTGCTGCGGAGTTCCTAGAACCATCTTTTGCCTGCGGATTCCATTCTTAGAATAGTAATCATCAAATTCATTGCTGCAATACTCCCCTCCATTATTTGACCTAAGACATTTTAGCTTAAGACCTATTTCATTCTCTACCAAGGCTTTCCATTTAACAAAAGTGTCAAATACATCAGATTTGTTTCTAATACAATAAACCCAAACTTTCCTTGTTGCATCATCAATAAAATTAACATAATAACTTGAACCCCCAAGAGATGATACCTGAGCTAGCCCCCACACATCATAATGCACCAACTCTAACTTACTCTCTTTCTTTGTAGGTCCAACCTTGATAAACCTTACTCGCTTTTGTTTTCCATATATGCAATCCTCACAGAACTCCAAACCTGTTTTTGTATATCTGGGCAAATCCTTCTTTATGATCTCCATGCCCTTATGGCTCATATGACTGAGCCTATAGTTCCACAATGTTGTATCTACTTCTGAAGCCACAAGATTACAAACATTAGTGTTATAAGTGGTTAAATACAAGGTTCCAACCTTCTTACCTCTTTCCACCACAAGAGCACCCTTAGTAACCTTCCAAGAGTTTGCTGTAAATATCACAGTACAACCATCACTTCCCAACTACCCTGCCTAAATCAAATTTCGTCTTAATGTAGGCACATGTCTAACATCCTTTACTAGCCAAGTATTCCCATTCTACATATTAACCTGAACAAAACCTTTTCCAACTATGTTGCAAGGCTCATCATCACCAAGAAAAACATGCCCAAAATCTCCTTGAACATAATCAACAAAATAATGCCTGTGTGGAGAAGCATGGAAAGAATCCTCTCAATCTAAAACCCAAGATTCAGTAATATTGTGCAAAGAAAGAATCAAAGCATCCTAACATACATTACTCGTTGCCACATTAGCCTCCTTGTTTTCTTCCTATTGTTTCTTCTTATCCTGAAGCTCCCAATAGTCCTTCTTTGCATGCCCAGGCTTTCCACAATTCTAGCATACAATCTTGTTCTTGGATTTTAACCTTGCCCGATCTTTTGATTTTCCACGGTTTCCTCTATTCTTTTGTCTCCCTCTAGTTTCCACTATCAAAGCATTCCCTGAAGTAGAAAATTCCCCAGAGTTTTTTCTTCGCATTTCCTCACTTAGAATCACCCCTACAACATCCTCAAACTTCAACTTTGAGTTAGCTAGAACCGAGTTACTTACCGCCATTACCAGGCTATTCCAACTCTCAGGTAAAGAGCACAGAATTAATAAAGCCCTAACTTCTTCATCAAATTTTATTGTAACCGAAACTAGCATATTCACAACTGTATTGAAATTATTTAAATGATCTACTACTGAACTATTCTCAGACATCTTCATATTAAACAACTTTTTCATTAAAAATATCTTGTTAGAGGCAGAGGGTTTTTCATACAACTTCCCTAATGCATCCATTAGATCTTTTGTAGTCTTTTCCTTTGAAACATTAAATAATACCGAAGATGCAAGACACAATCGGATTGTCCCAAGTGCCTTCCTATCCAGCAAATCCCATTCTGCATATGTCATACTCAAGGGTTTGTTCACCTTCTCAGACAACGGAGTATAAAGATCCTTTTGATAAAGGTAATCTTCCATCTGCATCTTCCAAAGACTGAAATTCTTCCCGTTGAATTTATCAACCCTAGATCTTCCATCATCTGCCATAGCTCCCACTCAAGATAAAAACTTTCCCTGCGATTCAACACTTTAGCAAACCAAACCAGGCTCTGATACCAATTGTTAGGAAATAAGAGATAAAATATGTGAAATAATCCCTTATAGAATCGCAGCAGTAGAAACTAATATACAGAAAATATTACAGATCTCAAATAAAAGTACATAATAAATAACACAACACAGAGAGACAAGATTTAACGTGGTTCACCCAATTTGGGCTACGTTCACCAAGAATCACTTGCTCAGATTTTATTACAAGCCTCCACTCTCTCAATACAATACCCATATTTGTTCGGAGCTATGCTCAACAAACTTTACAAAATTCACACCTGAATTCAAAGCACATCTGCAATACATTTGCTTCTCTATGTATCATATGCATAAGATCATATAAATAGACAATTGCTTAAGCAGTTTGATACAAAACCATGGGAAAAAACCGTGGGTTTCAAAACCATGGGCAAAAAACCATGGGTATCAAAACAATGGGTACCTAAAAACCATGGGCCCAAAAACAGCCCATAACAGTTACCCATTACCCATAGGTTAATAAACCACCCATGAAAATTTTCTTTGGGGGCTTCACCCCCCCCGAACCCCCCTGACCCGCTCACCAGTGAGCGAGACCGCGGTAAAAATACTTGAGTGTAACACATAGAAGGTGTACCACACTCTAACATGAAAATAGGCTCCACAAATATAACAGCAACTACACACACATTTCCGCCCTAGGTTCACTCTCATCACTTTTTACACTTTTACATCTTTAGTCTCTATGCTCCATCTTTTTGTCATTCCACACTTTGTCTAGTCCTTCAGCATTCTTTCTACATCACTCTATATGGACATCATGTATGCATCTTTATCTTCTTTATGTTATCGATCGTTCCATTCACCAATATAAAGTGGGGGAAAATATAGACAAAAAATTACGCAATTTTTATATTATTTATTCACGGTATCATACTACTATTCATATGGTTCTTGAGTGAAGAAAGTACTAATTAACCCATGTTCTTAGGCCTTTTTATTCTGCTTTCTGTCATCACTTCCGACCTTTAGAACATACTTGCCTAGTATATTTTTGTCGTTCCACGTCATTCTATCCCTGACTTGGGTGCCCAGGCCAGTATTGGGGTGCCCCAGGTGTCCTGGTCCCATTCGGGGCACCTTGATCCTTTTTCCACTTTACACACATCTTTTGGGCACTTTCTAGCTAATTAAGGATTTTATATTTTTGGTGGTTGGCCTCTTCGGGGTTAATTACGAAATTAGAACAAGAGAACCATATAAATATAAAGTTATGACACCATAATAAGGGACCAAACACTAGTCATTACTATCACCACCTAAGGTTACATCCATCCAAGGATCCATTTACATCTATCTAGCTCCATCACAAGGGACAAGGCTAGTTCATCTACATCACACTGTATAGGAGGGAAGTTTATTCTTTTCCATCCACCATTTATTTACATTTCTACATCTAGTTTTAGCTTTCTAATTCACAAAGTACGACTGGCACAAGAGAATCTACGACACAATTTGCACAGACACACACACACACACCTAGAACTACATTTGCATCTAAAATTTAGTGCAACACTCAATTAGTAAGTCCACCATTGTGGTCCCTGAGGACATTCTGACCCCTTTATTTGCATCTTTCTTTTTTGGGTCTTTGATGTTTGGCTTTGGGTTTTGCAGGTCTCTTCTTCATCACTGGTCACCAGCGACATCTGATACATTGCAAAAAATCACATGCTACAGGAAATGAAGACCTCAAATCATCTAACAACCCTGTAAATCTAGCTTTTAGACCTCATGCAAAAACCAAGGCATCCAGATCTCATACTAAGGTGACCCAGCAGCCCTCATCCTTCTCCAAGCACCCCAGTCTGCTCAAAATTCTCATGTATACACTTTTCTAGGCCTCTACACAGGCATTTCCTCCTCCTATTTATTCAATCATCTTTGCAACATAGTCCCAAAGATTCATCGAATCAGCTAATCTCTTTCTAACTCTTCTTGCACATTAAGGTTTTACATTTCTACTTTCTTAATCACTTGGGTAATTTATTTCATTTATTTAGTTGTCATTTACTATTATGCATTATATTAGATAAAACTAAATTAGGCCCCCACACCTTTTCCATTTTAGTTTAATCAATATCTTTATAATTATTGACTTGTATTGTACCACATAAAAACTAACATTTTCATTGGTATCTTGTTTTAGATTTGAAATTTGAGCATAGGATACCTTCTCGCTAATTTTTTTTTTGGATAATTATGCTAAAAATTAATCATATAATGGATTGAAGGTTGCGAGAGATTTAATTGGAAAGTCATTGAACCATCGTAAAGTATAATCTTGGAGAGTTCCTAGGATTTTTTTAGTGAGAATCTTATCATTGTAGGCACAATCGAAACACCTTGTGTGCAAAGATAACATATGTTTATCCAAATATCATTTACCTTCATAAATTGGAATCTTATCAATAATAAAATTCATAGGTAAAGTATATCAAACCACTTCAAGTGCTAATGGATTATGAAGTGGAGAATGTGAATCTAGGGTGGAAGATTTCCCATACCTAAATTTTTCTAATTACAAAACTTTCCCTTGTAAATCATGAATTAATTGTGTAAGGTAATAATCATCAACAACAATATTCAAATTTCCATGTGTGTGCATGAAAGGTGATGTGAAAGCAACATGATAGATCTAAGTATTTTTAATTAATGTGAGGTTCCCCGTACCTAGGGTAGATGTAGGAAATTACACATTGGATTTATTTAGAGTACATGTGGGTCTTTTCTTAACCTCATTTCACACTCTATATAACAAGGACTCAACTTGATCATGATTGATAGTGAGAGTTTTTTAAATTTTACGCTTATCCTTGTCATCAAAGATAGAAGGATAATTCTTAACATATAAATTATCTTCATTAAATTATTCTTGAAAGGGATCAAAAATTATAGCGATGATAGATTCATTAGGAGGGTTCTTTAAAGTAGGAATTCCATATTTTGATTTTTGTAAAGATCGATATTCATCATTTGTGTGCTTAGTAATTAACATTGTTTTGGTGGTATCCTATAGAGAAATGGGTTCATAAACTTCATCAATGGTGATAGCCATGAAATATTCATCAATAAGGTGTCTATGTAAACAGTTTCAAATAAATTTTAGAAACATAAATGGGAAATTCTTATATATGTAATCATTATTTAAGATAGTATATGCATGTCCCTTGTGGATAAATTTAACTCATCTATGTAATGTAGAGGGTACAACTATCATATCATTAGTCCATGGTCTACCCAACAAAAGATTGAAATGCAAAGGGGTATCAAAAATATAAATTTAGTATGCATGGATTTAGGTCCAAAGATTATGTTGAATGTAATTTTTCATGTCATATGTTGAAGAGTATTTTCAAATATCCTAACAATAACAATTGAGTGTTGAATATGAATTAAAGAGATTCACATTTGTTGAATAAACAAGCATGGATGTATATTTATGGAGGGAAAAAATCAACTAAAACCATCTTAATGAAGAATTTTTGAATGTGAATTATAGTAAATATATTGAGAGGGTAAATCGGTGTGGTCAAAGATGATAATACCATTGGTTCATGCCTCATAAGAGATATGGGAATGCAATGTATAATCCATGTGGGAAAAAATAAATGTAATAACACCTAGGGTTTTATATAGGAATCCCATTATAACCCTAGAAATTAATATGTAAACCCTAGAAGAGGCATACCAAGGATGAAACCTTTTCTTTAGAGATGAAATATGATACCTATTGTGTTGATATTTCACTTTCATTATCTACTTCCTATGATTTTTCTTTCTCTGAAACTCGCATGCATGAATTTTTGTGATTAAAACCCTAGTTACTTTTGTTGGCACTCAAATCAACATTAGATTAAAAAAATTAAGCGGTGTATTGTGGAGTTACAATGCCCTTGGTGGTGAAACCCCTTGTTGATTCTAATCAAGTGTTGCACAACATTTCCAAAATGGGGGGATCAAACTCCTTGTAGTTATCCTAGTTTAGGTTCAAGTACGAATGTAAATCTAGAAGACATCCGCCTATAATTTCCCTTGTGCATCAACACAAGTAATGGGTGTAGTTATATATAGAATATACCATTCATGACAAGTAGATAGAGTGTTACAATAGGATGCTAAAGTAAAGTGTCAAAGTATAGTGCTTGTAGTTATATAGAATACCCTTGAAGTTCCCTTTAGTGTATAGATGCTTAGTAACACTTGATAGGACCTTGGAATGATTTTGAATTGGCTTGGGCTATTTCTATCCTAGTTTGGAGTGCTTAAGAATTAAACATATACTACTCATAATGTATTTTTTTGATTTAGGAAAATTTAGGGTCGTTTTACATAAGACTTGATAGATTTTTACTTGAGGATAATTTTAAAATGTTCGGTGAATAAATGAGAGTGTTAGAATTTATTTTATACCTTTCCATGGGATATAATTTCCCATTAAATTGACCCAAAAGGGGATTAAAATGAAATTAAGATATTTGAACATTTGGAGATATAGGAAATTAGCACTAAAAAGGGACAAAAACATGTGGTACTTTTGTCCAAACTATACAATAGTGTCCAAGGAGGTAATATATGTCAAGTATAATTTTGGAGGTGTCTGATAAAAGATAGAAGGTTTGTATAAGTGACGATATTAGCCTTGTAAAAGTATGATCAAGTGAATGATAGTTTACAATTATTTACAAGCCTTGATAAATAGTGAGATACTATATTTTAGCTTTGTTTGTGTGTGCAAGACATGACTAAGGGATATATGCCAAATCAATTTTCGTAAGCACCTAATTACAAAAATTAGGTTTATACACCCACTTATTCCAAATCGTAATGGTATTAGGGATTATTATATTTTACATACTTTCTAATGAATATATAATAAAGGGAGAGAATGAAAATGAAATTGAAGGCTCGTACATTCTAATTAATAAATGGGTTGTAAAATAATATGGGTCCAAACCACATATTTTGTCAGTGTGGGTTAAAATAAGAAACTAGGGATGTATGCTTAGATGCACATGAAGGAATAGGTGGAGACCACATGGGACCCTATTTTACTACAAGGTCACTACATCATGATGTTATAGATTAGGTGATAGAATGTGACACTTGGAAACACATTAGGAAACCACTAAAATGATATTGTGCATTCCATTTTTAGTGTCGAAAACCCAATAAATTTTTAAACGCGAGTCCTACATTTTATAGTGTCATTAAAAATAATGATTTTTTTTCACATACAAGTACTTATGGTGGCTAACGAGTACTTAAATAATTGGTCAAAAGCTATAGAATTACTAAAAATAGTGTGATGAGTATGATGAAGCTCATATATGAACATGTGGCTATTATATACAATATTCCAACATAAGTCACTAGTGACACAAGAGACATTTCATAAACCATGTGATATGGTTGCTAACTTTACAGTTATTTATTTTTCATTCACTATCATGCCCATACTACCCATGCTACAATGACCAATCATACATGATAATTGAAGTGTTAATATATGTCCTTAAAAATTCATGTAAGATAGAAGGGACTTGTTTGGATCTACACCTACATGTGGCATTATGGGTCTATCAAATGACATAAAAATTTATTGATCTGAGTCCTATAAGGAGACTCGGTGGACAGTACTCTCAATGTGAAACCATATATCTTATGTGTGGAAAATGTATTGTGAATGATAGAGACCAAGGGATATTTTTGTTAGCTTATGCAATATAGAAGTAAATCAACACTAGATTTATAATTGCAGAAGAAAGTTATATTATGCAAAGTATTGTACAAAATTTAAGGGGTTGATGTAGGATGTTTATGTACTTTGTATTCTCTAGTTGTTAATCCACTAATTATTAATTATAAAAAATTATATAGTATAGGAAGGAGTAAGATGAAGTATTGGTTAAATCATTACAATGGCTTCATAATTAATCATTAGTATACTATGTTCAACTCGTAGTATGGGGAAGCCACATGATATAGTGATGGCATTATAGATTTGAATAAAAGTGTGTGATATTATAGAGGATTTAAGACCTCATAATATGCACACATATGCACATTGTTCCATTGAATATAATAGTAAAGTTAGATCATGATCCCCATGGTCCCCATTATGTGAAAATAAGTTATAGAAGCTTGAGCTTATATGGACCATTCTCCTTGAGAAGGTGTTTGACATACTTTGATGATATTAGAAGAGAGGTATATCTTATTTTTTTCCATTTGGATATAACATTAAATACTTGACCCGCTTCTACTAACACATTACACTCAGGATTGGTTTTTTATTGCTAAAGAGTCTCTACAATTTTTTAAGTGTCCAATAAAGGTGAAAATTAATGGTACAAGAGTTCCAAATATAAAGTGGATTCCACTGAAGGTATGATGGAAGATTAATCTTGAAATAATTATCTCTTAATTTCTTAGTGATGGTATGAGACCCATACCAAAGAGGAGAAATCTTGCAATAAGTTCATATTGGTCTTTCCTTTTGCATGTGAAGTGATACTCAATCACCAACATAGAAGGTCGGTGGTTTTTTAATGGCATTACTTTTATTTAACATTTTCCTACTATATATTTATTTTTAATTCTTGTCGAATGTGCTGAATTAACTTAAAAATTGTGTTAACTTCGTTTTTGTGGAATGAGTTTCTATTGTTAATGATGGTATAAGATAAGATACATCAGTGTGAACTCACGATTGAAAACCCAAACAAACATGAAAAGGGTTGTGTATGGTAGAGTTATGAAAATATATATTGTAGCTATGCTAGATGAAAGGAAGGATTTCATCCCATATCTATTACTTGTTTGAATTGTAAATTCTAAGAAGATGCACGATCATCTTATCAAATACTTCACTCTTTCCATCATTCTACAAAGGGAATGTTCCTGGACTTATCCTACTTTGTGCCTATAGACCAAAGTGTTTTCCAAAAGTTCCCCAAAAACCTTATATCCCTATCAGAAATGATAGTTTTAAGTAATTTAAAATAGACCCAGATATTTTCAAAGTGCAGTTTGGAAATTTCCAGAGTGGAAATAAATTTCTTACAAGGTATACAAAATTACATCTTAAATAATCTATCAATTGATACATAAACACAATAATTACCATGTTTGGTAGTAAATTAGCATGATAAGTAATCCATGGAAAACTATTCCCACAATATCTTAAAAACTAGCAGAGGTGCATACATATATTACATCATGTTAATTAGTTTGGAAATTGCATGTGTTACAAGATCTGGTGCATTTGGTGAAATCTAGACTAATCTATGGCCAACAAAAGTATTGTTTATAGTACCACAAGGTTATTTTTAACTCCAAAGTGTCATGCAACATTACTAAAAGTAGATTCCAATATTAGTTCATCTTTCTCTCATGTGGAACAAACAAGTGACCAAGGTGATATAGGAGTCCATCTCGAAAGTAGAAATTTGGAACTGACTTACCATTGAGCAAGTTACCATTAATGCAATAACACCTTCGTATCGTCTCGTGAAAAGGAATTTTAAATATTAAATAGTGAATATTATCGTTATTTCCACATTAAATATTAGGAATTTAATATTAAATGGTGAAAATTGAATCCTGATTGAATATTATTATTCTTTCCACCACAAATAATAAAAAACAATTATTTCAATTATTACTAATATTATTATTATAAATATTATTACAATTATTAATATTGTTATTACTATAATAATTGATGATATTATTATTATTATAAAATTTAAATATAATATTATTGTTAATATTAATATTAATATAATTGATAGTAGTAATGGTATTATTAATATTAGTATTATTCTTAGAATTTAAAAAAAAAACTTATCTATAAATTTAAAGTTTCAACATTTCTCACAAGATAGAACTTTATAAAAATTTAAAAATTAGTATTAATATGAATATTTTAAAAATTAATACTATTATTAATATAATGGATACTAATCTTAATATCAATAATTAAGATTTTTTTTAAAATCTAATAATAATAATATTATATTTAAAATTTATTATTATTATAATAATTTGAATAATCATAATTATAGTGATGATGATGATAATAATAATAATAATATAAATACTAATTCCATTATTAATAATAATATGAATATGAATAATTATAATTATAATAATGGTGATAATTATGGTCGTCATGGTTGTGGTTGTCATCATCATCATTGTCATCGTCGTCATCATCATCATTGTCATCATCATCATCAATGTCATCATTCTCATTATCATCATTATTGTTGTCATTATTTGTATCATCGTTATCATTGTCTGCATCGTCATTGTGTTCATTTTCATCATCATCATTGTCATCAGTGTCCTCGCTGTCGTCGTCATCATCACCATCACCGATCATCATCATCATTGTTTTCATCATCATCATTATCGCCACCGTCGTCGTCATGATCATCATTATCAATATTAATCTATTTATTAATATTATTATTATTTATAAAAAAATATGAATATTAATATTATTATTATTATTAGAATTTCATTTTAAACAATAATAGTAATTTCATCATCAACAACGTCATCATTATCATCATGGTTATCTTCATCATCGTCCCCATTTTCCTCATTGTCCTCATCATTATTATCATCAATGTCATCATTATTATCATCGTCATCATTTTCATGGTTTTCATGATTTATGTCATTGTTATTGTGGTCGTCATCATCTTTATTGTCATCATCAGCATTATCATCATCATCGTTATTGTCATTGTCTTCATCATCTTCATCGTCGTCGTCGCCATCATTAACATCATTGTTATGGTCATCTTGGTTTTTATCATTATTGTCATCATCATCATCATCATCATCATTGTTATCATCATCTTTTTCATTTTCATTGGTGTCACCATGATCGTCATCATCATCATTTTCATTTTCCTCGTCTTCATCATCTTCGTCATTGTCATCATCATCATCATCATCACCATCATCATCATTGTCATTTTCGATCATCGTCATAGTCTTTGTCTTTTTATAGTCATTGTCATCATCATCATCATCATCATTATCATCAATATTAATCTTATTACTAATACTAGTATTAAATTAGAATCTATAAAAATTATAAATTATTATTGTTATTATTATATTTAAAATATTATTACAAGAATTTCATTAATAGTAATAGTAATATCATCATCATCAACATCATCGTTATCATCATGGTTATTGTCATCTTAATCATCATCATCATCCTCATTGTCCTCATCATTTTTATCGTATCATCATCATCATCATCATTTTCATGACCTAGTCATGGTTTTCGTCATTGAATTCTTCTTCTTCATCTTTGTCATCGTCATCATCATCATCATCATTTTCATCAGCATTGTCCTCATCATCGTCATCATCGTCGTCATCGATGTCATTGTCCTCATCATCGTCAACACAACCACCACCATTATAATCATAATTATAATTATAATATCATTTTAATGTAAAATTTATAATAAAATCATATTTCATTTATCAAAAAATTCACCTTATAAACTTTAGAATTTGTAAGAAAACTAAATTGTGATTTACAATAAACCTATAAATTTAAAAGTTCAAAGCTGAAATTTAATTCTCATAAAACAAAAGTTTATTTACATTTAAAAATTAATAATCAAATACTATAGCAGTTATTATTATTATTGATAGTAATAATATTGATATTATGAATATTAATATTAATGTTGTTGTTAATATTAATATTAATATTAATGATATTACTAATATTAATAATATTATTAGAATTTTACTAGAAAATTAAAATTTATTATTATTATCATTATCATTCATCATCATTAAATTATTATTATCTTGATGTTAGTAATAATATCAATATTATTATTGTAATTTTGTTAATATTAATAGTAATATAATTGTTTTCATCATCATCCTGATCATCACCTTCATGGTCATGGTCATTGTCACCATCATTTCTATCGTCATAGTGATCATCATCGTCATTGTCATACATGTTTATGGTTTGGTGTTTACAAATTAGGGTTTTATACAAGTTTTTTTGTTGTTCAGGATGAGTCCTACTGTTTAGAATGTCATGTTAGTTTGTTAGCAGTCCAATGAGATTTTAAGGTTTGACATTATCACTTATGGTATATCAACCATGTCACTGAGGTCGACTGTAAACTGTAAATAGGACAAGTAAAGAAAACCCCACACACCAAACTATGAACACTAAATTCAAAAACCAAACATTAATGTAACTCTATAAACACTTATGCAAAGCTCTGAATACAAAACCCTAAACCTTAGACACAACCCTTAATCTCAAGTTCACATTTAGTTTTTAGGGTTTCAAATATTTATTTAGGGTATAGGCTTTAGTGATTCATGACAACATTTATGGTTTATGTCTATAGTTTAGAGTTTAGATTTTATGTTTTAGGTTTGTATTTTGATAATTTGGGGTTTTTGGTTTGTAATGTAATTTAAGGCTAATTGTTACTCATAATTATCCATTAGTGTTTATAGTTTGGTGTTTAGTGTGTATAGTTAACATTAATGGTTCATGTTTAGGGTTCCACATTTAGTATTTTTGGGCCACAACTTCATGTTCTACATTCAATGTTTAAGTTTAAGGTGTTATATTATTGTTTATGGTGTAGTCATCATGTTATTTAACTTTGAAGGATTGTGTGAACCATTCAGCTGGAAGGTCTATGTTTATTGTTTACAGTTTATGATATGGTGTTTAGGGTTTTTATGTTTTGTGTGCAGGGTTAAAATGTCACGATAGCATATTGAGTGTTTATGTAATTTAAACAAGCCCATTAGCATTTAGGGTGTTTGAAGGGCATTTAGGATGTGGCTTAAATAGCATAACGGTTTATCATTGTTCATATTATTCAATATAACCCATTATCATTTAGGGTATTCAAAATGAATTTAGGATGTCAAATGAGCATTCCACGTGTCATAAAATCATATACACTATTGTGACCGAATTATCTAGGACGACGTTGCATCCTAAATAAGAAACACTTGTGCTAAGCCCTTTATGATAGACTATAAATTCTTGACATAAACATAAATTCTATGTGTTAGTTATTTACCTTATACACTAAGCTCTAAACCTTAAATACAAGATCCCAATCTTTTTTTAGTTGAAAATATACTTTAAGGCTAATCATTATTTATAATTACCCATTAGTGTTAAGGGTTTGGGATTCAGTGTGTATAATTAACATTTATGGTTCATGTTTAGGGTTCCACATTTAGTATTTATGGTCTATGACTTCATGTTCTATACTCAACATTTACAGTTAAAGATGCCATATCAATGATTGATGTGTTGCATTATTGTTTACGGTATAGTCATCATGTTATTTATATTTTAAAAATTATGTGAACCATTCGCTACCAAGTGTTTTTTTTTTAATTGTTTATAGTTTACGATATGGTGTTTATGGTTTCTATGTTTTGTTTGTAGGGATAAATTTTCACGATGGCATATCAGTGTTTATCTTATTCAAAGAAACCCATTAGTATTTAGGGTGTTTGAAGGTTTTTAGGATGTGATTTAAATATCGCAATGGCATATCATTGCTCATGTTATTTAATGCAACCCATTAGCATTTAGGGTGTTTGACAAGAATTTAGGATGCCATTTGAACATTCTATGTGTCATGTCATCATATATACTATTACACCCAAATTATGTAGGATGAAAATACATCTTGAATAATAAACACTTATATTAAGCCCTATATGCTAGACTATAAACTTTGAACATGTAATATAAATTCTAGATTAGATCTATACATTACACCCTAAGCTCTAAACCTTAAATACAAGATCCCAATGTCATATTCACATTTAGGATTCGGGATTTTCTTCAAGAGTTTAAGGTTGTATAATTTCCACAAAAGCATGCCTCATTTCCACCCTTCTAAATTTATTTTAGATATTTTGAGTTAACATTTAAGGTTTAGGGCTATAATTCCTAGTTTAGGATCTCTACTCAGGGTAAAGGGCTCAATGTTCAGTGTCAACATTTACGATTTGTGTCTATGATTTGGGGTATAGATTTTAGGTTTTAGGTTTTTGTGTTGAGTATTTTGGGTTTTTGGTGTACAATGTGCTTTAAGTCTCATCGTTACTCATAGTTATCAGTTACAATTTATGGTTTATATTTACAATTTGGGGTTTAGTACTTATAATTAAATTTTATGGAATATTTATAGGGTTCAGCATTTAGGATTTAGTGTCCATGATTTAATGTTCAATATTTATCATTTATGGTTTAAGATGTCCTATAAATGGTTAATGTGGTAAAAAAAAATTCAAATGATAATTACACATGTCATATTGTCATATAAAGTGTATTCAATAAGTTATGTAGTGTGACACTACATCCTAAATAAAACATGCGAGAGATAACCCCTATGTGCTAGATCTTTACCTTACCCACTAAACTTTACACCTTAAACAAAAAACTCCAATGGCATAGTCATCTTTATGGTTCATGTTTTACATTAAGAGTTTAAGCTTTCATCTAATTTATACTAAAGAACACCTTGTTATCACTATTGAGAATTGATTTTAGATATTCATCCCACGATGAGGATTTTTATAAAAAATTGCAATATTCCTTCCTTCCCTAAAAAAATTCCAAATATAAAAATTGATTTATATATCATGATATAAGTGTATCACCATCGATTACGTTACCAAGATTACATTATTTTTACAGGAAATGTTCCATCGATAATCATTTTCAATCCCTATGGAAATGGCCTTTTCACTCTCTTGTTGTGTGCTTCATCTTTACCTTTGCTAAAAGCTTTAAACCCCTTCTTTCTACTTATTTTTATGCAACAAGTATTATGGTAAAGCTATGGGGGAATATTTGTGTCATTTTGAACTACCTTTTAGCTGAAAATAGAGGTAAGATGAGGTTCCTTGGAGCATTTTGGGTGTTGCAAACTTCACCTCTTTATTGGAGCAAATCAAGGGCCATGAACCTCATATTTCCACTAATTTTGTGGCGCCTTAGAGAGACATGACTATGACGATGAAAGAGAAAATTTGGATTATCACCGAGGATCCGATTGCTTTCATTACAGGGTTGAGCATGAATGGAAACAAGTTCTACAAGAGTAATTGTAATAGAAATGAATATGAAGCTAAGTTCTTACAAGAAGGGAGTAAATAGAGGTGATTCATGGTGGTTTTCTTCATTCCTTTTTCCCCAGTCCTTATGACGAGGTGGCAAAAATCCTCATTAATTATGTGAATCTTGAAGGTAATTTACACCTTATCAAAACATATCATCTTGTTTTCTTGAACCATTTTCGCAGACAAAATCTAGTAAGCTTTCCTTTTTTACATTCTTCTATCTTTCAAAAATTATATTAAAGAGGTCCAATAGGGAAAGATAATCTATCCCCTACACCAAGTTTTCATTTTCCTTATCCATGAACACATTTCATGAACCTAAATCCAAAACACAACCCTTCCCCCATCATTCTTCCTAATGCCTCGTTTGTTATCAACCTTAGAATCAATAAAAGGTCAAAGGAGGAGATATGCACTAGTAGGGTTCTTATAAGTCATGAAAATAAGTGAAAAAACATTTAAGGAACTAGAAATGTCATGGAAAAATTTTAACAGGGTTCAGATGGTGATATGGCTACACATTACCTTCTTTCTTTAGGAAATAATATTGATAAAAATTCTAAATATTTTTTTCACAATGAGATTGAGCTTGAAAAGGATTTGATTAAATGGATTAGGAAAGATAATATGGTGATTTGGGAGAGTTTCAAAGATATCAAAGCTAACAAGGTTGAAAAGGTCACTCAAAACTGGCATAATGTGGAAACAATATGAGAGATTGTGGAAAACAACAATAATCTCCTTGTTGATGGTTTTAGCATGCAAAATGCCCTTATCAACTCCATCATCAAGGAGATCAATTCCAAAGGTAGAAGTGAAGGGGAGGTGAATAGAAAATAAGATGAGAATAGAGAAAATCTCCTTAAAACCCTTCTCAAGATTTCCACTCAGGCACGAAGGACAAAGATAAACAAAACTAAGTTGGGGCCATTACCTTTTTTCTTTTGTTTGGTAGTCTTGTTGTTTTCTAGCTACTATTAGGCTGTGTTTTGGCTACTTTTGGGTTGTTTTGGTGTTTTAGTCCTTCATTTTTTATTTTGGTCTTCATTGTAGTATTTATGTTTCAAATCCTTCTTTTATAACAAGGTAGGACACCTGTCAAAACCCTCCTTTACCCTTATCTAAAAAAATGTTGACCATAAACCCCAATCAAAACAACAACTAGTTTAAAACCTGACCATAGCTTTAACATAAATGTATATCGTAAACATGAATCACCAATGTAGCTTCGTAAACACTCATGTGAACCCACAAGCACAAGTCCCTATACACAAAGTCTTAGGTCGGGTTTGCATTTCAGGGTGTATGTTTTGAGTTTAGGTTTTACTATATAGGGTTCACATTTATGGTTGTTATTAAGGGTTCTAGATTTATAATTTACGATCCATAGTTTACTGTTCAGTACTCAGGGTTTCATGTTTACAATTCTTTTATAGTGGATAAAATTTCCTCTTTAGATTTCACTCCTTAGAATGTAGGGTTAAACATTATGAGTATTTCAGTAATAATAAATATTGTCATTTTCACTATCATCCTTCCAATTGCAAGGATTTTGTATATTTCCATGGGTCATGATTTGATGTTCAATATTTAGGTTTCATGGTTCATGAGCATAGTTTCCATTCAAGGTGGCATATTATTGATTAATGTGTTACAAGAATGTTTCACATGTCCAACGAGTGTTTAAGGTCTTATATTTATTGAATGGTGTTCTCATTATGTACATTGTTCTCTATTTATTATTTATGGTTTAGAGTTAATGATTTCTTATGAGAATTTGTGTTATTCAATGTGACCCATTGGTGTTTATGGGGTAAAATGAGCATTTAGTGTTTAAATGAGTGTTCAAGGCAGAGCATTTTTACTTAATGATGTCCTCATCATGTATAAAGTTATGTGTTCATATTTCGCGGTCAATGTGATTACTAAAATTAACTAAACAATGTAGTATGGGAATAGTTAATCTAAGATATGAACAACTGTAAACAAAGTAGATAAATGCAGTAAATAAGGTATGTAAATGAAATAAATAACTATGACAAAAGGAAATTTTAAACCCTAATATGTACAGAGAAGGAAGAGGAAAAGAACTTGGTTGACTCACCAAGGTGCACAAAGGACTGTCGTTACAGGTGATGAATCAGAAAATTTGCGAAGTAGGTACAACTATGTAGAATTATTGAAAAGGGTGGATCCAAAGGATTTAGCTAGATTGGAATGCACTTAAGAGGAGGACTGAGGTGCCTATGGGTGCTCTGGTCTATAATCTAGGCACCCTAGTCTGTGAAAAAATCTCTGAAACTAGTCTTCAGTGGTTCAGAAGATGGTTCGAATCCCTTATTGTTTGTCACATAAAATTTGTTGTCATGCGCTAGATGTCGCTAAATACTCTAAAAAGACAAGAAAGACCTGCAAAAGACCCAAAAACAAGCACTAAAAACCTAAAAAAATAAAAAAGCATATGAAGGGGTTAGACTAAGGTCAAGCTATCATAATAGTGGATTTACCAACTTATTTTTTTACTACAATCTCGAACCCGAATGTTTCTTACCAACTTATTGTGTGTATATAATGTGCCCTAGGTTTCTCTTATACCAGTCACGCTTTATGAAGTAGCGAGAAATAACTATGTGTAAAAAATTTAATAGAATTGTGTGTCATGGAATTTAATAGAATCCCTCCCCCTTATGAAGTGTGTGATGTAGATGTCCTTAGCTTGTGCCTTGATGATGGAGCTATGTGGATGCAACTGATCTCTAATACAATAGATGGAAAGTAACTCTAGATGGATTTATGTTAGTAAATGATGTTAGGTCCTTCATTATGGTCTCATAACTTTATATTTATAAGATTCTCTTGGTCTAATTTTGTAATTAACCCCGAACAAGCCGACCATAAGAAAGATAAAGACCTCAAACATCTAGAAAGAGCCCAAAAAGAGGCAGGAAAGTTCAAAAAGGACTAAGGCACCAATGATGGGACCAGGGCACCCATGGGTTCCCTAGTACTAATCTAGGTGGCCCAATCGAGGCTAAAATAACATGGGATGATAGAAGTTGACTGGGCATATAGGTTCAAGAGGTCGGTAATGACGAAATAAATTAAACAAGATGGTCAAAAGATGGGGGTTAATTAGTACTCTCTTCACTCAAGAACCTTCTAAATAGTAGTATGAGACCGAGATAAATAATGTCTAAAGTGCATGATTTTGTGACTACATTTTGCCCCCAAATTATGTTGGTGAGCGGAAAGATTGGTAACATAAACTAGATAGATATTTGTGCCTAATGTCCATGAAGAGTGTAGTATAAATGTGTCAAAAGACTAGACAAAGCATGAAATGAGAAAAATATGGAGGAGCATGGAAATAAAGATGAAAAATGTGCAAAGAAAAAGAGATGAGAGTGAACCTAGGGTGAAACACGTGTGTATTTGTTGTGGTGTGTGTTGTACCTGCATGGTGAGTAAAGTATGTGTTGTTGTGAAGTGTTGTTGTTGTTGTCCCCATTTGACTGTTTTTTTCTCATACAACTGGACCTGCAAGGAGAAAATGATCAAGTAGTCAAATATGTATCTATGTATGTGTAAAAATTCAATGTACAAGACGCATACATATGAATGTAAAAATCATGTAAAATACGTAAATGAAAAAATTTAAATTGAACATGTGCACATGATCCATGTCGAGAAAGAGAGTGTATAAGGATATCTTGTACTGCGAGTTTTTTGGGGGGAAATCTCACACCACCTTGGCTGAAGAAGCGTATTTAGGAAATGATCTATGTCCTCCAAGATCTAACTGCTTCCCTGCATGTGTGTGAAGAGATCTTTATATTGTCCTAGTTTTTTAGGTGATTTGATGCCACTATCCGAAGTAGTGTAGAGAGGCACACCCACTGTAACCTCCAAGCCTGTAATTGCTTCCTAGAATGCTAAGGACACAATGTCCTATAAAATCCATTGTGAATGGGGTTTGTAGAATGGTCTGAACCCACTTGATGTATATAACTAAACCAAACCATTGTAGAATCTTTGTGTTAGTATGTAAAAACCCCCAAAATGATGCCCCCCTCTTTGGGAGTGCATGCGACGTCGTTGATAGGAGAATGCATCCCCAAAAGAGGACCAACCATATGTATGTTATAACCCTGAAAAGTGCTTGGTAGAAACCAAGGCACACACAAACAAGAAGGCTAGACAAAGACAAGTGTAAAAAGACATGCATATACAAAACAATGTGTAAGCTACGTAAACAATAAAGTGATATAAACGTGCAAGAAGACAAAGTAATCTACACAAAGTAGGTTGCAGACATAGGACATCACTCATGATATTACAAGACATGCAATGCCATCATGGCCACAAACAACAAACAAGTGTGCACACCAAACAAAGGGAAAGACCCACATACAATAGTAAATAATAGCAGACAATGTAACATACAAGTATGGAGACCAATGTCCCTGCATAACACATGTTGCATAAGAAGCACCTGTTAGCATGTTAGAAAGATAACTAGTATGCCAAAATTGTGTATAGCCAAGTGATGTAGAGGTCTAAGTATAAAATGAAATAATAACACATGTAATAGATGAATGTGGATGCCCCCAATGACCAGTGTAGGAAGGGTAATAAGTGAGTATTCGTGATGCGTGTAAGAGACATGTATCTGTGATCACAACTAGAAAAAAATGTGAATTCACATGTGTGGATTAATGAGATAAATGACATACAAGTAAGCTAACTAACATGTGTAATAAAATACCATGAAAAAACAAAAGTAAGCAAGAGTATAAGTAACCATAACATGCAGTATGATACGGATGGATGGAATGGAATGCAAGATGGAGTGATAGGAGCCATGTGCCCACAAGAGGATGGAAGTGTATGCAATGAGCTTCATTTTGTTTTCCCCCTTAGTGGTCAAGAATAAACCGTAAATGAGAGTGTATCATTGGAAAATGGTCGAATAGTGTGTTGTGTCTAATGCGTTATGATGAATGTGTAGGTGTAGTGATGAGATGTGACCTAACGACGATGTGTGCATGAACCCTATAGCCGAAGCGTATATCACAACTATATGAACGTATAAATGATGATTTAGCCTAAGCGTATATCACTATAAGATGAATAGATGAGTGATGATTTAGCCCAAGGCGTATATCACTACAAGATGAAAAGATGGAGTGGTGATGTAACCTAAGGTGTATACCACTAAAAAATGATAGAATAGGTGTCGATTTATCCTAAAGCATATGTCACTAGCCTAGGATTATCACATGATGAAAGGTTAAATAGTAAATATGTGATGAGTGTAAGGTCCATTTTATTTGTAAACCCTCGGCAATCGAGTATGGACCAGGGAACTAAAATGCATCATAGGGTGGTGAGTGTAGCGTATAGAAGACAACGTAATGATGAAATACAACCATGTGATGAATAGAAAAATGTAAATACAGGATGTGTAGAATGCAATGTAAGATATGTAGAATATAAGATGAATGTGAATTATGTGATATGTAGAATGTAAATGCAAGAGTTGTAGAATGTGTAAAATGGCACGTATGGAGATGGACTAGTAATGTAGTATGTAATATGATGTTATGTTATACTCATATATGATGAAGACTAGTACAATATGTGTGAAAATGTGACGTGTAATACAGATGGTATGTAGATAAATGAATGATACAGTATATAGGATAAGTAGTGTTGGATGTAATATGCATAGACAATGGTGTATGTCTAATGACGATTAGCATGATGTATGATGTATAAATGCACAAATGTCAAAATGTTGTAGACTACATGTAGAATGTATGGTGTATGGCGCATAATGTATGAATAGATGTGGTGTGTATGCCTTATAGTGCAATGTGTGGGGTTCATGTGTAGCAAGCCCTCAACAGTCAAGTGTGAACCAAAGCACAACAGTGTGTCATTGGGTAATGACGAATTTATAGTAAGAATGAATATGTATATGTTATGAAATTGAATAATTCAAAGAGGAGATGTGAGTAGGTGCTATAATTATTTATGCGTAAATGTGAAGGATGTGACGTAATACTATGTAAGAAAGATAATTCAATGATAAGCGATATGTCTATGGTGCTAATGTGATGGGGCAAAGATATGTGAGCTATTATGCCACCCAAGTGTGCACACAAATACATCATGTAAAGTCATCGAGAAGATCATCATCCTCTAGGTCAAAGTCAAATGGATAAGCATTTGTGACTTGATAAACAATAGTGTATGTTTGATCATATGGTGAGCCATTAAGGCGTAAGTTGTACATACCCATAACATATTCCTCATCGGTGAATGGAGGAAGTGGGAAATCATGTGCATACTAACGAGTGAGATTTTACGAATAACCAAGAAAAGAACTATTGCAAATAAAATCACAACCAAAAGGCATAGGAAATGAAATGTATGTATGACTAGGATCTAATGTGCCTCCAATATAAGTAAGCCAAGATTCCCATAATGTGAGTGGAGAAAAACAAGCAGTACGTGATAAATAAACTTAGAGGATATGCAATACACGCAAACCATAAGTGGCAGGCATATTGATAAATCCATAGTAGAGATGAGGGTCATGAGTAGAAGGATAAAGATCCTAATAGGTGAAACCAAGATGAGCTAGACCATCATGGGAACATATAGTGACATCACATGTAGGATAAAATGGAATATGTTCCCACTATGAGTCATTCATGAAAAGTGGGCAAGTGAATGGTGGGCGTGCTAAGGCAAGTGGTGCATCTGAATGTGGGTGTGATAGGATGACTTCCATAAACTGGACAAGCCCCTGATAAGGAATCATAGTAGTGGTGGTTATAAGTGGCACATAAGAAAATGCATCTATCACATAAACGGTACCATCAAGTGGTGGTAAGTGAGGTGGTTCTTCCCTAGGTTGGGGTGCATCTGTAATATCTATACACAAGATAGGACAATTAGCAGTGAAATCCTAGTCGCGTTGATTGGAAAAATTTTATCACAATGCAATCAATAGTTTAGGGGATAGAAATCCCTCCTCTATATGGGAGAGGTTCCCTTATTCACGAAACAAAAGAAAAACCTACTTATTTACAAATATATAATATATAAATATTCAAATGAGGATTTTGATGCATTAAATGTGTCCATATTCAATCATTCTCAGTACAGAATAAAAAGAGGTAGAAGAATCAATTATTTTAGAAATGAAAATGGTGGCACCTTTAGATATATAGATTGCAGAATAATATCCTACTTATGCATACATGAAATATCAAGGGCACATGAATCTATATATTTGAATACAGGACATACATGCAGTAGACACAAAGTTCTTAGCATCACATCAACTGAATTGAACACAAAGTTTCATATTCAAATATATCAAATCCACATTCACAGGCTAAAGAATAGAAATAGAAAGGACACAGGAAAAGAGAGGGAAGAACTTATGTATTGATTCTTTGCAGTTTTGTATCTTTTTAGATTCAAAACATCAAAATCCAAACTTTTTTACAATGAGAGACAGTCTTATATAGGCACAAGGGTGGTTGTAACTAACTTTCCTAGTTCCATAATCTTTTAATTAAGTTTTTCCACTTAATTAATGAATTACACTTTGGTTAGATTTATATAAAATTTCATATCTTTTAAATGAGAAAGCTAACTTTTGAATTATAAACAAGAACGTAGGAACTAGGAGAAGGAAAACTTGTAGAAGGCGATGCTGGAGTCTTCACTTTGACTATATAATTTCTGAATTTAACAACAGCCCCAACAATCTCCATACCTTTGGGGATGGTGGTGTTTGCCATAGCATTTTTCCAGCTACCCAAGGAATCCTCCATCTCCTTTCCCATATTTGTATTTTGCGCTAAGCCTTTGGTTGATTCTATGACCACATTATACAGTTCACTGATTTCTTCCATTTTTTCCTTTATCACAGCTTCAAGCTTTAGCAATTCTTCCTTGATGAGTGTTTTGAATCTTTCTTTGATCTCTTGTGTTATCTTCCTCTCTGCAGAATTGTCTTTATAAAATTAACATTGAAGAGATATAAATTTGCAGATTTGAATGTCTCTCCCTTTTGCACCATGTTCTTAAGTTCATCAATTTCCGCTTCTAGCACTTTCATCTTCCATTCTACACTAAAAAATGACTTCTTGGAAAGATTAATTTTTGAATCATCAAATATCTTATGTGCAAGGAGAATTTTTTCATCTGTATCCTTTATGAGTCTAAGATCTTTAATACATTTTAACCAAAGTTTAAGTTCCTTCTCAGAGCCAATGATTACTGGGTCAATCTGACTTTAAACCAAATAAATTGTGTCATATGCTTTTTGTGCTTCATCAATGAAATTCTAACCAAATATCAACATTCCCTCAATCATTGCTTTAATTGCCATTCCATAAGCAACATGCTTATAAATTTCCTTGATAGCTTGAACTTCTTCATCAGACAAGACAAAGGGAGGAGGTATTTAAGTCAGAGGGGTGGGATCAAGCACTTTATCGCTTGCAAGGAGAGATTTGATGAAACCAGAAAGTACTTGTACCTGCTCATCAAGTTGTTCATGTGTTTGTTTTACTTTTTCTACCCTTTCAATGACCTTGGATACTGTATCTTTTAAGTTATGAACCTCCCCTTTAGGAGTAGATTCACCCAGTGGAATTCTTTCCCACTCTAATTCAGCAATAGGTATATCTTTTTCATCTTTCTCCACTCTTGGTTTTTCTATCTCCAAGTATTGTTGGCATTTCGAGTCAGATACCAACCTTGAAGCAGTTTTGTATTTTTAGGCAGGGAGTGAAAGTTGTACCCAGGAGGGCAGCTATAGCATCAAACTTAGGAGAAATGATTTTGGATGATGCATTCATTTTCTTGTTGTCAATTAGGGACTAAACCCATGTGAAAGATTCACTAGAAGGTGAAGCAACCAAAGGGCCCAGAGCAAGTGTATTGAGGGAACCAAGGGTTTGAGAGCAGATACCTCAAGAGTAGGTGCTCCAGAACTTGAAGAAGATATTTCTTTGATAGGTGATTTGAGCTTGGGAATTCTCAATACCTCAAACTCTAGATTTGTACTCTTTAATTTATTTCATTCATCTTCTTCCTTTTCAGTACTTCCCCTTCATAATTGATTTCATCATGCTCCTATGTCCCCTTTTCTTCTTCCTCTGAAATATCAATAATTTGTTCAACCCTTTGAACCTTTTCTACTTGCCTTGGACAGAGATTGTTTTGCCTTTTTCTTCAATTATTTCTCTTGTCTTCTCATTTTTCTCAGTCCTCTCTTGCCTTACATATACCTTCACTGAAGATTATACATGCAAAGGAGAAATAATTGGCTTATTTGGGACCTCTATGTGTGAGGCAAAAACTTCCTTATGAGATGACGATGCCCCTTAAGAAGAAGATTGAGTCATTCCTGCCTTATATGCTTTCATTTTTCTATCAACCCAGACTTTGTTCCTCACCATAATTGGGTTTATTATCACTTGAAGATCATCCTTTTCTTTTTGAAACTAATTGATAGTGACAAGGGGTTTATGCCGAATAGTCTTATTATTTTCAAGAGAATACAATTCAACGTCGTCATCTAGTAAGTCCTCTGGCACTTTGTAAATTTCAAAATCTTTGATCTGTTGCAAGGAAATCCAACCAAAGTATCTTTTTCTCACCTCATAGTCATATGAACAATCTTCACAATAATATTCTAGGGTGGGTGAGTGATAAAAACCCATTCTAAGGAATTTAGAGATGAAGCCTTTGATGTCAAAACAATACCTCTTGTGAAAATTATAAAAGTTGAATGCAGAGATGGACCTTTCTACTTTCTGAGCATCTAATGTTGTCTCGCATGTATAATTTCCCAAATTTATTGGGAACTGAATACATGTTATCTATATATCCATGTATGTTCTATGCAATTTATCAAGTTGCCTACAGACTTCTACTAGAACTAATTTATCATTGCATTACATGGGAAGCTTGTTAAGTACACCTTCAAAACCGGCCAACCTTATGTATGAGAACCTTTTGAATTGGATGAAAAAACTGCCATAGGTTGAGATCAATTGTTTTTCTTCATTGAATACCCTCTTAGTTGTATTGCCTTCCAAAATTCTGACAATGTATATTATGAATGCATCATTGACCCTTATGAAATGATGTTTATTGTTTTCAAGAGTCAATTATGGGTAATACTCATATACTGGTGAATTCTTCCTTTCATCCAACTAAGTAAGACCTAGGCAAACTTTGTATGTTGCAATGGTGTGCATCAAATATGAGATCATATAGAAAGATTTACTTTATTAAACATTGACTAATTGTTCACTGAGGTTTTCACATATTATTTCTCCCCAGTTTAGGCTCTGCTTTCCTTCACAAATAATGTTTGTATAGGGACGCATCCAGAAGTGAAAATCATTGGTTTCGGGAAGGCCATGATCCTAGACAACAGAGTGATTATATCATACAACTCTTCTTTGAAATCATCCCTATACATATTCTTAGGTACCCTGGATTCTCATTTCTTTAGAACCTTGAATCAAGATTTAGCCATCATTGTTTTGTATTTCTCTTTATCTTGTTGAAAAAGGCCTTGAGCCTATGCCATAGTGAGAGTATTGGCATTTTCAACAACAAGGATTCTAAAGGTAGCATTTATACAATTGATGTTTAGTTTAGCAATCATTTTTCCCTAAGGATATCTGATTTCTTTCAAATCTAGATTGAAGCAAGAAGTATAGGATAAAACAGTATTTGCACATTGAACTGAAATAGGGAAGCCATCACCATGAGCAATCCCAATATATTTGATACATTGAGCCATGGGAGTGGGGTTTACATCATCAACACAGGCCTAGAAGTCGTTGAAGTCAATATGTCAGACATCACTATCTCTAATGTTGGGTACAAACATTTCAAGGGATGAAATATGTTCATAACCCCCGTAATGGTACTTCATGGTGACCAGGTTAGTAAACAAACACCTAGAGGAGTAGAAACTCAACGACATTTTTTCAAGAAAATTATATAATAGGGCACAAAACTAATTTGAGACCAAAACCCTCACAAGAAACTTTAAAATCACTAGTCTTTATTGCAGGAAGAATGGCTCTCCTCTCAGGATCACAGTGTAATTTGAATTTTTGAAAATGGCTGGAGAACACTCAAGATACAACTATAAACGGCTTAAAGGGCATGGGAACGGGAATGAATAGGACTTAACTGTAATTTTGTGATTTGAGATGGTGAAAATGGCCCATTTTACCTCTTTTATACTTTCCCATTCGAAAAGGAGGTAATAAATGATTAACTAGGAAATGGCAGCGTATTACGGGAAATGAGAGGGTCTAAAATTTTTTTACCAATTTTCCTTTATATTATGGTTATGATGGAAAAGTTTGGAAATGATAGCACAATAGATCTAGGGACACGAGGAACTCAAATCTCCAAATCTCCTGCAATACAAAGAATCCTAAAAAAGTGTGGAAGAATCAAGCCGATGGGGAACACAAGGCTCATGGGACATGGGGAGGTGACTTCTCTGAAAACATGCAACATCCGCAATACAAAGAAATACTTAGCCAATTTTGATGAAAACTTTGCAGATGGGCGATGAGTGCGGAGAACATAAGAATGCAGGAAAATGAAGTCTGGAACACATAAGAGCCACGACAATAGGACAACTTTGGAGGAAGAGAAGTTGAATTTAGAGGATATACATACCAGTTAGAATCCTGTAGACATGATGACCAAGGTGGTCACAAGGGAAAAAATGAAGTTGTGTTCAACTTTGGTTGGTCTTCATGGAAACTAGTGAAGGGTTGAGAAGCTTGCTTAGAGGAAAACTAGTCTCCAAGTGGGAGATTTTTAGGTTGTGGAGCTTATTTTCATGTGTGAAAGTGTTGAATACTATACACTAAGAGTACTATATACTTTCCATAGTTTTCTAGCTGATGTTTGGGGGCAGCAGCCCCCAGTAGTAGGGGTTCAGGGGTGCAATCCCTAAAATTTTTTTGGCCTCGAAACAAAACGTACCCGATATACTGGGAAATGTGGAAGACATACTTTGGAATAATTTCTCTTTAAAAAGTATTGATGCGTCCATATATTTTTTTCCTTTTAGCCTAAGTAGTTTTCCATTTCTTTTGATGGAAAACTACTAATAATTGTCATAGAGGACCAAAACGCCATCGCTTGTTAAAGAAACAAAGGAATCAAAACAAAAGTAAAAAAAAACTACTAATACAGTTGTTATACAGGTTGTCAAACAGTGTTCGAGCAAACCAAACCTAATTAAAAAAGATAAAACGAACAACATATTCAAAACATTGAATTATAGGTTTCAAAAAAGGGTACGTCCCTCTCCTGTCAACTGGAACATAACCCCTTTGGCATAACACCTTAAGCTACAACAATGGGGGTGGTTCCAGGAACCCCAAAGTAGTCCACAGAAGAGGGAACCTTGTGGACTAAATGGGAAGTGCTCTACACTACCTATCTAACTAGTGATTCCTTTGTGAGATAGAGTTACAAGTTGTCCCTACGCGACCCTTTTAAGTACACAATGGATGCATCTGATGCCCACTATGCTTGAAGGGGGCAAAGTCGAGATCCTCCCAAGATAGTTGGGACTATTTGGGTAAATCGTCTCGCTCGTGGATAATCTTTGTAACACGTAGGACGAGAGAACCACCTAGGAAAATATACTTTGGCCAGGAGCCCAATTTGACTATTGTAAAATAGTGTTGAGTTGTGAACCATCTTTTTATTACGAAACGTGTGACGCGTTACTTTCACTTAGTTTTTACTTGCCTTAGGGCGAGGTGAAACTATGCCAAAGTGAAGCCAACATTTTTCATTAGATTTTTGATTTACTTACTTCACATTCTTTTGACACTTTGTTGATCAGAAGGAGAGTGACTACCTTTGTGTTACCGATCGACTGTTTCTGTCACTTTTATGTCCGTTTACGCCCATCCACGTTTGCGGCTGGGTAAGTTAAACATCTAAAGTGTGCGGAGGTGTATTCATGTTATTGGTGGCCATTGTGATCTTGATACCCATGTCAAGGTCGTCATTATAGTTAGGCATGGTTCATCATCTTGAACTTCCTTAGAAGGGTTAACTTGTTTGTATCGTATCACTACAATTTTGATATTTACATCTTGTTTCTTGTAAACTTGACATAAATATCTATATTGTAAGGTTACGCTACGCACATTTTTAACTATTCCTAGCTATACTTTGAGCTCCTTAGTTTTATTTTATTATTACCTCGATTTTGAAGAGTGATGTGTGTTGCCATTTGTGTGTGTTATATCAATAGCACCTTGATATCAATACCTTACTTTCTCGCAAATTCGGTTAACATATCTTTGTGATATTGTTGTGTCATTTACGAATTGTAATTGGCACCTTTTGAGAATAGGTCTTAATCAAGTTTGAGCTCGCTCCTAGTATATCTTGTTAGGAAGTTACATTGACTTTTTGTATTTACTTACGTTTTGTTCATTCTCGTGAACTTAGCATAAGTAAGAAAATCTTGTTAATTATCTTGCAACGTGAAGCTGCTTTTTGAAACGTAGTCTAGGAGGTACTTCATGTGACAGGTTTAGATACCAAACACTTGTGTCACTGGTGATTTATTACTCTATCACATTGGTATTCTCACATTGTTAATTCACTCATATTCTTGACAATACATCTTACATTCCACTTAGGTGTGGTCACAAAGTTTTGAACACATTTACAACTTACCCTAGTGAAACTATCAAAAAAGCATGGCTCCTAAAACACGATTAGGACTCAATAAATAGACATACAAGGAACAACAAGTGCAAGCTTGAGAAGCCTCTAACAGACAAGGGTCCAACCCCTTTATTGGACATGATCTAGGACCTCTGTTTTCTGCGGAAAAAGAGATAGAAGATATGGTTGATCATAGTGGAAATGAATTAGAATCCCCACACATAGAATTTGATTTTGATCCCACTTTATTAGACGAATTTCTTTTCAGAAATAAGGATAAAGTGATAGCACGGGTTGTAGAATTAGGGGCCAAATTACCAACTGAAAATGAAACAATCCCACTTGCAAATAATGCTACTGAGAACGAACGCCACCTTATCAATATGGAGGATATTTTGACGTATGGACATGCTTCTACCTCTAACATAGGGAATGATAAAGTGGTGGGGCATAGAATACCCTTTATCAAAGTGCCACGTAGAAACAACACCAAACATGAGACGGGTGAAGAACCTCCACAATACGAGGAGGAAGAACCTTTAGAAGAAGAAACCACAATTCAACAACAAATTAGTAACCTAAGCTGACAATTAGCTTTGCTAACCTCCCATGTACAAAAGGAAGCAAACAAAAATGTTTAAAAGTCGAAGCCTAAGGTTAAGATCAATGAACTCCATAGAGAAAACCAAGGAGAAAAAGACACAAGGTATCATCGCGTATACATCCCCGCTTCTCCCACTAGAGAACAACTGCTTGCACAAGAGGTATAGTCTATGAAAGTGACACTCACAAGCCTACAAGAGAGCAATATAGGGAGCATTAGAAAGTATCAATACAAAGAATTATGCGCCTATCCTTTTGACAAGAAAATGACCTTTCAACCCTTTCCTAAGAAATTTGATATGCCAAAATTCGATAAATATAAAGGGAAAGGAGATCCACGGGATCATGTCAAAGATTTTTATATGGCATGTCAAGAGGTATCTTATAGTGACAATTATATCATTAGACTTTTCCCCAAGAGTCTCGGAGGCCAAGCCTTGGAGTGGTTTAGACGTTTATCACGAGGATCAATTTTCACCTGGCCAGAATTTGCATAAAGGTTCGTGCGTCACTTCTCGTACAACATAGAGAGTGATGTCACCATGGCAGATTTATGTGGTGCCAAGCAACACCCTAATGATACTTTCGCTAGCTTCCTCCAACGGTGGAGAGGGATAGCTATTCACTTCCCTTGTGCTTTCCCTAAAAATAGCTAGTTAGTATTTTCATTCCCAACCTAAACCCGAATATAGCTTTCCACCTCCAAATGCATTGTGTTCACACTTTTGAGGAGGTCATCGAAAAAGGGGTTCAGATAGAGAAATCTCTCATTGCCAAAGGCATTCTCAAAACCCAATCTAGAGATAATCAAAATGTCAAATCCATAGAGAAGCCGAAGATGTTTAACAAAAACAAAAATGTGGTGGGGGATGGAATCACTGATTCCAAACGTGTTCAAATAGTCCAAAATGGTCAACCTTTTAAACTGACCAAGGGACCAATTCAACCACCACCAAAGTGAAGAACGTTCACCTCTCTTAATGAACCTTTGTCAGTTATACTAAAACAATTGGATGCGGCCCACATGATGACATATCCTATGATGCAACCATTTGATGACAACGCTCCAAAACCGTCATGGTACAAGGAGCATGAATATTGTGAAATGCATCGTGTTAAAGGACATAAGACAGATAAATTTCTGCAACTTCGTCATTATATTCAAGACCTCATTGACAATGGGGAGATAGAGGTGGATAACCCAGGCAAAACACAAACACCTAATGAGAAAATGGGGATATATAAAGAACCATTCCCCAACCATGATAAGTCAGAGAAGTCAAAGCCAGATCAGGGAGAGTCATCCCAAGGTTATAAAGCAACGAATTACTTATACACCAAAAGAGACAACAATCATTATGATTCGCTTATTGGATGTATTCACTCTCCTACTGATCATGTCAACACTATCTGAATCAAGGGAAAGGACTGCGCTGTGGTAACAAGGCATGCCTGCCTCGTGATTCCACAACCTTCTCCATCAATCTCACAAACTAGTAAATATAACCTTTTGTGTAAAACGGTTCATGTAAAACTCGATTAATTGAGCCCTTCATTTGGCTCTGTAACACTCCATAATCTCCTTCTTTAGAACCTTGAGCGGCTGAAGCGAAGATATGGACATGCCCTTGCAAAGACCATCCCAAAACTGAGCCGCATGCGCATCATTTTCTACATAGATATACAAAATCCCCGCCATCCTCAGCAAATTCACATCCTGCTTTTTGTAAATCAAACTTTTCATCAAACCAACGTAGCAAGAGACAACCTGTAATTCTGACGATAGAAACGCCTCCATAAACATCAGGTTTCTCACAAAAGTTTCGGAGTTTTTAGATATCTTTATGACAGGAAGGTAAAGGGTAGATTCCTCCTTGTCAAATCTCAGGGCGTTGCCCCCATCTTCGATATACGGCTGGATGCATATTCCGTAGACAACAATCATTATGATTCGCTTATTGGATGTATTCACTCTCCTACTGATCATGTCAACACTATCTGAATCAAGGGAAAGGACTGCGCTGCGGTAACAAGGTGTGCCTGCCTCGTGGATTCCACAACCTTCTCCATCAATCCCAAAAACTAGTAAATATAACCTTTTGTGTAAAACGGTATCATGTAAAACTTGATTAATTGAGCCCTTCATTTGGCTCTGTAACACTCCATAATCTCCTTCTTTAGAACCTTGAGTGGCTAAAGCGAAGATATGGACATGCCCTTGCAAAGACCATCCCAAAACTAAGCCGCATGCGCATCATTTTCTACATAGATATACAAAATCCCCGCCATCCTCAGCAAATTCACATCCTGCTTTTTGTAAATCAAACTTTTCATCAAACCAACGTAGCAAGAGACAACCTGTAATTCTGACGATAGAAACGCCTCCATAAACATCAGGTTTCTCACAAAAGTTTCAGAGTTTTTAGATATCTTTATGACAGGAAGGTAAAGGGTAGATTCCTCCTTGTCAAATCTCAGGGCGTTGCCCCCATCTTCGATATACGGTTGGATGCATATTCCGCCTATGCTTAACCTTGACACGAAAGGGAGAACTTGATTAAACTGTGTTTCTACAGTTTATACAGAAGAAGACGATGACTTCTCGCCATAAAAAATGAGAGGGTTAAACCATGAAGAAAACTCAAAAAATGATCGCGGCCTATTAACGGTGAATCTCACTCAAATAGTGAAAGATGTGGGTTTTTGAATGGGAAAAATGTGGAAGCCACGTTTAAAAACAATTGGAAGAGCCTAGTTTGTGCTTCTTTCTCTGATCCAGCCTCCAATTCTAATATTTTGGCAAGCACAAACAATGGAATATTATTTTTTAACTTTATAATGTCCCCGAGTACTATAAATCTAACCGACTTGATTCTATTTTCATCGAAAAGGGGTTCGAAATACATACTGTTAGACTCGGAGGAATCAAAGTGATCTTTGCCGGTGAGGGTTTTGAGAAGCTCGAAGAGAAAATAAGCGTCCAGGAGCATCATCCACGCTAGGGTTTCAGTGTTGGTGTTAAAAAGCAAAAATGTCCCAAAAAACTGTTAAATAGCAAAAATGTCTAGACGGCCGTCAAACCGTCAAATTTAAGGTAGTCGTAGAAACATCTAGAGGTTCTTTACAGACACTGTGGTACGCCATGGCCTTGTAAAACAGTTCATGTAAACCCTGATCAATTGAGCCCTCCATTTTGGCTCTGTAACACTCCATAATCTCCTTCTTTATAACCTTGACCAGCTAAAGTGAAGATATGGACATGCCCTTGTAAAGACCATCCCAAAAATGAGCCACTTGCGCATTGTTTCCTACATAGATATAAAAAATCCCCACCATCCTCAGCAAAGTCGCATCATACTCTGTGTAAATCAAACTTTTCATCAAACCAACGTAGCAAGAGACAACCTGTAATATCGACGGTAGAAACGCCTCCATAGCCATCAGGTTTCTCACAACAATTTTGGTGTTTTTAGAAATCTTTATGATAGGAAGGTAAAGGGTAGATTCCTCCTTGTCGAATCTCAGGGCATTGCCCCCATCTCTGATATACAGCCGGATGCATATTCCGCCTATGTTTAAGCTTGACACAGAAGGGAGAACTTGATTAAACCACATTTTTGCAGTTGATACAAAAGAAGATGACGAATTCGCGCCACAAAAAATGAGAGGGTTAAACCATAAAGAAAACTCAAAAAATGATCGCGGCCTATAAACGGTGAATCTCACTCAAATAGTGAAAGTTGCAGGTTTTTGAATGGGAAAAATGTGGAAGCCGCATTCAAAAGCAATTGGAAGAGCCTGGTTTGTGCTTCTTTCTCTGATCCAACCTCTAATTCCAATATTTTGGCGAGCATGAATAGGGGAATTTGATTTTCTAACTTTATAATGTCCTCGAGTACTGTAAATCCGACCAACTTGATTCTATTTTCATTGAAAAGGGGTTCGAAATACATACTGTTAGAATCAGAGGAATCAAAGTGATCTTTGCCAGTGAGGGTTCTGAGAAGCTCCGAGAGAAAAGAAGCGTCCAGGAGCATCATCCATGCTAGGGTTTCAGTGTTGGTGTTAAAAAGCAAAAATGTCCCAAAAAACTGTTAAACAGCAAAAACGTCTAGACGACCATCAAACCGTCAAATTTAAGATAGTTGCAAAAACGTCCGGAGGTCCTTTACCATAGGGGAACGCCTTCGGCGTAATTAACCTACAAAATACAATATGATAATAATGAAAATATTCACGGAACTGGTTGTGATTCTGTGGGGTTCTCATGTTGTGGGTATATTTATATATTTTATTTTATTTAATAAAGTTAAAAAATAGAGCTATCACTTACATCAGTATCATAGGAGTAATTGGTCCTATTTATGGCTGAAAACATTCAACTTAATCACAAGTCCCATTTTTGATACTAAATTATTGACATGATTTAGATATTTTAGGATTTTAAATGGATATTTTAGTATGCAAATGATTTGGGGTTATTCAGATCTTCTAGATATTTTAGGATTAAAATGTATATTTTAAGATTATTTGTTAGACAATTTAAAAATTTGAAGGAATATTTTACCATTTTCACATTGGAATTAATGAGTAGAATTATTTATTTTACAATGTAAATTTAATGTTAATCTTAAACTCATTGTTGGATGAATCAAATTATTAAATTAAATAATTAAATTATATTTAAAGTAATGAATTATACTATTTCATAAAATTTATTTAAATTTTAGGGTTTGATAATTTATTCACAATTAAGATGTTAGCTTTTTATAATTAAATTTTTAAGGTAAAAATATTTATACTCTTGGGAAAAAAATTAAGTCTCAAAATTCGCGTGCTTTAATCTTTATTAATTTTATTTCAAATTACTTAAAATTTATACACGAAATATTTTAAAATATGTAATTCACAATTTTGCAATTGCTATTTAGGAATTGTAATAAATTCACATTTTCTTTTTTATAATGAAATAATATTGTGGAATATCCAAAAGTTCTTTGTAATATCTCTTTATTATGGATACCATTGTGGATAAATGGTCTCATTTATAGTAGTGTGCCCATTTCCATTTAATGTATGAAAAATGTCGAAGTTTGATAAATATATAAAAAATAAAAATAAGAAACAAAAAACATAAATAAGACAAGAAATAATTCAACTGTTTCACTATGGTTTTTTGGGGTTGATTATAATCTTCGAGGGTTTACATTTATTTGTATCCATTTTAACTGATTGTTTGTATCCATTTTAATTATCTTTATTTTTCTTTCATTGGTCTCTTGTAGTTTTGTGTTGCTAGATTGAAGACACGAATCCAATCGAATGTGCTAGTTTCTCCTGAGACTACTACATGGACATTATGCATTAGGAACATTCAGTGCAAGGAGGAATATTGTAGGAAATAATTTGTTGTCGATGTCGTTAACCATAGAAGACCAAATTTGAGTTGTAATGAAATAAAGGATGAGATCTTTTAAAAGTTTAAAGTTAATGATCCAAGGACTATTTTCCTTTATAAGTTTAGAATGAAAAAAACAAATTCTAGGGGATTTGGACTAATCTACAACACTGTGTAAGATGCGGTCCGGTTTGAACCCCAAAATAAATTTATTAAAAATGGAATTGATGTTCAAAATACGAAGCCTTAAAAGGATTGCCCAAACACGGTAAAGAAAATATACGGGGTTAAAAAATTTGGGTGCTCAACATGAAGAGATGAGAGTTGGTGATATTGAGATTAATAATGTAGCATTCTATATTGCAATTTACTTATTGTTAAATTGTGTTAAAATATCTTTCAATGTGTATATATTATCTTTATGAAGGGTTATTCATATAAATTTTCATGTGCCATTCTATTACAAATACATGACCAGGTTACATTTTATTCAAAAAATAACATTTAGATGGGCCTTAAAAGATGCATATTTGGTTCTTGTAATTTTTTTTTGCATTCAAATTTTAACCATCTCTAAACATGAGACGTACCAAGCGTACAACATTTTATTGAATATACAACTCATAAAAGCTAAACATATATTCTTCGCACTAAACACTTAACACAAACCTCCCAACCTAAATAACATAATGAAGGAAGCGTAAATGATAACAAAATGACTTAAACATTCTTTCAACAAATTAAAAACTCCTCAAATGCCCTAAACATAAAAGGATCACCATCTAATAACAACGGTTTTAGGAAATCTTAAACCATACGACTTAAGTATTGGACACTATACCCAAAATTCTAAAGTCCAAACCCTAAACCATATAAACAAATCACAGATGCTAACATTGAATACTTCAACTGAAACGCTAAACATGAACAACACTAAATCCTAAATAGTAAACCATAAATCCTAAATACAAAAGGTAAACACTATACATTAAATCCTTACCACGAATTCTAAATGTAAACACAACATTATGGTTTTAAACACTTTAAACACTAATTTATCATGTTGAATAACAATGTAAACATTTATATGACATTGTAAAATATAGATAGTAAATAATAAAAAAATAACCCTACACACTATATCGTAAACCATAAAGACTCAACATAAAATTTTAACACTAAACACTTAACACAAAGCTCATAACCTGCATAATATAATGAAGGAAGCATAAACAATAACACAATGCTTTAAACAATCTTAGTGTTGTGTTTACAAATTTACATTGGTGATTTGTATTTATGATATGAATTTATGTTAAACATTTTGTTTAGGGTGGTCAGGGTTTAATTTGGTTGTCAAGCATGAACACTTATGTGACATCATGGCGTAGTCATAAAATCATGCACTTTAGACATTATTTATTTCGGTCTCATACTACTATGTAGAAGGTTCTTGAGTGAAGAAAACACTAATCAACCCATTTCTTTTGGTCATCTTGTTTATTTTATTTCTTCATTACCGACCTCTTGGACCCATATGCCCAGTCAACTTCTATCATCCCACATTATTTTAGCCTCAATTGGGGCACCCTGGTCCAACCAGGGGCGCTCCGATCCATTTTGAACTTTCCTGCCTCTTTTTGGGCTCTTTCTATCTGTTTAAGGTCTTTATATTTGTTGTGGTAAGCATTTTTGGGGTTAATTATGAAATTATACCAAGATAACCCTATAAATATAAAGTTACGAGACCATAATAAAGGACCTAACATCATTCACCACTATCACTCATCTATAGTTACATCCATCTATTACATTGGAGATCACTTACATCCACATAGCTCCATCATCAAGGCATAAGCTAGGATATCTGCATCACACACTTCATAGGTAGAGGATTCTATTTTATTCCATGCACACATGCTATTACATTTTTTACATTAAGTTATTGCTCGCTAGTTTACAAACTACGACTGATACAAGAGCACCTAGGGCACATTATGCACACACTCACTAAAACTACATTTGGGTTCAAAATGTAGTACAAAACTCAGTTAGTAAGCCCACTATTGTGGCAAATGAGGTCAACATGATTCATTCATTTGCATATTTCATTTTTAGGGTTTTGATACTTCTTCTTGGTCTTTTGCAAGTATCCTCATCATCTTGGGATATCAATGACATTCAGTATGAGAAAATGAACCTAATGCAACAAAAAATGAGGGTTTTGGACCACCCCTCAGCCCTATGAAGATCAATTTTAGAGCTTTTTCATAGACTAGAGTGCCTAGATTGTAAACTAGAGTGCCCGCAGGCACCCTAGTCCCACTCTAGGTGCTCCAGTCCAACTAGATCCATCCTTTTCGGGACTTCTGCATAGTCGTTCTTGGTTCTAATTTTAATATTCATCACTGCGACAAAGTCCCACGAGCATCTGTTATTCAACTGAGTTATTTCCTCTTCTCTCTTGCACATTAGGGTTAAAAGTTCCTTTTGCATAGTTGACCCATATCTGTCCATTTATGTATTAGATTACTTGATAAGTTGTCCTGTTCCTCAAGTTGTCCTGATGAAATGGTATCTATAGCATAGTTGACCCATACTTTGGTTGTGATAACTACTTCTCTGTCACATATGTGAACCATTTTATATCCAAAGTCATCGCCACCATAACCAATGAAAGTACATTTTTTCTGATTTAGCCTCTAGCTTGGTCCTATCATCCTTGTCTATATGGAAAAACACCTCACATCTAAAGACTCTAAGAAATGAATAATAAACTTTCTTACCATACCAAACCTCATCATGTATGCCTCCATCCAAGACACTTGAGGGTCCTCTATTTATCAAGTACACATTTGTGCTCACCGCTTCTGCCCAAAAATAAAGAGGTAGTCCTGCATGTAACCTCATGCTCCTATCACGTTCCATTATTGTTTTGTTCATCCTTTCTGATACCCCATTCTGCTACGGAGTTCCTGGAACCATATTTTTCCTGAGGATTCCATTCTTAGAATAGTAATCATCAAATTCATTGCTACAATACTCCCTTCCATTATCTGACCTGAGACATTTTAGATTAAGACCTGTTCCATTCTCTATTAAGGCTTTCCATTTAACAAATGTGTCAAATGCATCAAATTTATTTCTAATATAATAAACCCAAATTTTCCTTGTTGCATCATCACTAAAAATAACATAATAACTTGAACCCCCAAGAGATGATACCTGAGCCGACCCCCACACATCAGAATGCACCATCTCTAACTTACTTGCTTCTTTTTCCCATATATGTAGTCCTCACAGAACTCCAAACCTATTTTTGTATTTTTGGGAAAATCCTTCTTTATGATATCCATGCCCTTATGGCTCATATGACTGAGCCTATAGTGCCACAATGTTGTATCTACTTCTGAAGCCACAAGATTAGAAACATTAGTGCTATAAGTGGTTAAATACAAGGTTCCAACCTTCTTACCTCTTGCCACCACAAAAGCACCCTTGGTAACCTTCCAAGAGTCTGCTATAAATATCACAGTATAACCATCACTTCCCAACAAACCTGCCGATATCAGATTTCATTTTAAAGTAGGCACATGTCTGACATCCTTCAATAGTCATGTATTCCCATTCTGCATCTTAACCCGAGCAGATCCTTTCCAACTATATTGCAAGGCTCATCATCACCAAGAAAAACATGCCCAAAATCAACTTGAACATAATCAACAAAATAATGCCTATGTGGAGTAACATGGAAAGAAGCTCCTGAATCTAAAACCCAAGATTCAACAATATTGTGCAAAGAAAGAATCAAAGGATCCTGATATACATTACTCGTTGCCACATTTGCCTCCTTGTTTTCTTCTTGTTATTTCTTCTTGTCCCGAAGCTCCCAACAGTCATTCTTTGCATGCCCAAACTTTCCACAGTGCCAACATACTATCTTACTTTTAGATTTTGACATTTCCCAATCTTTCGATTTTCCACGGATTCCACTATTCTTCTGTCTCCCTCTAGTTTCCACTATCAAAGCATTTCCTGAAGTAGAAGATTCCGCAGAGATTTTTCTTTGCATTTACTCGCTTAGAATCACCTCTACAACATCTTCAAACTTCAACTTTGAGTTAGCTGGAATCGAGTTGCTTACCGACATTACCAAGCTATTCCAACTCTCAGGTAAAGAGCATAGAGTTAATAAAGCCCTAACTTCTTCATCAAATTATATTGTAACCGAAGCTAGCATATTTACAACTGTATTAAAATTATTTAAATGATCTGCTACCGAACCATTCTCAGACATCTTCATATTAAACAACTTTTTCATTAAAAATACCTTGTTAGAGGTAGAGGGTTTTTCATACAACTTCCCTAATGCATCCATCAATTATTTTGTAGTATTTTCCTTTGAAACATTAAAAAATACCGAATATGAAAGACACATCTGGATTGTCCCAAATGCCTTCCTATCCAGAAAATCCCATTCCACATCCATTATACTTGAGGGTTTGTTCACCTTTACAGTCATCGAAATATAAAGATACTTCTGATAAAGGTAATCTTCCATCTGCATCTTCTAAAGACTGAAATTCTACCCGTTGAATTTATCAACCCTTGATCTTCCATCATCTGCCATAGCTCCCACTCAAGTTAAAAATTTCCCTACATTCAAAACTTCATCAAACCAAACCAGGCTCTAATACCAATTGTTAGGAAAGTAGAAACTAATATGCAGAAAATATTACAGATCTCAAATAAAAGTGTAAAATAAAATAACAAAACACAAAGAGACAATATTTAACACGGTTCTACCAATTTGGGCTACGTCCACCAAGAATCACTTGCTCAGATTTTATTACAAGCCACTGCTATCTCAATACAATACCCAGATCTGTTTGGAGCTATGCTCAACATACTCTATAGAATTCACACCCAAATTCAGACACATCTACAATGTTACATAATAACTACCATATGCACAAAACCACATAAGTAGACAACTGCTTAAGCAATTTTACAAAATAGTGGGTATCAAAACCATGGGCCAAAACCATCCCATAAACCTATGGGTCAAAAATCCCACCCTTATAAGAAAAATTACATTTCTTGGTATATCGGGCACATTTTGTTTCGAGGCCAAAAAAAAAATTTGGGGGTTATGCCCTCAAACCCCAGCGAGATAAATGTGGAAAGTGTATAGTAGTCTTAGTGTACAGTCTTAAACACTTTCACACATGAAAATAAGATCAACAACCTAACAGGAAGTTGAAGAAAAAACCACCCAGAGCTAAAGCTTCTACCTATGGAGCATTTAATTTAGAACAATTAGTTCAAAATCTAGCCAATGATTTGATTGCCATTAAAAAGCAATTGGATCAAAATGCACCTTATAGAGATATAACAAAGAGGAACTTTCATCCTCGAAACCATTTGCCTCCCACATAGCCTAAGCTATAAATTGAAGCTCCTCCTATTAAGGTTCCAATCGATACTACTTGCGAAGTCCAATAGCCTGAAGAAGAACATTGGTAATATATGTGTCATATGGCCTAAGTAGTCTATATATGGATGCATCAATACATTTTAAAGAGAACTTGGAGAAATAGTTTAAATGACTTGGAGACTTTGGATATTTTGAAATGTTGCCAAAGGAGATTAAAGAGGTTGGGAGTGATCAATTCCCAGCCCGATTTTGTTTGTAAATGGGAGGATTTGGGCATCCTACCACCAGAGGAAGAGTGTTGGGGAAAGAGGTCTAGTTTTACTCTCTATCCATGACTACATCCCTAAAAGGTCCAACTGCTATAGATATATAGAGGCTGAATTTAGTTTCGTATTGTTCTGATTAGTTTTGTATTGTACCTGATTGAAAACCCAACATAAGAGCAGTATAAGAAAGGAAATGATGTCACATTTCCCCCACTCCTATAGTAATGGGTGTTCCAATTTGAATATTGCTATATGGCTTTCAAGTTAGGTCATTTGGAAGTGATACTAATGTATAGTGACTCCAAAGTTAGGTCATCTAAAAGTGATAGTAACTGTGATGTAAATCCCAAGTTAAGTCATCTGGTAGAAATAGTAAATGTGCTTATTGTACCGATTGATTGATTTGATTCAAATAATAGAAGACTGCTTTGAGATTTTTATAGTTGGTGAATTACTCACAGAGAGATTTTTGTGCTTTGCCCCCATATTAGATCATTTGGGGGAAAAGATTTGAAATAGTAGAAAATATTGAATGTAGTATAGAACGATTATATCTTTGATCGAATGAGATCAGAGCAAGTATGGTAGTAATATGTTAGGGGCATCTATTGATTATATTGTAACTTTAGAGGGATTATGGAATGAACTTGATTGTATACCCCCCCTTTTGGTGAAAGGGTAAATGGCATAGAATTGAGAACTGAGCCAAAGTAAGGCGTATAAGATGTCGTCATGATAAATGAGACATAATATGAGATAGTATTGTCAAAGTAGGAGTAGATATGGATTAGTACATGTTCTAGAGTTGAATATGAGATATTAAAATTGGTATGGTATGATAGTAGAGGAAATTATGATCTGTGTGTCGCAAATAGTGATACAAACAGAGTTGTGAGGCTCAAGATATGAGTGATATAGTGCAATGTGTATTAATTGTAAAAGTGGTTATAAATAGTAACTATAGTATATGAAAAAAATTGGAATTACTATATATAATAATAGTGAAGAATGAATATTATTTCATTTGCACTGAGATCGATTGAGATTTGGAGTGTTGAGCTTGTAAGCATTTCATTATATGGAGGCTATATAGAGACTATGGAGGTTGGTTGGAGGATAATGTGGAGTTGTAGTGTATTCAGCACACCATGTGGCTAGAGGATTGCTTCCTAGGGGTGACAAAGTTATTCCAAGGTGAGTGAGTATTGAGACAATTTGACATGGCTAAGGATGTGCCCCTAGATCCGTATAGATGGTTGAGATCTATTAGAGTGGTGAGACGAGGAGGGGCAAAGCCAGGCCCGACAAGAGCGCAACTAGTGCATCCTGACCAGATACAACTATAGAGGTGATACAGGTTGATGATGGGGGGTACACCCAGGAATACAGTGAGTGGTGGGTGACACATATATGGGTGTTGTTATTTCTAATGGTGGTGGTTGTGGATGGTGGACCAACAATTGGAGTAGTAGGAGGACAGGCAGCTACCCCTGATGTATATGGTGTAGCAACGACACGAGACAAACAAAATTATTGTGCATGGATATTTGTTAATTGTTGTTTCATTATTATATATTGTGAAGGTGTATAGTAACTAATGGTGGTTGACATGATTACAGTTAATTCCTATTGGTCATTGATTGTGGATTCGTCAATATGCACGATGATGCGGAACATGCCTCCAGATGTGCTCATGGGAGGTGGTATGCTGGAGAGAGTTGATGTGATTGTGGGTGAGCATATCCATTTGTTCAAGCTAGTGGCTATAGTAACATCCACATGTATCATGTTATTAAGCAAGTGTGATGAGGCTCGTGAAGAGGCTGAGTGAGCTAGATAGGCCGTAGGAGGAGGAGCCCTAGTTCAGGATGTTTTTGTTAAATATGTTGAGATACAGAGCCGATTTGCAGAGCAAGCGGTTGAGATTGTTATATTATGACAACAATTAGATAGATATAGAGGCTGAGATCAATGGTGTAGAGTGAGTAGTGAAGCCTCTAGGTCTAGAGCTCCTGTGATTATATATAGTGATAGCGATGAGGATGTATGATGTTTTGTATATGATGTATCGATGCATGGGGGCTTTCCCCCTAGCGATTGTACTTTGTAACTCATGATTTTGGAGGATATACATACATACATACATACATACATACATGTGTGTATATATATTGACTTGTGTTGATGAGGCATTGATTGTTGATGTGCATTGTATACTATGTGATGATGATGAAATTTTTGTGGTATTTGGTTTGATAGATTTTATATTCATTGTTGAGATGACTAATGTAATGGATATTGTTGATTGTGGATAATTATAATGATGTGGTAAGAATTTTGAGTAATGGACTAGGTAGGAATTGTATGTGAATAATAATGAATAGTATAGTGTATGGTAAATAGAAATGTATGCATGCAATGTAAGATTGTAGGTAAAATAGAAAGGGTAATATGATGTAATGTGTAAGATAAATACAAGTAGTAATAATGATGTGGTGATAATGGAATAGTGATTGGATGTAAAATAATGTGCATAATTGTGTGTGATGAGGATGAAAGGGGGGAGAAGAGTGATTGTCCCCTAGTATGAGAATGAGATTCATTTATAAATTCCCCCTTAGCAACCAATAATGAACCATAGAACAAGACTGTGTCATCAGGAAATGGGTTTGTCACATGTAAAGAGATGCTATAAAATATATGACATGAAACATAGTGCATGAGTTTTGAAAAGAGAGGTTCATTGATGTAGTATTCTCTCAATATTCAAGTGTGAATCATAACACGAGATTGCATCATAGGGTAATGAAACAGATATCATCTACCAAATATTAAGAGGCATGCAAGTCGTAGGTGGATCATGTGAAGCAGTGACAACATGAGAATAGGTGCCAAATTGGATGCTAGATGGAATGGAACCAATAGTAGAAGGTCTGGTGGGAGGAAGTATAAAAGCAAGGGGCTTAGGAAGCCAATGAAGTACTATATCAATTTGTGAAGAATCGAAGGATGTGGATGGATGATGACCTTAGGAAGTGGGTGTATGAATACCTTAGATGTAGGTGAAGGAGATAAGTGAATAGTGGTGGAAGCACACTTATGTGGAATAGGAGAAAGAGAGCGCTCGCGAGAGCAAGAGCTGAAGGAAATGACACTTTTTTCTTCTAATTGTTGCAATTTTTCATGGAGAGTATAGTAGTCATTATCACGATGGCCATTAATGTGGTGGAAATTACATAAAGGATGGTCACGTTGATGTTGTTAGTGGTGAGGTGGATGATGTTGAGTAGAAGGTAAACAGATGAGTCGTTTCTCAAGTATTGTGTGCAGAACATCACATGGCTTTGAATTATGTGAGAATTGCAATTTTTCATGAGTAGGAGATGAAGAATACTTAGGTGATTTCTGACATGGTGGAGGGGAAGGAAGACGTTTGCACAGAGGTGGAGATGGAGACCATGGAGGAATCTTAATGGATGGAAGAGGAGAAGAAGTAGTAGATGATGAAGTAATATAAGAAGTAGAAGGGGGTGGTATAACATGTGCATAAATTAAATCTTGTTCTAAATCAATAACTTTATAACATAAGAGAGTAAAAAATTCACATGTATTATATAATAGTTTTTCTTTCAATGCAGGAATCAAACTACGACAAAATATAAATTACTTTTCTAAATCAGTGGGCTAAAATAATAACTGATGCATGCAAGAATTTAAGCGTAAAATGTAATCTACATTTGGTTCTGTCTTTCCTTGATACAACGAAGGTAAACATTCATATGTGACTTTTGGACCATTGTTAGAAATAAATTGCCTAATAAAAGCATCCTATATATCATAATAAATACTAATGGATCCATACGGAAAATGGTATACCATTGGAGAGCATGATCCACAAGGTTATGATGAAATGCTTTAAGTGACAAACAAACATTAGAATCAGAATACATGGTTGAACTATAATGCTTGAGATGTAAATAAGGATTGTCAGTGCCATCGAAACATGAGAAGTTAGGCATGATGAAGTCCTTTGGAAAAGCTTAATCATGAATCTTTTTAGGAATAGGGTCGCCATGCAAATAATTATTGTCAATGGAAGCATAATATGATTTAATTTCAAGGGTGAGTGCATGAAATTGAGATTGCAAAGTACCAACAAAATGTATGAGGGATAGAATATCATGTGAAGGAATGGTTGGTTAAGTGAGAGGCATATTGAGAAGTTGGATCTTACCATTGTGAGTGATCATAGGGACATGGGAAGGAGGAGAAGAAAGTGGAAGAGAATAAATATACTTGAGAGTGGACGAATATAGGTGATAAGTAATCTAATACATTACTAATTTATAGACTTTGATGCGTCCATATATTGTGAGGAAAATGTTGATTCCTTTTATCAAGAAATGGAGGAAGAGCCTCATATCATACACCTTGATCCTCCTCTTATTCTTCCATCTTTGCATTCTTCATTATGTGATGAAACTCTTGGGTATTGCATTGATCCATGGCCTATCTTCTCATAACCCAATCAATCTTTGTCTATCACAATTCCTCAGTCACAATCTCTTAGGGGGTTAACGCCAAGTAGCCCTTCATCTTCGTCTAGGTGTGGGTCACCTTCTATTATCCCTTCATCTTCGTCTAGGTGTGGGTCACCTTCTAGTAGCCCTTCATCTTTGTCTAGGTGCAAGTCACCTTCTATTAGTCCTCCCTCTTCTATTTGTGAGACATTTTCAAGTAGTCCACTATCTTCTATTCTTGGGGCACGTCTAACTAGCCCCTTGTCTTCTGTGTATGGGTTGCCCCGGGTAGTCCATCATATTCTATTCTTGGGCCACATCTTAGTAACCCATCATCTTACATCTATGGGTCGCGTCCTAGTAGCCCTTCTTCTTCTATTCTTGGGTTACCTCCTAGTAGCCCTTCTTCCTCTATAATGGGGCCACATCCAAGTAGCCTTCCATCTTCTATATGTGGCTCACCTCCTGGTAGCCCATATTCTTCAATTCTTGGACCATATCCTTTTCATCCATCACATTCTCCTTCTACCAATGATTTTGGCAAGCCCATCGTCATTTCTCATATCAATTCTAAATGTCCATGTTCTTCTCCCACTTCCTCAGATCAGACAAGTCAATCATTAGCTTATAAGAAACCTAGACAAGTATTTTACCAAGATAAGACCAAAACACTAAAGAGCTCCAAAGCTCCCAACAACTCAAACGATTATAAAATTAAACATCAAACGTGATTTCGGAATACAAACCAATGTACACATCAAGTATGACCTAAAGTGTAAAAACCTATGGATAGGGAACTCAAACTCCCACATATAAAACCCATGTTTCAAAACAAATCATAATCATTTGTTGAGTGTGAGCTCACCACGATCATCAAGATTGGGGATAATATTACACTTGATAGAAAAACACGCTTAGTCTCTCTTATCAAAGAAATCGTGAACATAGTTGTTGGATCCTATCACGTAGAGTGACATGTTTCATCTCGGTAACCATCAAAAAATAAAAAAATCATAAAATAGTTCAAAAATACAAAAAAAACATTACAAAAATAAAATCAAAGGTACAAAGAACAAACATCGCAATGAGGTATTGCGTACACATGGATGTTCTTTCTTCCCTTTCTTTCATATTCCTCTATAAGTCATCCACCATTTTCATCCCTTCAATGATATTTTGGTTAGCTTATTTCGTACACATTTTACGACATTTATCTCTATGGTATCCGTTTGACCTTGGTCTTTCATAACCTTGGTAAATTAAAGAACGATTGACCTCTTATAGATCCTATCACTATCTACATATAATAAACTTGTTGGGAAGAACTTTTGGACGTATTTGTTGACACTAGCCAATGTCATCATGACAATCACTTCCACATCCTTCCATCAAGCCATCAGTGGTTCTTAACCCCTTGTCAAACAAGAGAGCTAAAATAAGTTTTCAGAAAGCAAAAGAATCAAAATCAATCAATCAAAAAGTAAAAGCTAAAAACAAAAGCAAATTGATATATAACTCTCTCTTGGGGTATTTCCAATAATCTATATTGGGGCTATGGGCGCCTGACTGGCAGTAGATCAATGTTGTGATTAGAATCAAATGCATCTCTATCAGGACTGTGGATGTCTGGCTGGCAACAGAGCAATGTACAACTCTCCTTCCATAATCCATTCACAAATCACCTTTCAAACTAAACCATTCATACACATTAGCTAGTGTCTTCACTTAGTGTCTATCAACTCTTTCCTTCAAGAGGTAATTCATTTCCACGTGCACACATAAGATCTTGATGAGTAAACAAGATTAGTATGTTATCAAGTGTTACCATTTGGACCTTGTTCAAACTCTTGCTTTAACGCATGCCTTATGATTTGTGCCTTGGACTAATCACTTTTGCATCAACCACCATCTAAATCTTTTCATAGTATCCTTTGTTCTTTGGAATAGTTTAGAACATCCATGTGCATAGGATGGCCTCTTTGCCATGTTTGCAAACACTTTTTTCCCCTTTTAATAAGACAATTTTCTTCTTCCTTTCTCTCATGTGTTTCTTGGCCAGCTTATACTGGGTGCATCCTTGCTCCCTCATGATTGAACCTATTTTATAATTTCCTTGATCCCCCTTCAAGGCATGAAGATTTTTCTTTTGAATACTCCCACCTAATGATTGGGGCATTTTTCACATTGTCACTTTCTTGTGCATGCGCCTGACATTCTACCCTTGTACATCCCATCTATCGCTGGGGGAATATATGGTACTTTGTCTTCCTATACATAGTTTTAGAAAAATTTCAAAATAAAAAACATTAAAATATGTTTTGAAAAAATAAAAAACATCTACAAAATGTCACTCTTTGGTTCTCGTTTGTTCTTGTGTGCGACTCACGGATCATCTTGATCTACCTCCATTAATAAAGTTGGTTTTATTACTATTTATTTACTATGGGGCATAATGAGTTGTTTGGTACTGTTTCATAGTGCACTACTTTTCATAGGACCCAAGTGTCCTCTGTTATTCCCCTTGCATGTATCCTTGCTTGAGGCAACCATCTTTTAACCCTTGTTAATTCACACAGGTCAGAATCAAAGCTTGATAACAAAAACATTGCATTATGTTTCTCTATTAGGTTAGCTTGTTTACTTTCTCGTATTGCATTGCATTATGTATGTTGCAGGGAGTTAGGCATCTTTTACTTTCTCATATTGCATTGCATTTAATATGTTGCATGGAGTTGGTGTTTTTAGCATATGGAAATTTATTCGTATATGAATTTTCATGTCATACTACACTTTTGTTCATTCTTTTTAATAAGGAAACCGATGACGTCGATCATAAGAAAAATGATGAAATAAAGTTGGTTTTTACATTGGCAAGATGATAGCTATATCCATCTATTTTAATCTTCATTTTCTTCCATATCACTCTCCTTCTATCAACACTTTTCTTCAAAAATAACTTGGGACAATATGGATCAATTCTTTTACTTCTTCTATTTTGTTCTTTCATCTTTTTGATCGTCGATCGCCCTCTTTCATCACCCCATCAACACTCGAGGGGGCATCCTTTATTCTTTTAAATTTTTTTCTTCTATCTCTTCAAAAAAATTATTTGTTTGTACTTGTCTACTATCTTTGAAGTGGCGTCACTTACACCACCCCAAAGAGGGGCAAATGTAGACACCTAAAATCTACTTACACAGGCTTTAATGCTAAGATTGCACTAATTATCCTTTTTCTCCTCATTTCCATAATAATTAGTGCTTTTCCACTAATTAGCTAACATTCCTCTTCATATTCGTTAATTAACAACACATTCGTTAATTAATTAGCCTTCTATCAATAAGGATGTCAATAATGACCTTTTGTTAATTAATATCCACTTCTACCTGGGTTAATTAATTATTATTAATTAATTACACTCACAACTCTGAAATGGTAAATAAATTAGATCATTTATTGGATCAAATTCCTCTCTTACATCCTGCAAATCATACTAATTTTCCTCTAAAGGGAAGCTTCTATAAGCTTACCTCTACCTATTAATTAATCACCTTTGATTAATTAAAACATCCCCAACTCCCATGACTTACTAATGACAAATTAAACTCTTCTAAATCAAGATTACCTTTTATAAAACAACCTTATCCATTCCTAATATTGTTTTACCTTTATCCCACATTCATCAATTTACTAGCCTTGCTTATTTGGGAAAGCTATATAAAGAACCCTCCTTCTTGCCTTTCTTCTGGCACCATGCTTTGAATAGTGAAAACTATAAGCATTTTGATCTTGAGCCATTCTCCATTGTTGGAAATAGCTTCATCCATCTTGCAATCCTTATCACTCAAAGCATTTGAGTAATATGGAGAAGATCCAAAATGGCCTTGTAGCCATTCCTTGATGAGATTAAGTCATTCTCAATCCCTTTGAAATGAAGTAAAAATCCACTTTGACCTTCTTAGTGATCTATTCATAGGTTCATAGTCTTAAAGTTTAGCAATCATATTGAGAGTAACTAGGAAATAACTTAGTTATGTAATTCCATCAAAGTTAGCTATGCATTGAAGAAGCATTTCCTTTAAGCTCTTATCATGATGGTTCATTGTTTAATTAACATTCATGTTTTGAAGCTATGTAAGATATTAGTTTCAATTCCCTTTGCATAGACTTTGTAATAATTATACATGAGCATAGTTAGGGAAAAAAGTACTCTACCATTTGGAAGACAGAAGCTCGAAGGACAATGGGTTATGTTCTACTCATCTCAGGCTTGAAAACTAGGCAGATTCAAACGAAGACATGAAACCATACAAGAGCTCATGGATCAGTCCAAATAAGTTGCATTTCCACCCCAGATGTGAATTTCATGTGTTAAAATCATATAGCAATAATTTTATGGGAGCTTATTCACCAATAGAATTTAGTATGATTTGGCATATTTAGTAATTTTTTGGTCAAAAGTGGTCAGCTGACATGGCATGAAACCTAAAGGACTCTAAGATTGCGGTCCTCCACCATTCGTTCTCTTACTCCAAGTTTTTATGGAGAGAGATGCTTGTAAATGCTACCTTATTTTGAGTAACTCTTCAGGTTTGGGGTACAAACTGCTCTTGCGATACATTGCAAACCTTTCAACTTACATTCAATGACACCTACGATGTAGGCATGTCCGTGAAGAATTTATACTTCTATTGTGTTAATGGTTGATTTCAGAATGTAATGCTTTGTGAATGGCCTCCAAAGTGTTAATTCCTGACCAGTGTTACGAAGTTAGCTTGGATTTTGCTTCAAATTTATTTCAAATTTGAATAACATTCACTTAAATGGACAAAGTATGGGATTGTGCTGTTTAATCTCTTCGAATTTCTAATTGAAAAGCCTTGCCTTTTATAGAGGTTGAGTTGTTATTGGAAGTTGTTTCATTGGTTGCAATGTGATCTCATATTTGATTTCCATGCCCAGGAAGTTGTTATTGTTGCAGAGGAAGGTAGATTTTGGCACATTCAAATTGAGATTTAATTGATACTGTTAACTTATGTCGGAAAGGTGGTCTTTATTACAATTTGACATTGCATTTACATTTCTGTGGTTTATTATCCTTACCCTATGAATCTGCACTGGATTGAAGCTGGAGTATCAAGTTGGTAGTTGATTTTTGGATGAAGAAGTGGAGTTAAGTCCACAGTTCCAACAATACTTGTCATATGATTATCTAGTTAATCCATATTTTTGGTGATTCACCGCATTTTAGCTATAGGGGTACTTATTTCTAACTTGACACTACTTTATTATTAAGTAGTTTTGAATAGCCTTAAATGTTTCTAGTTTGCTTCCATTTATATTGGGTACCTCCTCAAGCTCTATGCAAAGAGGGGTCCTAACATCCACCTTCTCGATTTCCATAGGACCTAATACTATGTTTACAATGGCTGAGTTAAATTTAGGTGTATACTTGGTAATAAGATATAAAAATTTCACCATAAATCAATTCTTCAATTGTGTTAGATCCATGTACAACTTTTTTCCTCTGATAACATCATGTAATGTCATCTTATACTTACTTATATATACCAGTTACCATGTATTGTACTTCTTCATCAATATGTGTTGAGGCCAACATGTATTTATTATGACTACAAATCATCCTCCTACGTCAAGTGTAGACACTAAAATCATGCACTTTAGGGTAAATATTTAGCCCAGTCTCATACTATTACTAATTAGAAGGTTCTTAAGTGAAGAAAACTACTAATTAATCCCCTATCTTTTGGCCATTTGTATTTTAATTTTATTTTCGTCATGTTACACAATCTTTGTATTACATGCCCAATACTTTCAGCATTTTCCCATCATTTATGGCCTTTAACGAGGGGTGACCCAAGGAAGCAGTACGTTCAGTTCCCAATGGGCACCCTTTGTCCCACCTGGGGTGCCCTAGATCCTCGTTTATACTTTCCCACCACTTTTTAGGCTCTATCTAGCCATTTTTCATCCATATCTTTGTGGTAGTCGGCCATTTCGGGGTTAATTAGCGAAATCAGAGCAAGGGATCCATATAAATATAAAGTTATGAGACCATAATGAGGGTACCTAACGTCATCTATTACTATCATTCCATCTAGAGTTGCATCCATTGCATTACATTTGCATCCACATAGCATCCATCTATGAAAACATTCAAGGACAGAGGATATCTGCATCACACACACTTACATAGGGGGAGGGATTCTATTTTATTCCATCCACACATACTATTACATTTTCCATACATTTATTTATTGCTTCGTATACTTCACAAAGTGTGACCTAGGGCACAAGAGCATTTCACATGCAATGATTCACACACACACGCAAAACTACATTTGGGTCCTAAATGTAGTGTAACACTCAAAGTAGTAATCCCACTATTATGGCGGCTGAGGTTAGTCTGACCCATTCATTTGCATTTTCTATTTTTAGGGTTTTGATACTTATTTGGGTCTTCTTGCAGGTCTTCCCTTCATCTTGATTTATTAGCAACATCGAGCATAGGACACATGGAACTTAGATGTGCGACACACAACAAGGGTTTCAGACCACCTTGTCGACCATATGTGAAAACTAGTTACTAGAGATTTTTTCACTGACCAGGGCACCCAGATTTACAGACAAGGAGCACCCATAAGTGTCCCTAGTCCTACTCTAATATACCCCCCGTCCGACTCAGGTCCTCTAGATCAAGTCTTTTTAGGGCTCCGACATAGCTATCCTTGCTCCCATTTTCTCCAGTTATCTATGTGACACTATGTGACGAACATCTGTTAATAGCTGAGTCCTTTCCCTTTTCTCCTTGCACATTAGGGTTTAGTATTTCCTTTCATATATTGTTCTAGATCATTTATATATTTATTTATTGCATTTACTTAATCATTTACAACTATGCTTAGCTTAAATTAACTATCCCCATACTACCTCTTATTAGTTAATTTTAGTTAATCATTTTGGTGAACCGGATTCGATCATATAAGCTTCTAGGCTCCTCACTCTTACTTTGATAGGGTTTACTTTCTTTTACCATGGCTCACTCTCATGAGGAATTCACAGAATCTCACCTTACGGCCATTAATGATCCCTTGTTGTGCACCCTCAGGATGTAGACTTACTTTTGCTTGTGGCTTGTGAAGAAGCTAATAATTTGGCATAACTCAATACTTATGTGGCTATTACAATTGTTGTTACCACTAAACCACTTGCTTCCACTCTTCCACCTATCTCTATTATTCCAATTTCTATCCCTACTCCTACCAATCATTTTATGCCACCCTTAGTTTCTCATGAAAGACAAATCTCATCTGTTGGAAATCAAGACTTAGCTTCTCTTTATCATGATCTTCAAGCTCAAATTCATAAGTTGTAACATGCTACTTCGCATGCCTCTCCATCTTTAGATTCTACCTTGTTATTACATACTCCATTTTCACCTGCCATGTCTCCTTGCTCGCTTGCTCCTAGTTTTGTTATCCATAAACTTCCCATTTTCAATGGGAATGGTGATCCATAGGAGCATCTTAAAGCCTTTCATATAGCTTATCTAGGTTTTGATGATGATCATATTATCTTAGCTAAAATCTTTCCTCGTAGTCTCCATGATTATGCGATGTGTTAGTTCTATGACTTACCTATTCACTCAGTCACTTCATTTACGCATCTAGTCGATGCCTTTCTTACACATTTCTCCATCAATATCGGCTCTAATATTTTTTATGCTCAGCTAGTGTAACTTAAACAGGGATCCAATGAACACTTAGCTAGCTACATTTTAAGGTATAAGAATAATCTCACTAAAATGAAAAATGTGCTTGCGAACTCTGAGCTTCAGGACCTATTTATCCATAGTCTTTTACCACCTCTCCAAGATAGCATTATCTTTGAGACCTCTCCTTCATTTGTTCAACTTTGTCATACTCTTAAGCTTCATGAGTGTAAGTGTTTATCCATAAGAAAGCTTAAGTATTAGGAAAAATATTTTCTTTCCACTCATTTTTAAATAAAGGTACCATTCAAACTATCTACATCTAAGCCAATTGATGCTAAAATCACCGTTAATGTTGTTACTCCCTCGAAAGAAGTTCAATGATAACCACCTAGATGCATGTTTAACAACCTTCCAATGACTCCACATCTTATATTAAAGAAACTTCTCAATAACAACCTTATTACCCTTCCTTCACCACTCGAGTTAGACCTATCACGACCCAGAGGTAGGAACTACAATGAAAATTTTTGTTGTGATTATCATCACTATGTGGGACATTCTACAAATATATGCCTAAAAATCCAAACAATTATCCAATATCTAACTGAGAACAATAAACTCGAATTCCTAGAGTCTACTAACTCTGTCCTAACCAACAACAATGGTAAACTCAAACTATTTAATAATGAATTTGAACAATGTGACAAAAAGACTGAAACTCTTTTGCTAATCATATGTATCATGTGGTATCACCTCCAGAATCAGGAGCTCTCGATTTCTTAGTTGCTAACACTGAAGCTTTGCCACTAGTCATTTATTTTTCCAACGCCAATTATCACGCTACATTTACATCTAATCATTTAAATATGCACACATCTATCGACTCGACCTCCATAAAAAATACAAAGGTTGATCCATCATGGTCCATCAGTGCATGTTATATAGCCCTCCTTAAGACTATTGGTTATCCTCCATCGCAAATCAAATACCCTTTCGATAAACCCTTTGGCGTTGTCAAACTACACATCACATTTGGACCTCTTACTATGTTTGTCCCTTTCCTTGTTGGAAACACAGTTGAGGGATGTGACCTACTTCTAGGACTTAATTGGATTCGTAACTCTTAATCTATCATATATATGAGTCACTTGCGACTCAAATTCATTCATAAAACATAAGTCATTTTTATCAACGGTGTTCCTCCATCTCCTCCATTGTCATCATCTCCTCATATAGTTTCTCATGTGTCATCTAGCCCTTCTAACACGTCTCATTCCATGTTACTCAAAGTGCTATCTACTCCTACTCGAGTACCGTCTACACGAATCAATCATTCCGTTAGTCCTACACATCGACATAGGCCTATCCCTAGGAAAATCACTGCATCTCAACGTCAGTCACTGCCTTGATTTATTCTGCATAGTTCTTCATCACCTTCACACTTCATCTCACGTAGATCTCCATCACCGAAATTTTTTACTACACCTCCATCTTCATCATATATTCATCCATCACATGCGTATATGCTTTATTCATCGGACCAACGTTTGTCTACTATACCACCACTATTAGATCATGGTCCTACGCTTTCATCCTTACAAACATCGGGTGGAGGACCTTCTTATTTCACTATCATTGGTTAGTTTATTCATTTCTATATACTTGGGGGGCATTACACCTAATTTCCCCCCACCTTTTGTCGCCATGATATCTCTAATATCTGATTTTCATCTATCAATCACACATCCTAACACCATCGTTACCCAATGAGGCACTTTTGTGCCTCGGTTTGCACTTGAGTGTTGAGGTATTACCATTACACTAAACCCCACACACTACACTTTAGGCATTACACATTGCATTTCATCCCACATTATGCATCAAACACCATACATTCCACATTTGGTCTACACCATTTTGGCATTTGTGCATCTATCCATCACATATCATATTAGTCTTCACCTTACATATACTATCTTCATATCATCCATGTGTTCACTATCATACACTATTCATCCTACATATTACATACCTTGTTCGACTATCTACGCATATCCCATACATAGTCACATACCTCACGTCATACACTGCATGTCTTCATATCATACATTTTCTACATACTATACTACTATACATCACATATGAGTCTATCATTAGCCCAAAGGTTGCCAAAGAGACTTTGGAAGAGAAGTAAGGAGAAGAAAGTGGAAGAGAAGAGATGTTGTATTAGATTACTTGTTAATTACTTATCAACTTTCAAGTATATATAGGGTCAAGGAGGAGAAGAAAGTGGAAGAGAAGAGACTTTGAGTCATCGAAAATGAATAGAGCCAAATAAACTGGTTCACATGTGCAAGAGAAGAGCATACACAAAATTTAGCCCAACTATATAGAAATGGAAAACTTCAAATTAAAGGACCATAAAAAATGATTTATGAAAGGTTCATTCCCTTAAGCAAAATGAATAATCAAATTTCCAAGTTAATCCAAATGTTAAAAAAATAGAGTTCAAAGTTGTTTTTGATTCTCAAGATCACCAAAATGTACAAGAGAAGAGCATACACAAGCTTTGGTCTAAATCAAGTAACGTATGAAAATACAACATTCATCAAAATATTAAACATGTTAGAAAATGACTAGTTTTACAATAAAGGAAAAACCTATAATTTCTATAAGTATAAATCATGAATTTATGTTTTTATTGCATAGTTCACTTCAATATCTTTCCAAAGCAAAAAAATGGATTCATTTTGAGTTTGGGAGTAAAAGTTATGGCCTTCGGAAGATGGGTTACGCATATGCTCTTATGCTCACAGGTATGCACTTAACATGCATTCAAAAAATGTCAAAAAAACGTCCCTTGATATGTAAAATGGTCAAATTTTGCTAACCAAAATTCAATTTTGACAACAACCCATCACATTAATATATGAATAGAAGACTCAACGCTATCAAACATTAACCTACATGCTCAAGAATTTAAGATTTTTAAGAAATTGAAAAAACTAACATGTAGAATGATGAAAAAGTAAGCTCTAAAAATGAAAACATGGAGAAATCTTGAAATTTTCTCAACAAGATTCAATTTTGAAAGTAACTCACCACATTAATATGTAAATAAAAGACTCAACACTATCAAACACTGACCTACATGCTCAAAATTTAAGATTTTCAAGAAATTGACAAAAGTAACATGTAGAATGTTGAAAAATGAAGCTCTAAACATGAAAACATGGAGAAATATTGAAAAATTTCCATTAATTTCCAATTTTCACATCACTTCGCCTTCTTTATACCTACAAAAAAGACTCAACACATGCAAAATCAACAAAACAAGTTAAGAAAAACAAGTTAGATCAACATGTGCAAAAGAGAGTTAGTAACTAAAAATGAAACTTAACTACAAAAACTTGAAATTAAGTGCAAAGGACAATGGAGTAAGTCCCACCAGGCGTGCCAAATGTGCTCATGTATAATTAACAAATCTATAAATTGAAACTAATATCTATAGAGCTTCAAAAGTAAATGTTAATTAAACAACGAACCATCAAGATAAGAGCTTAAAGGAAATGCTTCTTCAATGCATAAATGAAATTACATGCTAAACTACTTCCTACTCTCTATGATTGCTAACTTAAATTATGAACCTATGAAAAACATAAGCAATCAAAGTGGATTATTACTTGATCTTAAAGATTGAGAATGGAATCTCACCAAGAATGGCTACATGGTCATTTTGGATCTTCCCATATTACTCAATTTTGAGTGAAAAGATGCAAGATGGCGAAGTTATTTCCAACAATGGAGAATGAATCAAGATCAAAATGCTTATAGTTTTCACTATTCAAAGCATGATGCCAGAAGAAAGGTAAGAAGGAGGGTTATTTATATAGCTTTCTTGAAGAGGCAAGGCTAGTAAATTGATGAATATGGGATAAAGGTAAAATAAGATTAGGAATGGATAATGTTGCTTTATAAAAGGTAATCTTGATTTAGAAGAGTTTAAGTTCTCATTAGTAAGTCATGGGAGTTAGGGGATGTTTTAATTAATCAAAGGTGATTAATTAATAGGTATAGGTAAACTTATAGAAGCTAATTAAAGGAAAATTATTATGATTTGTAGGATGTAAGAGAGGAATTTCATCCAATAAATGATAATTTATTAATTTAGAGTTGTGAGCGTAATTAATCAATAATAATTAATTAACCCAGGTAGAAGTGGATATTAATTAACGAAAGGTCATTAATCGACATCCTTAATGATAGGAAGGCTAATTAATTAACGAACGATCATTAATTAATGAATATGAAGAGAAATGTTAGCTAATTAACAGAAAAATGTAATTATTATGGAAATGACGAGAAAGAGGATAATCAGTGCAAGTTTAGCATTAAAGCCTGCGTAAGTGGATTTTAGGTGTCTACAGCTACTCATGCAAGTAAGGAGGCAGTTTGGATTCAAATACTCATTTCCACTATTGGGTTCAATCAAAATGTTATAATGATATATTGTGATAATAAAATCACAAATTTTATAGTAAAGAATCCTGAGTATCATTCTAAAACGAAGCGCATTGATGTTCAACACCATTTTGTAAGAGAAATGGTGGAGGAGAAGAAGATAATGTTGGAGAAGGTGGACACATGTAAGATTATGTTGTTGATTCTTTGACGAAGGTTGTAAGCATTGAGAAAATTTCTTGGTATAGAAAATCAATGGGCTTGACTACCCTAAGATGCTGACTATATGGCCTTGAAACCCCCTATGGAAATTATTTAACAAGTGGGATAATGTTGGAAATGTGTTGTATATTTTCCATGAGTTACACTCTTCTAGACTGTATAACCCGGTGTGGTTGTCAAGGTCCTGAGCATCGCCTTGGCTGAGGGGTTGGCCCCCAAGACTTTTTTGGGGTTCCCTATTTTTCCAGGCCCTGATATAGGTTTTTTAGCCTGTGTTAATTATGGGTGGGTAGATCACTCATGTTTATGGGGAGTCATTAGGGCTTATATTCTTAGCTCATGGTCTTGGTACCCTTTATTTTGTAATATTGTTTGAAAATTACCTATTAATGTGCTTACATATAGCTCGACATGTAGTAGGATAAAGTAGAACTAAGAAGTACATTATTGTATGGTAAAACAATTGAGTTAATACAATAAGGAGATAAGTTATTGCAGTAGTTTTTTTCCCCAAAAGGGTTTCCCAAGATATATTTTATGTACTATTATATTTTGTTTATGTCATTTCTCTACTTCTGTTTAATCTTTAAGATTCTTTGAAGTATTTATTCTATCATATTTGCTTATCTGATCAAATTATGTTCATGTTAGTTATTTACTTTAGAAATGTTATTTTTCAGATGGTTTGATAGATAGCATATCTTATATACTTTTTACATATTCATTTCATGCAATATTTGAGTATGATGCAGGAAATACACATAACTCTACAGAATGATAGATGTTGGATTTCTCCTCTTACCCAATAGCCATGAAGCATTTGGGGCCATCTCTCACACTATTAGGTGTTATTATTTCATTTCATATTGTTATTTCACACTCTCGTCGTGTTTACTTTCTATATTGTGATATATGTTATTTATTTCTACTAATGCAACTAACACGTGCTTTATGTAGAACTAGTATCTATTGATCTATGTGCCTTTAGGCTAATATATACTAATTTATTCACTTGATTACTTATATGTTTGTTTTCATGTATGCGGCATATGGAATTATTTATGTATGTGTGACACTTTAGTGTCCCTTATTTGTAGCATTTATTGCGTTTTCTCATGTTTGTTCATGTGTATGATACTTTTATGTCTCCTATATATGACTCTTCACCTTTGTTATGACAAACATATGTGACATTGATTGTTGTACTTGTAATGAAATTACTTAGATATGAATAGTAGTAGTAATAGAACAACAAATAACACATAAATATAGAGAAATGATCATGAGATGCAATTAGAATACTTAGCCACTTTAGGGGGAAACATCTGAACCATGTAATAAGACTCGAGTTCTCAATATGATGTCCATTTACTAGTTATTAACTCCTATATATCATACTATGCTATGGAGAGCACCAAGATTGACCTACTAAGCATATGAAAGCATAAAAAATGTGATATGACATGATAAGAGATTGTGTTAGCCACAAGTCAGCCATAAATATCCTGATATATGTATCAGTGATGGTTCCATCTGTATTATAGAGATCTGCATCTTCGTCTAGAGTTTGTTATCACAAATATGAAAGATCCCCAATAATATTATTTTCCCTAGATCAAATTTTTGTGACTTGTAAATGATGAAATATGACTGCTGAAACCCTTGACAAACAAACTAGGGTAGAATTTAATTTTTCCTAGCAAAAACGACTAGGGTTTTTTATGGATCTCCATACAAATCACACTCAAAAATTATGTTTTTTATTTCAGGTGATTGCAAATAATTTTAGAACTTAGATTATGTAAATATCAATATTATTTGCAGCCAAATAACTTAGAAAAACCAGATTTGAAACTGAACATAAACTACCTGGAAATCCTCTTAAATTAACTTAGAAAAATTAGGAAAATACAACTCTTTATTTCACAAATATTTGGAGATGTCTGACAATAATTTTTTGAAGGAAATACCTCTAGAATGATGCTAAAACAGTCCCAGACTGAATCGACCAATTGCTGTAATAAAACTCTAAAAATACCTTCAAAAGCACTCTAGAATGATGTCAAAACAGTCCCAAACTGAATCGACCCAACTGTTGCAATAGATCTCTGAAAATACCTTCAAAAGCACTGTTGAAATCAACTAGAAATCAGATTATAATCGATGGGAATTTCTGAGTGAAATAACCTCTCAAACTCCTGAGGTTTTCATCCACAAGAGCTGAATTCTCAAGGGTTTTCATCCTTGAAATTTCTTACAAAGCATGGAAGCTTACTGCAAAGAAAAATATGCTAGATAAAATCTAGATAATCCTCTAGCAAGTTGACTTGCTCATATAAAAGAGAAGCAACACAAATGAACCTCCAAAAACCACCAAGGACATTGCTTGATCCTCCATAGGCTAGTCACATTTTTCCTTATGGGCCAATTATCACACTTCCCTATTTGTAATCCCCGCAAACAAGTCACATTTTCCCTTTTAATATAATTAGAATTAATTGTATTTTAACATGGGCATTTTATTTTAATGTTAAGCTTTATTATTTATTATATGTGTAACTTATAATATATGTATTTTAAATATTTGCACAATATAATAAAATAATAAAACCCAGTCACCCTTGACACTTCCTTTGGCCATCATGTAGACAAAAATGGTCAAAGGTCTTTGTCCTAGATCATTCAGAAAGAGGTGACATTACAGAGTCGATCGAGAGCATGGATATGGATATGGAAATAATACGATGATTCGATCAATAGGTGGAGGCAACAAGATCAATGGGTTCTCTATTTATGGTGGAGGTGGGTGGGTCGAGCTTTCTTTAGGCGGGCGGAGTAATATAGCCTAGCCGCCACCCCATAGTCTCATTCAGGGTCAGGTTGCCCTACAGAATGGAAAAAAACTTCAACTTGATTTCCCTAGATTCCATGATGTGTTTGTTAAATCAAGCCGGATATGCCAATCAATCAACATTACTCATCGTAACTGCATATAACTACAAAATGAAGAAACAACTATATCTCTGGTGTTGATTGATTCTATATGAGTGACCCTGGTGGCATGGGTGTAGCTTCATGACTTGAATCTCTCCAGTTGTTGATATGGTCTATGACCTACGATTAAGGGCATCACAATACTTGTATGTTTCTATGTTTGTATACTTGTTTGCTTTTATAGTATTTAAGATGCATATAAGGGTTGTAAGTCTCATAAAATAATTGTAATTTAGGTGTGAAAATATTATGAGGGAAGGATGATTGAAATATTTTATGCCATATGGGATTGCCATGTATAGTATTATAATCAATTACAGTGTAATAAAACTTACTTTTTAGGGTCAAAATATGTACTTTACATTGGAAATCACCTACCACAGGCATGAGAGAAAGGACCTCTTGAGGAGGTATTATATAAGCATAATGATGCTCATTAAAAGTTTACCATATATAATAGCCATATGAACACTATTTCGTTAAAATGAGATGTCATCATGCCTAGGTACATTATGGTTTGGAGATTTACTTTTTTCTACAAGATCTAAAGGGATTGTATCACTAAGTACATCCAATTCATCGATAATGATCTTAGCATAAGTGAACTAACATTAGGGTCAACACACGAGAAAGGCACATGCCCATAATCATTAAGACATATAGAAGGTATACTATCATTCACATTATTGACTTGTAGAAGAGGAACAAAAAATACACTAGTAAGAATATCATTTTTGCATTTAATGGAGAGAGTAGAGACATAAGTAACAATATTATAAATTTTGGGAGGAGATATATAAGTAAAAACATCATTATGCATATAACCATCATTATGACTCTCAAAATTATTATAAATGGGGATATTTCCATAAACATCATCATGAACATGCGTATGATTAAAACTAGGAACATAATTATCACAATCACTATGTGCATCATAGAAGAAGACGCATATTCGTCATTACTAATTTGGGTCACATATGGCCAGTGTGTTGACCCATCTACATACTTTTGTTTTATTTCCTACTTTGGAATCCCCTTAAATTATTTGAAGATTACATTACGATTGTAAACAACCTTATATGTTTTTGAAATCCATAGCTTGTATCCTTTTACACCATTAAAGTATCCAATAAATACACACTTAGAGTATTTATCATCTTACTTTGTTATTTTCTCTTTTGGAATATACATATAAGTAATACAACTAAATACCCTTAAATGTTGAATAAAGAGTTTCTTACTAGTCCATGCTTCCTGTGGAGTTTTGTCTTCAAGGGTGGATGTAGGTGATCTATTGATCATGTAAAAAATTAGTTGTAACTGATTCTACCTATAATTTATTATCTAAACTAGAACCATTGAGCATACTCCTACCCTTATCCAATAGAGTTACATTCATTCTTTATGCGACTCCATTTTTTTGTGGCGTATATTGAGTTATCTTTTACCTTTCTATTTCACAATGTTTACAAAATTGCTCAAAGAAATTAGAGCAATATTCCCCATAACTATCATTTCTCAAAACCTTTATTTTATTTTCTATCTGATTTTCCACAAGAGCCTTAAAATCTTTAAACTTGTTGAAATCCTCATACTTATACCACATAAAATATACCCAGGTCTTCATTGAGAAAACATCTCTAAATGTGACATAATATAGAGATTTTCCTAGTGATGAAAATTTCATAGGTCCACACACATCACTATGCATTAAATGTAGAATCCCTTATAATTGTGTAACATTGCTAGGAAACTTTACCCTAATTTGCTTTCTAAACACACAATGCTCACAAAAATCAAAAAATAAAGGACAATCAAAAATTTGTTTGACCATACATTTGGTTTTTAATGTACAAAGAACTTTCTCTGTAATATGTCCCATCCTTTGATGCCATAACATCATCTTATTTGAAGAAGATGAAGGAATTATATTTGTAACTTTATTATCCTATGGAACCATGAAGCTATTACACTCATCACTCAAAGTGTTTACCTTAAGCTTGAATATTGTTCCTATACAGACTCCCCTTACTAGTACCATTTCTTCTCAAACCATCTTGCAACTGTCCTTTGTAAAGACTACCTGTGCACTTGCATCATTTATCTTACTTGTAGATATTAGTTTTTTGGTCAAACTTGGAATGTGCAAAACATGAGGGAGGGTTGTAACCCTTCCATCTTTGAACCTCAAATACAACTCTCCCATAACCTATGATCTTGTAGGTTGAGTTTTATCCCAATAATACTTCACCTCCATTGATATTTTAATATGCACAAAACCACTCCTTACAAGGCTTCATATGAAAAAGGAACCCAAGTCAATCAACTATGTACCATCACTTGAATGTGAGCTAAATAACGCTAAGAACAAATCTCTAAAGTCTTCATTATAGGATTTTGTATATGAAGATCCAACATTGTCATATGAATTACCCTTTTCCACCTTATTATATCTACAATCTTTCTTGAAATGCCCCAATTTACCATAGTTTCAACATTTCCTCTTATCTTTTATGTAGTGTTTGATTTACTTCTAGATTTTGACCCTCATTACCTCTTGTTGATTTTCTCTTAGGTACAACCTCTCACATACATGGCATACTTAGATTGATAATCCTATATGTATTTTTCCTCATTTATTTTGATAGTAAATCCATAAATACATCCTTAACTAATAATTTTTTCATAGTAGTAATAACCATAACTAGATTATCCCAAGATTTAGGTACAAAGCACAACAAAGTAGTACAATTATTCTCTTCTTCCATTTTAATATCAACATAAATCAATTAGATTACCACATTATTAAATATGTTCATATGTTCTACAATAGAGTCAACATCATTCATTCTCAATGAATATAGATTCTTTCAGAGAAATAATTTTTTCGCCAAAGATTTTGCCTAATGTAAAGTCCCCAACCTCTCCCATAATGTTCGATAAGATTTCTCATTTGACACATTTACCAAAAGTGAATCTAATAGACACAATATAATTTAACTCCGTACCTCCTGTCAATATTTTCCATATCCTTTACCTTCATACCTACAAGCAGGACTCCAGAAATAACAATCCTCCAATCTCTATCCACAAGAAGACCTTCCATCTTAAGCTTCCATAACTCAAAATGTTGAGCATTAATTTTTTAATCTCAATCCTTGTTATTTTAGTCATTTTATTGTACTCTAATAGATTCACACATGTAAAAATCCCACTTAAAGAAAATCCTATCAACACGGTCGAGAAACCCTAACTCTTCACATAAATCTAGAGCCTAGTTTTGATACCAACTGAAGAAAATTTGACTTGGTAAGAAAATATGAGAGATTAATACTCCACACAATCTTGAAGATTAAACAAAAGTAGAGAAATAACATAGCACACAATATATCATTGGAAACCTTTTCAGGAAAATACCCAACACAATAACTTATCTCCTTATTGTACTATCTCAACCATTTAACAATACAATAATGTACTTCTCATTTTTATTTTATCCCACTACATGTCTAACTATATGTAAGCACATTAGTATATAAATGTCACAACAATACTACAAAATAATGGGTACCAAAATCATGTGATAAGAATACAACCCATAACGACTCACCATAAACATGAGTGATCTAACCACCCATGGTTAACATAGGTTAAAAATACCTATAAAGGGGCTTGAAAAAATAAGGAACCCCAAAAAAATTCTTTGGAGCCAACCCCCAAACCTCTTAGATGGATTGAAGGTCTAAACACCCACAACCACACCATGTTATACATTCTAGAAGATTGCAACTCATAAAAAATATACAAGAGATACTAGTTCTACACAAAGCACTTATTAGTTGCATTAGTCCAAATAAATAACATATATCATAATATAGGAAGTAAGCATGATGAGAATGTGAAATAACATTATGTAATGAAATAATAGAACTTGATAATGTAAGAGATGCCCCCAAATTTTTCTTGGCCATTGGGTAAGAGGAGGTATATAACATTTGTCAACACACACACACACACACACACACACACACACACACACACACTTATATATACGTTTTACACATTCATTTCATGTGGTATTTTAGAATAATGCAAGACATACACATGAATCTATTTGTGTAAAATAAATAACTAGAAAATCAAGCCATACAAAGGTCTTGAATTTTTATTTTGATCGTATTTGATTTTTTGTGTTTATTATATTATTTTAACATTTTTGTACATTTATAATATTACAAATGTGTAAAAGGTGTGCTATTTGACATTGAGAAAGTAATCTGTATCAATATTGGAGGCTACATGTCCTAGATCAATAAATGACAAAGCTTATGAAAGCAAAGTGTCATGTAACTATCTAATTTAGGGAAGCCGATATAGTGTCATAATGTATTCTCCACCAACATAATGTGGTCCTTGTTATACCATAATATATCTACAATATGACATATTGTGCTAGAATCAAGAAGATCATCATACAAATTGTAATGTGTATGAATATGAGGAAATCTAACATTGTGATTCTTCTAGTTAATAGTGATGTTTAAATGGCATAACCAAATATTCACCCAAGGAAAGAGGTATGGGCCTAGGGTCAAGGGCGACCCATACTTTGGTTGTGATAACTAACGAACCATATGTGATAAGTAATCTAATTGGATATGGAACAACTTTCATACTTTGGTTATATGACATATGAATCAAAGTCTCCAAGTCATTGGTTATGTGACAGAAAAGTTCAGGACTACCATGTGGATGGGTCAAATTGGTCGAAAGAAAGCACATTATATCAGAGAATTCAATCCCAATGAGGAACATGATGAAAAAGCTTATCTAGGGGCAGCTATCAGGGGTAAAGCAAGGATTCTAGTGGCACAATTAAGGGACCCGGATCGCATCATCTTCGATGCGAAACTGGTAGATGGACTATTCCAAAGGAAGATTGGGGAAAGGAAAATTTGTCTTTTCTGCAGCAAAGGGGGTCATCAAGACAGAATGGCATTTCGTCATGGAGTGTTCAGCATATGACGATATTCGTATTCAGTACGAAAACAACTTGAAGGTGGACAGACTAGAGGAATTCTTCAAATGAACAAAGCTTCAAGTGACCGCCGGGGTTCATCCTCAAGATTCACAGCCGAAGAGCGGATATTGAAAGGAGTCTGAAATATGATTAAAATCTCAGTTTTTGTGGTCCCAAAGACTCTTCAGTCTCGTGGACATTATTAAAATCTTTCATTTCATTTCATTCAAAGAATGATCTATTACCATCGAAGGTAATAGAATTTTGAAATTGAGTTAAAAAAGTCCAATTTAATTCAAAAATCAGGGCCCCATAAAGATTTGCCGTGCCCAAAAGAGCAAGAAAATTGGGCCTCAAATGGTCCTACCAACATTGGGTCCCACCACACCAAAAACATTTCTAAAAGGCAGGAAAACCAAACGCTGGCGTGGCGTGATAGAAGTCGCGCATAATAAATACAACGAATAATATTTAAAAAAAAAACAAAACTCCAATCTTTAACTTATTTTATCCGCAGTCGATGTATATACACATTCTCTCATGTCAGCATCGGCAGGAGAAAGAAGAAATAACAAGTAAACACAACCCGGAAAACAAAAAAAAAGAACATACACAATGTTTATATATATACGCATGGAAACACTCTCAGATATACCCTTTTCAGGAGCGCGAGATAGAGAAAAATAGCGAAGAAATAATGGAGGTCAGCAGCGAAGCGAAGGTGGATCCATTTTCCATCGGACCGACTACAGTAGTTGGCAGAGCAATTGCTCTGAGGATTCTTTTTTGTACATCCGTTAGAAAAATCTGGCAAGCGCTTTTGATTGTTGCGTCAAATTATTATCACAAATTCAGGAGGTTTTTAGCCCCGATTTTGACATGGTTCCATCCGAGAAACCCTCAGGTTTTGCTGGTTATTGTTCTGTGCGTGGCGGTTTTCTTGAAACGGCACACAAACGTGAAATCGAGGGCCAGATTGGCGTATCGGCGCAAGTTTTGGAGGAACCTGATGCGGAATGCGCTTACTTATGACGAGTGGTCACATGCCGCCAAGATGCTGGAGAAAGAGAGCTGTTCGCAGAGGAATGAGGCGGATTTTTATGATGAGGAGCTGGTGAGGAATAAACTGCGGGAGCTCGTGCAGCGGCGGCAGGAAGGAGGGCTAAGGGATATCATATTTTGCCTTAGGGCTGACCTCGTGAGAAACCTCGGGAATATGTGTAATCCACGGCTTCATCAGGGCAGATTGCAGGTAGAAATTTAGTCGGAGATTTGAAAAACGTTAGTGATTTTCTGTTTTTAGTGTTTAGAATTGTGACGATTTTTTTAGGTTTTTTTAAGGGAAATTTTGTTGTTTTAGAGGTTCTCCAATTTCCTTGAGATTTTATATATTTTAGACGGAATTATAAGATTGCACATTGTGGTTTATATTTGTTTTAACATTATGTTTCATAAGCTCCGATTACAAATACGATTTTTTTTGAAGCTCAATACAAAAGTTTCATTCTAAAAATACGTGCCAGATAATACTGTCTGAATATCGAATCCTTGCAGAGGGACGACTGCAGGAAGGGACCTTATATTTTGTTTTTTTAATATAATATTGAATTTTTTGGCCAATTTATTCATAATCGTACAAAAGCATTTGCCCGAATGTTTTATAAAAAAAATGTCATTCTAAAAACTTTACCAATTTGCAAGATTTTATATTCTTTTTAATAAAATTATGAAAGGAATTTTAAATAAAAGATTTGTTTTGTACAATTTTTTTCAATTTGTTTAGGGTTTTACTTGTTTTATTTAAAACATGTTAGCTGAATTCTAAATACAGATTCATTCCCTAGAAATTGAGACAAGTCTTCTGAAAATAATAGATTCTGTGTAAATAATGAATTTTATAACAGCTTTACCTATTTTCAGGATTTGAGATAACGCTTTTCTGTTCAATACGAAAATTTGGTGTATTGTGAATAGAAATTGAGTTTCAGAATTTGCTTAACATATTTGCTATGTTGGTAGGGACTGAAGTTTACAAATGTCCACTATTTCAGAATGCTGCCGTGGGTTGGACATGGGAGATTAGAACTCCGGCCTTGGCTATACAAGCACACCCAACTGCCCTCCAACTGTGGGCTTTATTTGCATGTTTTCTTAATATGCTAAAACTTCTAGAGTTTAGATAAAACATATGCTGAATTTTAAAAAGACAATTCATATTGTTAAACAGTTTCAGACCTTTCTGAGGACGTGAAATCAATTATTTCTAGCTTTTAAAGATTATTTTTCTGAAAATGATATTGTATTTAAAATAAAAACTGACTTGCGAATATTGGCCACTAAACTTTTTATTTTCATCGGTTGCAGGTGCCAAAAATGATCAAAGAATATATAGATGAGGTCTCTAAGCAGCTGAGGATGGTGTGTGATTGGAATTCGGAGGAATTATCGCTGGAAGAAAAGCTTGCATTTATGCATGAAACGAGGCACGCCTTTGGCCGGACAGCCTTATTGCTCAGTGGGGGGGCTTCTCTGGGGGCATTTCATGTTGGTGTTGTGAAAACCCTAATAGAGAATCGGCTTATACCAAGGGTCGTTGCAGGGGCAAGTGTAGGATCGATCATGTGCTCTGTCACTGCCACCCGGACGTGGCCGGAATTGCAAAGCTTTTTCGAGGACTCATTGCCTGCTCTCAGATTTTTTGATCAGCTGGGTGGTATATTTGCCATTGTTAGAAGGATTCTGACCTTGGGTGCTGTGCATGAGATCAGGCAGCTACAAAGGATGTTAAGGACTTTGACATCAAATATGACCTTTCAGGAGGCCTACGATATGACCGGGAGGGTCTTGGGAATCTCTGTGTGTTCTCCTAGGAAGCACGAACCCCCTAGGTGCCTTAATTATCTTACTTCCCCCCATGTTGTGATATGGAGTGCTGTGACTGCTTCCTGTGCCTTCCCGGGGCTGTTTCAGGCCCAACAGCTGATGGCCAAGGATAGGAATGGGGAGCTTGTGCCTTACCATACCCCCTTTCAGGTTGGGCCCGAGGAGTCATCATCGGGAATTGGGGTAAGGAAGTGGAGAGATGGAAGCCTCGAGAGTGATCTGCCCATGATGCAACTCAAGGAGCTGTTCAATGTCAATCACTTTATTGTCAGTCAAGCCAATCCTCATATTGCACCTTTGTTGAGGCTCAAGGAGCTTGTTAGAGCATATGGAGGAAACTTTGCAGCCAAGGTATGTTCACAACAGGAAAATCTTTATGTCCTACCCTTTGCTAATCAGCTAATTTCTTACCTTTTTTACAGAAATCAGGTATTTTTCAATTGGTAAAATTTCTCAAAAACATGTCAAATGTTTACAAAAAATTCTGTAGAAAATCTACATCCAAGTACGTTTTTGTTGCATTGCTTGGTTCGGGGGTTTGTAAAACGCTTATCAGTTTTGTACAATTTGTTTTTTGAATCGAGTAAAATGAACAAATTTAGAGATTGATGCCAGTCAGTTTAGGTTTTTACATAAATTATCAAGGTTAACTGGTGGCAAGGGGATAAAATTTGAAGAATAAGTCATTAATTTTCATCCAAAGCCTTCCTTTGCTCTTGTTATAAAAAGGATCCAATTTACTTTCCCTGTAAACAAGTGGCATAACACAATATTCTCTTGTGAAACATAGTTTGTGCCCCATATTTCAATTTTATAGACTTATTTTTGCTTTTGACTACTATCTAGCAGTAGTTCACTTGCTGTTTGCAAATATCCTATTTTGCAACAGATGTCAGGTACTCCTGTTTCAGCGCTGAAATGTTTCTGGTTCTGGTCCTAGTCCCAGTCCTAGTCCTGATCCTGGTCCTGATCCCAATCCGTATGTGATCCGTTTCGGATTTGCTTTAAATGTCTGTTTGTTCCTGGAAATGGCTCAGAAATGCCATCTGCATTTCTGGGCAGTTTATGGGATGGATCCATGTACCATGTGAGGTGCGAGGGGTTAACCACATTAACCAAATTATTATTTATTAATTCAATATTACAAACATTACAACAACATTATACCAAATACAATAAAATAAAATAACATAGACACAAGATTTTAATGTGGAAAACCCCGAAGGGTGAAAAACCACGGTGAAATTTTTTCCATTATTGAGAAACTCAGTCCAGTACAATCTCCTTTCCTCACTTCTCTCCTCCCATGAATTCACAATGTGAAATTCACACACAATTCATATGATATCATATCATTAGAACTCAATTGACCCCACAGGTCAATATAATTAAAATTAATGGTTGTGATTTTTCATGAAGTACTCCTAAACCATTAATTGATTTTGAATAACCAATTAATATAATAAACATGTAGTTTATATTAAATAATTTAAAATAGTAGATATTTTAAATTATTTAATTGTAAAATATAGTTTATTTACAAGAACACTTAATATTAAATGTTTTAACACTCCCCCTTAATATTAAGTTGGGAACATATGTCAACGTTACTTGTTTATACAACAAGATTTGCGAATCCATAAACCATAGTTAAAGTTTAGGCTAGCATATCACTTTTGATATACACCTTCATCATGCTAAACTTACCTTTTAGTACAAAAGGATTTGGAATCCATGCATCACAAGTTATGATTTAGGCTAATCATGATTTGTGAGACTACATCTTACGTTTCTCATGGAAAAAGTTATACCAACATCTCTAGGAGCCTTTTATAAAATAAGGACCTCCTTTACAACAGATGCAACACCACTGGATTGTACAGTAAACTCAGAGTTATAAGCTAACTAAGATTATAAACAGATCTTTTACAATGCTTGACATCGAAGCACAAGTATTGAGGGGGAGAAAACACACGACCACCCATTAGGAGGTGGATTGCCATGCACACTCCCCATCAATTAGAAACTCTGAAAGGCAAAGCATTGCACAGAACTTGCAAAACTGTACAACACACAATGACTTTGTAAACATATCTACAATTTAATTTTCAGTCGGGTAGTACTAAAGATCTATATCACCGCAGAGCATCTTCTCTTGGATGAAATTCATATGAATCTATATATGTTTCGTTCTTTGATGTTGAACTGGATTATTAGCAAGAGAAATGCAACTATGACTATCACATAGATGAGGAGTACTTCCTTCAACTTCCATGTGAATATCTTCCAACAGTCATTTTAGCCACATGGTTTCTTTTGATGCGTCCATCACACTTCTATATTCTTCCTCAGTAGAAGAGATGAAGACTATCAACTTATTTTTAATGCTCCACATAATGGAACATGTACCAAACTTGAACCCATATCCAGTTGTAGATTTTCTATCTAAAAATACACCAACATGGTTAGAATTGCAATATCCACTTAAACATGCATTATAATAATCAAAATAATATAAATCATTATTGATTTCACTTGTGTGTGTGTGTGTGTGTGTGTGTGTGTATATATATATATATATATATATATATATATATATATATATATATATATATATATATATATATATATATATATATATATATTACATTAATAGGTTAAAAATAAGTTATATAACAACTTAAATAACAATATGCTTAAAATACTAACCATGTCATATTACCAATATATTGAATTTTTGAAACAACAATTTCAAAATTTCAATATTAAAATATATTAGATGCAATTAGTATTGGACGTCTCTAATACAAACAAAAAGGCATCCCCAAGTGTCATTTTTAAAGTTTTAGGATGCTCAACTATATAAATGAGATGCACGACTATATATTCTAGATTCTCGAATACAAAGTCGAGACACCCAAATGCAGATGCTTGACTACAAAAACCAAACACCTGACTGCACATTCTAGACACATGACTATATAACCCAGATACGTATTATATATGCCCTACTACAAAGTAAAGACACCCAAATGCAGACACCTGACTACAAAATCCAGATGCCCAACCGCACATTCTAGATTCTCGACTATATAACCTAGACATCTGACTGCATATTTTAGACTCCCAAATATATAACCCAAATTCCTGACTACATATTCAAGATGCCTGACTATAAAGTCTAGACACCCAACTACATATTCTATATGCCCAAATATATAACCCATATTGCCATCTCAGACAATAAATACACTCAAATATAAAATGCATACACCTGACGCAAGCCTAAAAAATACATGCGCCCGACACCCAAAGCCACCCTACAAAATGTAGACACCTGATGCCAACCTAGACAATGCAGACACTTGACAAAAAAATACATACACCCAACACTAACCGGAATAATACATATACCTGATTACAAAATACAAACATCTGATGCCAGTCCGGACAATATAGATGCTCAAATACAAAATTCAAATGCCAGATGCCAGCTTAAAAAATGTCGATGCCCTACGCCTACCTAGAAAATGCAGACACCTGCCCAAACAATGGAAACACCTTCCCTTGGAGTGCTCTAGGCTTGGAGGGAGAGGATTTCAGCCTTCAAAGATAACTTACCACTTATTTTTCACGCTGTGAAACTTTCGAGAAAGAATTTTAGAGAGAGATTTTGAGTCATTTACATAATGGAGGGAGGGGGGACTACCCAACTAACCAAACGGTTGTGTTGTTTGATTAAATTAATTGAAATATTTTAACCTGCTCTAATACCATGTGAGGTTTGAAGGGTTAACCAAATTAAGCAAATTATCATTAATTAAATTAATATTACAAATGTTATAACAACATTATAAAAATGCAATAAAATAAAATAACACATACACAAGGTTTTAACGTGGAAAACCCCGAAGGGTGGAAAACCATGGTGAAAGATTTTCCATTAATGAGAAACTCAATCCAGTACAATCTCCTTTCCTCACTTCTCTCCTTCCGTGAATTCACAACGTGAAATCCACACTCAATTCATATGATATCAATATAAATAAAACTAATGGGTGTGACTCCTCATGAAGTACCCCGAAACCATTAATTGATTTTTAATAACCAATTAACATGATAAACACGTAGTTTATATTAAATAATTTAAAATATTATATATTCTAAATTATTTAATTATGAACTATAGTTTATTTACAAGAACACTTAATATTAAATGTTCTAATATTAAATAATGTGTGTCAAACTTAAAAAAAACTAAATAAAAATAAAAAATCCTAATGATCTTTTTCCACACAAGCTAACCCACTATACTCTAGGTGCTATAAAAATGTCATAACAAAAGGAAAAAAAAGCATAGCACTCTCATTTTATTCTTACAACTTACCTTACTGCTGCTGCATTCTCCTCCTAAAGGTCCCTACTATTGCTGCTGCAACTATCTGAAGGCTTTCTACGGCTACTGCAACTACCTCACAAGTGCCCACTCATTTCTTCCTCATCCCTCGCAAAGGGAGACTGCTGCAGTCTGCGAGTTCGAAGTTTTATGCCGATTCTTGAGCAATCTCTCATATAGAGCAATATGTTGGTTTGTTTGACTAGTTCTTGACTATGATAGTATGATATATTTTGAACCCGGAGATCAGATTTTATAAACCCACGAATACTATGTCTTTTTGTTTATTTTATTTTTGTGTGATTTTGGATTCTGCATACAAAAAAAGGTGGATATTATATTTATATTTATATTATAATATTTTTGCTAGATTTGTAAGGATTTTTTAATGGATCAACCTTTGAGACATAAACAGGGGCCTAGTCTTGTGGCGCATTTTTCTTTAAACGCTACCCACGTGCTATGAGACTCACATTATCTTGGTCCATGTGAGCCTGTGTCTGGTGGTTCCCACAATGATTTGAACTTGGGCCATCATAGAGCAATTCTCAGCCTTTACCACTCAATCATGCCCATTGGACAAATTAAATTTCTTCATAGTTATGTATTTATTTTTATTTTTCCTTTAAATTTGTCCATAAGAAATGAATTTGCAGAAACCATGATAAATTGATTTAGAGAATGTATAGGAAGAAAATATGTTGAACAATCCTTCAAATCCATAGCCACGAAAAAAATTCAATACAAAATAATTCAAGTAGTTTGAATTTTTATGTTGATCGGTGAGTTTTCTGCATGGATTGGCAAGCTAAGTCCCAAGTTTTTTGTTCGATGAGTATAAAATTTGAAACAAGTTTGCTACTCGATAAAAATTGAAAAAAATGAATTGCGATGAAGTTCAAAGATTAAAATACTTATTACTTTCCCTGATAATGGGGAACTCGAAGAATCAAAAGCAGTTCTACATGGGCGCCTCCCCAAGGGCTACCTCTAAAGCTGAATTTTAATGGTGCTGCTAAGGGAAACTTGTTTTGGGATGACTTCGGTGGAATTTTTAGAGAAAAAATTGAAATACCTGTTCTTGGCTATTATGAAGCACTAGGCAAAGCCTCTACCAGTTTTGCGGAAACTAAAGCTCTTTGAAGAGTTTTTTTATAGCAAAATAAAGGAAGTGAACGGATATGGAAATTGAAGGTGATGCACATTATCGAGGCTTTTCAAAGCAATTCAAGCAACCGTTCCCAACTTGCTCCCATCATTGATGACTCATCTTTGTTAACGAAGTGGTATAAGAGACTTTCCACTTCCTGCATCTGAAGAGATGGAAATACAACAACAGAGCATTTGGTTAATTTAGTTGTGGGGTCTTAACCATTTCCACACTAACTTATTTCAAATATTAACTCCCCATACATCATTCCCACTTCCTATCATCGTAAATTATATTGAGGATTAATTGGAAATGATGCTTGCTATACATTTAGGAGCCTATATTTTCATTGTCCTCCACTCCCACTTTGCACATTGCATCCGTGGAAGCTGGAAGAGAAATGAAGAAAGAATCGAGTAACAAGTCACCTGTTTCTCCTTCTGTTAATGTTGTGGCACTAGATCACTCGTTTTTGTCTAAATCCATTGAAGTTGGAGGGGAAGAAGATTCACCTCTTTTTCACAAAAGAACAAAAGATATAGGCTCATTGGAAAGGGCATTCCAGAATGAAAGCAGGGGCATATCCGATCAAGGCATTGAGTGTTTTATGTATGCATGTGGTGTCCTTTTTAATGTTGTTAGATCACCATATTGGCGAGATATTATGAGATGTATTAATGAAGCCCATGAAGGGTACACTATCCTAGAGTATGAAAATGTGCGTAACACCTTATTGTTAAAAGAAAGAATTTTTTTTGAAGAGGCATTGCTGCCCATCAAAAATCAATGGCTAAAAGGTGTCCATCGTTTCTGATTGACGAAAAGATACAACAAATAGACCATTGATCAATGTGGTTGAAATGTGGCCTAAAGGGGCAATGTTTCTAAGGGCTATTGATTGTGAGGGGTAGGTGAAGGATGCCCAATTCATTGCTGACATCCTCATAGTCTATTGAGGTAATGAGGCCTCAAAATGTTCTCCAAGTTTCAATGGACAATGCGAAAAATTATAGAGCTGTAGGGTTGTTGGTTGAGGAAAGGTACGGGCACATATTTTGGACACCTTGCGTGGTTCATTCCCTCAACTTAATGTTAAAAATTTGGGCACAAAAATTGCTTGGATCAAACAAGTCTATGAGGAGGCGAGTGAGATTCAGATGTTTGTCAGCAACCATTACATGTTCCAAGCCATCTTCTGGAGATTCTCAACATTGTAACTACTAAGTGTAACATTATTTTTTAAAATTATTTTTAAATTTTATTTTAATAAATTCATTAAATTAATTTTAAAGTTTGTAATTTTTAGAATTTTGATTTTTTAATGTTTTAAATTTACTTGTGTTAATTTTATTTGTTTTAATTTCTAATTAGGTTGTCGAGACTCGATTTGCCTCGCACACGCTTGTTTTGTGACTTGTGAAGGTGTGAGCGACATTGAGTGGCATGGTTATCAACAACCTTTGGGGTGTATGGAGGCAAACAAATAGTGAGACAGTTAGAAATGTAAATTGTTGATCCTTAATGACGCATGGTGGGATCATGTGGAGTACTTGCTCAGTTTTACCAAAGCCCATCGTGAGTATGTTGAGATTTGTTGATATGGATCATCCATGTATGGGTGAGATTTATGATGGCATCGACTTAATGATTGAGTCGATTAAGATCATCATAAATGCCAAAGAACAAGATCATAGAGACTTTCTTCAAGGAAGTGTAGTTGCATCTCATTGAAAGGTGGAACAAAATGACAACCCCATTGTATCTTCTTGCTTTTGCCTTGATTCCAAAATACTACAGTGTGGAGATCCTTTCTTTGTCCAGGAGGGTCCCACCATATAGGGATGTTGAAGTTAGTGAGGGGTATAAGTCGGCATTTGCTAGACTCTTCCTAAATCTAGAAGTAGAAGACTTGGTTAGAGTAGAGTTTGTGAATTTCATATCCTCCAGGGATCACTCCATTAGTGCTCTTCGTAATAAATTCAAGATGGATGCTTATTTGTGGTGGTACCTCCATGGACAAACATACATCTATCTCACGCCAGTGACAATAAAAGCGTTATCACAAGTAGGATTTTCATTTTTTTAATTTCTTAACTCTTTCTTTAAGTTTTTAAGTTTTTACTTTTATAAATTTAAAAAATTAATTTTGCATTGAGGCTTGCCTCGTTAGGTTGTGAGTTCTTCAACTGAGAGGAATTGGGGTATGTACTTCTTTATCCACTCAACTAACTACGACAAGTTGGGAGAAAAAAAGTAGAGGATTTGGTCTTCGTGCATTCTAACTTGCGCCTTCTATCACATAAGAAGGATGAGTACAAGAAAGGGCCAACACAGTGTTGTGATATAGACCCAGAGACTCCAAACTTGGATGCTTCCATTGCCCAACTTCCGTTGCTCGACCTGGACCTAGAGCGTACTTTGCATGACTTGCATAGTGGACCTAGTGAGAGTTGTGCTATCGATGCTTGTGGTTCTACTTCTGATGCTTGTGGTTCTAATGAACCACATGATGGTGATGCTACTCTCATTGAAGACATTGGAGAAGAGGCAAAGCCATTTATCTTCATTTTTGTGTATACATTGTAACATTTGAACAATGTACTTGTTCTAAGGAACAATGAATATCATGACAAAATGCATTGATTTATCAATATGTTTTGTGGCTATTGTTGTCACCCAGAAGTGCACCCCGATAGAGAATGGTGTGTACTCTCTCTCCTGTTGACAAAATTGGAACACCTCAAGGTTGTGGGTAACCTAAGACTGAGGTGAACCTCCAGAGTGGGTTGGTTCCCCTGTGAATCACCTAAAACTAATAAAATTGACAAGGAAAAGGGAGAAGGATTGCGGGAAATATAAAATTGAGGTGATACACCAATGATTTGACACACACATGTACTACTGTATACAGAAAATATAGAGATCCACACACATGCACAACTCTAGGCTAATCTGCAAAATTAATTCAAAGGTTTAGGTAAGGAATAGCAGTATAGGGAAGAAATTTCACAACAAAACAATACAATACCCTGATAAACACGATGAATACTCAGAAAACCAACATTATGAGAAGGCAAAAATGGAGTTTTTCTATTCAAAAATGCAAGTACCAGCTAGAACTACAATAGTAGAACAACTAGAGAAGTGTGTATATGATTTCCTTTACAAAAATCAGTCTTATTAGACTGCTGCCCTTCATTCTAGACCCTTGCTGTGCATGCAAGAATAAAAATATTATTTTTATTCATCCCTTGACTGCCCCCTGACCATGCAAGTGTCATGAAATAATAATAAAAACATATCCCAAGGCTGCTGCATTGAATTTCAGACCTGCTGCGTTGAAAAGGGCATGTTGGAGTGTTTGAAAACAAGTAAACTTCCTCTTCTTGGCTGCTGCGTTCGACTTAGATATTTTAGGCCCTTATGCTGTTTTGTCTTTATCTTTTTTTACCCTTTTTGGACTCTTGTGCTTTTTCCTTTTGGCCTCTTGTTCTTTTCCTTTTGGCTAAGGCTGCGTTGGTATTAACATGCAAGAGTGTTGAAAACAATATAAACTGCCCCTTAAAACCCTCAACTTGGCGCCACTTTTGGGTATCTTTAGCATGTAATAACTATAACCACAAATTCACTGTTTTAGCGTCCCCTTTTTGCTATCTTTAGCAGCAGTTATCTTTGATTGCCTCTAGCCACAGATTCACTTGTCTAACAACCACTTGAACTCTTATTTTTAGCATAACAACTCAACTACTAACTGCTGCTTTTATGATTTAAAAATAGACCTAGCTGTTTTGCTAATTTTAGCATTAGCTTCTCCCTTCATTGGCGCCAACTTCCCTATTCTTAGCTGCTGTTATCTTTGACTGCCTTCGCTATTTTTAGCAGCTCTTTTCCCTCTTGTCTGCTTAACTTTTTGTGCATGCTTTTGCACTCTATTTTGGAAACTCCCTATTTTTAACGAATGCTGAAAATAGCAACTTTCACCACTCATTTCCATTTAACACACTTTATATTTAGTGAATGCTAAACTTATTAGACTGCTGCCCTTCATTCTAGACCCCTGCTATGCATGCAAGAATAAAAATATTATTTTTATTCATCCCTTGACTGCCCCCTGACCATGCAAGTGTCATGAAATAATAATAAAAACATATCCCAAGGATGCTGTGTTGAATTTCAGACCCGCTGCATTGAAAAGGGCATGTTGGAGTGTTTGAAAACAAGTGAACTTCCCCTTTTCTGCTGCTGCATTGGACTTAGATATTTTAGGTCCTTGTGCTGTTTTGTCTTTATCTGTTTTTACCCTTTTTGGCCTCTTGTGCTTTTTCCTTTTGGCTAAGGCTGCGTTGGTATTAGCATGCAAGAGTGTTGAAAACAATATAAACTGCCCCTTAAAACCCTCAACTTGGCGCTACTTTTGGGTATCTTTAGCAGGTAATAACTATAACCACAGATCCACTGTTTTAGCGTCCCCTTTTTGCTATCTTTAACAGAAGTTATCTTTGACTGCCTCTAGCCACAGATTCACTTGTCTAACAACCACTTTAACTCTTATCTTATAACAACTCAACTACTAACTGCTGCTTTTATGATTTAAAAATAGACCCAGCTGTTTTGCTAATTTATCATTAGCTTCTCCCTTTATTGGCGCCAACTTCCTTATTCTTAGCTGCTGTTATCTTTGATTGCCTTCGCTATTTTTAGCAGCTCTTTTCCCTCGTCTGCTTCGCTTTTTGTGCATGCTTTTGCACTCTATTTTGGAAACTTGCTATTTTTAGCGAATGTTAAAAATAACAACTTTCACCACTCAACCAATTTCCATTTAACAGACTTTATTTTTAGCGAATGCTAAAAATAGCAAAACGTAAAAATAGACTTTTGCCAAAAATAGCCAACTTCTTAAAAATAGCCTTGTTCGTTCTTGCATGGAAAATATGGTAACTACTTCACTTATGTTTTGTGGATATTTCATTTATTTAAAAATTTGTTTACTCTATGCATGTGTAAGGCTGGAATTTCGCTTATTTGGTTATATTTTTTTAATATATATATATATATATATTGTACAATTGTACCCAAGTGCTGTACCTGCCCCAAAATTGTTGTACCAGTGTACCGGATCCCTGTACCCATACTGTACCCCGTACTAGCTACCTAGTTTGATAAAGCTTCCTATTCGATCCAGTTACGAATCCTAGTAATTCACTCAAAGAAACATAGAGAAAATGCAACAAAATTAGCTTGGACTACCTCTAATTGGAAGTGTTGCTCTGCATATTAGTGTGGAAATCAGGGCTCATGTAGTTCTCTGCAAATTTATGTATCCCCATGTGAGAGAAGTGTCAACCTTCTCTCCTTGTATGCTCAATCAACGGAAATAGATGAATCCTTCCATTGGCACAAGAAATGTAACAAGGGAAGATGCTATATATTTTTGACTGCTTTTTAAATAGTTGGATTGATCTTTATATGTCTTTTGTATGTAGATAGAATGATCTCAAAGGTGATTGATGGCTTGTCTCTTGTAAATGATCTCTAGGGTGTTTGCTTACATTGGCATTCCTAGGATGATTTCCCGTGCAAGCCAACCCCAAATTCAATTTTAGGCCAACCACCAAAATGTACTAAAATGAGAAAGGTAACTGTTGGATTGAGGGGGTCACTAGCGGCCATCGCTAGTGTTCCTTTGTTGCTATCAATGATCCAGGGGGGAATTCATAGACAATGATAAAACAAGATCATAGAGGTGCCATGAAGGTCCTAATATGACTGCATGTGAATTTGAGCGTGTCTAAAAGCAATTGGTAAGGACCGTGGCAATGTAGGCACCAATAGATGCATAGTAAGGACTGTGGCAATGTAGGCACCCAACATAGTATTCCATTATGAAACAATGTGAATGATGTAAATCATGGCAACAATCATATGATGTCACTTAATGTAGTCAAGTACAATCATGTACCAATCTTGTAACCATATAGAAGATACATGAAAACATTGAACCAAGCAATATGACCCAAAGCAGACAAGCAATCAATCACAAGCAAATGACATAGACATGAAATTTAGAGGATCCTCTATGGACACAACATAACACGACAAACATGCATAAGCAAGCAATTTGAGCGAACATAGGGCACACATGAGAAAAAGCAATGTATTAATCATGCAAAGTAATGTAAGCACACAAGATGTGAGTTACACACACACACACATATATCAAGCAATGTAGAGCTTAATAAAATCACAAAAAAGAGAAGCACCCAAAAAGATGTCTCGAATGTACATTGTTCCCAAATGGAAAGGCTGCTCCCTTGGTGTAGGCAAAATGAAGCTGCGAAACATCTGCAAGCCTATGATCATATTTAACTACTATATCCTGTATCTGTGAGAAACACGTGCATGACAAATGTACATATAAACCCCTAGTGGTAGACAGATATGTAACTATGTATAATCATGCAGTAGACAAGTATGTATTTTGTATTTTATTATATTTTAGAAAGATGGGACCTGAAAAATCAAAAACCAAGGGGTGCAAAAGAGAAAGGGAATAAGAAGAGAATGTTCAATCAATGACACTCAAGCTAGGGAGCGAAACGATGAGAGGAAGGAGGATTCGCGCTAAACTACAATTTCCTTTAGAACTCCATGCACATTTGAACGAAAGGTAACGATTTATATGTGTTGTCATCATTGAGAAGTTCACGCAAGTTATTAGAATGGAATTAACAATCAAAGGCAAGGGCCAAGGAAACAATGCAATCAACATAAATCAAGAGGCTAGAAGAATGATCAATGAAAGAAACTTCAAAATTTAGAAAATAGAAGAACTGAGAGGCAACAAACTCCTCAACGGAGGGTAGCAAACATGACACACAAAAGGCAACAAACAAAGAAACTATGTACATTAAGCCTTGTAGGCAAAGCCGACACGAGGGTTAGGTTAGCATTGCTAATTGATGATCCTGTGTATCTGTCCATAGAATGCTCTTGTGTCCTCATAATTAAACTCTGAAAAATTTGGGGACCATGAATATGTGGAGTCACATGTGTCTCTAGTAGTACTTAAAAGGCAATCATGAGTTGTATGGTAATTTGAATCATTGACATTAATACTGTAGTCATGGCAAGTGGCTTTGGTAGCTGTTCTGACCTCTTGTAAGGAAGCACACTGTTTTCATTGTATACTTGGAATCTTTTTGGGTGCTTTGGTTTGAACACACACAAACACACCCACAAGAGGTTGCTGTAAATCTTAGTGTGTGGATAAGTGGGTGCTTTAGTGTGAACTTGATTTTTTGTTTTCATAGCACATTAGGTAATACTTTAGTTCGGATTTGTATAGGTGACTCATAAGGAGTGCCTCGAATAGTAACAACTTTATCAGCATGCACATAATTTGAATATTGGTTTAGCGTAGATGGTACATCTGTCATTTGATTTAGCCAAGGGTGTCTAAGACATATGTCATGTCCCATTCTTTGGTAAGACAAGAAACCAAGTGATTATCATCTTTGGTAGTAGCTGTTGTTCCAAATATATCTTTGTGAGTAATCCATGGCTAGTAGCGAATGTTATTATGCAAATGTTTATAGCTGAACTATTGTCTACCATAATGCCTTTGAAAAATGTGAATCTATAGAGGTGTGAATGAATAGTGATCCATCATTAGAATTATAATTTGGGATCTCATGTAGTAGGTACGTGTTCAGTGATTTGTGACCACACCTATGAAACCATCTAATACATGAGCATTGGAAAGTGGTGGAGCATATGACGTTGGTGGAGGTTGTCTATGATATGTCACCTCATCTTCTTTTTGTTTCTTGTGTAGTAGGATTTATAAGAGAATTTGTAAATACTTTCAAGCATAGTTACCAAGTCTAGAAATCCGGATCCATTTGGGAGGGCCAAAAAATTCGGAACTCTTGAAAAAGTTTGGAAAAATTCGATGCAGAATATACTTTAAAAATCGGAACCGGCCGAGGATCGGACCAAAACCGGAACCAAAACCGGAACCGGTTCAAACTTTATGAACTGGTTTACTGAAAAATACATTAAAATTTTATATTTTTTAATGAAAACAATATATTTGAAAAGGTTAAAAACCATGATTCCAACCAATTAACACACAAAATATGCAAAGTTTTCTCTTATATATATGTAAGAAAGGTGTTTATAGCAAAATGGCATGAACTCCAAGTCCAATACACAATACATATATCATATATGAGATTCCGAAACAAAATACACGAACAATGAGGCTCTAAATGGCCCCCATAGTCCGAGACTCCAAAAAAACAACATGCTATGATCATTGATACATTACAAATATTACAAGTTACAAAACTCTAGAATAAACTAGATGACATCAATGATCAATCATCAAACTCTGCACCGCTACTGGAAATGGGATCCTCAAGGTCATCCTCATCAATATCATTATTGGCCTCTGGCTCTGACTTGGACCCATCCAAATCCTCAGGTACATTTGCAACAACTGTATTGGCACGGGGAGTAACATGAGTGCGACTAGTGCCTGCTATGTTTCGTGACGGTGGTGGCGGTGTTTCTAATGGCTCATCATCCTGATTTAAACCCATCCACCCCAAGTCATCGAGATTAAACTTTGTTGGCTGACTCTCCTATATCCAATCTAAGGTTGGATCTATATCATCCAAGACAATGGGATCAGTATCAAGTCTTCGGTTCAGCAATTGGTTGCGCCTTAGCCGAAGGTTGTACTACACAAAGACAAGATCATTCAACCATTGTTGTTCCAAACGGTTTCTTTTCTTAGGGTGAATCCGCTCAAAGACGGAGCAGCTACGCTCGCACCCAGAAGCACTGCAAGTTTGGCTCAGGATCCTAATTGCAAACTTTTGCAATTGAGGACATTGACTACCAAAGGAATCCCACCAATGTGCTGTGATAAAAAAATGTAAATGTTTAATTAGTAAACAATGATGATAAAAACACAAATTTAAAAATTAAAAGTAAAACTTACAACTTAAAGGCTAAAGCGTAATTCAACAAATTAGATTGTCTTATGCTAAAAATTCATGATTATTCATTAAAATTTTTAATCAAATGAACTTCAAAAAACTTAGAATTGCTTACCTGGTTGGTCCACATCCCTTTGTAATCTTTGCAAGGTTTTTTCCCAAAGGTACATGTGGCTTTGCTGAAGAAAACTGATCTATCGGTGAACCTCAAGTTGTTGTATCTCATCAGGGACCATACATTTCTAGGCACTCGTTGTAATATCCCCTTCCCAATCGAAGACTTTTGGCTTATTTTGTCAGCCTGACGGCCAAGATGAGCTCTGTAAGGGTGACTTAAGTTTCAGGTTCAATTTTATTATATCTAGCTGCAAAACATTAAATTATAATAGCCGCATATCGAATTCGTGTAATCGAATTTGCCGAGGATTAAAATAGAACGTTAGAAAATTCGCATGCTAAGAAAAACACTTATTTAATTTTTATTTTTTAGGGGAATTGGCGACTTGCCTTGGGGGAATAATCGGGAACTTAGAAAGGATAATATATTTTTAAATTAAATATTACCTCTAGGGAAAAAGCGATCAAACTTGGTGATTGAAGATATATATATTATTAAATGCCTTTTGTATTCTCCCTAAGAGAAATGGAGGGTGGAAAATACATTGAAAGAATCATGCAAAGCTGATTGGATATTTTGGAGGTTCCTTTGGGTCTCTTCTTCCTTTAAAAGGAGAAGTAGACTTGCTTGAGAGGCATTCGATATTCACTTGATAATTTCTGATTTGTGTCTTAAGCTTGTAGCTTTTGCATAAAAATATCTAAGGACGAAAACCTTTAGCATTTCCCTCCTGTGGACAAAAACACCCAAGAGTTTGAGAGAAATTTCCATTTAGGAAATTCTATTGGGCTTTCACAGATTTCTACTATTTTCAGCAGTGTTGTTGAAGAATAAAATTGCAGCAGTTGTATGTTCATTGTACCAGCTGGAGCGATCCATCTTTTGGCTGGTTTGCAGTGTATTTGAGACATTCCAGGTCTAAAATTTATTGCTACTTATTGTACTGAATTTTGGGAATCAAAATTGATGCCCTAAATGTGCTGGGCGACCTACTTTTTGGGGCAAAATTAGGGTTTCGTGTTTGTTGTGCGAAAACTAATTTTAGAATATTATTCTTCATATTTTGTGGCCCAAGATCCAAAGTTTCAATTCATTTGGACTTCTCTAGCAAAAGATATGAATTTTTGAAGTTATGCTGCAGACATGGTTTTTAAATAATTTATTGCAGCATTGTTTATATCAGAAATCTGCATTTTTATACATATTTGGGCTTTATAAATTAGTGGTATCAGATTTGCGTGGGATGATATAGATTTAGGGGCTGATTTGTAGTGGTATTTCACTCCACCCTAGTCTTCTCATATAAAATTCAGATTTGCAATGTTTGATTTGATAAGTAGTTTATTATATTGCTTCTGGGGTTTGGATTTGCCCAAAATCCAACTTGGGTCAAATATGTTCATTTGGGGACATTACACTCGTAGAAACCATCTTTTACTTCCCCTGTTTGATCTTCTCCAAGCTAAGCTTTGTAATGATATTTTGGGTTCAAGAAATATCCACCCAGCTGCATGTATAGGGTGATGGAGTTGATTGTTCCATCTATTATCTATAATCTCCCATATAGGCCCATACTTCGTTACCCTGTCTTTGTATGCTACCCTTATATGCTCCTTTGCCTGATCCAGAGCCTCATAAATATAGCCCATGGATAATTTTTCCCTATCCACCAACCGCAACACCTTAACAAGAGGCTTGACAATTTTTTACAATCTCTGTTGTTTTTTTTCAAAATAAATTGTCAAAAATTTTCTTCTTTGTCTTTCCCATCTTGTTTGTTGCTCCATTTTGATGCATTCCATTCATCACTTGAAAACATTTTTTTCAAGTTCTGTGCTTGGGAAAGAAGAGATTGCAACGTGAGGAAGTTTGTTGCAAATCTCATGATGGCTGGCCTAACAAGTTCTCTGCCCTCAGTGTTCTTCCTCATTAGGTTCAATACTCATGACTGATTATAGATGTATTTGGTGATGCTTTTGGCGTGCTCTACAGTGTTCTTGATCCAATCTTTTTTTTCCCATATTCTCAAGCATGAGGTCTATGCAATGTGCAACACATGGAGTCCAAAATATTGTTTTGTGTTTAGCCTCTAACATCTTACCAACAAGAACATAGAGGCATTATCTGTTATGATTTGTACAACATTTTTCACCCCCACTTCTACAACAATCTCATCCAAAAGCTCAAACAACAAATTTGCATCTTTCACCCTATCAGATGCATCAATTGATTTCAAAAACATAGTATCTTGTGGACAAGAGACAAGAAAATTTATTATGGTGCGGTTCTTGCCATCACTCCACCCATCTGACATAATAGTACATCCTATTTTGGCCCATGATGCTTTACAACTCTTCAAATATTCATCTATGGATGTAACTTCTTTCAACAAAAATGATCCTCTCAAGTCATGCATACTAGGGCCTTTGAAGCCCTTACCAGCAACAATAATGGAATCAAACATATGCTGGTAATAAGGTGAGTGGGAAGCATTGAAAGGAATATCTGCATCATACCACCATCTAGCAATGTATTCAAAAACTGCTTCTTTGTATTGCTTCTTCCAATGGTTATCCAAGGTGGGCTGATTTTCTGTTGGCATGGAGGCACTAACAGGTGTGGAAGATGGAAAAAAACTTTGAATGTTCTTTCTTTTTTGAGGCCGGTCTTCTCGACTATGAGTGGATGGGGGAGGCATATATCTAAAGGGGTCTCTAACATGGACAGAAGGGTCAGAGCAAGATCCTTCAACACTCAAGGCATGTTCCCTCCTGTCTATTTCAGCTTCCATCTCTTTTTGCCCAGCCTTCTCTTCTTTATGTTTTTCAATCAAGTTTTTCATTTCCAGCCTAATGACATCAATATCAGGTGCATCACATGGGGAGCTTGGCCTCTTTGACCAGCCAAGTGTTGTTTCAACCTATGAATCCCCCCCTGATGTGTTTCTTACAATATTTACAAAAAACTTGATTATCAACTACGTCTACATGGTTCCATGTAGGGTCTTTTGTTTTGGGGGCCATTGCAAATGCAAAGAAATTTGAAAATGCAAATAAAAACAAAATAAATTTTAGATTTCCTATTTAATAAAATTTACAAATAGGGGCAAGTTTAAAATTTAACATACCTTTCAATGTGCACACAAATGAGGTGAAAAAACACTCCAAGCTTGTATATGGGCTGCACCCTCCAAATGTAGATGTGAAGACCACCATAAAGAGCTCACACTTGATGCCAAACAACCCTTAAACTCATTCCAAATCAACACTCTTCAATGCTGCCCCAAGCCTCCAAATCCTTCCAAATAAGAGAGGTGCTCACAAATAGAGGTAAGGAAGTCTCTATATGGATGCCAATATCACCACCAAGAGCCCACAAGCAATGGCAAACAAGCTTCAAGCCTCCAACTTCCAAGCTCACTCCAAAACTAAACTCTTCAATCTTATGCTCGCAAATGGTCACAAATGCTCAATGAGAGGTGTGAAGTGAATAGGGGGGTGTATATATAACACCAAATTAGGGTTTAGGAGAATTAAAAAATAAAAAATGTAATGAAAATATGTTTTTTTAATTGGAAAGCCGTTTAAGGCTACGCAGGCCATGACTCGGCTGGTTTGGGTCGGAACCGGACTGGTTTGGGGCCAAACCAGTCAAATGATCTGGTTTTATGGCCGGTTGGTCAAATGATCAAGGTCAAACCGGTCGAACTAGCTCGTTCCGATTCTGGTTTGACCGATTTTTAAAACATTGGTCACAACATGCATTGACATCTTAGTTTCTAGGTAGATGTCTAGATGATTCAATCTTAGATTCAAGCAACATTTTTAAGCGCTTTGTGAGGACTCTCAGCTAATCGTGTGTATTGTCGTTGCTCTAGAGTAGAAAGGACAAGCTTGTCAGTTGGCTGTGATATTGTATTAATTGTATTTTTGGCCTTGTTCTTAGCTTGAAAAGTAGGTGCATCATTGGCCTTGGGCTTGAATGGTGTCTTACTTTGATATAGGGCTTTTAATCCTGTATTTAAGCATGTTTGCCGCAAGGAGCTTGATCGCATAGTTTCTAACCGCATGACAATTCATTAAAAGATTCTTATGTTTGAAACATGACTTCGTCTTTGATAGGTTGAAGTAAACTTCGAGTGAAAATATCTCGTAATTCACTATTTTGTAATGGATGTGTCATCTTCATGAGCATAGTTTTAATTTATGTAGTCACTAATATGATCATTAGATCCTTGATTGAGTTGTGGAAGTTATTAAAATATGATATTTTGGCTAATGTTTATTGACAAATGAGCTAAAGAAGCTATCAGATAAAGCATTGAAGGCATATATGGAGCCTGACGGTAGGGCATAAAACCAATCTAAGGTGTATTCCTTAAGACTTCTTGGAAAGAGCTTTGTTAACAATTTATTGTTATGTACAAAGTCTAGACATGAAGCTTAGAAAGCGTTGATATGATGTGAAGAGTCACCCTTGCCATAGAATAATTCCGAGGATCAATAAAACTAATAGGAAAATAGTAACTAAGGACCTCAAGAGTCAGCGGGTTGTGTAATATGTCATGAGAGTGCATCGTATGGCTTGCTTTTTGGGATCCTTGTTCTAATTGTAATGTCTTGGCTTGCATATCCCAAAGTTGCAAGAGTGCATCTTGAGATGTAGTAGGAGTAACATGTGTGGATGTAGGACCTCATATTTTGAGAATGACCTTGACCAAAATATGTAGCTCGAAAAACAGGTCTAGAAGGTACAGAATAAGTTGTAGGTTTTGAAGGAATGTTCATAGTAATATGAATACTAATAGTAGCAATAGGTCTAGAAACCATTGTAGGAACACTAGATGGAGGTGCAAGAGTAGAAGCAATAATAGTAACCCTTTTGGTACCTAAAGTAGATTGTGAGCCTCTAGTAGGAAAGATAGGAGCGTTTAAAGGTTCATTTGCTACATGTACTTCCTCAAATGTGGATTACTTAGCTAACTCGTTTTGTTCGTCTCTAGCCACATAAATCATCGTGTCAATCTCTATAGGATGTAATGCAAGATGTATTTCAAAGCATGTCATGTCATATGAATTTAATGTAGTAAAATTTGAAGTATACTCACTCTTAAGTGTTAACTTCGCAAACATTGTCTCTTACAACATGATCATTTGAAACATTGGCGACTTCGCAAACATCCATATTTGGATTATTTGCATCAATAGAAGGAACATGCCTATAATCAATATCTGCCATTTTCTTTTTCAAACAATTATGTGATTGAACCTATAAGGGATTTGAACCAAATTAGTATGTAAACCATTCAATTTAACACTTTGCCTAGTAGGTGTAGTTGATCACATTCTGAGAACAACATTATTGATAACCATGGTTTCGTTCTTCTACAAATGATGTAAAACATGTCAGAATGGAACTGTGACGCAAATTAACATTCTACAATTGTATTATACGGGCAGTTGTAACCTTCCTTGACAGTTTTTCTGGAAATGTAGGTGCCTGGTTGATTGCCATTATCTTTTGAAAGATTGCTGAAACTGCTGAAACTGCTGAAACTGGATCTGTACTTCATTAATTTGGGGCATTTGCAGACAACTACATCTCAAATTTGGTTTTTTAATTTGGACAGAGACATGTTGGCATCGTTTTTTACAGGAAATAAGATTTGTCATCATGTTTGAACATCTCATTCTATTGGTGCGGAAGCTTCCTAACAGCATTTAGTTTCAGCAATAACCATGCAATATTTCAGCATAGTGCAGAATGGGGTAATAGGCATGATGCGGAACCAAAATTTCGAAGCTTCATTTACTGTGTGGAACTCTTACGTTTCCTTCCGGTGCTTCTGTAGTGGATATGTGTTTCACACATGGGTTCGTCAGGCGCTCTTACAACTTAAATCCTGCAAGTTCGGTTATCTAATAAAGCAGTACTTCCTTGATTTGAGGCCTTTACCAAGGCGAAAATGGCTGTGACTGAACAATTTTTTTCTTGCTTGAAGTATATCCTTGAAGATGGGTGCCTTTTGTTAGAAAACTGAAATTATATCCTCGCTGGTTTCAAAGTTGTATGTAATGTGATTTGTAAAGTACAGCTGTTTTAGTCACATGAATTTGGGTTTTGATGCTTTGGACTATCTCAGATGAACAAAAATAATATCTGGTTTGTCCTTAGGTTGAAATATTCAACATTGAAATAAGGTCGTTTTATTTTTTCTCCTTATTAGCACCAAGAGGTTCATCCCACAAGCCTGGGTGGAGGGAAGTCCTTGTATCATGACATTGATTGACACTTACAAAGTTAAATGAAAGAGTGTGCTGACAGTGATTATGCCGAGAGGCATCCTACAATGGCAGCGGGGTGTGTAATGGCACGAGTTCATTTTTATGGCCGACTTATTAAAAAATTAAACATTAATTTAAATTTTTTTTAGTAATGCTGACTTACAAAATTAAATATCAAATAAAAATATGTGTATATATATGTGTGTGTGTATATATATATATATATATATATATATATATATATTACAAACTAGTTAGGAATACAAATATTTATCCATTATTGAGATTTGTTAGGGTTCACAAGTCATTCACGAAAAGGAAGTTTGAGATTTGTTATGTTGTTGATTTCTAAGTGCGGTAAGTTTAATTTTGTTTTATCAATCCTACAATAAATATTTAATAAATTATAGTAGTGTATGGATAATATATGTTTATATACATATATATTACATAATATACATATTTAATACTTGGTTAAATATAAGGTATACAATATAATATTAATAAAATATAATTAATCATATGCTAATATTTGGTATAGATAATATAAATATATAATTAAATTAGGCATAATTATAAATATCTTAACTAATTTAAATATATTATAGATTATAAATAATATATAATAACTATAAATAATATAATTATAATATATTGTTGTCATACATTATAGTTTTATTATGAATGCAATAAGACTATGGAATCTACATGTTTGAACACATTGGATGTGTGTTACGAATATAGATCAATTGTGTTTAAAATCAAGAGCACCTAATATTTAATAGAAAAATGTTTTAATATTGAAATTAATTTTCATATTATAAAGCTAGATAAATACAATATGAAAAAGTTGGTTAAAAAGTGGTTATGCTCACATAAGGTGTAGAAACAAGCAATTATTATGCGACTTATAGTAGAAAATGTCATTATGAGTACTTTAAGATTGAATATGTTGATTTATTCAATTTTTAGAAATTTGGAAGTGGATTTTAATCACCCAGACTACCTAGATCATTCACTGATTCAACTTATCCCATTCCTTGATTCTTTTCATAAACGAGGGAACTTTGGAAAAACTTTAGATAAAAAAATTTATCTCAGGAAAATAAATTTTAGAAATTTATTCCAGGCATATTGTTTATCGAATTATCCATGAAACCATATAATCTAGGGTAGAAATATAATAATTCTATAAAATAGGAATTACTAGCATACCTATTTTGAATAAATCTATGTAAAATATGCAGAGGTATCATTCTCGAGGCGCCTATTTCACTTATATCTTAAATCTAATATAGGCGCCTCAAGAATGATACCTCTCGGCATATTTTACATAGATTTATTTAAGATGTATGCTAGTCATATGAGTGAGTCAATCCTTATAGTTTGGTACCCACAATCCCACAATTCCCCGAGTAACCACGCTAAGTGGATGTGTAAAGATAGATATTGGCACTGGCAGCTCAATTTTTTTGGATACCTATTGGGGCATGTCAGGTCGTGATTAAGACAGATCTGGACTAGTTCACACCTACAACTGGTAATTTTTAAGCTGATTGTTGTATATATTTGTGAATACTCCTCAATGCTGCAGCCCCTATTGTGAAATTGTTAGAAGAGCAATTACCATTCTTTTGCATTGAACTTCTTTTCTAATGACACTGGCATTGATTGAAGAATATTAATTCTGATATGAATAGTGATACCCCTTCTTGAGGGAGGCGACACCTGCCATCTGTGCTAGCTTTGTGTTATGAGGAATGGGGTTCTAAAGTTGGAAATTGTTTACTCGGATGAATTCTATTCTTGCAAGTATCTTCCAGCCAATAGAATATGGATTGCAATTTATGAGTTATGCTATTCTGAATCTGTGAGATATCTGTGTTCAATTTTTAGGTTTATCAAAACTGAATATCTAGATTCTAATTTAATCCTATTTTGAAAACATTATTATTGCCTTTTCAGTTTTTAACCAATTTTTTTCTATAGACATTTCATTGATGTAGTAGGCTACATGCCATTTATCCACAATGATTCATTTTTTTTTTTGTGGAAAACAATAGAGATATTTTCTGAAATTCAAATTTATTTCTTCAGCTGGCCCATTTAACTGAGATGGAGGTTAAGCACAGATGCAATCAATTTCTTGAGCTGGGTTTTCCTTTGGGAGGCATTGCAAAACTTTTTGCTCAGGATTGGGAAGGTGATGTGACTGTTGTTATGCCTGCTACTATTGCACAGGTATATATCTCTCTCTTATCATGTGTGGTTACTGCAATTTGTTTACTTTATTGCATTTAGTAGCTGCTAATTATTCAGATTAGCACCATATGGAGTTGACACCCAATTTGTGTTTACCTTTCAGTTTGCTAAAATCATACAAAATCCATCTCAAGTAGAGCTTCAAAAAGCTATCAATCAAGGGAGGCGATGCACTTGGGAAAAGCTCTCTGTAATCAAGGCCAATTGTGGGATTGAACTTGTATTGGATGAGTGTGTTTCTTTTCTGAACCATATGCGCAGGGTTAAGAAAAATGCAGAAAGAGCTGCCTCGCAAGCAATGGGAAATGCTATGAGATTCAATGCAGCAAAGAGAATTCCTTCTTGGAATTGCATGGCACGTGAAAGCTCGTGGGGCTCACTTGATGAGGATGGTCTTATGGAGGCCACTGCTCATTCTGGAGGGCCATGGGGCGGACCATCTGGGCGATCATTGAGGTTTTCACGAAACACTCATGATGGAAGTGACAGTGAAAGTGATAATATGGACATTAATACCTCCTGGACAAGAATTGGAGGTCCTTTGATGAGGACAGCATCTGCAACAAAGTTTATTCAGAGCTTTGATGTTGATCCAGAGCTCAACAGACAGTGGAACAGGGATGAGGTCGAGGTGAATGATACTTCTGAGAATCAGGAAGTATTAACAGCACAAATAAATTCTTACATCACCCGATCATCAAGCAGGGATCCAATTTGCAACTGTAGCAGTCGACGAATACAGAACTGGGACAGGTATTCAGATCCCACAGGCAGCCATTCTATTATTAATGATAGTGATGGAGATGATCGATGTTCATGTCATGAAACAAGGAGCTGGGGTGGTAGGATATCTGGTCCAGCATCTAGAATTGCAGTTGCTGAAGGTGACTTGCTGCAACCTGAAAGAAGTCCTAATGGGATTATTTTTAATGTTGTAAAGAGAGAGGATGTTTCCCTTTTTACTAGAGACCATAATGCTGAATGTTACCAAGATGAACATGACATTGGAACTGATGAATTCAGCCACAGTGATAGCCCAGTGAGGGGCATTGATGGAAATGATACTGTGACTACTTCTGAATGTTGTGATGTTGATAGTGATATAAATAATTCTACAGTCAATGAGGATTATGGAAGTGAGAAAAATGTTGATAATGATTATATGGATGTCACAGAGAAGAATCTGGACCAGGGATGTTTGATTAGATTACGTGATGTCGAAATTGATTCAGCATCCCAATCAGGTGTAGATGGAGAAAGAGTGGAAGAACCAGTACCCACCAACAAAAATTAAGTGGTTGATTTATCTGTCACAAATAAGTCAATTGAAAGTCTAAGGAGGTCTGTACACGGAACTTGTACAATGGGCATTTGACAATTAGAGAATGAGAATCTGGTATCGCAAGTGCAACAAATGACAGTGGGTTCTTTTGATCATGCTACAGAGATGGGCATTGAAGGAGGCCTCTAATGTCACAAGATGAAATTAGGGCATCTGAGGGAGAGTGTGAAGTTCATTGACAAGGTTGTTTCTTCAACTGATGAAAACAATCTCAGCTGACAACTGAACTATTCTCCCTCTTTGAACAGAAATTTTGTTTTGGTTTATGAAAGATCCTTATCATGATACTTGTTATAATTTGTACATACGCGAGTATGACATCGTAATCCTTTTCTTCAATGCTGCTATATGCCAACTGTCCTTGGGATAAGAGGCTGTACAATGAAGGGTGTTTTAATGCCTGCTAGGGGATTTGAACCCATGTGTCTGTGTTAAACAATTTCAATCACTGCGCAACTTTCCAATAGAACCCACACCTTTGGAAATGTAATCCAACTTTTAAATATACCCTATACGATCACTTGGAAAAGAGATCCGGTCCTTAGTCATTTCTCTCTCTCTCTCTCTCTCTCTCTCTCTTCTTCCTACATAGGTTTGTCAAATGCTTTGTGTTGAAATTTCAACACGCTGTATTTTTCATCTTGGAAAAGTCATGGTATTTATCCTATCAATTACTTTTCTGAGCATAAATTTGTACTATTATATGGCACATAGATACTTTGTAAGAAACAGTTCTCCTTATGTGGTGTTTCTATGATAAATCAAAACTTATAAGCTTTTGCTTTTGAACATCAATGCTATTCTATCCCCACTGTTAAATGTATGATTAAATATGGGAGTACTTGTAGACTATATATTTGATCGATAAATTTATGGGTTAGTGGGCCCCTCACCCTTCATTAAAATATCAATATGTATAAAATACAGCAGAAAAGCAACCGGTGCCCTTTCCATATAGAAATATTGAAAAAAGGACTGATTTACATCATCATTCATTTTTCCCAATGTCCCAAACCTTTCATATGCAAAAAGAGCGAGAGTCTAACTTCAAGCTGAGTTCAGAAAACTCCTGAATGAAATAGAAATAAAATCTTCTACAGTAGGATGCATATCCACTACCTATGATGAGCTGAAAATGGGCATTTACATATAAACAAAATTTCGTCTCACAATGAAGAGTATAGTTGAGGCCTAACAACATACATGGAACTTCAGGCAGACCCGACACCTTATCAGCTAGCCCAGCCATTAAGCAAGAGTCAAAACAGACTTCCACCCTCCATTCATTCTTAGCACTAAACTGTTTAGATAGGATCTCCTTTCTTACTTCTATTCGTCATTCAAGCCCATTTGTATAACCAGGGAAGAAGGATATCTCACTGCAACCAGGGGAGATACAAAACACCATACACCCCGTATAAACAAAATTTCCGGGTACCCAAGTCATGAGTAATATTATACTACCGTATACAGAGCATTTCTGTAGCAAAAGATAACACCCCTAACCCTCCAAACAATGACCTAGAAAACAGCTTGTGAATGCCATCCAAGGATCATGTCCAACCAGTTATCCTCATTAATGACAGCAGGAGCTGGTGAGAGCAAATGAATGTTACTAGACACCACCTCCTTCACAAAACCTACCTGGATCCAACAAAATAGGAAAAAGCTAAAAGGAGAAACAGAGCCTCTTCTAAACCCCTCCCGTTCCCTCCCCCCCAACCCCTAGGTATTTCTCTTTTATAAAGCATAATACCAGATCTCTTGCAGTATCAATATTTCCACATAACATAAACAGTATACAAATAAATGTTGACACTACCTCAGAGTTTGATCTGCCTCTTTTCCTGAAGTTCATGCAGCCTGGTCCAATTATAACCACAATAGCTTTGAGCACAGCCCCATTTGAAATGTTGAAAAATTTCTGCAGCGTTTGTTCCGAGATGGCAGTACAGAAAATGGTTTCATCCTTCTCTGTTCTTAAAAAAAACAAGGGAAGAATATGAAACTGCATGAAGTCTATGAATTGCAGTTTAAATCTGCGGAACCAAAGCTTAACTCTTAAAGGAGTCCTACACAATTTCTTGAAAGGCAGAGTTATAAATGCTTGCAGTCCCCTTACACCCTATAAGCACTTCCTTTTCATCCCAAGCAAATCACCTCATTAGAGATTTAAATTTGGATACTAAGTCTTTTGTGAAGAATATTTGTTATTAATGTTCCTTACCACCTGCCCCTTCCAGAGATTATGCTTTGAATCCACATGATTGTTTCCTTTAAATCGCCACCTTCTCCATCTGTCTGATCAATTCAGCCCCATTTCCCACAAAGGGCTAACGTGTTGGTGTGTTGATTGTAATTTTAAGAATAATTTTGTGTGATGTTTCCTATTACATTATTCAGTTCTGTAAAACAGTACCATTGAACTTATCAGACCCAATGGAGCCACAATTCGTACAAAAAGGCCCCTTATTACCCCTTTCCTCAATAATATTCTGTCAGCCTTACGGATTCCAAAACGATCAGCACATCATTCAAGAGTGTAACCAAACTTTCTCATAGTACAACTTATTAGCTTCCCATCCATTTTAAGCCTGTCCTCATCTTTCTATTGAGAGATCTACTTCTGGCTTCTTCCGCAGCCCAAACCCCTTCTGCAACTGTAGTTCATTCAGCTCATTTCCTCAATGGAAGATCTCTGCCGCTCTCGGCGTTGATGGTGGTTTCTCATAATTATCACTTGACTTCTACTTTCGGTTCCCCTTCTCTTTTTGCTTCTTCAGATCCTCCTATTTCCCTTGAAAAGCATCTGTTTTTGGCTTCTTTCGCGGTAGGGAACCCCTTCCGCGGCCTTTCTTCCTCTTTTTTCCTAAGCCGTAGTTCCTTCATTTCCTTGTCTCTCTACACGGGATCTCTGCTTCTCTCGTTGTTGTAGACTATATATTAAAGGAAAGGCCAAATTGCATTTTTACACTTCTATACTTTCTTTCTCAAGGACATGTTGTTTTCTACTATCAGAAACTTTACATAGATCTGTACCAAAAGCTTGGTAGGACAGGGCAAGAGATGCCAAATCAACTTTCAAATATTCTGGAGTGAAAATTCAAGTACACACAATTTTGGAGCCTTCCACCGAATTGTATGAAGATGTTACCAAAGCATAAGAAGCATTCATTCTTGTATGTTATGCATTTAAGATGGTTAATCGTTCACCTTAGCATCATATGCATATAGATAATCAACTAGGGAGAAATGATGCAGCTTAAACATCATTTTGCTCATTGAGTCAGCGATGTGGACTAGGAAGCTATCATGGGGACACCAGCCTTAGGACATTGCAAATACCATAGAGTAATTTTATTGACATGTTTTACGCTGGTATACGGGCAAAAATATGGGCGGTAGTGTAAAAAGGTTCCAAGAATAAGATGGTACCAAAGCATAAGATTTTTTTTTTGTATGTTGTGCATTTAAGATGGTTAATCCTTCACCTTAGCACCATATGCATATAGATAATCAACAACTAGGGAGAAATTGTGCAGCTTAAATATCAATTTGCTCATTGAGACAGCTATGTGGACTAGGAAGCTATGACGGGGACACCAGCCATAGGACATTGCAAATACTATGGAGTAATTTTATTGACATGTTTTACACCCGTTTATGGGTAAAAATGTGGGTGGTAGTGTAAAAAAGGTCCCAAGAATAAGAGAAGGCAGTTCTAAATTCTAAAAATAAGGGATAAGATTTAGAAGTTTATAAATGGACATCTTTTGACTAAATGCTCCCACATTGACCATGTGCTTTCATTTTTGTATGTTGTGCATTTAACATGGTTAATCCATTACCTTAGTACCATATGCATATAGATAATGAACAATTTGGGAGAAATTGTGCAGCTTAAACATCATTTTGCTCATTGAGTCAGTTGTGTGGACTTGGAATCTATTACGGGGACACTGGCCTTAGGACATTGCAAATACCATGGAATAATTTTATTGACATGTTTTACACTGTTATACAGGTAAAAATATGGGTGGTAGTGTGAAAATGGTACCAAGAATAAGAGAAGGGAGTTCTAAATTCTAAAAATAGGGTACGATTTTGATGTTTATAAATGGACATGTTTTAACTTAATTCCCCCACCTTAAGCATGTGCATTCATGGATGACATCATTAAGCTGGAGAAGCATTCTATCTTCATTTACCGTCTTCTCTAAATGTTGTTCCAAATCCTATTTGAGATGTAAAGATGCTATTGATGACATCAAAAGTTTATATGGTCGTGCGAGTGGGTAGCACAGGTGTGGGGGTATGCAAGGTGTGGGTATGCAGCATCCGGTGCATATGGAATTGAGGGAAACACGAGTTAAGGGAAATGCACTGGGTGCACTAGGGTGTGTTATTTTTCTGTGGGTGTGTCTTGGCCGAGTCTCTGGTGTGGGTGCATCTCTAGTGCGGTCCAAATGTTGTTGGGTGTATGCACCAAGACAATCTTGGGTAATATTATTAACATTCCAATTATAGAGCTGACATTGAGAGTATTTTTGGGGGTACAAGTGTTACCTACTAGTATTATTTGTGTGAATTTAAGAGTTAGATGGTACTATTACTGGGATTGCTAGGTTATATCATTGCTAGGATTACTAGAGGTTTGTACAACTATTAAATGATACGTTTCAGTAATTCAGGGAAAGTTCCGTAGGTTATAATTTGTTAGTGTGTGGATTGTAATTTTAAGAATACTTTTGTGTGATGTTTCATATTGTTCAATATTTTTGAAATAAAGTTCACCATTATTGAGTTCTCTAAAACAGTAATGCATTCAAGAGGATTGAGTGGATGTTTCTTGTACGTGTGGCTTAAAATAAATTAATTTGGATGAAGCGCATGTCACTTCACTTCTTGCCTGTAAGCCATGAGCCATGAAAAAATGAGAAAATATACTCCCTTAGCTGTTAGTTTGATGTCTGTAGTCCTTGCCTGAATAAGTACTGGCCATAGACACACACTAGCAACTAAGCAAATCAGTAAGCAATATATTCAATAAGACACTTATCACAACTAACTTCATTCAGTTAGCTTTCAGTGCATAACATTACCCGTCATTTATTAAATTGACTTGTGAAATAAAACTTTAATTTCCCACACGAAGGTTTATTCATATTCTCTTGCTCCACCCGATATAGGCTTCCACCCATGATTTTCTTTGGAGCACTCTAGAGCTGCAGGAGAATCACGCTAGTGTCTATCCCCATATAACATAAAATTAGCAAACATTTTATAATGATCAATCAATCAATTGTAGATCTGGAGGATTGTTTATCTGAAGGCAGCTTCTGCTCTTCAGAGCTACTACGCACGTTCTGGAGAGCGGAGTATTCCATGCTTTTGCTTATGGAGGCCGATCCCAATCGTAGTATGTATTGATGGTAAGCAGCTGCAGCAGCAGCTCCAAGTAAAGGACCCATCCACAGTAGCCACTGTAACCAAAATCTCACCACATAAGCATCGATTCTAGCAGGGCTGATCATGCCCATTTGAACCTCCCCATCTGCCATGGCACTGGTTGCTACCAAATATATTATCAGAACTCCAAGTCCAATTGGAAGATGCCCTGTTACCTGTACATAATTTTTTTCTCATCTTATACTCCTTTTACATGTACACAATTATGAACATGATATTGAAATTTATATACAGAGATGGGATTTAACAGCTTACTGGAAAATTAGATTGGTGGTGCTCAGTTGCAGAGAAGAGTGTGTAGATCAACACAAATGCATTGATAATATCAGCATACTTTAGGCTCCCATAGGCTATTGTAATGTCATAATTAGCAATTAGTCGTCTATCTTGTATGTTATAATATGTTCTCAGCATGCCTTTGACAAGCCCAGCACCACAAACGGCACCAGCACACTGGGCCACCACATACATTATTGCCCGGGCCAAGGATAGTTTTCTGGCCAGAAAGAGGCCGAAAGTGACAGCTGGGTTTATGTGACCTGCTGCAAGGAATATAAAACCATAATACAAAGATAAGTCAATATGTAATATTAATTTTACATATTATTGTTAAATGTTTGAGGCTTTCTCCATGGTTAAATATTAATTGTGAGCTTGTGGGAACAGTTCGAAAAGTTTTGAACCGCAATGTTTTGAGCCATTTTCCCCTATCTATCTTGAGGGGAGTCGGCATGAAAACAATTCTCCACAGAAGGCAGGTCTAGAAGGACTCAATTGTTGAATATAAAAATTCTCACAGGTCAATGGTGAATGTTAAAATTCCCACATGGCGTTCCCTTGAGCACACAATAAAAACAATTATTGTTGTGAGAATTTATGCATGTTTATTTTAAAGCTGCATATCCATATAGACAAGTTTAGAAACAAGCGAAAATACAATTTGGTAAACTAGTAGATTATATTGTTTGGAGATGCAAGTCTTTGTGCTTTGTGGGTTCCTTTGCCTCGTGATTATTATCAATTTACATGACCGACACATGGTCATCAAAGAAATGACGAAGCCAGAATTGAAATACTCAGAGAAAAATCCCACACAAATATGCACGTAGAATACAGTTCAACAATGCTACAAACCAAACACCATTTGGGCCTTAAGGAGGTTAAAATCATGATTCTTACCTGAGCCTCCAGCAGTGCAATATACTAGGATAAATATCATTCCTCCAAAAGCTCGTGCCAATCCAAACATTCCCAAGGTACTGCTTCTTGTGGGGATACGCCTACAGGTGCCCTGGCTATGGACATGCTCAATTAAGGTAGCAATGGTTACTACAACAAAGAGTAAGGTGGACAAGAATTCTGCCATGAGTGCCCTGTACAAGGACCTCTGCCTCAACTCATTTCTGTTAAACAGAGGAGCAGGAACACCAGTAGGACCAGTAATACTAATAGTACTAGACTTACTGGGATGTGGATGAGAATTGCCACGGTTGTAGTCCTTGGCAGGGCTGTAAATGCCTTTCTCCATCTCATTACCACCCTTCTTAGCCATAGTCTTATAAAGCTCACACTATCCAGTATTGTAAGTTTTGGGGTGTATTTATAGGTAACTCTGATGGGGACAAAGCCTCTTAAAAAAAACAGAATGGTGCTGATAAAGATGTGTGGCCACTTACAATGCAGTGGTTGTTACAGAAAGATTTGGGCTGATACAATCTAGGGAACACACCTAGTGCATTTAGATCGAGAGTCATTCTTTTGACTTGCATTCATCTAGCTGCTAACTTGTTCAGATGAGGTGTTTATATGTCTATGGACAAACTTTTTTCCTCAACCCATAATGATTATTTGTGTTTGGGATTAGTGTTTTTTATTCTTTTTGATGAACAATTATAACAGGGATCGACTGTATCCACCCAATAATAACTACCATGTTAAAATCATGCTATTATTTTTTCCCCTCAATGTATGTGGGGCTGCAAATCTTAAGAGGATGTGGTGGCTCATCCTAGTCCAACCATTGACTTTATTGAGCATCACTTCCGAAGCCCTTATGCTAAACTATAATCATTACTGCTTTTGCCTACATTATAATTAATTTATATACAGTAACTATAAAAGTTTTCTATCTTTAAACGGTGCATTGGTAAATGCTACATCTCACTTTCTGTTAGACTTTTTAAACATGCAACAGGAATTGGCTGAACTGTTTCATCTTCCATCATAATCATTACTGTTACTCTTTCTTTTAGATTATAATTTATTTATACGGTAGCAATAAAAGCTTGGTATGTCTAAATGGTGCATTAAAACAACTAAATCTCAGTTTCTGCTAGGTTTATTTAACATGACCAAGAATTGTGTGGTCAGCAAAGAACTGTATATGCGGAAAGTGGCTTTATACTAACAATGTACTATAGCCAACCACTTCACATTTCTATTACATTTAATGAATATAATTCAATAAATCATATCTAATTCCATAAAATAATATATTCGGAACATAGAAAATATAAATAATTTAAATTTGGGTAGACAAGGTTTTAAAAGTGATACTGGTTTTGTCGCAATTTTGGAATAGATAGTTAAAAATAGACAACATGTCACAGGTTTATATAGCAAGGCGAAGAAGACCAAGAAAACAATCCTGAACGGAGAATCTTGACTAGAGTCGTAGCATGTATTCACTGGTATAACTAGAACCATAACAATATGTTTTTGGCAATTGTTAGTATGGAAAAATCTAATTGCACGTGTATGTATTTCGGATCAACGAAAACTTCATTTGCTTTTCTAGAATTAACTTTTTCTAGAATTCATTGTGTATTTCGGATCAACGAAACTACTTTCCTTCATTGAAACCTTAATGTGATGGCAACACTTTGCAAAACCATAAAAACTAGAAAAAAGTCAATGGAAACATGTGCTATCCCTCCATTATTATTAGACATCTAGGATTTTGAACAATATTGAGAAAATAGAAAACCATGTATAATGCAATTCAACAATCAATCTAGTGTAATGTAAGTGCTTGACTGCCTCTTCCACCTCTACTCTACATTGGAAGCAATTATTCATCTTACAGGATGTACCCATACATCATTATGTATGTTGTCTACATGCATACAAGCCCTTGGATAAATTGCCAACTCAACATTGGATTGGGGTAGCGATTCTTCCACAATTTAGGTGGCAGCATCTTTGTGCCTTTGAGTCGACAAATCAATATACTATGTAAGATTTGAAAGGAATGAAATCTTAGCACTAGGACACCGACGTAAATGTCGCTGATGCGATAGAAAATTCAAAATGGCGAGAAAAGAAGAATAACCACCTTGTAGTAAACATAAAAACATTGTAGCGATTCTTCCACAATTTAGAGGGCGACAACCTTGTGCCTTTAAGTTGACAAATCAACATACTATGTAAGATTTTAAAGCAATGAAATCTTAGCTGCAGGTCACCGACGTAAATGTTGTAGATGCGATGAAAATTCAAAGTGGCGAGAAAAGAAGAATAACCACCTCGTAGTAAACATAAAAATAGTGTATTAATTCTTCCACAATTTAGATGGCGACAACGTTGTGCCATTGAGTTGACAAATCAACATACTATATAAGATATGAAAGGAATGAAATCTTAGCTCTAGGACACCGATGTAAATGTTGCATATGTGATAGAAAATTCAAATTGGCGAGAAAAGAAGAATAACCACCTTGTAGTAAACATTAAAAACATTCCCGTTTTCTTTACCAACAACATTTGCAATGAAAACAAAAATAGAGCACATAAGACATTACAAAGGTTAAGAAAGGAATTTGCAGAGTTAGCTTGAAATTGGTTGCTTATCAACAAAGAAGGTGAAAAGAGTTATTGATAGCAGATTATTTATAGATACATGAGATTTCACAAAGCAAATTAATGATTTGAAAGCACAGTTAATGAAGACTTTTGAGATTACTAACATGGGTTTGTTGCACTTTTTCCTTGGTCTACAAATTTTAGAGTATGAGAAAGGTACTTTTTTCATCATTCCAAATATGCTCAAGATATCGTACGCCGCTTCAATATGGAAAATTGCAAGTCTGTGTCTCCTTTTCAATTTGGGGTTAATTTTTTTGGTCAATTGTTCTTCTCTTTTAGTTGATCGTACATTTTATAGGCAGTTGGCGGAAAATCTATTATACTTGAATCACACACATCTTGATATCTCATTTTTAGTGAATCTTGTATCACACTACACTTAGGACCCTCATGCAAATTGGCAAGATGCTAAATGCATTCTTCAATATCTTCACGGTACTGCTAGTTATGGGATTGAGCATAAGTTAGGAGGAAAAACCTCAATGTTTGGTTACATTTTGGGGGAAAGTAGCAAAAAATACTGCTCATTGTGGAGGAAAACAATAGTTGAAGGTTACACAGATAGTGATTAGGAAAGAGATCAAGACAGTCACAAGTCAATTGTAGGATACATCTTCCATCTTATGTGAGGTCCCGTGACTTGGTCTTGTAAAAAATAGATTACCATTGCCTTGTCTACTATAGAAGTTGAGTATAGTGGAGTTGTTGTTTCCAGACACGAGTCAATATGGACTAGACTCATGCTTTCTAAGTTTGAAAATCCATAGATCTAACCAACAACACTTTGGTGCGACAATTAGAGAGCCATCTACATCTCTCGCAACCTAGTGCAACACCAACACATAAAGCACACAACAATTCATATGCATTATATTCAGTAACTAATATAAGACAAGATCGTTGATCTTAAGTTTTCCGGAACAAATGATAAGGTTGTAGACATCTTTGTAAAGCCCTTGCTTGAGTTATGATTTGTTCAGCTTCGACAACTTTTGGGCATGAAGGTGTTTTTCAAGGGGGGGGGGGGGGGGGGGGGATATTTTAGTGATTCCTCCATCCTTCCCTTCATTGAAGTACATCTTAAAGGAAGATGTTAGTGTATTTAATTAACCATACACCATTGTATACGATTAAGATGCAATTGTACTATTATATTATAATATAATTCTTGGATTATGCTTAGCCTATTTATAGAGAAGAATATCAAACAGATTCTTAACTTGATTTACTTCTATTATTAATAGATTAAAGAAAACTTTCTCTGCAAGCTAACTAATCTCCAAACCTTAACAATAGCCTCTTCTCGTCTTTATAAAAGCATAAATATATAGTGTTTGAGGTATTCATTGTGAAAGAGAGTTAAGGGTATAATGGCTTAAAAGATTGTTATGCCTTTATTTTAATGCTTTCATTGATTTATAATATATGCATATATGTGGGAGAATGTCTTATGGTTGTTAATAGTAATTTTGAAGAATATTTAGAAATCTAATAAGTTTCTATAGCCCTCCTATTCATTTTATGTTAGTATGGTTGATTATGTTTGATGTATCATGTATTAGACTAGGATAGAGTAGCATATATTTGTTTATTGCATTATTTCTTGTTACATTTGCTTATTATTTGTCCCATGACATTTCAACCCTTGGGCTTATCTTATAACACTTTCTTATTACCTTTATTGTTACAACCTTAAGATTCTAGTAAGATCCAAGACCCTCTCTTATACATAGCTTGGATCCCTACGTCTTCGATACAAGTGTGGATTATTATCTTTTAGATCCATGACTATTACGCCCCTTGGTATTGTCTTTAGCTTGCATGTTGACCCCATATCGGTCTTCTACTTATATCCTAATCTATATTTTTGAGAAGAGAGGATAATCATATTGTTCATCTTAGCCTACATACAACTTATTGAACCGGACGTGAATCTTACTTCATTGTTGAGTGAGCCATCTTCACATTCATTTTATCTCTTATTTATTCTCCTATTATATGAAATTTTTGTCTCTATTATTTTTCATCCTAGCTTCTTAACTTCTTACCAATTTGTAAAGCATACCTTGCTTGCCAAATTTATTTTACGTTCTTAGCCTTGTTTCTTTGACTCTTTTATGTAGATTGTAACATGACCAATATTGATTCTTATAAGCTCTTGATTAATACATCTACCAATAGAGTTTTCATTAAATCTCATATAAAATCCATGTACTCAAGTAAGAATTATAGCAGGAAGGTGAAGAAGAGGATAACATATACATTGAATATAGATATGTGATGGAAAAATTCATCCAAAGCTTTCCATAATTTTCCGAGGAAGCTCCTGAATCCATCCAACAACGTATGAATGAGCTCCTCAATCAAAATAATCATATTAACACTATCTTTTCAACTATTGGGGCAAACCAAAGCATTAATTTATCTCTCTTCACATCCCATATTCATCTGTATTCTTCAACTACAATGGGCGTTATCATTAAAATTGCACCTCATGAACCCAATCAAAACACCTTGATATGGATTTTGTATACACCTTGTATTTTTCACTCTTACTAACCATTTCTCTTTGTTGGGTATTGGTGTCTTATTCTCCTTGAGTGTGCATTAAGGGGTGTACCAAGAATGGGTGGATTAATTAGTGGTACTGGATATGAGATTTTGTGTGCTACCCCATGTGCCTTAGATCATCCTATAGTGCCTTACTACCCCCTTACCTTCATCTTGTGACCTCCTTCACACCTACCTAAAACACACATATCCCCATTAGATAACTCAAATGTCAATAGTTGCTAAACGATGACATCGACCCTAGTCGATAATGTTCCATATGACTTTCTACTAGCCATGACCGATGCCGTTGGCTAAGAGAGTTGAATACTTTAGGTTATGTTCCCTTATAAATAAGAGTCACTGTTGTTCTTTCTCTTAACAAAAGACACACATTATCACTCTTTTGTGCTGGCAAATCTTCTTTTAAAATTTTAAAGGTTTCAAAGTTTAGTGGAGCTTACACTTGGAAGTCTACTTTGGAGCATTGGGCTACTAGGAGAAACAAGAAAACATGAATAGAAGCTACACCAACAAGGTCTACCAAGTCTTTAGAGTCCCCAACTTTGGTATACTTCGAACTTCTACCTATCCGCTTTTTTATTCACCCACACATCTCTTGCTCATGATACTATTTAAAAAGGAAGACATTAATGTGCTAGCAACATCTTCAAAAGGTAAGTATCCCTTTCCTTTTATTTATTTATTTATTATTTCTTATGATTGATTATATTGATGTCTCATGTTCTGGACTAGGATAAAGTATCATATTCTTTGTCTATTGCACTATTGTTCTCATCAGTCCCTACCTTTATCCACCACTTGGATTTTCTAACTCTAGTTTAGATCCTTGGCATGTACTTGCCTCCTTTTTTATACTTACAACTTGGGACTTACTGAGATCCCGCCTTGTATCCTAGACATAGGATTTGGAGCCCCACACCTTTGATATAGTGTGGATTATCATCTTCTAGATCCACTAATCGAACTCCTCTTAGTAATTATCTTTGCTTGTGTGTTGGCCCTAGAATGGTCTTATTTTATATCCTAATCTATATTATTGAAAAGAGAGAAGATAATCATATTGAGATTTTTAGCCCACATACATTATGGTGAACCCGACATGACTCTTATTGTACCGCCGAGCGAGTCATCTTCATGTTTCTTTTATTTCCTAATTATCAACTTATGCTATAATCCCATTTTGTTATTCATCTCATTTATATATTCCTTTTAGCTCCTAATCTTCTTATCATCACCTATGATCATGTTGCCCTCGAGAGTTTTTCTAGTGAGCCTTACACCATTTTGATTTAACATGGGTTTCTCCTATCTCCCTTTCATGTATACCATAGAAGGAAATAATTCATGGTGATTTTTTCACAATTTTAACATATACCAACTATTCAATGTGGTATGGTTCAAATTAACCCAATAAATCCCATGATTTTCTTCAAGGATTTGGACTGCAATGTCTATGTCACTCCTACTAAGGATGTGGATTAAATGTTTGAGTTCCTAAATCTATAAATTCCATAGAAACAAATCCATCTTGAAATATTATTAATAATTCTTATACAAGTCCTAATAATTGTCCTAGTAATAGCGCCAATAAAAGCAACAATCCTCCTCATGATACTAGCTGAAATCCACCTTTTGACAACCTATTCATCAAGCTATTGGATCAGATGGCTTGTATGTAAGCAAAAACTAATGAAACATGGTCCAAATGCAAAATTAAATATTACAAATGGAATTTCAACCTCAACATATCATTATAGGACATACTGATCAATCTTCTTAACCTTCATTGCCTTTGGATGCTTATGGAACCTAATACATGAAACTCCAATTCACAACAAGGTTTTGCAAACATTACACAATGAACCTCTAGCTCCTTACATCTCCTCAATGGACATTGGAGGGATCTCAACATGTATTTTTTAATGATGAATCAAATGATCCCATTCTTCATCTTAAGGCCTTTGGGAACCTCTTCAAAGAGTGGATTCAAATAGATACCTATAAAGCTACCATACTATTAGCTAAAACCTTTACTGCGGATGCTTTATAATGGTATAATAATCTTCCTTCTCATTCAATCACTAAATTATAATCTTTAGTTAATCCCTTGACAAAATTATTTCAACTTGAACTCCCTGATTATGCCTTTCAAAAATGTGTCAATATGAAACAATCCCTAATAAACCAACTCATGACTTCAATGAATGATAAAATTTGATGGAAAATAAATTTAATCATAATCTCGATAATCAAAATATTTTTCAAATCTTTCTTAGAGCCTTGAATCATAATCTACAATATAAGGTTTGATATTCTCCCTCTTGTTAGTAGAGGAGGTCCTTGAACAAGCTACTTACCCTATGAGGCAATTTAGGAAAACCTCCCAAAAATAACTAAGGACACCTTCAAATCAGCAATTGATGCTACTAAATCATCCCAAAATCAAGCCCCTTCTAACGAAAAATCTATCATAAATTCTTCAACTAATTCTAATATAAGTAGTTCAACCTATCACTACCCACCCTTGAGTTACCAAGAACTCAAGCAAATCATGCCTATTCCTAGATTAAACTGGATTGATCCTTCAAAAAATTTTCCTGCATGGTATGAGCCTAATATATTATATTGGTGGCATCTTAACATTGGGAAATCTCATGAAAATTATGGAAATATAAAAAATATTGCCTTTAATTTCGTCTTAGATGCTAATTTTGATATCAAATGCATCACCAAAGAGTACTATGAGAAGTATCAATCACTTCTTAAAGCCATAAAAAAAATTCTAGACTAGTCCATAACCTCAAAAAACCACCCATAGACATTGTTTTGGGAACCATTGAACGACACTATGAAAATAAATAAATTAGCTCCTAATATCTGAATATGACTAATGTCAACTATAGATGGAAGACGAAACATAATGATCTCATCGAAAAGCCTAAGAAACTCTCCCATGATGAATTGTTTCTCAAGGATACTTCCAATTCATCATCTAATGATCAATATACTGATGAACTCGTTCCACCAACAAATCCTAAGCCCAAAGATCATATTCTTCAATCTAAGGAAAACATTCGTCCATCTAAAACTAAACGTCCTACCATCATCAAAATTTCAACCACTCATAACACTTATCAACCAAAGTACTGTTATGGATCTTATTAAAAACATCATTGGAAATTTCTAAAATAACTTAACTCTATGCCTTGTAAGATTCCCCTTATGGAACTTATGTGTACATCTCCTCAACATTATAGACTATTTATATGACAACTTCATGCATTAGATAGTCCCTATAAGCTATCGAGCAAGACCCTTTTAATTAACCACCACCTACATCCGAGATTCACACCAGAGAAACCTTGACTCCTTAATACAAAAAAGCACTCTCCTTAGAGTTCCATAAACATGACACTGTAAATGATGAAATCATCTTTCGTGTCAATTATTTTCCCCTCTTTATTAGTGTGCTCATTCAGGATGCCCAAATATGATAGGTTCTTTTGGATGAAGGATTTTGAATAAATGGCACATCCTTTTGGTTAGTAAAAAATGTTTTTTGAACAAGACCTCAAGTGAACATGACTCACTTTTCATAGATTTATAAACCTCATCAAAATCTCTTTGGACTTATTTGGCTCCCATCACCATGGGACCCAAAAATGCGTGCACTAAGGTTATAGTCTTAGACCATCCACTTTTTTATAACCACCTTTTGGTCGACCATGGAAACATCACATGAGAGAAGTTACATATTCCAAAATCCAATGCCTTAAATTCATCCATAATAACAAAAAATACAAGCTCACGACTAAACCCAACACATGGGACATCCCCATTCACCACCTGAACAAGGTATTCTGGATCCCTGCCATACTAACTATGCATAAAATCCATTTTATAGAATTCTATGACTATAGACCCAATTTTAACATGTCTCTTTCCAAGTTAGTTGAGGAAGATATTATAAAACTCCAAAATACATGCAACAAAGACAAGTTACTACAATGCATTATAGATTAACTCCTTCCATCTCTCTTAAAAAGAGACCAATCTAATCCCATACTTGAAATATTGAGAAAAAATATCCTTGTAATGCTAATAAATCCACTTACAACAAAAAGAGGATATTTATGAATGTAATGAATTTAGAACTGCTAAAATATTCCAAGAGCATCTGCCTTTGTCTCTTAGATCCTTTAACCTTGAGGTTAGCCCTAGATAACCTTTGAACAACACTATTACTTTTGACCTCTTTGATATACAAGTATGTACTATAAAAACTTGTGATAATGATGATCACATCATGTCCTATGCAAAAGTTATGCACCTTGATGTTGTCCACTATCAAAAGATCTCAGATATAATGCATCCATTCAATGATGAAACTAACATGATCTCTATAGCGTATGCATTTTATCCTCTTCACTTTGATACTAGCACTGATGAAACATTATTATTTTTACCTTACCATCCTCTAGCTAATCCAAATATAGAAAAAACCAATTAGGTATTTGAATCAATATTAGTATTTGTTACAAAGCATAAACCTAAAAAACCATTTGGTTCAAACTGCATCAAACCTACTGCTAAAAAGCATGATGCAGTTTAGATAAACCATTTACATAACAAATTATATCAACCATCCTTCCTAGAATTATATTCCATTTAGTTTCCCATCCCCATGATAAGTTACATCATCCATCCTCTAGAAAAACCCAATATAGTTGTTGCAAAACATGTTCAAGCCACCTACAATGAGTCATTTGATCCCAATAGAGCTGATGCCATTCAAAATTCTATTGAACCTTCCTCTAATCCAACAAAACTCACTATTGATGCTACAAAAATTCATTAAAAAAAAAGCATAATGATAAAAAGATATGTTAACCTCAAAACTGATGTTGAGTATAATGGTACTTTACCTACATTCAACAATAATGAGGCCACTCTTGAGATGCTTCATGTGTGAGAAAAAAAATTAACATGTTAACATAATAATCTTGGTAAATTTTGCAAGACACCTCCCCTATTCAATAAATTTGTCACCAATGTTTATTTGATAAGTGATGAAATTGGAAAACTACTCGATGTCCCATGCATTTCCGAGATGACAACTCTATATTTGTGGAAGATACTATCAATGACCAACTTAGAAATGATGATGAATCAAATGTGGTTATGATAGGATATTGTTTCTCTCCTTTACAACCAAAACATCGAGAAATATTTTTTAAGCAAAAGGAAATATTTATTTGGGGTTATTTTGACATTCCCAAAATTGATCATGAGATTGTTGTCCATAGCATTATTTCTTACCCTGATGCCACTCTCATTTGAATAAAGATAAGAAAATTCCCTCCAAAATTTCTTAAATTTGTCATAAGGATCTCATCAAACTCCTAGATATTAAATTTATCTTATCGGTTAACTATTTTGAATTGGTCTTCAAAATCATATACCCATTCATAAAAATGTTGCCTTAACTATATGTATTTACATAGACTTCTACAAACTTAATCTTACTTTCCTTCATGATAATTTTCCTCTACTATTTGTTGATGGAATGGTCCACACTATGTACAAATATGAGATATTATCCCTTATGGATGGATTTTTGGGTTACAATCAAATCTAAATCGATCCCAAAGATCAACATAAAACCAACTTTCCAACCAAGTGGGCCGTGTAGTGCTACGTGAAGATTTTCTTCCATCTTAAAATTTATGGAGCACCTTACCAATGTGCAATGACACACATCTTCCATGAATTTATGCATATAACTATTTAATTATATGTGGATGATTTCCTAGTAAAATATCAACATACATAAGATCATGCTTGTGACCTCGATGAAGGCCTTAAACACCTCCATAAATAAAAGGTATGCCTTAATCCTAGAAACGAATCTTTTGTGTCATTCACGGAAATTTCTTGGGATTCCTCAGCTCCAAATGAGGAATTTATATATACGCTTAAATAATCCAATAAATCATCAACATGCTTCATGCTACATCCATTCTTGACATACAAAATTTCTAAAAAAATCATTCTTGTGACCTTGACAAAGGCCTTGAACACATTCAAAAATAAAATGTCTTCCTTAATCCTAGAAAATGAATCTTTTTTACCATTCAAGGAAAGTTCTTGGGATTCATCAATTACAAATAAGGAATTTATGTGGACCCTTCAATAATCTAAGAAACCATAAACATGCCTCGTGCTACATCTATTTTTGACATACACACTTCTTGAGGAAATCTTGGAGAAATTTGATGGTTCATTCCCTAACTAGATTGGCGAATTCACTCCATTAACCAACTCTTTAAGAAAGATGCCAAGTTAGAATGAAATAAGAACCACCAATACACATTTGACTATGCGAAGAAATAATTTCTTAATGTTTGTAAGTTGTGACCTCTTTCTAACCATTATTAGAATGGTTATTCTTCAACATTAGATAAATAATATTATATACCATGGAAGCCCCAAAGATATTATAGTCAAAATAATGGAAATATAGAGATAGAAGAGATGATACTAGAGGAGATGTGCGGTTTCACATGGAGCTTCATAGAAGCACATGGATGACGATGATATGATCATCAATGTTAGAGAAGTGTTTATGAGTATGACAAGATCTAGAAACATATACGATGATAATCGTGGCAGATATATGGAAATAAGGAAGAATCAATATTAGACATGTTTAGCACTAGATGTACCTCACTGATATTTTCTAAGGACTTGGTTAATGTATAAACATTTCCATGGGACACATTCATTTGTATATTTTCACATTGGGATGCCGCTATAACATATAGGTATTATAGCACATGGGAAATACACACACACAATAATATATGGGTGAATATCCACTAATTAGTACAATTAAGAATGTAATAAGTGTAAACTAATAGTTATGAAAAATAACTAAGGCATGAAAAGACATAACCTTATCTTTTAATGGATATATAAGAATGTAAAAGAAGAGTGAGAGAGATATCCACCCATAGGAGAAGACTGTGAGTGATTATGAGAAGTGTGATGTAAGAGAGGTGTATGGGTGATGAGTGTAAAGAGTGAAAGTATTGGTGTAGAGATGTATGCAACATAGAGTTTGTATTCAATGGTTAATTGTGAACTATAACAAAATGTTATATTGAATTTGAGTAATATACTAATAAAGAAAATATAGTTTACTGAAATATTTGTGTTCTTAATGTTATGTTGTGTTCTATATGTTAAAGTAATGGATTCAATTCAATTTTAATTGTTGAGTGCGTGAACTAATTCGTTAAATAAATATATCTTTCTCTGCATAATGTCATGTTTAATTAGGACTTTATGAACTATATAAGCTAGCAACTGTGTTTCTTAATTTATGTCAAAATTTGGTGTCCGAGCCTAGATCTTGACTAACTGATGTCCAGAGGAGGATACTTATAAATATTTTGGACTTGAAATTACTAAAGATGAGAAATGGTGGGAGGATACACATAAGGATTTATTTCAATGTGAAGTTAAGAGAACCAAATACACATACTTACAAGTGGAAAACACATTGTTCTATGCAGAGGACAAAGTGTTTTGCTTGACCTTTATAAACTTGCTTTGGCCATGTATTATGAAATTAGAAAAAACAAAAAAAGAAAAAAGATCGAGGCTAGAAATTCCTATACAATGGACTAGGGAGAAGTTATAGAAATTTGAAGCATTAGAAAACCCATAGGCACATGTGGTTGACTCTTGATTTGATTTTTTTTGAAACTTTTATCATAACATGGGTGATTCAAAGTTAGACTCGTTTTGACGCTAATAAAGATAATTTCTTATAAGGAAAAATAAGAATATTTATAGAGAAGATACCATTCTTTATTCACATTATCATTGTAAAGAAGGAGCTGATAAAAACAATTAATAATTTAGTTTATGGAAAGGAGCCTACGAGATTGAAGGATGAAAAGAGGGGGGATATGAAGGGATGGAACTTTTAGATAAACATGATATGATGGTTGAGGAAAATAATTGGGGGAAGAAAATATGAGATATTTTTTTTATAGAGATTAAAGATTTTATACCGAAATTAGTGACTAGAAGAGAGTGGAGAAGTTAGAGAGGAGATACAAGTTAATAATAATATTGATAAGTGGAGTTATTAGAAGTAGAGAAATAGTTAAAGTAGAAGTATAATGGATAGTAAAAAATGAAGAGAAAATAAGAGTTAAAGGAATTAAGTAGAGTATAAGATAGGAGTAATAGAAGAGAGAATTAAACTATTAGAAGAGAAGATGGAAAGGTAGAGATTAGAAAGAGAGGAAAGGATGAGATAATTATGTTTAAAGAAAGAAAAGAGGGGCGTGTCTACTAGTTTCCATCCCCACGAACTTGGAAATAGGGAGCTCAGGACCCATATACCTAGAAATATGCAAATTGGGGCAGCATGATGAAATAAGTGAAAGAAAAATCAAATATACATCTATACGATATGATGGCACACATGAATTATCTTTGACCTCCCCAAGGAGAGATAAAAATGCAAAGAGGAGATTATCTATAAATAGTTGTATACAGGGGGCATAGGTGATGTATGAGACTATATTTGGATGATTTCATAGTATAATAGATGATATGTTATGAATTTAAGAAGGAAACAAATAATGGAAACCTTATGATAGGATTTCTAAGGGGAGAATTACCTATAACTAGCAGATTAAGTTTGATAGAGAAGGGAGAAAGAGATAGAAGATAATGTGTAGGAAAAGAAGATGATAACAAGAGAGGGATACATTAAGGAATGTGAAGTAATGATGATGAATATATTAAGATAGAAGGATAATTAGAAAGATAAGTATAAAAATCTGTAGAGCACTAAATAAAAATAGGAAGTTACGATACCCCTATGTGATAGAACAAGGTAAATATTCTTTGCGGATTTCATATTTACATTGTTCTATCAAATAAGGGTATCCCCCTTCATTTTTTAATCCTCCCTTCTATGTCGGACATGTTGCTACTAGGGTTGTGACATTCATCATTATTAGGTTTGGGAGTATGATTCTAACATGGAAGAAAAATAAGAAGAAGACAACATATAGAAGGATATAAATGTAGAATAAGGTGAGTGGATGTTAATAAAGACCATAGAGGACAAAATACAATATGTTCACATACCACTAAAGAATACATAAGGAAGGACATAAACCGACTATTGGAATTATGTGGAATAAGAATAAGCAATGAGAATAGGGAAAATGTTAGTTCTAAATTAAAAGAATGCATCATGAACTAGGAAAGGAGAAAAATAAATGTTAAAAAAGGCAAAAGGAAACCTTTGAAAAAAACTTGTTTTGAAAAAAGGAAAAAAATAAAAAAACAATTTTAAGAAATTAAGAAGAAAGAAACAAAAACAATTTTATAAAATGAAAACAAAAAAAAATTAAAAAAAAAAGATAAACAACAAAGGAAAAACAAAGGTTGGGAAAAGATGGAAAATAGAAGGAAATTAAAAAATGTACACTAGAGTGCTTGAAGATTGAAAACTAGAAATTTGATGATTTAGTGAGATAGGATGGAAAAAATTGAAAGGGTGCTTTCCCAATTATGGAAACACACTTGGATAACAAGTGGAATGTAAAATGAAAACATTTAATTAAAAAAAATCAAGAAAGAGAGGAAAAGACAAATGGTGCAGAGGACAAAAAGGGATAAAAAAGAAAGGAAATATGCATTTTTAAAGAATATGATGAAAATATGAAAGGATTTGGAAGGAGCTACATGGACGTCCCATAATTATAGTTAGGAATTAAATTTGGGGTATCATATATGACTTATTTGAGATGCCTAAGTTTTCAGGGGTCAGTGGTCTTCACATCATCTTAGAGAAGAATAATACAACTGAAGGAAGACCATGCAATTTTGAGAGTTTTGGAGTGAATGCCAATGTTATTCATCAAAAAATTCTTAAGGATGAGACAAATGTAAGCTTGAAGATAATGTTGGAAGTGCTATTCATCAATGTTAGAAAAACATCATCATATATTGGGAAATCTTGAAAGATACCATGGTAAAATCAATGGAGAAATAGATATAGAAGTAAAATGATAATACAAGAGATGTGCAATCTCACATAGAGATTCATAGAAGCAATGGATAAATAAGGGATGGTTATCAAGGTTAGAGAATTAGTCATGAGTACTGTGAGATCCATAAACATATTGTGATGATAAGGGTGATACATTGATAGAAAAAACATTGAATCACTCTCAGACTTGTGCGACACCAAACAAACCTTAATGGAATATTCAAAGGACCTAGTTAATGTATAGACATGACCAAGGGACATATTATTTCACATTTCAACATATGGAGATGCCATTGTAACATATATGTTGGCATTATAACTATCTACTATAGTTTCTATAAGGAAAATGCATATATACTACAATACATGGGTAAATATCCACTAATCAGCAGTTAAGAATGTAAATAAGTGTAAACTAATAGTTGTGAAAAGGTGTAAGCTTCACCTTTAAAGGATATAGAAGAATGTAAAGTGTGTGATATATCCATCCATAAGAGAAGAGTGTGAGTGAGTATAAGAACTGTGAGGTAGGAGAGGTATATGAGTGATGTGTGTATAAATTAAAATTATGAGTGTAAAGATGTATGTGGCATAGATTATGTAATATGTAGTTTATGGTAAACTATAACAAAACATTGTATCACATTTGAGTTATATATGAAAAAGTGGAGATAGTTTATGGAAATATTTATGTTCTGTTGTATGTTATATTCTATATGTTAAGGTAGTGGACTCACTTCAATTTCAATTGTTGAGTGTTTAAAGTGATTGATTAAATAAATATATTTTTCTCTGCTTAATTTTAATTCTAGTTAGGACTTTACAAACTATATAAGCTAGAAATATTGTTGATTAGTTTATTTCAACAACCATCCCATTATCATATGTACCTCATCTAACCCCGTATCCATTGGGGCAAGGTTTCCACAAGAGGATAGTAAGGGACAATAATATGCTATCTAGGATATTATCTAATCAATCCTCTATTAGAAGACATGATATGTTAGCTTAGAGCATCCTTTACTATATTTATATTTAACTACATCTAAACTTAAAAATGTTATGCTTTATCAAATAAACTATGATATAGTATACATAAAACCTCTTTGTCACTTTTTTTCCATGTACATCCTACCTACAAACCTCATTTGAAAATGGATTGTGCTCTGTATGGAGTTTTACCTATGAATTTTCATGTAAAAATATTTATGGGGCAAGACATTTCAAACCAACTCGCCTTCGCTCTAATTTGATTTAACCAACATATCTAGGATGTACCACTAGGTAAATATTTAATTTTCATTGAGGGAATGGACTAAACCTTTCCCCTTTAAATATTACTTTCATAACTTCACTTCCGATCTCTAGACTCATACCATCAAATCTAAGCCTAAAACTCAAGGAGTTAAAATTTAAGAGATTTAAGAAATCTCTATCAACTTGCATGAAGAAACATGGAATATTAGCTTTAAAGGATCTTACCAACACTTATGGAAAGATGTCTTCTTACCAACACTTATGGAAATATCATTTCCTTATCTTTACACCTTGAATTTGACATTACTAATAACATGTTTGGGTATGAAGCTCTCATCCTTAGAATGCAAGCCACCATTACTTCTAACATCACTTATATACATGCTATGTGTGATTCAAAACTTGTATACTGACAAGTACATGGATAATACCAATGAAGTAGTGAAAATTATAAAACCTACCATGATATAGTTACCGAGTTAACTACATAGTTTACATCCATTATAGTTGGTTCAATCACTCAAGATAAAAATTTCATTACCATTTCTTTAGATTCATATACATCTCATTTATAATCCCATTAAGCCTCCATGATAACCAATTTAATGTGTGAATTTAGAAATCTATTTCAAACTTATCTAAATCTCTTATCTTCTCATTTTTCACATTGAATCTTGTACAAAGAGGAAAAGTCCTTGGTACTAGAATATTATCCAATTCCTTGAACACCAAACTTATCCTCTTGATACCAATTATAGGGAGAAAAATCGAGTTTATTAAGAGATCCTTTAAGTATGTTCTTATAAATGATGTTCTCTACCATCATAGCTTCAAAGATACCCATTTTATTGTGTTACCAAGGATGAGGCCCCTCCTCTCATTGAGAAAGAACACATGATCACTTGTGGAGGAAATTATAGTGAACATGCTACAACAAGAAATTGCCTATGTATGGGTTATTATTGGACTACCCTATAAATAGATGGAGATAATTTCACTAAGATTATTATTTTTAATTCCATGATGATATTATTCACTTTCCACTAGCTGAGCTCCAAAAAATTGAAGTTCCCTAGTCCTTCACCATGTGGGGATTATATTTTTCATAAATTTACCCTATTCAAAGGATGGACAAAAGTTTATCATTAGAGATATGGACTACTTCATGAAGTGGGTTGAGGTCATGTCCATTAATAATGTTACCAGAGCCACAACTATAAAATTCATCCTTTACCAAAGTATCTTCCAATTTAGAATTCTAGAGAATATCATTTTGGAAAATGGTGGGAATTTCAAATACAAATAAATAAAGAATATTTATGCTAAATTCAAATTTAATCCCAAATTAATGACACCTTATCGTCCCTAGAGTAATGAACAAGAAGAATCTAGCAACAATATTCTTAATAAAATCCTCCAAAAGACCCTTTGGGACTCCCATACTGGTTGGCACCTTAAGGTGTGCCCCACACTAATATTTGTACAAACATTAGTGTAACTCCTTTATCTCTAGTTTATGGCTTCAAAGTTTTTCCATTGGAAGTTGAGTTTCCTTCCCTTCATATATCTCTTCATGGAATCATCGATGATGAGTAACTTCAAGAATATATTCATGATTTGTTGGATAAAACACTATAATTCCATCCAAAACAATATTTAGTACAAATCTTGCATAGTAAAACACCATAAAAAAATTGTAAAACCTAGGAATTTTGAATTAGAGAACTAGTATTGAAATTGGATTACACACATAATAAAGGGAAATACACCAAAAAATAGTGGGATCTACATCTAGTTAAAGATATATTAAGGCCAAGAACATATCATCTACAAATCAAAGAAGGTCACATCTTCAAGGAACTAATGAGCGCTTGAATCCTGGAGAAGTATTATGATTTCTTATTTTATTACCTCTCTTACACATAGTAATGTTTTTCATTTGTTGTTTCTAGTTGAATATGTTTAACATAATTTTACATTTTCATGTTTAGATTACGATATTAATATACTAAAATGGTATTAAAATATTATTTAGTCTTATAACACATTTTACATCTTCCCTTACTAGCTTTATTCTTTCTTCTTAGGGATATTATTTCCCTTTGAATTTTACCTATTATATTCATCATTTACATCTACATACCTATTCTATTTATCTCTTTTTACAAGACTGTTAGTTCGGTCAATTCATTTTCCGACTAGGACCTCACAACCTATTATTTTTATAGGACTAATAGCTCAGTCCATTCATTTCCTAAATAAAACCTCATAACATATTATTTTTTACGTTTTTAGCTTAATCAATCTATTTCCTAATTAATGCTTCATAGTCTATTATTTTTATAGGACTATTAGCTCGATCAATTCATTTCCTGACTAGCACTTCACAACCTATGATTCATAGCTTTGACATATTACTACCTACCTATTGGTTTTTTTAGGATTCCTATAATTTCACACTATTTATTATTAGACATTAATCCTTACCTTACACCTCTAGGTTACTATCTCTTATACTATGTCTTTTGGCTATCAGTTTGCGAGTTTCATTGTAAGACCTTAAGGCCTTCATAAAAAACACACATCTACTATGACTTCATACTTATTACCTTATAATCCTCACTATAGTTATGAATCCTCCTAGAAAGGAATAATAATGGTTGAGAGTTTCATTTTGTATCCTAGAGTCAATTTTGTTTCTTGTAGCTCAAATCTTGTTGTTTATCTACTTATCTATCATCCACATTTTACCTTCTCTTTTGATAAAATTATAATTTTTTTCTATCATTATATAAATCCTTTACACATCATGATTGGGTTTCCCAATCATAACTCATTATCTACCTTTAGTACAAACTCTTTATTATCCACACCGAGGTTAGTTTTGAGATAACACTTTTCCCCAAGGTGTAAGTACAAGAGTATCTAAGTGTCATGGTTTGTAGAATCTCCTTTATAGAAGTTAGGTGTCATATCTATAAAATTATTCATATTTCATACCCATTTGATTAGTCTTTTGAATCCATATTGAGGAAAAATAGTAAAAGTGAAAAATGTCAAAAGCCATGTTTTGAAAAGAACAATCAAACAAAAAGAAACAAAAAAGGTAATTAATAAAATCGTAAAATTCTATCAAAAACAAAAAATACGTGATATATTTAGGAATTCCACCTATATTAGTTGAAATCTCAAACACCACAGTTGACATCAACAAAAAACCTAAGGTCCTTGGAGATGTAGTAAGTTTTTGAAATCGGGGTAGACGGTTACATCTATCATTTCACGTCCCTTCCATTTTATGCTAGTGCCTAGTCCTCATAGTATGCTTATGGATATTTAAGTGTTTTAATAAGGAATGATGAAAATGTTATGGGAAGGTAGGAACCTTAATTTTCATTCATCTCATATAGTGACATGGGATTTCTTTATACTTCACTAGTTTCACTAAACTGAAACCTACATATTTGAGTTCCTTCACTCCTTGATGTCAAAAACTCCTAATCTTTCCAGTTTGATCAGAGTGTCATGATTCTCATAAAGAACTTATTTTTTCCTTGTTGGAATTCATGTTCCCTCCCCTTTACATTATATCCCCTAGTTTCTAGGTATTTCTCATCTTCTTTACATCCTTTTCTCCATATATTTTTAGACATGTTAGAATTTTCATAATCATTAAAGTTTAAGGACATTCCATTATATGATCCTTGCTTTATTATATTTTTCATATTTAAATTTCATGATGCTTTCTCTCAATCATTTATATCTTATTTCTCATAATTATCTTAGGTTTTAGGGGTTTTGAGTGGCATGCTTTTCAGGCATGCTAGATTGGTTGACTAATTTTATGAATAACACCCGACATTTTAAAGGTTTCCCAAACCTAATTTAGTATGCCATTTATATTAACATCATGATTTAACCTAGTTTTACTTATCTACATGTATTTATTTTGATTAATGTGTGACAAGGGTTTTTTAGAGGGAACCCCTCCCCTCTTATAACACCAAAATAACAAGGACAATGAAGAAAAAAACACACCTTCAACAAATTTTAACAATAAATAAACTAAATATACCAATCCCAAGTGCAAAAGATTCTATAAACCGAGAATTGAAGTGAGAAGTAACTCACATAACAATGAGATTAAACAATCAAGTCATACATAAAGCAATACTTGAAACATGATCCTTTGAGCTGCCATGGAACACCATAACTGGTAAGGTGAATTAAGATATAGGGTACCCAACTCCCATACCATGAGAATACACAACCAAAAAAATCATGAGGAATACCTATAAAATGACAACACGAGACCAAAAAACATGAACACAACTTAGAAGAGTACAACTATGTATTCAATGAGCCATACAAGAAACACTAGTAAGATGAAATAAGTGCAATGGGACACAATCTACTTCCCCACAAACACAACAAGAACCATAAACCAAGAATCAAGATTGGCTAAGAAACAACAATGTTCTCACCAAGCTCCACTTGAATCTTTATGAGACACGTTCCTCTGGGCCACAAAGAAATGAACATTAACAAGTTCCATAATAATCACATTAATGCACATGAGATTTACCTTGAGAAAATGAGATTTTTTTTTAAATCTAGAGATGTATTCATATATAAGCCATCATGAAACAAAAATAAGAAATCACTGAAGCACAAGCATGCCACCCCAATACATCCATGAAACATCCATGAAGTGAGCTTTCTTGAGATTGATAGGAAACATGAGGTCACAAATAATAATTCATCTCTAGAGGCATGCTCCAAAAATCACCCATAGGCAACAACATAAGATGGGCTAAAGACCAGTACAAATCCAATAAGCAGGAACACAAAAACCCTAAGATCCATAAATAAGTAAGCAAGAGAAACACATGTGATAGGTCATACCAAACCTGATGCCTATGTTAGGACCAGAGCTTATTATTTAGAAATGTGGGAAGGGGAGAGACACAAGGCCTCACTTTCTCATACATCCCCAAAATAAAAATTTGGAAACAAAACCCCAAAATAAGAACACTAAATAGTGAAACTATAACATGAACATGAAGCAAACAAAAAGTTGTAGAGCCAATAGTCCCTAAGTGGGACAAGCTCCAAAGCCAAGGTGTCCCATGAATAGGACAAACACCCAAAACAAGGTTGAACCATATCTGAGGCCAATAGACAATCAACATGATAGTCTATAATATCACATGAAATAATCCAAGGGACATCACCCAATACAACCAAGGAGTGTAGGGTTAAGGAGACCAATCACAACACCCACCATGCCCTATTTCTAGACAACAAATAAACCCATCCATAGGTCAAGTTAACATATGACCAAACCATTAGGAGCAAAATGGGTTACCGTGATTCAAAAATACTTATTTACATTTATATCAACCTATATTTCTTATTTTTTTAGGCCCACTCATTCAATTGATTAATTTCATGACTAACAATTTTTCAAAACATATTACCTACCATAGACCATTTGAACCTATCATATGACCAAGTCATATGAGGTATTTTTTTGATGTTTCTTAATATCTACTTATTGACTCACTTGTGTACACTTGTGTTGCTATCTTCTCCTTTTAGTATTGTATTATTAAGGTTATTCTACAATTTTTTTTCCTTCCAGGGTCGAGACAAAAGGTGATATGCAGTCACTTTCATGGAAAGGTAAGTATACATCATTTAGTTGAGTTCATATTTCTATCACTTAGTATTATATTATTTGTATTCATTTTAATTTTAGTGTTATATGTTATTTTCCTAAAGACCATCTCATGTTACACTAATATGATACATGCTGATATTTGGCTAGGGAATACATATACACTTTTTGTTTCCCTCTTAAATAATGATTTACATTTGCAGACTATTGTAAACTAAATCTCCCTAAGAATGTGCCTTAAGGGGAGTGTTAGGAATGTGTGGATTGGTTAGTGGCTCCTAATGAGATATTCATTGTGATACCACATGTGCCTTAGATAATTATAACTACTCCTTGATACCTCCTCACTATCCTCTTGTGACATAATCCACACCTACCTAAAACACCTAAAATCCCTATTATATTATCTTCATATGTCCTCTTGAGTATTTACTCCACTTCCCCATAATTTTCCCTCTATGAACGTCATGTTAGAAGTTACTAGTTGATGACAAAAACCATGATGCGGTCTTGTATGAATTTCTACTAGTTAACAACATCAACCATGGTTGATGCCATCAATTAAGATATTCTACGACTTCAAATTATGTTACCCTACAAATAAGATTCATTATTTTCCTTTATATCAGTAAAATACATACATTATACATCTTCCCGTGCTTAAAAATATTTTCTTAAAGTTATATCTTTAAATTTTTAGCAGATCTTATACTTGGAAGTCTACTTTGGAACATTGGGTTATTACAAGGAAAATAAATAGGAGCTGTTAGCAGTATGTTGTCATTGATGTCAAAAGAGTGATTATGTTGGTGTTGTCATTGATTTCTAAGGTATCATTGATGAAAAATGAAGTAAGAAGCATGAAGGTTGATTGGTAGTGTCTTGTCGAGATTGCTTGGTCAAGTTGAGTTGCTTGGTCTTGGTGATGTTTCATGGTGTCTTGAGTAGTGTGGTGCCTTGCATAGGTGTTTTAGTGTTGTGGTGATGTTTCTTATGAATATTTTTAAAGGTTCTTATAGGTTGGAAAGAGTGATAAAGTGATGAACATGTTAGTTTGGTTGGTGTAAACATGTTCAAGGTGCTTGTTTTTGAGGCCTAGTAAGTAGGATGAGGTATGACATGATGGAGTACATTTATGTAGTAGCTATTTGATCTTGGTGAGAGCATGGGAAGTATGTATATGAGTAGTAGAGACACTCACAAGTGTCTCATAGTGTAGGTATTGGGATACATCATGTCTTATACCTATATACTAGACCTATTCTAAAGGCCTAGGCGACCTAATGAGGTGAGTTAGACTGATTTTAGGATGGCGATGCAAAGTGAGAATTGGAGAAGGTAGAATTTTTTTATAGAGGTGTGGTCCAAATTTAAAGTGTTAGTTTGTAGGTATGTGCAAGATATTTTATTTTTACCTCTATTGAGTTTTTGAAAGTGAGAAACCAAGGTCGAATTGGACTTTCTTGTGCTTGTTGGCACATCTAAAATCTACATGGTGGTCTAATATATTCAAGGTAGTTGGATAAGGGTACTAAGATGACATTATAGGAATTAGTTTTTGGTTTGAGGGGAAGATCTTTATGAATAATCGTTATGAAGGTAGACAACCTATAAACCATCCTAAAACCCTAGTTCAAAAGTGCTGTAGAAGAAATTTCTTGTAGTGGCCTAGAATGGATTTTTTTTCAAGTTTGATGATTGGAGGTTGTAGATGAATCCTAAAAATTTCTCCTAGTTTTATTTATGTGTCTTCAATGTATGTGGACCCTACTCAAAAATGTAATTTTATGAAGAAGTTATGTTTCTTCCAAGTTGTGCATTAGACCTGGTGACTAAATTTTTGTTTGAGGAAGTTGGGTAGTTATTTTACATGTCCATTATGGTTTAATATCATGGTTGATCCCTTAGGAGGTCTATTATGGTATATCTTACAAGAATGGTTTTAGGGCAATTTTGGGCAGTTTCAGGTGACTTGGTTGCAGAGGTGTCTTTGGGATTCTATAGTCCAAGTGATGGTGTTGTGAGAATTTGGTGATGACCCTAAGGTCATGAGATTTATTGATATATCACACTTGTATGGTTGAGGTGATTTGATGAGGGTTTGAGCTTCATATTTGAAGACTAATTTTGGGGTAGCTTGGTTTTCCTTGTTCTCAAGAGGGTTTCATGATGAGAGATAGTGATGAAGAGTTGATCAAGCTTGTAGGAGGCATGGAGTGGAATTATAAAACATATATAAGTGGTTTATTAGGTTTGGTGATGGAAATTTTGGCTCAAGAATATTAAAATTTTGCAAGTGGGTAGATTTAGTGCTTTAGGGCTTCTTGTGTCCTAATGAAGAATTTGAGTGTGAAGATGATATTTCCGACCTAAATGGTCTTATGAATGTTATTTTTAGGATGTTATTTAGTTTTTTAAGCTTATTTTACCTATAATGGATGACCTAGATGTTTTATAATCACGAATCATGTATAAAAACAAGTTATAAGGTTTATTTGTGTTGGTTGGGTGAGTATGAGAAAGTGCGAGCTAGAGGGCTGATTGAAAAGGTGAAGGAGGTATTTGTGACCATCAAGAGAGGGAAGAGAGCATGTTGTGATGTTATAGAGTGTGTGAATCAGTTGGATAGATAGGTCATTAGGTCTAATTATCTAGAAGGAAGATGTACTTGAGCGAGTTAGCAAGAAGGACATATTTGGAGAATATAGAAGTGTTTGAAGCACAATGTATTGAGAGTGGGGGATGAAGATTAGTACTTCAAAATTTTTACTTCAATTAAATTATTTTTCATACATCATATCAAACATCCATTCAACATTAATTAACAAGTTTGTGCATATTAACCATGAAACAACGATCCATAGAAACAAAAAACAAGGGAATACACATGAACATAAGATATAAAGTAGGAAACCATCAAGGGGAATAAAACCCAAAAAACCTCTACTTATATTACTCAAAATAAAGGACTCAAGTGAACATTACACACCACAAGATATTTCTTTAGTGAGGCACCAATCTGACAAGGAGCATCAACCCCTATTTTAGTAGGGAACCAACCCCACAAGGAGGATACAACCCCCCAAGATGACCAAGCACCAAATCAGACACACACCACTAATGTTTTGGTGGTACAATTGAAGATGGCACCTTGAAGCTCACTCTCCTTCCTTCTTTATCAAAATACATCTCCTTCCTTCTTGCACAAAACCTATTCCTTCAAGCTGATCTCCACATATACCCTAGCTCACCCTCATCTAATATATCTCTAGAATTTATTCACATCTTCATTTAAATCTCTTACATGTCACAAAGACCTCTCACACCTCCACAATTTCCCCTCTAGGTCACACTTTTCCACTTCATACACAATTGACACAAGTGAACCTTTTAACTTTCCTTAATACCCGTATCATCATTATAATTCACCTAGGTCAGAATTAATAGAAAAAAAAATTTCTAAATCATAAAAATATCACCCATATGACCATGTAGGTTCCTAAGATCACTTAGACCCTTCTAGTTTGCCATTAGGACACAACAAGCCCTAAAACACCAAAATGAGCAACTCGCAAACCAAGGAGTGAATAAGAGAGAAAAAAATTCACCAAGGCATAAAAATCACTTATAAATGTTGTATAAGACCTCAAAAATATCCAAAAATCATGAAAACTACTCATAACAATCATTACACCATGAAACCCTCATGAGAGCATGCACAATCAAGCACCCTCAAAACTAGTCTTCACAAAACAAGTCATAACTTGTTCATAAATCAACAAAAAATCAAGTGTGATATATCATTGGAAACGTATTTATGCCAAGACCATAAAAAAATTAAAACTAACTAATAATTCCACCTTTATAACCTCCAAAATTTCTATGTTCCCAGAATGCTCCAAACTGCCCCTAAACTACCTAAAAACTAGTTCTCATAAATAGGGCACAATTTTCATCCTAGGGCCTCAAAAATGATTTGAAATCATCATATACATGTATTAAAACTCCCATGATTCCATAAATGGTAATTTATTCCATAGGTTCAATGTATAAAGTTGGCACAAACCGAATCTTCCCAGAAACTTCCCTTTTTGGATGGGACACACATACAACCAGAACCTTTGAACCACACTTGGATTAATATGGAGGAGTCCTATACAAAATCCAATAATCACTATTGAAAAATTAATAAATTTTTGATCACTACAAGCAATTTCCTCCAAGTCACTCCAAAGCTAGGGTTTTATGAGGGGTAAAAAGATGTTTGGCTTATTAACGATTGTTCATAAAAATGTGACCATAAACAACCCCATTATTATTGTAAATTATTCATAATTGACCTATAAAAAAAACCCCAGGACCTTGGGTCCATAAACAAAGCACACACTCCCCAACGAGCATATGAAAGTCAAAATTTAGCTCTTAAACTCACCTCTAGAAACCCAATTTTGGTCAAAGTGCAATATATTAAAAAATATTCATCACTAAGTCCTCAAATTTGGAGCATACCATCATATAAACATGAAAAAAAATCCAATTCTCAAATATGATCAAATAGCTCTACAACTACTCAAATCATCTCACCTGGGCATGCTTTCTTAAGGGCTAGGTCTAGAAATAGACCTAAGAAGTAGTCTAACACATGAACCTACATACTTAGACAATTTTGAGTGTCATAGCACATCATATTAATTATCGACATGCTGTTACCATGAATATTGAGTTGATAAAATCTTCATTTCATCATCCCATGCCTAATACTATTCACTAGGCCTCACAAATAAGCACCTGAAACGTGCCTGTTTCACTAATTCTGACCTCAACTCTCCTTATCCAACCTTGAAAACTTGAAAAAATATTCAAAAAACTATATGAAACCTAAGAAACATCCTTCATGCCTTTTCAATCCATCATCACACTCCTATAAGTCACTATACTGCTCCAAAGTCCTTGCAACACCCTGTAACCTCAACAAGACAAGTATCCTCCATGCTCTATACACCTTTTGACATCAATGCAACTTATTGAAAACTCTAAAAAAATATCTCTTTGAAATAAATGAAAAAATAATGCTAATGATATCCCCCTTTGTCATTGACGACAAACCTATTAATGGAAAAATCATACAAAACATAAACTCCCCTTAAGGAATACATATGCCATCAGCTAATTCTCCCCCTTTTAACATTAATGACAAAGTAACATACTTGGAAAAAATTATCTTGACAACATAAAGGGATATCCACTTGGTTGTAAATTCCAACCAAACATGATGACATCCACTAAGCCTTCTTCATCACTATTTTGACTCTTTGAACAACACAAGAGAAATATTGTTCCCCCTCAAAAAATACATGTCTTCAAAACTAACTCATACCTTATCCAAGCTCTACTTAACATACCAATGATGTCAACTTCTCAACACAATGATAAAAGTATAAAAATAAAGAAATGATCATGTTTACTTGATGCCAACAATATCTTCAATACATCAACTCATCACCATACCTGTTCATAGCTCATTTGTCTTCATGGGTTGAGAAAATCACATTCCCCCCCGACATCTACACTCGAAAGGTTCATGAATACATTCTCAAGAATAAACAAAATAATAAAAAACACAAATATCTTTGATTTTATAAATACCACTGATGTAGACCATACATTGCATTACTATTTCACAATTATGCAAACCTATACCATCATAAATGACTTTCCTTCTTCATCATACTACTAACTTCTCTCCACTTCAATATTACCTTATTCAAGATACACAAATCTTTCATAGTCTACACAGTGCAATAAGATCCTTATACTACTTTCTTGAGCTATCAAACATCATATCATCCCCTATGTCATATATATCTCCATGATAAACACTCAAAACCACAAACTTCACGGAGTGAACACAACTGCTCATGGATCTTGAAGATCCTACTCAGCTTCCCCTAATCTCTAGATTCAATTAAAATTCTTCAAAACAAAGATAGATATAAAAAAAATAATTCCACATACCTCGTTCCTTTGAACCTTAAAACAATTAAGCAACCTATTTCACAAAACTATGCTATTATGACAATGAAAAACCTTAATAAGGTCAAAAATCAAGACTTGATACATGCTTATCACATTTTAAATGATCTACACACATGATCCAAAAATGTCTCATGTAAAAACATACTTTGGACAAGACTTCATGCTTAGCTCTATCATTAACGCATGTAAACACAAAACTTATATGGAAGCATAATAAGACCATACTCCCCATGTATCCATGATTCATCTAGATATGATAAGCCTTTAGATATCTTGACACCAAATATGTGATAGTAATTTTTCAAGAAACAAATCCTTCAAGCTCAATTTTTTTTAATACTCTGCCATGTGTTGGTTCCAACCGTCAAACTATGCATACCCAAATTTTAGGACCTATTGCCTTGCATACTATTCTTCAAACATCTTCAAAGATATTATCACACTTTGACAACAACATGAAGTATTCAAAGCATACTTATGGATATATTTAGATCTTCAAATACCTATCAAACAAATATTGAGACGAATCTCTTCCTTCTCAACTGTCAAAGAATGTACAACTTTATGGAACAACTTAAAGACTTCAAACATGACTTCAAGATACAAATAAGTAGTCATATTGCAACACATCTCTTAACCTTTTTGTGTATTTCTCCTAAAAACTTGGCTATATGGCATCATTCTTAAAACATTCATGAATGAACAAGCATAACACATTTAATTGACTGTAAACTGTACTTCAATCCTTTTAGATCTCTAATCATTTTATTCAACACTAAACATAACTCATCCAACCTCATACCTTCTTAACATAGTAATTAAAGATTCACACTTGATGGCATGAATTACTGCTTGATCAAGTACATGCCCTACCCCTAAGATAAACATTTCACTCACATACCTTACCTTATAACATTGTGTATTTTAACCCAGATTTAACTTCTGCCTTTAAGGTCACACAAACATCACCTTTTGTCCTTTCAAACTTGTTTTCAAACATAGAGCACTTACAACCATCACATGACTAATACAGTCCTAAATAAGGTCTTTAAACTTACCCTTTAATGATATTCATGATATATAATCAAACTTTCAACCCTATGACACATCCTTGCTTAAGATTTTAATTCTTTAAAGACAAAAACTTTGTCTCAAATCTATGTCAGTTAGGTCTATACATTTAAAATCATCTACAATAATATGAAATCTTGATGGAACTTTTGAGTCTTAAAACACAACATACTATGTATTACCATCATTATCCCTCACATACTTATCAGTAACTCACAGGATATTGAGTTAGATATTCAAATGCAAACCAAACCTCAAACAAATTTACTACGTACATGTCTTGAAAAGCCTCCAAAAAAACTTTGTTCTTGCAACATATCTCCATCAAAAGAATTCAAATGTTAAACTTATCTTTGAGATCAAACATTCCCTGATTTGACTGTTACAGTCATGAATTATTTAATGTGCTATGAATAGTTTTTATGATGATGCATCGATGATTAAAACTATATATAAATCTTCACTTATACTAAGATGCTATCAACTCTTGATCATACCTTCTTGACTGCATAGTCTAATATCAAGCTCACATTTCATCTCCATTCACTGATCATTTCCCACTTTACTTGACAAGCATTATTTTTCAACCTTTTGATGCTAGCAATAGATCTCTTACTATATCTTGGTGCCAACTAGCCCCCCTTGCATTGTGCACATTCTAAATTTCTTGGAGCCAATTCATGTCATCTTCATACTAATCCCTCTTACATCAATCAACTAGCTAATCCTTATTTCAAGAACTATATGGACATAAAAAATTGATCAACATTATGATCATCATACCCTGACCTGTTTGGATTCACTCCTTGATGGAATCAATACACATCATTGTAAAACACTTAAGTCTTTCAAATATGTACAACATGAAACCTAGACATCTGTCATACACCTTATGACAGTACACTCGTGACTTAACAACTACTATCCTGTTACTAATGCTATGCCTCTTTGAACTGATAATTGATTTGTAGGAATTCTTAATGCAATAGATCACAACCTAAACATTTTTTCAACTAGCCTCCTAAGATGAGATTAGTGTTACCTTTAGGTTTCTTACAAACTATATTATGTAGACTCACTTACTCATTTTGATCATACCAAAATTACAATCACAGAGAGTTCTCTCTATCATTCCATCTACTTGCAATGCCATATGAAACAAAACCTTTTGTATCCCTTTACTACTTAAAACATAATTAGTATTACATATTTATGATTAGTTATGGAACATACCTTATAACTTTTGAAGTATTCCAAAGCATATCTAGCTTCTTAACTTCTCAAGAAATGGTGACCAGATTTCAATCAAGCACATATGACTTTCTTAAACCTTTGGTTCAAAATTAATCATATCCAACATACCTTTTTGACTTGATGACTAATCAACTTTATACTTCTTTACTATCTCCTTCTACTTATTTGCATGATCTAGTTTTAAGATGATATTGAATGCTTTAGGGTCCTCTTTGACTATATTAGGCATCCATACCTTCTTAGTCTCATGCTTAAGACCATCCTTCTTGTTCAACAATATTTTATATTTCCGTATAAGATCTTAAAACCAATTGTTGTACCTTGGAGATTCATTTTGGAAGTAAAATCTAGCAATGTGACCTAATTTATGACAGTTGTAGCACAAGACACCATTCTTTCTTCTTGACTCATATGAACTGAGATTCCAACTACAATCCATAGCCTTATGAGCATATTCACAGTATTCATAACAATAAAATTTTAAAGATCCTTCACAATCCCATGCATACTCGTTTCTTGAGAGCCTTCTTTTGTAATCTCTAGCCCTATGACCAAATTCATGACAAGAATACAAATTACCATTTAAAGAGTAACCATACCTCATTACATTTGGTTGTCTAACAGGGTTAGAACTTCTTGAAATTGTCTTCTTGGTCTCCTTCATGTCTTCATGGGTACTTGGACAAGCTTTGTTATCTTCAAAATTCTCCACGTGCTTTCCTTTGAATCCTAAGCTTGTTTTATCACTAGTTGACCTCTGGTTGTTCAACATATCATCTAGAGCCTCAACGCTCTTTTCTAACCTATCATAGGTTTTAAACCTACTAGATGTTTATTCTAATTCCAATTTCAAGGATCTCATCTCATCTTCATACATGTTTTAATATAATTCTTTGGCCTTTAGCGTTTTTACTTCAGACTTGAGCTTGCAACATTCTTCTTCTCTTCCTTTTAGGGATTTTGTCACACTCCTAACTTGGTATTCCAACTCCTTGATGGCTTGATTATGCTCAAACTCCATACAAATGATTTTTTATTATAATACATGGATCAAGGACTTTGCAATTTAATACTTCTTTCTTAAAGTTGTTTTAACAGCAAATGATTTTCCCATGTTGTGCTTCAAGGATCTCCTCCAAGCTGTTAGACTTGCTTCACAAGGACCTAGCTCTGATACTAATTGTTATAAGAACAATGGACTGAGTGGGTGGGGTGAATCATTCCTTCAAAAATTTTACTTCAGTTAACTTATTTTGCATACATCATATCAAACATCCACATTCATTAACCAATGTGTGCATATTAACTATGAAACAACCATCCATAGAAACACAAAGCAATAGAATACAAATGAAAAAAATATATAAAGTGGGAAACCAATAAGAGGAAGAAAACCCATTGAAAATATAATTATATTACTAAAAAAAAGGAATCAAGTGAATATTACACATCACAAGATATATCTTTAGTGAGGCACTAACCCCATAAGGAGCACCAACCCCTAGTTTAGTAGGACACCAAACCTACAAGGAGGCTATAACCCCCAAGATGACCAAACACCAACTCATCCACATAATTTTTTTTTCACCACTGATTTGTTTCTAGTACAACTAAAGATAACACCTTGAAGTGCACTCTCCTTCCTTCTTGTTCAAAACACCTCTCAAGCCTTCTTGCCCAAAACCTCTTCCTTCAAGCTAATCTCCACATCTTCCCTAACACGACTTAATCTAATAAATATCTATAGTGTATTCAAATATTCATTTCCATATATTATATGTCACAAAGGCCTCTCACACCTCCACAACTTCCCCTCCAGGTCACACTTTTCCACCTCATACACAACTGACACAAATGAACCTTTTAACTTGCCTTTATACCCGTCTCATCATTATAATTCATGTAGGTCATGCTTTATATAGAAATATAATTTTTCACATAATAATAGCATCATAAAAATATCACCCATATGACCATGTAGGTTTCCAAGATCACCTAGACCCTTCTAGACCTCCATTAGGACATAACAAGCCCTAAAACACCAAAATGAGCAACTCGCCAACCAAAGAGTGAAAAAGAGAAAAACACGATTCACTAAGGATTCGATAAAAATTATAAATGTTTTATAAGACCTAAATATCCAAAAATCATGGAAACTACTTATAAAAATCATCACACCATGAAACCCTCATGAAAGCACACACAATCAAACACCCTCAAAACTAGTATTCACAAAACAGGTGATAACCTTCTCATAACTCAACAAAAACTCAAGTATGATATATAATTAGAAAAATATTGATGTAAGGATCATCAAAAAATTTAAACTAAATCATAACTTAAACTTTAATACCTTCAAAATTGATCTATTCCCAGACTACTCCAAACTACCCCAAAACTGCCTAAAAACCAGTCCTCATAAATAGGGAAAAATTTGCATCCTAGGGACTCAACCATGATATAAAATCATGATATACATGTATTAAAACTCCCATGATTCCATAAATGGTAATTTAGTCCATAGGTTCAATGAAATTGTTTTTCAAAAATTGAAACTTTCTAGAAACTTACATTTTTAGATTGGGCCCACATACAACCAGAACCTCTAAATCACACCTAGAGAAATATGGAGTCCTATATAACATAAAATATTTTTTTTCATAAGGAATAAATTCTAGATCACTACAAGAAATTTTATCCAATTCGCTTCAAAGTGAGGGTTTTATGAGGGTTAAAAAGCTGTTTGGCTTCTTAACGATTTTTCATAAAACGTGACGATAAAAAAACTTCATTTTTATTTTAAAATATTTATTATTGACCTATTAAAAAATCCCCAAGATCTTGTGTCCCCATGAAAAGAACACACTCCCCACCGAGCATCTAAAAGTCAAAATTTAGCTATAAAACTCACCTCTAGAAACCCAGTTTTGGTCAAAGTGCAATATATTAAAAATTATTCATCACTAGGTCCTAAAATTTGGACCACACCATAATATAATCCTAAAAAACAATCTCCAATTCTCATAATTTCTCAAACAGCTCTGCAATTTCTCAAGTCATCTCACTTGGTCATGTTTTCTTAAGGGCTAAGTCTATAAATAAACCTAAGAAGTAGTCTAACACATGAACCTGCATACTCAGACACTTGTGAGTGTCCTAAAACATAATATTCATGATATTCATGTTTTTACCATGCCTATATATGCGCTACAATCTTCACTTCATCATCCCATATAATGCTCATTAGGCCTCACAGGAAAACACATGAAACATGTTTGTTTTACCAATTCTGACCTCAACTTTCCTTGGCAAACCTTGAACACCTAAAAAAATATTCAACACACTCCATGATACCTAAGAATTATCCTTAATGCATTTTCAAGCCATCATCACACTCTTACAAGTCACAGTACTGCTCCAAAGTCCATGAAGTACCCTACAACCTCAACAAGACAATTATCCTCCATGCTCCATACACCTTTTAACATTAATGCAACTTATTGACAACTCTGAATACAACTCTCTTTGACATCAATGAAAAAAATGACAACAAGAAGGAAAGAGAGATTCATAGTGTCATTATCAATTATTGGTGCAACATTTCAGAGGTGACAAACACATCAGGTGGCTTTAATTAGTGCCGAGTCATCTAGGTGTTGGTGTTCTCCTAAATCTAGGGGTTGGTTCTTTTTGTGGGGTTGATGCCTCACTAAACCTAGGGGTTGGTGCTCCTTGTTAGGTTGGTGCTCAACTAAATTTGATTCATTGCTATAATAAATATTTTTTGTAGTGGTTTTTCTTCTCCTTGAGGGTTTCTCACATAAATTTGGTGTACTTGTGTTATAGTGTTCTAATGGTGCATGCTCATATGGTTGATTAATCATTTATTACTCTATATGTTGATGAATGCTTGGTGATTGCATTAAATGATTGATGAATATGAATTTTTAAGTGAATGAAAGTTTTATTACTTACTGATTCACCTCCCTCTTATGGTTTTGCTTCAAACAATTGATATCAGAGTAGGTTCTCTGAAGCAAGCTTAACAAGCTTGAGGTGATCCTTTGAAGCACAAATATGGAAATTCAACAAAGTGGTTCCTCTACGAGTAAAGATCCTATGTTTGATGGGGAAAATTATGTTTTTTTTAGTATCATGATGAGAACTCATATTATGTCCTTATGATGTGATATATGGTAGTCAATGGTAGATGGGTACACCATTCCTCAAAATCCTCCAACTCATGCAACAGGTAAGATTGATAGTAATGATAACTTTAAAGATATTAATTCTATTTTGTGTGGATTGGTAGAATTTGAGTTTTTCAGGGTAATGCAATGTGCTACTGCTAAGGCTATGTGGAATACGCTACAAGTTATCTATGAAGGCGATTCTAAGATTAAGTTGGAAAAGCTCAAGAATTATAGGAATTGGTTTGAAAGTTTGAAGATAAAAGAAGAAGAAACCATTGGTGCATATCTTCTCATAGTAGATCAAGTTGTTAATACCATTAAAGGTTTAGGAGAAGAAGTGAAAGAAGCTTTGGTGGTGCAAAAGGTGCTGATATCTCTCACTCCTAAATTTGATCCTAAATTATCAACTATAAAAGAAGCCAAGGATTTGAGTACTCTATTGATGGATGAAATCCATGGTATCTTAACTGCTTATGAGATGAGGACATGTGTTGATAAAGCTCCCAAGAAGGAAGCAACCTTCAAAGTTGAAAGGAAGAAAAAAGGTAAGAAAATTTTGGATGATGATGTTTATGATATTGACAATGATGAATTGATTTCTATATTTTATAGGAAGTTGAAGACATGTTCAGAAAAGTATAACGGTAAGTTTCCTTCAAATGTTTCAACTTTGGTGAGATTGAAAATTTTCCAAACAAATGTCCTCATAAGAATAAGGGTGAAGAGCATGATGAAGATCATATTGATGATAAGAAGTCCCACATGTCTAATAAGAGTAAGAAGAAATTTATAAATCCTTAAGACAAGAAGAAGAAGTCCAAGAGAAGCTTTTATTCCAAGGAAGATTGTAACTCATCAAAGGTAAGTAGTGAAGCTTGTGATTATGATACTGAATATGATAATGATGATGCTGGAAATGAAATCCTATTTATGGTAAAAGAAGCTAGGATCCGTAAAAAGATAAAATTCCAAATATGGAGGTTCTTGTGAGGATTCAAATGAATAAGAGTTAAGATCTAACCTTGAAACAAAGTTAATGTTTATCCAAGAAGTTTTAAAGCATGCAAAGAAGAATAATAATAAACTGAAGGCACAAGTTAAATACTATGAAGAAAAGATTCATCTTCTTGAAGAGAGACATTGGATTGACATCCATGAATTAGAAATTGAAATGGAGAGTGTAGGTGCAAATATAAAGTCTAAGGAGGAATAATGTATCATATTTGAAAAAGAGATAGAGTCCCTAAAGGAAGAAGTGAATGAAGTAGCTAACAAGGTAAGATCCTTTCAGAAATTTGAGAAGAGTTCTAAATATCTAGACGATCTCTTGGATAGTCAAAAGACTAAAGGTGATAAGATTGGTATATGATTTAAGGAAGTCCTAAAGAATGGAAAAGTGACTCAAGAAGAATTTGTTCAGAGAAAGGAGGATGATGACAATGATGGTCCAAGTTTCAATGAAGATCAGAAGAAGAACAATTTCAGGGGCAACATGAGATCTAATTATGTTACAAACATATTGTGACATTATTAATAAATTGTAATAATATTAATAATGAGTTAATACAACTCATATTAATAATATAGTTAATAGCTGTGTGTGAGTGAAGTTGTTGAATAAACAACTCTCGTAGCTATTTTGGTGTGTGAGATAATAAAGGGATGTGAGAGATATCGTAGGGATAAGTTTGAGAGATTCATGGAGAGTGATATGAGGGATTGAAGATGAAGTTTGACTCTACCTTTGTAGGAGACCAAACATTATAAAATGTAACCTCTATCATTGTAATTGATATCCCAAATGAATTTTAAATTTCTATATTATTATTATTTGGTGTTTTATTGTGTAGTTTTTATCAGTGGTATCAGAGCAATCTCTGGTCTTAGGCTGTGATGGGAGAATGAATTCGTGTGTTATACTCCAACCATGAATCTGTAGTAGCTCGTGAGAATTGTATTGTCTCATGCTGATAATCACATATCCATATCTTCACTCTTTCGAAGTGCAATTGGATCTATTTTTAAATCTACCGCTCCATTGATTTATTGTGTCTATAGATAAATTCGTTAGATCTATTCTAACTTCTGAAGATCTGTTCATTCTCATACACATGCACATCTATCTAATCGACTGCATGGAGACTTGAAAGTGCCATAATAAGGTTAAAGTTTCCTTTTGAGTAGAATTCAGAGACAAAATTGATTGTACCAAGAGTTGGAGTCATCAATCGAGTTATTACAGGAACATGGAGTTTATTAAAAAAAGGAGAAATATTAGGAAAGAAACATGACGATTTCTGTTCTAAATTGCATTTGTCTTGTTGTATTGTTCACCATCAATTTATGGCTTGACAAATCACAATATTATCTCATTATTCACTTCAACATGTTTCTAACATCTTGCGCCATTCCGTCTATTCTTCCACCATTTTCCAGTTGTGGCTCTCAAATGATTTTGTCACAGATTCACAACGTTTGGGGTTGTATCTCAGTTTTCACTCAAATATTGCATCACTTAAATCCTGATCTTTCTTTACACATCTGGATTTAGATCTGGATCTCAGATAATTTTACATTGGATAGAGGTTTTATTCTCCATCATAGCAATCTAATCTGCCCTGTTATTCTATCATTGACACCGTCAACATGTCGTATCTCTCGAGACCATTTGTATCTATTTATTCCATTGATCTTTGCATCGATTCATATCAATATTGTAAGTCATTTTTTTAATGTATCTTTTAGATTTAGCATTCATGAAGATTTCAAAGTCTTATCCTAGCATATGATTTCTTGTCTCATTCATCAAGTCTAAAGTGGTTTAATTATTTTTTAGTTTTCATTTTTTTTAAGTCATTTTATACCTATTTAGGTAAATTTGTATCATCTTGTTATTATAAAAGTCATTTTGATAAGAATCCATATAGTAATTCGTTTGTAGTCAAAATTTTTCTTATCATCATTTTGGTAAGTCATTATGAATCAAAAGTGTCAAGTGTCATAAAGTCATTATTTGTTATGTGGTCCTTGTTGCTTCCTCAAAATTATGTCAAAAATGTTAAGAGTAAATGTTAAAATATTGTAAAAATAAAAAAAAATTGCCTTACAGATGCACTTTTGGTGTTACCCGACGTATATTTTTTTGGGAGAATAAGATGAATAATATCACAGTTATGATGATATTTTTTATGACTTTGAAGAAGGAAAACATGCTTGGCTTCGAGGGCTCCACCCCTTGACCCCGCTGTGTACCACGATAGGGAGCGCACCCAGGGCATTACCCCGGGACCTTGCAAGGGGCACTACCCATTAACCCCATTGGGGGCTGCCGCCCCCAAACCCCCACTTTGGAATTCTAGAACCAAAGCAAAGATTTATGGGGAAGATGCATCAACAAAAGGTGGTGCAAATTTGAGCTTCAACATCCAATTTGTTGAATAAGCAATGTGATTCAATGGAGGACAGAGGAAATGGAGGTTGGAGGTTAATCAATGACCTCTCATTAGTCACCAACGATGGGGTCGCATGAAGTTATGGTGGCAGTGTGTGTGTATGTGTTTTTTCTTTTATTTAAGATTTGAAGTATGATTTCAGAGTTCCTATTTGAATAAGTGAAATATTCACATTGAGGGGGGGAATTGGAACATGGTCTCAATGTTCAAATTTCTCGCTATTCAGTTTGTATTCAGTGAGTAGTGGTTCCTACATATTCCCTGAAGGAAAGACATAGTGGACAAATGAAAACACAAAGGAAAAGTAGCAGCATGATATTTGGGTTGTTGGTTGTCCTATAAAACCATCCTTGTTGAGGTTGTTGGCTGTCCTACAAAACCATCCAGATCATGAGCACGCATGGGCGGCAAGCTGCAGAAGGAAGTGTGATTATTTTTTCTACCTTGTCAACATTAGGGGAGTGTATATTGGGAATTAATAATGTTAACAATAGGGGAGTGAATGTTAGAAATATATTGTGACATTATTAATAAATTGTAATATTATTAATAATGAGTTAATACAACTCATATTAATAATATAGTTAATAGTTGTGTGCGAGTGAAGTTGTTGAATAAACAACTCACGTAGCTATTTTGGTGTGTGAGATAATAAAGGGATGTGAGAGAGATTCATGAAGAGTGATATGAGGGATTGAAGATGAAGTTTGAATCCACCTTTGTAGGAGATCAAACATTATAAAATTTAACCTCTATCATTGTAATTGATATCCCAAATGAATTCAAATTTCTATATTATTATTATTCGGTGTTTTATTGTGCACTTTTTATCATAATTATATTAGGAAACCTAATGCAATGAGGAATGAAAGATCCTTTAATGGTTACTGTTATGATTGCAATGAGTTTAGACATATAGAAGAAGGGTGTAGAAGTTCCTTTAATTATGAGGATTCATGGAATCATGGAATGAGTTTCAGTTCAAACCAACCAAAAGGTAAGAGCGAAGTTGTTTGCTATAACTGTAATCATGTTGGTCACATTACAATTTTTTTTCCATGGTCCTTCAAGGAAAAGCAAGAAGTTTAACACTCCTATAATACTTAATAGAAAGTAGAATAAGGGATGGTAACTAAGAATGAATCAAGGCAATTCATCTATGCATAAATAAGATGTTGGAGCAAGTTATTCATGCACACAAATTGCTGATCAGAAGAAGGTTGAAGAAGACGTGTCACAAGTGATAAGGAGGTCATGTAATCTCCTCAAGTTGTGGTTTTAGATCCCTATGGTTTAGGATGTCTCTACTAAGATTATTAGAGGCATTCATCAATCATAAGAAGCATATACTAAGGGGGATCTTGAGTGGATGAAATAAAGACGTGTTATTATAGTCTTGGAGTTGTATATCAGGATTACAGGTATGGAGACATGTAGCTCATGTTGGAATCTTGAAGGTATATATTTTTTGTCTTGATCTGATTCAATCTTAGTCATGGAATCAAAAGGATGATACATTCGTTGAAGGTCAATATCAAGTCTTGACATGGTATGTCTTGTGCTATGGTTTCTTGAATGAGTATGACAAGGATGCTATTAGTGCTACAACTCACAAGAAGACATTTTACAGAATGTACAATATATGATGTCTAGTTATCTCTATGAGAAATTGTGTCATGTTTCTTAGAGCTATGTGAATACCTAAATGAATCCATTAGAGTCTTTTAGGGCCTAATTTAGGTCTGTATATAAAGATTAATTCATTGTAATATTTAAAGGTGGCTTGGAGGATCTATTAGATAATTAAGTGCTGTAGTTATTGAACATGAAAAGTTGAGCATTGGTTCATGGTACATAGTTGATGATTAATGGAGATAGGGGGAACCTATCATGTTGCTTCTTAATAGTAAATATGATTGATTTGAGTTTGTATGAGGTTTAGGTACAGTAATGCTTCAAGAAGATGTATTAAGACTCTAAGACAACTATGAAGACAAAGTGAAGGTCTATGATAGTCTTGAGAAGCAAGTTACAGGGGTCAAATCTAGGTCTGCAGGTCAAGTATGAAGACTTTTTCAAGATGCTTGTAGTTGTGTTACAAGGTTTGAGTGTTCTATGTGATTCAAATAGAAGAGTGAAGACTTTGCAGATGATAGAAAATTTGATTAGTCATGGTATGTTGTAATGAGAATTTATGCTCTAGAAGAAGATATACAATTTGGAGATTACTAAAAGGCTTACAAGGCTAGATGGTATGAGGAAAATTAAGATGAATGGGTCTCAGTCCTATGTGTGGTACTCCAAGAAGAGTTGAAGAAATGTGATTATAAGGTCATAATCAAGTCCCAATAGTTGATAAGCATCAAGAAGGTCTGGGTATGCAAATTGAAGTTGTAGAGTTTCTCATTAATTTATCATCATGAAAAGGTAAGTGATTTATGAGAATAGATGGATCATGAGGTGCATGTTTATACTTATTTTAGTGTCTTGAGACCTAATACATGTTTGTGTATGGAGATCTGTTCTTTAATGCACTATCATGTAAAGATATGTGGTCCATGAGTTTTAAGAAGGTATGTGAAGAGTTATGTAGTTGTGTAAGGATAAGTATAGGTTTGAGTATATAGTAATCATGATTTTTGTGTCCTTTGGTTTGATATAAGTCCTTGGGAGTAAATGATTGGTCTGTAAGACCAATAGATTTTTGGAGCCATTGTGCATATATAGTTAGGCATGATATGAAGATCATTAATGACGCGAGAGAATCACTTAAAGGGACAACATAGGAATGTTAGGATCAATTTTGGCTTGTTAATTATTTAGAGGTGAGTTAGGAGTCATTCAAGTTCTCTTGTTGTTCTCTACAGGTCAAATTTTCAAGTTATGGAGTTTCCCTCCATTTTTGCAAATTTGAATTTTTGAATATTCTATGAGCCAAATTTTGGATTTCTTGGTAGGTGTAGGGGTTTAAACGTGTTTTTCAAGCATGTATTTAGGTTGTTCTATTAATTTTAAGTTATTGGAGACTCTTCTTGGGGTCTAAATGGTGAAATAAATCTTAAAGATTTATACTAGCTCCTTATTCCAAGTTTAATCGTCCATACGACCTCTTATTGAGTAAACCATGCATGTACAAAATGGTTCCATGTAAATAGAAGAATCACACCTTGAGAAATAGGTATAAAGAATAATTTGTAACTGATTTTGATCATTGATCAATCAAATACAATGAAGGATTGAATGTTGGGGTAGCTCCAAGAACATGTTTTAGTGTGAAAATTGTTAGGAAATTGTTATAGAAGGATCATAAACTTACGCATGAGCCTTGAATGGCTATAATATTTCTTCTATTTAGTTCACGAAGGAACTTCATGGTTGGTAAGATTTGAATTTGATTATGTTTGATTTAATTGATTGTGTATTCACTTGTTTCTTTGTATTAATGCGTGGGAAACAAGGTATACTATGAAAACTGTATCTCAGAACAATTAATCCTAATTTCATCTTAGAGAAAGGAGTTTTTAAGCAAGGGAAAGGTTAAAATATAGAAGAGATGATAAGAGGTATGCTCAAAGTCCATTCTAATCCCATGATTAAGGTGGAACTAAGAAATACTATGATGAAACCTTGACTATACATATATACTTTATTTTAGAAGGAAGGACACTGTTAGAATTCATCATTTGCATGACTGGGTGGTGTCTAGTGATAAGCGTTGTTGATACTCATACTTTAGTTATCTTATATTTTTCAATCCAGGGAGGTATCAATGGCTATGTGCAAAAAGGAAGCAGTTGGAACTATGCTCAATATTTATTGAATAACAAAATTAACCAAATACTATATTAATTACCATAAAAAAATAAAACTAATTGATAAAAAAGAATTACTGAATGCAAAATTAAAAATACTGAAAATGATACAATACTGATAAATCAAATTAATGCAAAATAACAAAAGGGAAATGAATAGGAAATTATCCCTTCACATTGAGGAGGAGTGGCCCTTGCTCCTTCACGCTAATCCAGTTTAAAGTTGCAAGTCACACAAGTAGAATTTTCCTTTGAATCAACACTATATTGAATGAAAGAATTAATTTTACAGTGATCCATCGATTTTATATTCAGAGGTGACCTAGTGTCTCTAAAAGAGGACTAGTTATTTGAAATTAATGACGACTACTTAACTGGAAGATGCCTATAACAACAACTAACTATTTAAGGAATTGCAATCACGGAAGGATTAGTCCATGTTGTGTTTAGATCAAATTCATCCCATTAACTATAGACAAGGTCCGTAATTGAATCTTAATTGATATAGTCAATCAACACCAGAAGATGTTACAGATCCCAAATTGATTCCCTATAATCATGATGATTATAAGTCTATAAGTGTTCTAATTGTATGCTCCATGTCTTCGAGAAACTGGTGTTAAGTTAAGATTACATGGTCCTCATCAGCTACATGAAGGTTGAGGTATAAGTACACATCTCATCATATTAATTGGTGTGCCAGCTATATACACTTGTTTCTTTGCTATCCATGTCATTTTCCTCTTTTGCATGAGTTCTTCATTCCAAGTGAATTTTGTAGTGCCCACATTTTTATAGCCTTAGCTATCTGTTGTTCTCTTTACTCATAGACATGTTTTGACAGGGATTTGACATATTTTGGACATTATGTTAGGATATTTGACCTCCTTATAAATGTATAGAGATTTGGGCGTATAATGCCAATTTGGCTTGATTACTGTGTTGACACCTAATTTTATGATGTTATGGATACTAACTAATATGATGTTGTTTGGACCTTATTTATATATGATGGATACTCAGTTTAGTTGCATGTTTGGATTTTATGGATGTATGTCGCTTTATCATTATGGCTAACTCATGGTGAATTGTGTGTAATTATGCATGTTGTCGCATTTTCAATTCCAAAATGATGATATGATAGGATAAAATTCATTGATTTCTTATTGAGTAGTTGATTCACATTTTATCGGACATGTGTGTTTAATGTGTGCAATGAGTGTGCAGGTGACAAGTCACAGGAGAATGTGAGATTCAGGGCAGCTACATAATTTTGCACAAGCAACCCACGGGGCTAAGTCCTAACCGTGTTTATTGTATGGGGCCTTAGTATTATATTTTATTAATTTAGGCACCATGAGTGACCCTAATTTGTAATGTAGTGTGTCTTGTAATATTAATATTGCTGAGGATGTTTAGTTTGCTTTGTAAACTTGATTTGGGGACTTAATGGTCCCCACTTACATTAAGTTTTGAGTTTGAATAATGATATATTTAATTAAAGAGGATTAGGGTCACATGTGAACCCTTGGGTGGGCTCCACATCCTCTACACTTGTGCCCAAGTGAGCCAAACCCGAAATTGGGCTATTTTAGGCATTTTAAGTGACCCCTTTGTAGTTTGGGAGTTCACTTAGCATGAAAATGGGCCCTTGGACCCTACCTAATAGGTAGGGGGGCTTAATTCCAAGGCATAGAGGGAGTTTCCCTCCCATTTTCCCTCCCTTTGGTCACATCCATGTAAGGTGGATGGGTATGTGTGTTTTGTTAAAAGTTGCACAAGTTTGTTTTGTTGTTCATTTTGAGTAATTTGGGAGAAGAGGGTTAAAAGCTATTTTATACTTTCTCCCTTTTATTTTGAGAATCTTTGACCTTGAGGGAAGAGAGGGGTGACACATGTCACCCCCTCATTTGTGAGGATTTTTTTGGCACCTCTTCAAATTCTCCCTCATGGGGAAAGAAGAGAACTCTTTTTTGGAGCTTTTTCTTGGAGGCTTGTAGATTTTGGAGCTAGAGCTTACTTGGGTCAATAAGTGGAAAAGTTAGAAGTTGGAGAGATTTTGGAGGTAGGCTCCTTGAGCTTATTTGTGTGCTTTATATCATGTTAGATGTTAGTCGTGTTTATTTAAAATGTGTGTTGTTGCATGTTGATTTTAATTTTAATTTCATTTTATTTTCCTCCATCCATCATATGGCATGATGAATTTTTGGAGTTTGTGGGGGAAGAGAGAGGAATTTTTCCCTCTCAATCCTCATGGCTTGATGGGTAAGCCATGTAGGATTTTTTTTTCTCCCCTCAAATGGTTTGAGGTGGGGAAGGAGGTTCATATGGTTTGAACCCTTTTCCCATTCTTGGAGAGGAAACCCTTTGGGTTTGAAAATCCTACCAAGAAGGATGTGGTGAATGGATGGAGAAATAAGGAGGGGTTTGATGACTTTGGAGGAATAAGGAGGTTGTGGAGATTTTTTATTTATGTGCAACCAATGTTGCTACACACTTGACACTTGGAGATCTCTTTCTTCTCTTCCCCATTTTGGAGGTAGAATATGGTATTCTCATCTTTTCCCTTATTTGCAGTTTTTTGGTGTTTATTTTCTTAGTGCATGGTCTTAGCTTGTATGTGAAAATATTGTTGGATTGTCTCCCTTACTCTTGTGCAAAGTTTTGGAAGCTAGTCTTATTTCCCATGGGCTTTGGGGAGGCTAACGCATTCCAACCTTGGAAAGACATGTATTGATGCCTAAAGGTTGGGTGGTTAAACAAACTCTTCTCCTTGTGTTAGTTTTTTGAAAGCTTTCGAATTTGGAGCTCAAGTGGAAGATAGTTGGAGTTACTTGTCATTATGATTACTCATTGTTACCTCTCATTGGAACTTTAGGAACATGGCTATGTGGAAGTTTTCATTCCCTTGTAAAATCTCCATTTTGTAATTAGTACTATTTGTAACTTGAGTCATGTTTGCTTGAGCTATCTCCCTTCAATCTTGCAAAGAGGCTTGTAATATGTTTTTCTTGAGTAGTTTCATGTATCTTAGAAAAACATTGCATAGTGAGTTTTAACTCCTTGAAAATAAATCTTGTATTAGATGTTTCCTTTTTATATGAACTTGTTGTAACCCAATTTTGAGGGAAAGTAGATTATTGGATATAGTGTTATTCTTGATATAAATTTCTTTCTTGCAAAATGTTGTAACATGTTTGAATGTAAAATTAAATATCATTCTTGGAGTGCAATCTCTTCTTAATTTTTTTTGAAACTTAGAGAATAGAGCACAACTAGTTCTCTTTCCTTCTTTTTTTACCAAAATGAAATAGATATATTAGTTAAAGCAAAAATGAACATTCCTTCTCCTTCACTAAGTTGTAAACTTAACTCCAAGTCTCTTTTATCATTTGAAATAGTTTGCTACATCTTTACTTTTCACATAAGGAAGGGAATCAATCATCTTATAGATCATATAGCTCAAATTTGTATAGTTCATATTGATTTGAAGCCCAGATTTTATCATTCACAACTTATGGTAAATTGTTCAAGATTTCATATATAGTACACATATATCAAAAAAATGATAATAAAACTGATATAGGGGGAAAGAGCCAGTTATGGTGAATCATAATGTGGGAGGTTGTTAGAGCCACTTAACAATCATACATTTTTTAAAAAAAGATACCCCTTTAAGAGCGTGATTTTTTTGATATACATATTTTCTTTAAAAAATTTTGAGTATGTGGAGAATATATTTTTAAGGGATTTAAAATAAGTACTTTTGAATACAAAGGAATTTAAGGCAACCCATTAGTTGAGAATAAAATCACCTTTTATGGGTTGTTTATGTGTCATCATTTCATTTGTTCATTTATTGATGTGACTTGATGTGACTTACTTTATTAGCTAGTTTTTATTTCATTTTTGACTTTAATTCAAACAACTATTGGTACTTTGTTTCACATAACTACTCACGGTCATTAGGTCATTCGCCGTCATTGGATCCTTTCCCCTAGTCATATTGTATTTTATAACTATCTTGCCTCTCTTACAAAACTAATTATTAATTTATAAGTTATATAATTATATGTCTTACTACGGACATTGTTACATATTATAGCACTATATATATATATATTATATCTGTTAATAAAGTGAAAACTAAACCAAAACAAAACTAAATAAAATAATATTTATAAAAACCTAAACTAAATAAAAGAAAAGTAATAAACATTAAAGAAACAAAAAAAGAAAAAAAGAAAAAAATTAATTATAATGAAAAGAAAAAAAATGCGGTGGAAAGTGGTTTGAAATAAAGTTTATTAAACTTTTGAATAAACCACACAAAAAGAAACATAAAAAAAAAAAAAAAAACAAACACAATTACATTTAAATTAAAAAAAAATCTGCGATGAAGTTTTATGAAAATAAATAAACGAATGAGTATTGGGGAGGGCCGAACCCTCCCCACACCCTGCGCACCCACCACCGTAGACTCCACTTCCCACCTCCTTCTCCACGCAGTCCCCTACACTCCAATTCGCCATAGAGAAAGGAACATAGATCCTTTTTAAAACCTATGGTTTACTCTTCATTCGGTTTTTTTCTTATAATTTCGGTTTAGTATATATTTTTTTGGTGTTCAGGGAGATTTGCCTCACAAAGAAAATTATGGGTATTCTAAATACCCAACAATTTGGGTTTTGGGTAGAAATTTATATAAATATATAAATAGAATAGAATATAATGAAATAAAATATACACACAATACACAATGAGACTTCCATCAAAAACCTCCATGGAAGTAAGCCTCCATAGCTCCTTTACCTGGACAACAATAAAAAAAGAAGAAGAAGAAAACAAAATGAAAACCAAATGAAGAGAAAAGAAGAGATAAAGTTGGGCTAGGGCAAATTTAGGGAAAGAGTAGATCTAGGGTCAAGATTTGATCTATCCTAGGGTCCATATTCAACCCTACACACTTTAAATCATGGGTATTTTTATGGGAATGGGAAATATTTTTAGAAGTGGGAAAATTAATTATAACAAGGGGAGGTGTAGACTATTATTTTGTGACCCTAGTTAACTTAAGAGGACTAAATACTTAAGTCATTAATGGGATAGTTTTTATTTAATTTTGGGTAAATTAAATTATGATAAATTAATTATTAGCGGGAAACAGTAAAGTAAACATTAGTATTAACCGTTAACCTTTAAAAAAAAATTACCCAAAATTTTAGTTGCATTTCGGTATGGTTTTCCGGTGTCCCAAGGCGGGGCATTACATTTGGTATCAGAGCGAGGTTTGCACATGTGGACACTCTGGGTAATTAATTAACTAGTTTAAAATATTTTAATAACACAAAAAAATATAATAACAATAACAATAAAATAAAAATAATAACAATAATTAAAAACGTTTTCTGTAACCAATGACAAGTTAATAATTTAATAATACACTTGTTTGCCTCATGCAAAGGATGACATCCATGAGGTGAAAATCGGTTAGGGGTTTGGGACGTAGTTCACCTACGCCCGAACCACAAGCACCTGAGTTAGGGCCTCAAATCTTAGAGGCTCTTAAATAGTTGATTGGTGTTGTGTAGCAGCGTCTCCCACCACCGCAGGAGGCGAGAGAGGAGGACATTCAATTGGGAGACGAGGAGTTGATAGGCAAGGACGCACATTTGGAGCCACTAGAGCACGATACCCCTAGGTGAGAGAGGTCACGTAGTCCTTCCGTTCACCATGAGAGGGTGGCCTCTTTCTGCCGTAGCCATTCACACAGTTTCGAGGGACCTTTTGGAGATAGACGACCCCATTCACCTGTTGGACCGCAACGCCATGATTGTGACACATGCAATGTGATTAGGGATCTTCTTTGCTTGCAGCCTCCTACTTACACCGGCTCTACAGATGGCTTTAGGGTTGAGTTGTGGATTTTTATCTTGGATAGTTGCTTTGGATTACATTCTTATGAGAGCAATGTCAAAGCCAGGTTCGCTATACACCTCCTTTGAGACACAACAGGCGTTTGGTGGAGTTATGAGGAGCAGAAGCTCCATCTAACTAGAGAGACAATGACCTGGGAGTTGTTCGAGGAGTAATTCAGGGCTCGTTATATGTCAGAGCATTTCGTATAGAAGAGGATTGACGAGTTTCTTGACTTACGACAGGGCTCAACACAGTGGCACAATATGAGAGCAGGAACCTGGATCTTCTACAATATGTGGACTATCTGCAAGATGAAAAATTACAGGTAAATAGGTTTATTCAAGGCCTGAATGCAAACATAGCAGGAACAGTTAGGGTGTTATCTCCTCCCATGCTTGAGAAGGCCATTGAGAAGGCCTACTTAGCTAAGGTGAACATGACCAAGCATAGGAGCACTGAGATAGAAACAAGATCAAGTTTCAGGATAGGATGTAGGCCTTTTAGAGTCAGAGGTCATGGGGTACAACACCACCCCCTAGAGGAGGATTCTAGCCTTCACCAGCAGCTTCGAGGGCTCCACCGCATCCACAGCAGTAGACACAACATCAGGGCCACCAGTAGCAGAGGGCTAGATAGACACAGGGTTTTTAGAGAGGCGGTTCTAGAGGAGGTTTTGGTGGAGCTAGGGACAAGTGACATGGTACTCAACAGGTACATCTAGCTTGCTCACAACAGTCTACTAGAGTTGGGCTGGCAGGATCAGTTCACTAGAGTACAGGAGGGACCCCATCTTAGAGGGGTACAAGAGGATGTTTTATTTGTGGGTACCCTGATCACTATGTGCGTATGTGTCCACAAAAACCCACTGCCATAGATACACAGAGATCTCCTAGATCTGAGCAGATGGTGGGTGACATGGGACACGCTCATCATGTATATGCAATGGTTGACAACCACCAGGCCACAATTATTGAGATGATAGGTACTGTCAGGGGTATTTCTGTCTTAGTAGTTTTTGATTCAGGTGCTTCAGATTCTTTTATATCTCCTTCTATAGTGGACCAATGTGGGCTAGTGGTGGCTAGGCAACCAGATAGCTGGTAGGTTGAGTTGGCCTCTGGGGCTAAACTCGCCATGGACTCGTATGTGGAGAGTTGCGTACTTTATTTGAGAGTATTCTCCACTACTCTTGATCTCCGAGTTATTCCTCTAGGATCCTATCAGGTAGTTTTGGGTATGGATTGGCTCAAGGCTCATTGAGCCAAAGTGGATTGTAGAAATAAGGTCATTGAGTGTCAGGATGATCTTGGGAGTATAGTTGTGATATCAGGGATGTAGAGGCCTATCTCCTTACGTATGATCTTAGCTAAGCAACTCAAGCGGAGCATGCATAAAGGTTGTCAGTTGTTTACTATCACCATCAGTGATCGATCAGAGAGCACTCCAGAGCATCCACCCTTAGATGATTATGTAGTTTTGAGGGAGTATGTAGATGTGTTTCCAGGTGAGATTCTAGGGTTACCACCCCGCAGAGAGGTGGATTTCACCATTGATATAGTGCCAAGATCTACACCAATCTCTAGGGCACCCTATCAGATGATGACTCCAAAGCTTCATGAGCTCAAGATTTAGTTAGAGGAGTTATTGGACAAGGGTCTCATTCACCCTAGTGTATCTCCTTGGGGAGCGCCATTCATATTTGTGAAGAAGGACAGTTCTCTTAGACTTTGTGTTGACTTCAGGAAACTCAACAAAGTCACAATAAAGAACCGTTATCCACTCCCTAGGATTGATGACTTGTTTGATCAGATGCGGGGAGCTAGAGTGTTCTCCAAAATCGATCTCAAGTCAGGGTACCATCAGTTGTGCATTTTAGATGCAGACATTCATAAGACAACTTTTCACACATGTTATGGGCATTATGAGTTCACAGTTGTTCCATTTGGTTTGACTAATGCCCTAGCTATTTTCATGAGCCTCACGAATGGAGTATTCAGAACCTTCTTAGATCACTTTGTCTTAGTGTTCCTAGATGATATATTGATATATTCTCATTCTGAGGAGGAACATGAGGAGCATTTGAGACAAGTACTACAGGTTTTGAGAGAGTAAAAGTTGTATGGGAACTTGGAAAAATGTAGTTTCTTTTAGACAGAGATTCAGTACTTGGGTCACATCTTATCAGGAGAGGGTATTTCAGTAGATCCCTCTAAGATACAAGCTATTATGGATTGGCCAGTGCCCACATCAGTTACTAAGGTGAGGAGTTTTATGGGTTTAGTAGGTTACTACCGCAGGTTTGTCTAGGACTTTTCCAGAATTGCTCACCCTATTACTTCTCTACAGAGAAAGGGAAAAAAGTTTGATTGGTCAAAAAAGTGTGAGCAGGCCTTTGAGTTGCTTAAGGAAAGGTTAACTACGGTGCCTATCCTTGCAGTTCCGGACCCTACAGAGGATTTTTTTGTTTGTACTGATGCATCACTAGAGGGTTTGGGAATAGTTCTTACACAGGAGCATCAAGTTATTGCCTTTGAGTCTCGTAAGCTCAAAGATTACGAGCTTAATTACCCTACTCATGACTTAGAACTTGTAGTAGTTGTTCATGCACTTGTGTGTTGGCGACATTTCCTTTTGGGTAGACCTTTCATTTTGAGGACAGATCATCGTAGCTTGCAACATATCTTCTCACAGCCGAACCTCAACGCTCGTCAACGACGTTGGATGGAGTTCCTATGTGAGTATGACATGGAGGTATAGCATATCAAAGGAAAGGAAAATGTTGTTGTAGATGCACTTAGTAGACGATGACATGTGCTTGCTTCATTGACACTACAGTCAGATTTGAGAGGCAGGATTCTTGAGCATCTTCTAGAGGACAGGTTCTATGAGGGTGCTAGACAAATGTTGGAGTCACAGGGTTCATTAGAGGGTAGATATTCAGGGTGTATTTTAGAGATAGATGGTTTACTTCGGTTCCATAGGCCAATATATGTTCCTAAGTCAGGAGGTCTGCGTAGCTTCATCCTTTCAGAGGCGCATCAAGCTCCATATGCAACACATCTAGGAGTGAAGAAAATGCACGCTGATCTGAGGGAGTTATATTAATGGCCTGGTCTTCGACGGGACATAACAGATTTTGTTGCACATTTATTTGAGTGTCAGAGGGTTAAGGCAGAGCATTCTCATCCTGCAAGACTCTTACATCCTCATGATATTCCCAAGTGGAAATGGGACGTATCTCCATGGATTTCATAGTCGGACTCCCTATGTCTTCTTATCATCATGATGCCATTATGGTCACCATGGATAAGTTGACTAAGGTTGCACATTTCTCACCAACCAAGGTCACCTATAATGCACAGGCCATCGCCAAAGTATTTATGGAGGACATTGTTAGGTTGTATGGGATTCCGAGGACCATTATCAATGACAGGGATACCATTTACACTTCAGTTTTCTGGACTTCCTTTCAGGCCGCTCTAGGTACACAGATTAATTTCAGCTCAGCATATCATCCAGAGATAGATGGGTAGACAGAGAGAGTTAATCAGGTACTGGAGGACATGCTGAGGATGTATGTGATGGACCAGCAGAAGACGTGGGAAGATTATTTGTATTTAGTTGAGTTTGCCTACAACAACAGCTATCATAGTTCCATTGGTATGGCTCCTTACCAGGATTTATATGGTCGACCTTGTAGGACACCTTTGAGTTGGGATAGGCTAGATGACAGGATTATTCTGGGACAAGCTTATATATAGGATTTAGAGCAGCAGGTTGTTCTGATTAGGTAGCATCTTGAGCAGGCTAGAGCACGCCAAAAGGTGTATGCAGACACTAAGATGATTGATCGTCACTTCTTAGTGGGTGACAAAGTCTTCTTGAGAATTCATTCGCATAAGAGTCCAATCCAATATGGAAAGGGTTCTAAGCTATCGCATCATTTTGTGGGGCCTTTTGATTATTTAGAGGTCATCGGTCTAGTTGCCTATCGCCTAGCCTTGCCGCCATGCCTTGCATGGGCCCATGATGTATTTCATGTTTCTGTTCTACATATATATGTACCAGATGTTTCTCATGTTATAGATTAGTCGACATTACAGGTAGAGGATGAAGGGCAGTGTAGACTGGAGCCCGTACGCATACTGGAGCACTGGAGGTTAGCCCTTCGGGGTCGAGACTTGGACCAGGTTATAGTGTAGTGGGACAGATACGATGAGACAACATGTAACGCCTTGATTTTTGTAAGTTATCATGGTGATTACTTTTCATAATGTTGTAACTGCTGAAATGAAGACAAACATGTTAAGATATATTTTTGATCTTAAAGGAATGTGTTGCTAATCTGGACTCTTGTATACTGTAATTTGTTTACATGGGACAACAATTATTATTGCTTGTATGTTTGCTGATATGACAACAGAATTGTCGTATGCTTGATGAAATCTATTCACTGATTGACAACACACCTTGAATCAATTCCATTGATCCAAGGTATGTTGTGGCCTTCTTGTAATCGCTTTGCCGATTTACTTTTAAACCAGACTAAAGGTTGATATAAATGTTGCAGCACCTGATTTCAGGAATGAATATCTGGCACATAGATGCCAATGGAAAAGGTTCAATTCTCGAACCATACACTGTTGTAATGCTAGACAATATAAGACGACAAGGGGGTTTGGATACAAGTGGCTCAGGTAGGTGGAACATGGGATGAAACGTCCTGCATAGTGTTGAATTTGGATGTCAGTCGGAAGGACTTGATTGGAAATTGATTAATTAAGTGTTAGGGGATTAGACCCTAATCTACCCCTAAGTTCTACCTTATACCATAACTACTATCCTACGTGGATTTTTAAATTCTATATGGGTGAAAATTGATCTAAATCCTATTAACCTAGGAACTAGGTGAATGACCTAGATATGGACACTATTAAAAATCCTAAACTAAACCTAACCTAAGGAAGGGGACGCATAGACCCATGGGAATGGAAAGGATAAGGAGGGAAGGTAAGAATTTATTGGACAATGAATGAGGTCCTTACGTGGGCAGCACCAAGTCTGGCGGGAACATGGAAAAGATAGGGGGCATTCAGTTAGTCATGAGACTAAACTTTGTTTTCATGCAAAATTTGAAATTTGGCAATTCGCCAACCCGAGTCGGTGGTGGCGTGAGGAAAAAGGAAAAGGCAGTGCCTTCAATGCATTAATTTTCTTGGTCTTCGCGACCAGCCCACCTTGGAAAGAGGAAAGGGGAAATTTTGTTGGTTATTGTGTTCTTTCGGGTTTTTGGAAGTTGCTTTGCATTTGGTTTTTCACGATTCTGTCGAACCAGCTGTGTTTGATTATTATCTCTGTTTCTTTGGAAAATCTAAGGCTATTTTTGAGCCTGTAGAGGAAGGTGACTGTTTGGGAAGCTTTACTACTGTCACCGTGGAAGGAAACAACTCATGTAGGTGTGGTTTTCTTCGAGCTTCAAAGAAAAATTTCAGGCATGTTAAGCCCTTCTCCTTAAACTGCTTGCTTTTGCTTAATCGTCTCATTAAAACAACTCTGCTCTTCTGATGAAGGGGTTTTGGGTTTATTCGATTTTGCTGTCATGATTGAGATGATTTTGGGTAGAGTCGTTTTTATTTGCTGTTACGACTTAAACTTCCTTTGCATAACTATTGAGTTGAAAATATAGCCCATGCTGTGTTGATTTGTTCGACCATATTGGGGAATTCGTTCTTTATATTACGAAATTGTGCTTATAAATACTTAGCTATGCGAGTAATATTTTTGAGTGCTGTGTTTTTTCTTTTGTAAAAAAAAAGAAGGATGAATGCGACTTGGGTATTTTTGGGTGTTGAAGAAAGTGATTGTTCTTCTTACTGAATTTATTAATGAACTATGTTTTCTCCTTTCTGTTTGAAATCAGAAGGAGATGGAAAGTTGATTTTATTGTGTTTTGTGGATGCGGTTTGATCTTCTAACTCGAACTGTCATCGTGAAAACGATCATGGCTTAGTATTTCTGTGCAAATGAATGAAATACATGAGAATTTGGCTTGCTATTTGAGACTGTTTTGACTGTACCATGCTTGCACATCTAATACCCTATGTGGGTTTGCCTTGATAAAAGTATTGTTATATGAATATTGTATTTCTGAGTTTTGTACATCATTGTGAAATAGGAGAATGAGATTTTCAGATTTAAATGTTTGTTGAGAAGGAACTCGAACAGGGTATTTCTTTGCATATGGTATATTGAATGAAATTGTGCATGCTGTACGAGTTTGTTTTGACATCGTTTCTTTTCTGAAATTAATAAGGAAATGAGTTCCTCTTCTTTCTGCTGTTTTAAATTCTGAAGGAAATGGTAATTGGGTTTCATTGAGCATTTTGGGTTCGGCCTGATGGAAGTGATAGTGAAATTTAGATTATTTTTCTGAGTGCTGTTTTCTTTTTGTACAAATGGAAGGATGAAATGATTCGTGTGATATCTGATTTTGCACTGTCATTCAAAAACGAACTCGACTTGAGTGATTCTTGTTGTGTTTTAAGAAAATGGGTGTTTTCTTATTAAATAGTTAAAGGAACAAATTTTTCTCTTCCAGTTGCTTGAATTCTGGAAATATTAACACTAGAGCTTCACTATACACTCCGAGTTGGACTTGCTGTAGGTAACAACAAAGTGCAATTTATTATTTATGAACTGTGTGCATTCATGGGTATAGAAAGTCGTGTGAATAATTGATAAAGTGACTGTATAACTGTTCATTTGGTTATAATACAGTGAAGGAAGTATGAATTCTTCTAGTACAGTAAGAGCATAGGATGCATCTTTATATTGCTTGCTCTATGAAGGATACGATGCTTTACCTACTTGTTTTTGGTATTCGTATGTGCCTGCTTGAAAGGAAGTATTGATATGGATGATAAATTCTTCCTTGTTTTCATTTAAAGCTGAATATGAATTGGTTTATCCCTTGCTGTAGGAAAGTGAGTTCTCTCATTTTTATGATGAAAATGTGACATGTTGTGGTTACTGTACACTCTATATGGTGCAAAGAACGTAAATGTCTGTTGAATGAATTATTTAAAAAGGGATTATATTATGCGGAATGAATCTTAATGTTGGATCATGCCTGTGCTAAATAAGCGGATATTTGGTTGTCTCAATGAGAAGAGGTAATATGACCCATCTTCCTTATATTCGGTTATTGATTTCGTAAGTTTCACTCTGAACTGTTATCTTTGATTGGTGTCTCGTTTGGATTAAATTTTCAGTACAGTCATGAGGAAAGGAAAAGGAGTGTGGATGGATAACTTGGAATAATGATCATTTCTTCTCTCATACAGTTGGAAATCTGTAATCGTTAAGGAACAAATTTTGTATTGCTTTGGTTTAAGCATCTATATTTTATTGCTGTTTACTTTTCTCAGCAGTATTTGATTGTTTGAAATCAAATGAGTTGCATGAAATGAAAGGAAAGCAATTTGGTTTATATTTTCAGTCAAATTTTATCCTTTGAAATTATTACTAATGTAAGGGAATGGAATTGATAGAATTTATGTTAGAACATCAGTATACATACTTGTGTTCCTAGTTCTTACAGATGTTGTAATCTGGAACTGTTTGAAAGAGATTACTTCTTGTAATGATTGTTTGGGAAAGAGGACAGTAATCCTTTGACTGATTTGGATGGTAATTCGATGATTCAGCTGTCATGTTGTTCATTCTTTTTAATATTTAATTCTTGAATGATGTTCATAGTAACGTTTCATAAAAGCAGGGTTCTTTTATTGAGACAGTTAATTAAAAGCACCTCATTTTAATGACAAGTGCTTAATATGCTCAGTTCAATGAACCGACCCGTGCAAGTAATTTTGCATATGGAACTTGAGTTAAATGAAGACATGGTTGTTTTCTGATACTTCTTTTGATTGACTGAAGATGGATTGCAATTGATAGCTATTACTCCTCTACGAGGAATTGAGAAAAGAAGAAATTACATTCTTCTATCTTATGTGTTGTAATGTTGTTTAATATAAACAAAGTCCAGTCATTTGGACTGGCAAATATATAAATTATAAAATAGATGGATGAATACAAATACAAGTGTGATATTTTAATGACTGTATCAGTTTGATATTGTTGAATAAGTTGGGAATATAACATTATTCCTTGATTTGGAATTATTCAATTGTTCATGAATGAATTAAAAAGGAAATGACATCTATTCTTACCTAAATGTAACTCTTACGTTGAAATGTGCAATTAGTTCATACTTGGGTTAAGATGAATTTTTAATTGGCATTAAAAAGGATTTAGGAAGAATATGATCTCTTAATTGAAAGGTATTCAAGATTAGTCTGAAAGCTAAGGAATATCAAATAACTTAGGAGCAACCGAACCTCGTATTCAAACTCCATTAATAGCCTCGAATGTTAAATTCAGAAAGTAAGGATATGAGAAAAACATATCCATGGTTAACAGACCTTAACTATGTAAGGTTAAGCAGAATAAATGAATATATTCATTGATAATTAGACCTTGTTTAGATGACGTCTAATAAGATGGAATTCTGAATTTGTTTACAGTTGTAGGAAACTTGGTTAAGTTTAATAGGTTAAACTTATTAAGTCTATCGGTAATGGGCTGCTTAATCCAAGGATTAAGAAAAGAACCAAGTAGAGAAGATGCAACCCTTCGTTACGAAGGAGGAGATGCGTAGTAAATTAGAAGATGGATTAAGTCTCTCTTAGCTACATACAACTGTAACAAGAACGAGGATAAAGGATCAGCATGGCTGCTGAAAGTTGATCTTAAATATTAAGATCATAACCAAATCACTTGAGCTGGATGTGTACTCTCGATGGGAGGATTCCGTAGGACATTGACATACGCAGCTAAAACATGGTGTCTTCATGAAGGCAGGGCCTTCATGACGACACAATGTTATAGCTGACATATTACAATGCCCTCGCGAATTAAATCATCAAGATTACATAAGCTGGATACTAAGTTCTTGGTTGGGGATAGGAATGTGATCACGTATACGGAGTGACTCCGAAAGACTAAAGGTAACCAGACACATGGAGTTTTCTAGGGAGGATACCGTATGTCTGCGCATCTTTAGTTACCATGAGTAACTTCCTATACTCGTTTATATTGCTAGTTGGAGTTTGACCTTAAATTGGAAGGACTGGTAGAGACCAGGAAAGACCATTCTAGATAACAGATGAAGTGAGGTGAAGGACATATTCCATTAGTGTGTATCACATCCTGGAATATGATCATGCAAAGCATGTGAAAATCTTTGGCCGAAGTATCCCAAGTGCTGGTTGCATTGTCCTAATCACCTAGTTTAAGATGCAAGATGTTAGATGAATATCAATAACAGATATTCAGTTAGGCTTCTTAAATGGATCACTTCGATAACCGGAAATAGTAAGAGAACCTTGTATATACATCATACTATGCATGAATTAACATGAAGGATCGGTAAGTTACCGAGTCATGAAATGAGATATCGCTGAAACTCTGAGCCATAAAATGGGAGATCGGTAGTTCTTCGAGTTATTTACAGTAGCATATGGAATCTGTTATATGATTGAATGGCACTGAATGTGTGTTCCATATTACAAATATGTGAACAGAGAACATTAGTTTTAAAGGGAAATTGTGTGATCCAAACTGCATTATTTGGATAGAGAACAATTATTAAAACTTGAACGTGTGTTTGAATTATATAATTCATAACAGGGAACGTTGTATAAATTTTTTTTTTCCCTTGTTCTGGTATCTTAAAATAGGGATGTTACACAACAGCTACCTAGGAGGATGCTACACCCTTGAGGGCTAGATATCCTTATCTCTTCCAGTGACTTCCAGGAGGAAGTCTAATTTTAGGAGAGGGGGATGTAGTGCCCACATTTTTATAGCCTCAGCTATTTATTGATCTCTTTACTCATAGACATGTTTTGACAGGGATTTGACATATTTTAGACATTATGTTAGGATACTTGACCTCCTTAGAAATGTATGGAGATTTGGGCATATAGCGCCAATTTGGCTTGATTACTGTGTTGACACCTTACCTTATGATGTTACGGATACTAACTAATATGATGTTGTTTGGACCTTATTTATATATGATGGATACTCAATTTAGTTGCATGTTTGGATTTTATGGATGTATGTCACTTTATCATTATGGCTAACTCATGGTGAATTGTGTGTAATTATGTATGTTGTCACATTTTCTATTCCAGAATGATGATATGATAACATAGAATTCATTGATTTCTTATTGAGTAGTTGATTCACATTTTATCAGACATGTGTGTTTAATGTGTGCAATGAGTGTGCAGGTGACAGGTCACAGGAGAACGTGAGATTCAGAGCAGCTACATAATTTTGCACAAGTAGCCCACGGGGCTAAGTCCTAACCATGTTTATTGTATGAGGCCTTAGTATTAGATTTTATTATTTTGGACACCATGAGTGACCCTCATTTGTAATGTAGTGTGTATTGTAATATTAATATTGCTTAGGATGTTTAGTTTGCTTTGTAAACATGATTTGGGGACTTAATGGTCCCCACTTACATTAAGTTTTGAGTTTGAATAGTGATATATTTAATTAAAGAGGATTAGGGTCACATGTGAACCCTTGGGTGGGCCCCACATCCTCTACACTTGTGCCCAAGTGAGCCAAACCTGAAATTGGGCTATTTTAGGCATTTTAAGTGACCCCTTTTTAGTTTGGGAGTTCACTTAGCATGAAAATGGGCCCTTGGACCCTACCTAATAGGTAGGGGGCTTAATTCCAAGGCATAGAGGGAGTTTCCCTCATATTTTCCCTCCCTTTGGTCACATCCATGTAAGGTGGATGGGTATGTGTGTTTTGTTAAAAGTTGCACAAGTTTGTTTTGTTGTTCATTTTGAGTAATTTGCGAGAAGAGAGTTAAAAGCTATTTTATCCTTTCTCCCTTTTATTTTGAGAATCTTTGACCTTGAGGGAAGAGAGGGGTGACACATGTCACCCCCTCATTTGTGAGGATTTTTGTTGGCACCTCTTCAAATTCTCCCTCATGGGGAAAGAAGAGGATTTTTTTTGGAGCTTTTTCTTGGAGGCTTGTAGATTTTGGATCTAGAGCTTGCTTGGGTCAAGAAGTGGAAAAGTTAGAAGTTGGAGAGATTTTGGAGGTAGGATCCTTGAGCTTATTTGTGTGTTTTATATCATGTTAAATATTAGTTGTGTTTATTTAAAATGTGTGTTGTTGCATGTTGATTTTAATTTTTGTTTCATTTTATTTTCCTCCATCCATCATATGGCATGATGAATTTTTGGAGTTTGTGGGGGAAGAGAGAGGGATTTTTTCCTCTAAATCCTCATGGCTTGATGGGCAAGCCATGTAGGATTTTTGTTTCTCCCCTCAAATGGTTTGAGGTGGGGAAGGAGGTTCATATGGTTTGAACCCCTTCCCCATTCTTGGAGAGGAAACCCTTTGGGTTTGAAAATCCCCCCAAAAAGGATTTTGTGAATGGATGGAGAAATAAGGAGGGGTTTGATGACTTTGGAGGAATAAGGAGGTTGTGGAGATTTTTTATTTATGTGCAACCAATGTTGCTACACACTTGACACTTGGAGACCTCTTTCTTCTCTTCCCCATTTTGGAGGTAGAATATGGTATTCTCCTCTTTTCCCTTATTTGCAATTCTTTAGTGTTTGTTTTGTTAGTGCATGGTCTTAGCTTGTATGTGAAAATAATGTTGGATTGTCTCCCTTACTCTTGTGCAAAGTTTTGGAAGCTAGTCCTCTTTCTCATGGGCTTGGGGGAGGCTAGCATGTCTTCCAAACTTGGAAAGACATGTAATGATGCCTAAAGGTTGGGTGGTTAAACAAGCTCTTTTCCTTGTGTTGGTTTTTTGAAAGCTTTCGAAGTTGGAGCTCAAGTGGAAGATAGTTGGAGTTACTTGTCATTATGATTACTCATTGTTACCTCTCATTGCAACTTTAGGAACATGACTATGTGAAAGTTTTCATTCCCTTGTAAAATCTCCATTGTGTAAATGGTACTACTTATAACTTGAGTCATGTTTGCTTGAGCTATCTCCCTTCAATCTTGCAAAGAGGCTTGTAATATGTTTTTCTTGAGTAGTTTCATGTATCTTAGAAAAACATTACATAGTGAGTTTTAACTCCTTAAAAAGAAATCTTTTATTAGATGTTTCCTTTTTATATGAACTTGTTGTAACCCCATTTTGAGGGAAAGTAGATTATTGGATATAGTGTTATTCTTGATATAAATTTCTTTCTTGCAAAATGTTGTAACCTATTTGAATGAGGGAAAGTAGATTATTGGATATAGTGTTATTCTTGATATAAATTTCTTTCTTGCAAAATGTTGTAACCTGTTTGAATGTAAAATTAAATATCATTCTTGGAGTGTAATCTCTTCTTAAATTTTTTTGAAACTTAGAGAATAACTAGTTCTCTTGCCTTCTTTTTTTTTACCACAATGAAATAGATATATTAGTTAAAGCAAAAATGAACATTCCTTCTCGTTCACTAAGTTGTAAACTTAACTCCAACTCTCTTTTATCATTTGAAATAGTTTGCTACATCTTTACTTTTCACATAAGGAAGGGAATCAATCATCTTATAGATCATATAACTCAAATTTGTATAGTTAATATTGATTTCAAGACTAGATTTTATCATTCACAACTTATGGTGAATTGTTCAAAATTTTATATATAGTACAAATATATCAAAAAAATGATAATAAAATTGATATAGTCATATTGTATTTTATAACTATCTTGCCTCTCTTACAAAACCAATTATTAATTTATAAGTTATATAATTATATGTCTAACTACGTACATTGTTACGTATTATAGCACAAAAAATATTATATATATATATATATATATATATATATATATATATATATTGAAAAATAAACCAAAACAAAACAAAATACAATAATATATATAAAAACCTAAACTAAATAAAAGAAAAGTAATAAACATTAAACAAACAAAAAAAAGAAAAAAATTAATTATAATGGAAAGAAAAAAATACAGTGGAAAGTGGTTTGAAATAAAGTTTATTAAACTTTTGAATAAACCACACAAAAATAAACATAAACAAAAAAAGAAACAAAATTACATTTAAATAAAAAAAAATCTGCGATGAAGTTTTATGAAAATAAATAAAGGGATGAGTATTGGGAAGGGCCGAACCCTCCCCATACCCTGCGCACCCACCACCGTAGACTCCACTTCCCACCTCCTTCTCCACGCAGTCCCTTACACCCCAATTCGCCATAGAGAAAGGAACATAGATCCTTTTTAAAACCTGCGGTTCACTCTTTATTTGGTTTTTTTAATAATTTCGGTTTAGTATATATTTTTTTTGTGTTCATGTAAATTTACCTCACAAAGAAAATTATGGGTATTTTTACCCAACAATCTGGGTTTTGGGTAGAATATTTATATAAATATATAAAAACAATATAATATAATGAAATAAAATATACACACAATACAAAATGAGGCTTCCATAAAAAACCTCCATGGAAGTAAGTCTCATAGCTCCTTTACCTGGACAACAAAAAAAAAGAAGAAGAAAACAAAATGAAAACCAAATGAGGAGAAAAGAAGAGATAAAGTTGGGTTAGGGAAAATTTAGGGCAAGAGTAGATCTAGGGTCAAGATTTGATCTATCCTAGTGCCCATATTCAATCCTACACACTTTAAGTCATGGGCATTTTTATGGGAATGAGAAATATTTTTAGAAGTGGGCAAATTAATTATAACAAGGGGGTTGTAGACTATTATTTTGTGACCCTAGTTAACCTAAGAGGAATAAATAATTAAGTCATTAGTGGGATAGTTTTTATTTAATTTTGGGTAAATTAAATCATGATAAATTAATTATTAGTGGGAAACAATAAAGCTAACATTAGTATTAACCGTTAACCTTTAAAAAAAAAAATTACCCAAAATTTTAGTTGCATTTCGGTATGCTTTTTCGGTGTCCTGAGGCGGGGCATTTCAAATTTTCATTAGTGCTATGGGTAAGTCTTGCACTCCGTAGTGATTCCTGCGCTCATGCAAGGGTGATTCATATGCTATAAAGCAAGTCTTGTACTTATGCATTAGTGAGTCATGTGCTGGTGTGCAGTTCAGTCTTGTGATGAATTTAAGATATGATTTTTAATGCATTGTTAATACTCATAAAGATTTATTTGAACCATATTTGAAGAAGTGAAAACAAGATGAAAATAACAAGGATATGCACAATAATTCCTTCTAAAGCATAGTAAAGTATTAATTATGAAATGACAATATTATACAGTGTAAAATGTTGTCATGGAAAAATAAGGTTTCAAGTAGGATAAAACATGAAAAAACAGAGGCTCATATTTTTCCCACACTTAAGATCTAGTAGGTCCTCCTGCTACCTATTCAAATTTTCAACAATTCTTGAATAATTATATTCATTGGCAAAAGTCTGCCAAGTCTCATTTAGATCTATGTTACAAAAACCAAAGAACTTGATGAAAGTTTCCCTCCATGTTTTGTAACTAGCTTCAGATTGATCCCCATTAGAATTCCATCCTAGTACAAGGACTGTCACTAATCAAGGCATGTATCTCATTCCAATCCATTTTTCCTGCATGTTTAAAATAATATTTCAGAGGTACTTGGCCCTCTTCAATGACCAACAAAGGTTAGTTGGGGAAATCACCTCCTTCTTCTTATAGTGCTCTAGAAGAAGTTCATATCTCAACTAGAAAGCAAGGAAATTAACATTAAATGTTGGGAGTACCTACTCCCTGAAATATGATATGTAAGTTCTCAGAATAACCTTATACCTTTCCACTAATTGTAAACAATACACTTGAGACTGAAACCTTCTAAGAAATTGGATGAGGGTAGGGAGATCATACCTCATTAACAGGCCTATATTAGGTTCCTCTCGGAGGTATGTTCCAGTTTTATCCCTCCACATATACTTATGCCTTAAGGTAGAGATAAATGCCCGCAATTGTACCTCTCCCACACATAAATTTATTGGAATTTCAATTTATTTAGGGAGAAGGAATTTATGAACATAAAATTCACATAGTATATTCTTAACAACATTATCTTCTATTGTGTATGCTCCAAAAAATTTCTTATCATCATCAAATTCTATATATTGTATGGAAAAAACTCTATAAGTATGCCAATTTAATAATTGCTCCTTTAAAAACAATGTATAGAAATTAGAAGGGGGCCTGCATGAGAGGAATTGATCATACAACCGATAAATATTAAGCACATTATCTCAAAGCAGTTTGTTCTCTTCCTTTAGAGCCTTATTTTCTTCAGCAACTCCCCTAAGTCTATAACAATCTTGCATCCATTTAGCCATTCCTCTTAATACAATAATATGAGGAAACACAAAGTATGTCTGAGTTATTTATTCTGTGGTAGATACAAGCTCTGTTTTCTTGCAATATTACAAGTTATGTGTTTAACTCATCTGTTTTGGTTTGAAGGAACTGAATCTTTTGTTCCTTTTCCTCTAAAGTATGTTGAAGTTGAAGAGTTGCCTCTTATTGTTGTTCTATGGTTTGATGAAGATGTTGGATTTTTCTCTCTTTTAGAGTCAATCTGAGAGAAATTGAAATCTTTTTATTTTAAAAGCAACTGTAGGTGGGTGATTATTTCTTGGGACTATTGGAGTTATATTAGATTTTAGAAAGTGATAAGAACTTTGGTATGATTGTGTCAGAATCAGGAGGGGAACCTGGTTCTCGTTCGATCAGGGGTACTTTACCTTTGTCCATAATAGGAGAGTGAGCAACATTGATTGGGGTTTGGTCAATTTTTTTTTTCAAAAATTGGATCATAGGGTGATAAATAATGAATGAGAGACACATGTGGTTTCTAGAGTAAGGTTTTCATGATGGCAAATACCTCTTGTTCTTCTTGAGAAGATAAAACTTCCGCTTGGGGTTCATTAAGCGTCTAAGCATGCCCATATTTCTTGGGGTGTTTTGTAGGCTATTTTGAAGTGGAAGGCCCTCTTTTTTCAACCAATGTAGGAGCTAGGGCATAATTTTTCTAGAATTTTCTTCCAATTCTTAATGCCATGTATGTTCTTGATAAAATAATGCTTACAAATTAAGTGTATTAGGCCTTAGAATTTCAAATAAGAAGTACCCCAACGGAAGTTTTCAGTAGCAAAGGAGACATAATAAAAAAATAACTGGGGAAAGATTAATTTGTTATGGGATTTATCTTGGCCATGGTGAAGGTGGATAAGAATTCTTAAAATAGGGCCTAAAATGACTTCATACTACCCCTCACATGTAAAATATTTGATTATCCACTTAGCTTCCTCCACCCAGGGCTTAGGAAGAGTAGCTATTTTTATACCCTTAGTTTTCCCTTTATTATCCATAACCAGTTTCAATTTTTCCTTCTTCCCCACAAAAAATCTCTTAATAATGTTAGAATATAGGGTCCTAGAGTTATCTAATTGCCCTTTTCCCATATTCTTGAAATATGGTTAATAATAGTAGGACTGAACAAGATTTTCTTACCTTTCACACTGGCATGTCCTTATTCAATTTTCTTGGTGAAATCCACTATCATTATTTGATTGAAATCTTTGTAAGAAAACATAAAGTCTAACCACCACGCCTACTCAAAAATTGCTACTGAATTTGTATCAGTTAGTAACTTAGCTAAATTTGTAGGTTCATGCGTAAGTCTAATTCCCATGGCTGGTTCTCAAAATAGAGCAAATAAATGCAAAAATTTGGAATGTAATTGGGCACAAGAATGGAGACACAATGTCACAGTAATGGAAATAAGCAAAATAATGGAGTTGGTAGCAGTGCAAGAATGAAATGGAAGAAATGAATATTTGGAAAAAGACAGGGTAGACAAAACAATTATATATGGAGAAACACAAATTGTGAAAGTTTTAAAAAATCCCAATGTGATGAGCGATAAAGGAGGGAGTAATTCAGTACGTGTGGGAAATTAATATAGGGATGAGTGGTGGATTTATTGAGATATGCGGTACATGAGAAGACACTGGGAATGAGTGAGGACATCAATTTGGATAAGCTTAATAATGATCATCTAATAAATTAAACCTTACCATATGTAAGAGAAGAATGAAAACACATACCTGATTAATTTCACTTGTCACATCATTGGATATCATTTAAATGTTTCCCCCCATGTATTGTTCTTCATTTATTGTCTGCATGATTTAGGGGTGGTGATCGCCATTGCTGGTTTTCACCCACCTGCACTTATTATTATTGTTTCAATTTTTTTTAGAAGTAGTGACCGCCATTGTTGGTTTTCAGTCAATACCTCATACGATGATGTATGTCATTTATGGTTTTTAACCATCTCCTATTTATTTAATTGATAACTATCTTAACGTTGAGTTGAATTGGACAAAGAGACTTTGTCAAAATAATTCAGGGCTCCATCTTCTTGTAGCATGTTTTATAATTATTCCTTTAATGATGGTTTGCGGTATAGCCTCAATTTATGACCATTAATCAACATTAATTTCTTCTCACTATCAATTGGGATTAACTGAAATTTGCACTTTGTGGAAAAGGTTCCGGGGTCCGAAATCTGAGAATTTTGGAAGGGATTACATGGCTTGTTTACAACTTCCCTTATGAAAATTTACAAGGCTTGTAGCATTTGAATCAAAAATTAGGGCCCAATCTCCTTTTGAAATTTTAGCACTTTGGGATTAATATGTTTATCCAAGCCCGAAACTTGTCCTTTGGTGCAAGGATAATCTCTGCCGAAGGCCATAACTTGTAGCCCCATATCATCCAACTCATATCGGGGAAAAATCCTTTACATTATTCTCACATTTGATAAATCGATCCCACTTCTAATATCTAATCTTAAGGTCTGGATATTCAAATTCTATAGGAATTTCAATTGGCATCTCCTACCATAATGACCCCGAAATCATACTGCAAGTGAATCTAAAACATGGAAATTTTCCAAGTGATTATTCTAGATTCACACGGCTTGAATCTCGGTCAACCTTTGAACCCAAGTCCATCTCTCCCAGATATTAACTGTCATTTGTTACCATGGTTTAAAAATGGATAACAGTAACTTCTACTTGACCATTGAATTATGGATAGTATGGGGATGACTTCTTATGAGTAAGTTGGTATGTTGCCACAAATGAACTAATAACACCTAACATAAATTTTGGTCATTGGTCTGAAAAAATGGATCTTGGTGCTCCAAACCTTTGGAAGATGTGTTCATATAAAAATTCTGTAACTTTTTCATCCCTTTCATATTGTAGAGCTTGCACTTCAGCCTATTTTGTAAAATAATCTGTACAAACCAAGATGTACTCCTTCCCTTAAGAATTTGGGTCAATTGGTCCAATGAAATCCAATCCCCACTTCTCAAATGGTTCTAAAATAACCTAAGGTTGGAGTGGCATCTTAGATGTAAATGTTGGTTTTGCCATCCTTTGATACTAATCACACTACCATACATACTTTTTTACATATTTGTACAAGGAAAGCCAATAATAACCAACTCCCAAGACTTTGAATGGTTCTTTTAACTGAATAATGTCTTCCTAATGGCTCATCATGACATGCCTTAAGTATGTCAAAGATCTCATATTCAACTACACACCTATGTAAAACATGGTCAGGTCCACATTTAAAAAGAATTCCATTTAACCATGTATACATCACACTTTTTTTAGTCAGTTTATTTATTTTTTATGTGTGAAAAGGGGGGGGGGGGGACTTTCCTTTAGCCAAGTAGTTAGCCATATCTACAAACCAAGGAGAGACAGTGGAAATTGAAAACATATGTTCATGTAAAAAATCAACATTGACATGCTCTTCATTTCTTGAAATGGTTAGACTTGAAAGAAAATAAGCCGCCACATTTGATTTCCCTGGCTTGTCAATAATTTTAATATTAAATTCCTTCAATAGCAACAACCATCTTACAATCCTACCATGTACTAAAGGTTTATTCATTATATACTTAATAACAGAGTGGTCAGTGTGAGGAATCACTTCATAGCCTGTGATATAATGGTGAAACTTGTTAATTACGTAAAAAACTACAAGAAATTCCTTCTCTATGGTGGTGTACTTCCTTTCAGTAGGGGATATATTTTTACTAATATAGTATATAACATGCACCGCTTCTCTTTCTTCTTGCTGTCCAAGTACAAACCCTATTGATTTATCAGAATAATCTATTTGTATATGAAAGGGGAGACTCCAATTTGGGCATCTTAATACCAAGGTATTTATCAATTTGTCTTTGATATTGTCATGCCTCTGTCAATTCAAATTTAGAGTATTTAGTTAGAAGAGAAAATAACAGAGAAGTTATCTTACTAAAATATGAAATAAACCTTCTATAGTAGTTAGCATTCCCGAGAAAATTTCTCACCTCTGTTTGATTTGTGGGAGATGGAAGTTTTACAATGATACTGACCTTGTCAGGATCTACCTTGATTCCTTCATCTGAAACGTGATGCCCTAAGACTATCCCCTACTTCATCATGAATAAACATTTTTCCTGGTTTAAGGATAACTAATGTTTATCATACTTAGAAAGGACTTTGTCTAGATTGTCAATTTCCTCTTGGAATGTTTCCCCATAAATAATGAAGTCATCTATGTAAATCTCATCATAATCATGAGTGAAATCAACAAAGATTGCTATCATGGCTCTTTGGGAGCATTACATATCCCAAAAGGTAACACTTTATAAGAAAATGTTCCCCATGGGTAGGTAAAATTTGTTTTGTCAAGATCCTCTGGTGCTATTGCTATTTTATTTTACCCGCATAACCCATCAAAGAATGAAAATAACCTTTTCCCAAATAAATTTTCTAAGACTTGATCAATGAAAGGTAATGGAAAATAATCTCGATGAGTTACTTTATTGAACTCCCTATAATCCACATAGACCCTCCATTTACCATTATTTTTGGGAACTATAATTAATGGAGAAACCCAATGGCTATCTGAGATTGGATAAATGAATCCTACCCGAAGAAGTTTTTCAATTTCAGTTTTTACAATGTCTCTTAAGGTAGGGTTTATTTTTCCTTGTGATTTTCTAATTGGTCTGGAATCAATTTTGTAAATGTGGTGTATAAAAATATTGGGGTGAATACCCTTTATGTCACTATATTCCCAAGTAAAGGCTTGATGATGAGAGCATAAGAGTTTAAATAGGGTATTCTCTTCCTGACTAGTCAGTAAATTATTGACTGCCAATTTTTCCCCTGGGAAAATAGGTAATTGTTTGGTATCTAAATGGAGAGAATTCACAATGAGATACTCTCTCAATAATACATTCAATGGACACTTGAGGGGAAGTAATATGTGAATATCAACGATATTTTGAAAGATAGACTCGGTCACGTCTATATTTTGTGAAAAAGAGAAGATGATAGGTTGATTATTCTCATCCATCATGTCATCTCTTATTTCCACTAGTTGTAACATAGGAATAGTAGTCAATCCAGTGTAGGATTCATGATTAGGCACATGAATTATACTCAATAAAAAGCATGACTCATGATCACCCTCCTGGATTTGATTTGAATGTTCTTAAATTACAACCTTTGCCAAAGATGAAATAATGTCCTCTGATTCATCTGTATTATCCTTCCACCGTTGTTTATTTTCTATAGCAAAAGGTTTTGCGGCCGGGTAGATGGATTTTTTTGGAATTCTGTCCATTTGTAATAACCATATTTCCTATTCTGCAATCAATGAGGGAAACAACAGTGGCTAACCAAGGACTTCCTTGGATGAAAGGGTATATAATCTTACTATTCTTCATTTTTAGAGCCATAAAGTATACCGAATAGTCCCAGGGATTAATGGTTATGGTAACATATTCTATAAACCCTTTTGGCCTGTTTACAGACTGGTTTAATATTTGTAAAACTATTGATGTTGATTGCGGTTCAGGGAGAGACAATGTGGACAAGGTATCAGATGTCATCACATTGATAGAAGCTCATAAGTCAATTAGAACATTAACCAACTCAAACATATTCACCTAACCATGGCCCCTTCCACCCCACATTAATATTAATTTAATTAACTTAATTAAATTAATACCCATCCTCACAATATTCATTACTTAATTATTTTAATTAAGCTAATTTCCACCTCACCTAGCCACCTCACCCTAGACCTATTCTTGGCATGTTTCCATAACTAACTAAGACTTGGTCCCACTTACCTTAATGAGCTAAGACTTAGTTCAACCCTAAAAATCAATGCCTATTATCCCTCTAACCACATTCCCGCTCATAAAAAGGTAACTTCCACTTTGATCTGGGAGAATAGACAGCTCTGGCAGAAATGATTGCCAAGATCTGTTATTTTTAGTAAACCTAGGGAATCCCACCTTAACTGACGTCAGTCAACCCAAAACCATCGTCGGTTACCATTTATTCACCTTAGCAACCTTTTTTTGGGTTGGCACATTCTGAGATCAGAGGGACAAGAAGAGAACTGCATGCAAGAAGAACCAGAGCCTTTTCACACCTACAGAAATCCATAGCTAACACCAGGAAAAATCCAAAAGCATTGCACTCATGGTGACATTCCGGGAAGCATCACTATTGCACCAAGCTCCATCCCACTAACTCAATCATCAACACCACCCAACCATTGGACCTACAACATTGGTAAGTGTTTTATCACTGTTCTACCATTTCCATTCTTATTCTATCCATAGAGTTGTTATCATTTCTGTTATCATTCTTCCATTAATATTCCCATTCCTTCATAGTCTACTTTCTGAAAAACTCAAAAACCTCACCCACCCTTTTATCAGATCACCTATCCTGGCCCTTCCACCTCTCTGAGTGTTCTCAGCATTCCCACAGACCTCACCATCCCCTTCTTTAGCTCTATCTAACCTCACCCAGACTCTGTAACTAGGTTTTTATTGAACTACTATCACCCGACTATACCGACACCAGTTACCCATGACCATCATCGGTCTCTCCTAAACCATCATCGGTTATATCAAGACTGAATTCGGTCTCTATGTTTTACACCTTTGACAATAACAGAGCCAACCTACCTTCTACCAAGTGACCCAAACAACCCAGAACCTGACCTTGACCAGTTCCAACACCCTAACAACTACCTACCCTTCAGATCTAACTATAGCCTAGCCTGTTATGTTAGATTTTCTTATTGTGCTTGAATGAGATACCTAAATCATATCAACTACAATAGGAATTTGTTTATTTCTCACATTAAGTTGTTTTAAACAGTGGATTGATAGCCATCTAGGGAGTATCACACTTCCTGGATCTAACACATGCTAGGTAGTCCACTGTCATATATTATTTAACTCTTCTTTTGTGGTCTTGTTTTCTATTTCAGGTAGTTCCTCCTAGCCAAAAGGAAGCTCTCACAGTCAGCATTGGATTGAGAAGTTAGAACGCGCAAAAAACCATCAACCGACCAGCATAAACAAGTATTCCTCCTCAGCCCATAACCCTTATCTGTTTCATCTCAATAACGTAAAGAAAATGGTGAAACATTTTGGCACGCCCGGTGGGACCCATCTGGGGTTCCTTGCATTTTTCTTCATTCCTAGGTAAATATGGTGTGTTTTTTATTTTCTAAATGTATTCACACTAAATTTATTTCCCTGGTAATCCTCTCTTCTTCTAATTGTCTAAAACAACATCTATTTTCTAGTGCTTAAAACAAACCATTTCTTCTTTCTTGCATTCACATAATTAGTGAAAGAGCACGTTCCTACCTGTTCATCATTTGCTTCATCGAACGTAATTTTTCGATTTGGGTTTAAAATCAGTTGCATTTCATCCTTGTATGCTGCATTTAGCTCACATTAAAATGAGGGCAACCTATATGCTGGAAGTCATGCCCAGCTGATGGTTGACACAAAGAATCGTAGAAAAGCACTCTCTTTCTTCTTCTTCTACCAAACTGCACAAAATTGAAAAAAAATACACATCTTCTTAAACAACATCTCACCCAGAAGAAGCTGTCAATGATCACATGATCAGTGGATTGACAGTGGGCACCCAACTGGTTACTTTTGTCTAGTCATTACCTCAGAGGATGTCCCACCCACACCATAACATAACCTGAAACCTCTCCTTTTAGATATCCTTCTTCGTAGGAAGCCTTCCTCACCAAAAACTCTACTCTAAATTCATGAGTCAGTCTTCTAAATAGCATAAGCTCAACACATTAAAATCACTTGTTGGATACATGTTTTTAGCATTTGATTGATGTGCATTTTGAGGTGTGAGGATACGTCTCTCCATTTTCCATTCTTTTTCCTTACACACTCCACAATCACAGTTGGAGTATTCTGACTTCTTCTGAGTGTGTCAGGACCTCATTATATCATCTCCAGGCTTCTGGGTTGATCATTCATCTGATCTCAGTTCACAACAATCTATTTTCTTGCATTCTTCAAATTTTCACAGTAACCGACATCGGTTTATTCACTGGTGTTGGTTTACACCTCACCGTCATCAATTCTACCTAACCACGATCAGTTCCCTGTCCTTTTGGTTAACTTTCCAAAGGGACACCTATTCTCATCTTCTTCACTATTTTGAGTTTTTTTGAGTCTCTGTACTCTCTATACTCTCATAAACTGTCATCATACAACTTATCTACCTGACATTCATCAGTTTTTTCCCCTTTGGTCAAACTATTCTTTTCTCATAGTAACCGATTTCAGTTACCCCTGAACCATTATAGGTCATCCTTAACCGGTGTCGGTTACCCTGTGCTGATTCTCAACTGATACATTACCCAAATCCACCTATAAACACCTATTTTCTCATTCCTACTACTCTTTGTGTCATCTGCAGGATACAACATCACCTGATATACATTCATTCACATGGTGTTGACTCGCAACCAAGCTAACACTCTTATATTCCATGCTAGTCATCAACCACTCCCACCTAGTCCTTCACCACCCTCTATCCTGTCACCCATGGATCCAACCCTACCTACCACCATTGCTGCAAGGTGATGAGGAATTTTCATGACTCCTCGATCAGAATCCCATGGCCTTACAGTTCTACCTTTCCCACTCTTCCACCTGGGACTCTTCAGGTCAGTTGATATATGGCATGCCTGTATCCATCTCTCCTACCCTTATTCCCACTTCTGCATCAGCCCCTACTAATGTCAGCGTTACCTTCACCTGCTTTACCCCCAGTGGTTTCACAGCTAGGCCCCATACCCACTATGACCGCTACATCTGCAGTATCAGTCACACCCATAGTATTTGTTGTTCCCCTCATTGACCACCCAGACCATAACCCCATCTACACCCATTGTCTCACAGATACCAATTACAACACAACCACCTGTGGTGTCGGTGACCCCTACTCCATTCTAGAATCTTGTCCTCTCCATCCTACAATCTTTACCCCTAATCACTACTAGAGTCACTGTGACCATCCCACCTACATACACATATTATCAACAACCCCCTATCTCATCCATCACCCATTCTGGATATATGCCCTCTATGTCAATCCCCTATTCTCAACCTTCCTATTCGGCACACCATACACTAGAATGCCACCCACATCACATGTTCAGTACCAGCCCTCTTATGCCACAGGAGGAGCCCTTCCATCACAACCTACCAATGACCTCATCAAATTAATGATGGAAAGGATGCAGACACTAGAAGCATCAGTTTCTGGCTCACACAATTCTCTCACCTACAATGAAATCTGTAATGAGCCCATTCATCCATCCATTCCTATTCACCCATACCCTGTACATTGGGAAATGCCAAAATTCAACCACTTCAATAGTAAAGAAGACCCGCAACAACATTTGTGGTCTTTCAAACATGGGTGTTACCTGATCACCCATAATGATGCTCTACTCCTATGAACCTTCCCAATATCCCTCACAGGACCTGCATTGGACTGGTACAGTGGGCTACCCAGACATTCCATCTACTCGTTTAATCAAGTATCCCAAGCCTTCTTAGACCACTTCTCAATCAACATTGTCAAGAAAGTCACCATGACTGATCTTTACTCCACACGACAGTACGACGACGAGTCTATCACTGACTTTGTCACTCGTTGGCTAAGCCTAATTAACCAACTCACATTTCAATTACCTCAAACTAAACTCATAGAGTTGTTTACTCAGGCTTGCACTAGACACATCTCACCAACCCTACAGGTGTAGACCTTCCACACCTTTGACGAGGCATTCACCATGGCACGAAAATTGGAGATTCGTGCTATCAAAGAGAAGAAAATTCAGCTACGTAACAAGAACATCGCGTTCAAATCAAATGATGCTTCTTCATCTTCGAAACCCCAGAACAACTATTCAAAACCCAAAGGATCTGCCAACACCATAGTTCTCAAGGCTGGACCCTCTCACCCATCAAACCAAGCCAAACCTTCTTCTAATCTCTCTCCCATCCAAGCTTTCCAGTTCAGACGAGAACAACAAAAGTACACTCCAATAGGAGAACCTTATTCTTCTATTTTGGAAAATCTTATTAAGGCTGGTGCTATTACCCTTCCACCTATAAAACCACACACTGGTTTTGACCCTGATCACCCCATGCCCATTGCGTGGTATAAAGAACATGAATTTTACAACTATCATCGTGTCAAAGGTCATAGCGATGATAACTACATCACCTTCAAGAATATCATCCAAGAAATGTTAGACAATGGAGATCTAGTCTTGGATAACCCAAATGCACCTGCTAACCAAAACCTACATATCTTCAAGAATCCATTCCCTAATCATGCCCCATCTTCCAACCAAATTGGTGACACTTCAACCAATGATAGCAATATCCGTGAGGTCCACACCATTTTTGAGGACATACCAGTTGCTTCCCAATTTCCCCATGTTCCTTCCATAGATGAAATCTTAGCCCGAGCTCCCCTACCTACACAGGAACCTATTTCATCTACTCCTCTACCCACAGAGGAACCCCCTTCATTTTCTCCTTCACCCATGGAAGAACCTATAATTAGCACTCTGCCTTTGGCCCCTCAAATTACTGAGCAGTCATCAGTGGCACCTCTCCTACTCATAGGAGATACATGTCCACAACCTACACCATCACAAGGAGAGTCCACCTCATCTAACCCATCCTCTCCTCTACCCATGGAGGATCCTGTAGAAATACCATTTCCTTTAGATGACCATTCTCCATTGGACCTTCAAGATCATGCTGATCTGCTTTCAGCTCTCTTACCCACAGAATCTGAAGCTAGCCATTTCCCTGTTTCTCAAACACATTTTACGGGGATTGCTACTCAATCCACATCAGCCCTGCTATAACAGTACCATTTTCATGCTTGGCCAATCACCTGGACTATGTTGATAGAGCCTTACTTTGGGGACGTCTTCTACTTCCTTGTTTCAACCCAAATGTAGTTGTCACTCACTGACACCTCCACTATCTATCCAAAAGTGTTTCAAGTGACCAAACCAAACAAAACCATGACTATTGCAACACCTTCCATGTCATCACCCATAGCTCAACACACACCTCTTCCCACAACCCAACATACACCTACACCCAAACACCTGCCCACACCTATATCATCTCCCTTACCTAAACCCATCACTACCTTAGGGGTCATGCCGACATCGAACCTCACTCACCCACCCATCAAATTAGATTTAGCCACATCTTCCCAAACAAACACTAAACTTATTCCAACCCTAAAAAGAAGACCCAACCTCCTAGGCCTCATACACCAACCTTGCATACCACACCATTGTCACCTTCACCCCTTCCGTCCATCCTAGGACCTCACCCCTCGACCCTGGCCAAGCAACCTCCTTCCACTAGTAAACCAAGAATGCAGTAGCCCACCTCCTCATCACAAACCTCTAATATACCCAAGTGATCCACACAACCTCCACCATCACCCATAACCTTCTTACCACCCATACCACCACTACCTTCCATAACTTCTTCACTACCCATGACACTTTCTTCTCTTCCACTCACACCTTCTACCCAACCTCTACCAACCACCTCCACATAAACTTAGTTACCCCCATCGGTAACCCATCCTCTTCCACCATCTGATTTTCCCTCTACATCTCGTACACCCATGTCACCTTTTCCCAAGAAAGTGCAACCTAAAGCTAAAAATCCACTACCCTCCAATAAGGTAGTTAAACCAACCAAACCTTCCATCACCAGCTCTTCTACCATGCCCATACCCAAGCAGATGCAACCAAGACCTAAGACCACTCCACACACCAAACTAGTGGACCAACCCATTCCCCCTCCTGTAAAGCCTCTTCCTCCATAATCAGCCACACCTGTACCCAAACCCACATTCACCTCCCATTGTGATCCACTAGCAGGGTCCTATGCCAAAATCTTAACCAATCTACTCAAAACCTCTGTCATCACATTACCACCTCTTAGACCTTATGACCCACTCAAACCCAAACCAAAAGGGTTTGATGAAACTAAAATTTGTGCCTACCATCATGTGCCAGGACACGATGTAGAGAACTGTAAGGCTTTAAAAACCACCCTTGTCCAATTATGTCCTCCTGAAGAAAATTTTGATGATGACGATCTTCTTGATGAGGACCCCATTTCACCTTCACCAATTTCCCCAGATCTTCTTCCATTACCTACTCAATGACCAATATCTCCACCCCCACAACTCTTTGATCCACCCCCGAGATTCAAGATCAACATGATCAACATTGCCACCCGTGCCCAGAAAGATAAAGGAAAGGAAAAGGCAACTAGCCCATCAACCAACCATGTACCCAACATACCATCTGCACACCCATACCCAAAGTCACCATTCGAGGTCCTGCATATCCTATTTCCGATGGGGTCACACATCACACAATGCTAAAACAACTACACCAATCCCCCTCAAAATGTCTTTATACGACCTCATCCAAACCTCTGAGTCACATCGTCAAGCCCTCATGGAGGTCCTTCAATCTATTGAGGTTTTACCAAATGACCCCATGCCCGTAGCCTCCATCATTACCCCTCACCACATAGCCTCTCTCACTAGGTCATCACCTTCCTCTACGCCTCCACCTACTCGCCAAGTAGCCACCCTCAGCTTTTTAGATGAAGAGATCACTCCCTTCCAGTCTGACGACCCCGACCCTACTCTTTTCATCTCCATCTTTATCGATAATATATGCATACAACACATTATGATCGATGGTGGTGCTAGTATTAACATCATCTCCTCCCATGCATACAACCAAATGCGAATACCTGCCAATTACATGCATGGTAACCTAGTTATGTTGCACTCCTTTAATGACGCCATGACCTCTACCATGGGTACCATCATTCTCCATGTCTGCATGGGTCCCCACACTATCCTAAAACTTTTCTATGTCCTAGAAGGGGAGTTCTAGTATAATTTGTTGCTCAACCAACCTTGGATCCACACCATGGGTTGTGTCCCTTCAACTTTACACCGCTGCCTCAAATTTGAACACGAGGGACATAATTACACCATCCCTACCGACCCATCACCTTTCAAGACCTGTAACATGCTATACCAGCCCAATGATGTGCTTGTACCAGTCAAGGCATCTGCCACTATCCCTACTTCACTTTCACCTACAAGCCCATCCACCAAGACTGCCACCACCTCTCCCGCATCTAACCTTGCTATCCCTACTGCTGTTGTAGCCTCTACCGCTGACTCACCTATTTCCCCATCATCTAGCGAGTTCATCTATCCCTGCTACCCACATATCGACTACTGATCCCTTAGAAGGTGTTTTTCAATGCCTCACTCTGGGGGAATACCACCTATACAATATCAACACCTTCCTCACCCCACAAGAGTATGGGAACCTACGTCAACACCCCAGTTATGACATCCACATCAGAGATGTTTTTCCTTATGGCCCTCCCCACCTTCGCACTAATCTAACATATGGGGGACTTGATATTTCCACCTATAAACCCAAACCTCCATCCCAAACCCAACCATTTTCATCTGACCTACACTCCCTCACTAACCACCACTTCACTCACACTTTCCTCCACCGGTGCACATGGAAAGGATTTGGCTTCAGATTTTATGAACAAGGCCGCCATACTATCATTTCCTGTACCTCTCATAAACACAATGACCGTAGTGGCATTGGTTTTGACGCACCACCTTCCAAGAAGGTTCACGTTGACCTCATTCAGGATGAAAACCTTCCCCACCTCATTCACCCACATTACCATCTTCACCCACGGAGTCCATAGATCCTGAATCTATTCCTCCTAACTTTTTTTTCATAAACACCATTTCCCTGGGACCTCTGACCTATCAACGTGATGGCAAGGCTCCCTCTTCTCTCCCATTCCTGTATCCTGACATGATCGATGATGATACACCTTCTATTAATGTTGTTCAATGTCAGGACGATGAATCCATCCTCACTTACCTTGGTGCGGAAGAAGATTCTTATAGAGTTCACCAGTCGTTACCTGCTACTTATCTTGGTGACGATACATCCTTATATTCATGTCGTTACCTTCTGATGATGAAACCATGTTGAATGAATCGACCATCAAAATCAACATTAACACTCAGGATGACCCACACATTCTAAAGATCATGGCCAATCCTTAGACGACTACACATGAATCAAGAAGCATGAAGCTTCACCTCTTTCCTTCAGGACCGTAGCAACGTGTTTTCCTGGTCCTATGCCGATATGCCTGGTATTGACCCAAAAATCATGGTCCACAATATCGTAACCATTCCTGATGCCAAACCCATCAAACAAAAGCTACGGAAAATGCATCCTCGCATTGCTCTTCTAGTCAAAGAAGAGCTTCAGTGCCTTCTCTCAGTTTCCTTCATCCTACCCATTGACTATCCCCAATGGATTTCTAACATCATTCCTATCACAAAGGTGATAGGGGGACTCCGCATTTGCATGGACTTCCATGACCTCAACCTAGCTTGTCCCAAAGATGATTTCCCCTACCAGGCATCGACCAACTAGTTGATCTCACCACTGGCCATGAAATGCTATCACTCATGGATGGTTTCTCAGGCTATAATCAAATATTACTAGCTCCAGAAGATCAACACAAGACTACCTTCATCACCCCTTGGGGGACTTTCTACTATCAAGTCATGCCTTTTGGCCTTAAAAATGTTGGTGCTACATATCATCGAGCCATGACTTACATCTTCCATGACATCATGCATCGCATATTGAAAAATTACGTAGATGATCTTCTTGCCAAATCCAAACATCAAACCAAACACCTTGCCTATCCTTAAAGTCATCTTTGACCACCTCATCAAGTATTGTGTTCGTCTTCAACCAAAGAAGTGCATCTTTGTGGTACTTTCCAGAAAACTCTTGGGTTTCATCATTTCTTTGCGTGGCATAGAAGTCAATCCTGCTAAAGTCAAGGCTATTCTAGAAATGCCTCCACCCACTAATCTCCATCAACTTTGAAGCCTACAAGGTAAGTTGCAATCTATTCGTCATTTTATCTCACAGCTTTCCAACCACTGTCAACCATTCCATCATCTTCTCAAGAAAGATGTGTCATTCAAATGGGATGATGAATGTCATAAAGCCTTTGAAGCCTTAAAACAATACCTCCTTCAACCACCAGTGCTCATTCCTCCTAAGGATGACCAGCCCTTTTACCTATATATTTCCACCACTGACCATTCTTTAGGTGCCATGCTTGCTCATCATGATGACCAACACCGAGAGCAAGTGGTTTATTACATAAGCCATACCCTTTTGGACTATGAAACTAGATATACCCACACTGAAAAACTCTGCTTAGCCTTAGTTTTTGTCGCCACCAAACTCCACCATTACCTACTCAACCACAAAACCTTCGTCATTACTAATACTGACCCATTACACTATATGTATGCCAAACCCTATCAACATCAACGTGTTGCATGTTGGCTTATGCTTCTTGCCAACCTCGACCTCGAATTCATTCATCAAAATTCCATCAAGGGCTAGGCTATTGCTGACCAACTAGCCAACGCACCTATTTCTAGGAATCAACCATCTAACTTTGATTTCCCAGATGAGTCTATAGCTACCCTCTCCCTAGATGAACCCACTTACCAAATGACACTCTTCTTCGATGGCTCCAAGTGTCAGCGTGGGGGTGGGGCTGGTGTTATCCTCATTCCTCTTGATGGTGAACCTATGCCTTTGTCTTTAAAACTCAATTTTGATTGTACAAACAATATTTCTGAATACGAAGCACTCGTATTGGGTCTCTAGGCTGCTTATGCCTTAGATGTTAAGTCCATCAATATCTTTGGTGATTCTCAACTGGTCATAAACCAAGTCAATGGTATATACCAGTGTCATAATGAGATACTTCAAAAGTATAAACATCACGTAGACATACTTTTGACCACCTTTGACCATTACGCACTTCAAACCACCCCACGTTCTACCAATAAATTTGTGGATACCATGGCCTACTTGGCTTCTCAGATACCTGCTTCACCCACTTGACTCTAAAATATTTGTCACAATACAAAGGCTACAATCACCCTCTTATTTACCTTGTGAGGTCTACTCCATCGGAACCATTTCCCCTGACCCACGTGACCTTTGGTATAAGAAATATGCAAACTATCTTTCCCTTTCCATTCTACCCACCAATCTCACTCGTAATGGACAACATGCCTTTCTTAAAAGTGTCTCCCATTATGTCATCATGGGTGGTCTTCTTTATAAGCGTGGCTTCAATGACATTCTCTTATGATGCCTTACAAGTTCTAAAATTCCCTACACCATTAAGGAAGTCCACGATGGAATTTGTGGAGGTCACTTTAGTGGTTTAGCTGTCACAAAATGCATTCTTCACCTAGGCTATTATTGGCCAACCCTAAACTGTGACTATTGTGATTATGTCAAATGTTGCATGAAATTCCAGCAACATGCTAATCTCCATCACACACCTAGTCATGCCTTACAGGTCACACGAGACCTTTGGCCTTTCTCTCAATGGGGTTTGGATCTTGTCAGTGAGATCAACCCCCATTCTTCACAATGCCACCAATGGATCATAACCGCTACTGAATATTATACTAAATGGGTAGAAGCCATCCCCCTCATTTCTACGAAAGCCAAGAAAATATGTGAATTCATCAACCATCACATCATTTGTCACTTTGGTGTTCCTCACCACCTCATCACTGATAATGGAAAGCAATTCAAAAACAAAACCATGACAAAACTATGTGACACTTTTGGCATCCAACTCAGTTTCTCATCACCTTATTACCCACAAACCAATGGCCAAGGAAAATCGACCAATAAAACCTTGAACAAAATTCTTATGAAGGTAGTCAACGATACTAGGAAGGATTGGCATACGCACATTCCTTTCACCTTGTGGGCCTACCACACTAGTATTCGCACTTCGACTGCTGCCACACCTTTTTCTTTGGTCTACGGTACCGAGGCTATCTTACCTCTCGAAGTCCAGATTCCATCTCTCTGCATCTCACTACAAGACATGCTCAACGATGATGAATTTCACCAAGATCATTTTGCGCAACTTGAGTTATTAGATGAACACCATCTCAATGCTCTTGACCATCTCCAAATCTACCAAAAATGTATCAAACGTGCCTATGAAAAACATGTTCACGAACAAACTTTTCAGGTTGGTGACCTCGTCCTGAAGGAAAATCAACATGTAACCAAAGAGGAGAAAAGTAAACGGGAAAAATTTTCTCCTAATTGGCTCAGACCCTATATCGTTACCCATGCCTATGGATTAGGTGCTTATCATTTGTCTTCACTCAAAGGCAAACATGAACCCGAGCCTCTTAATGCCTTGCATCTTTGACCATTTTATTATTGACGTCCAGTTCTATACCACTTTCTGTCAGTTGATCACTCATCCCTTGAGTGTGTTTTCCACCTTCCATATTACCCATTTTGAGGATCCATGACTCAACAAGAATCATGTGATTACCCATCACCTTTCAACCTTATCTTCAATATGAGTACCACGGCTCTACTCATAGCATGATTCTCATGGATACTTTTCATCTTCTTCAAGATGGAATCCCATGGTCATTCATCACTCAAAACCACCTCTTTCATAGTTAATTTTTGTGTGCTATGGTCTTGTCTTCTAAACAAGAACCTAATCTTCCTCTATAGTCTTGTCCATGACTTAAACATCCAAAAACAAAAAGGGATGCAACTCCTTGAGTCAAACTTCCAGCAAAAGATGACTCCCTCAAAAGGGACATCTCTTCACTCTAATTCCACCGCTATAAATAGACTGCTCCCTTGAAGGACAGCTATATCAAGTCATTTCAAAAATCCAATAAAAATATCCAGAAGCTTCCCACATCGATCAACTTCACGAAGACCTCAAGGAGATAATATACTCATCCCATATAGACTTCCCGCATTGATCAGTCTATTAAAAACAAAAAAATGAAGAAAAAGATGAAATTTTCATCATGGACTTGCCTATTTTTGATCTTGGGTTTCTTGTTCCAAAAAACATGTTGTCATACACTAAGTTACGCTAAACCACCCATTCTCACCTCCTTGCCTTTTTAGCCTAATTTCCTCTTTACTCAAGGGACTTGCCGTAACCATGACATTTTCATGATTATGTGACTTTCTTCACCCTTAGAATGGTCCATTATGCAATGCCTTTAGGGTCTTACATTCATGAGCCCCTCTTAGGTATGGTCAACTCATTAGGGTTCTTATCAATTAAGTGGCTCTTTTACCACCTCTTACCATTCGCCTTCCTCATTACTTATTGATTATCCTATACAAGACCAGATCATCGACACCTATATTTAAAAATCACTCAACCATGCCTACAACCTAAACTCAATCATGCCTATGACCTACATTCAACCATGCCTCACACCTACCAACCCATTCCTCTACTTTATCATAATCTTCCCTAGCTTATGGGAGAACTACATCGGCCTGAGGTCCCTTTTCACTGGGACTATGTAGGCAACACTTTGAGGGCATGGGGCCCTTAGAGGTTAGCTCGGCCACTCTTTACCCTAACCAATTCCCCCTTTCACTTTCCTATTCACATTCTACCCTAGTTAGTTCCCATTTTATATCAATAACTGGAAATTAAGCCAAATAAGCATCAATTAATACACATTTTTATTACATCATCAAATCATTCATTTATCATTTTCACATTTCCACTATAGCACATATTGGAAAATTAAAACCATAACCTGTATATACATCACCATTTGTCCCCCATGTTACCTACAACTTGGACATTACCTCATACCTAAACCAACTTGACTCCATCATGCCTATGACCTGACTCAGCCATGCCTACCACCTGACTCAACCATGCCTATAACCTGACTCAATCATACCTAAACCAACTTGACTCCATCATGCCTATGACCTGACTCAACCATGCCTATAACCTGACTCAACCATGCCTATGACATGACTCCATCATGCCTAATACCAACATGACTCCATCATGCCTAATACCAACCTGAATCCACCATGCCTATAACATGACTCCATCATGCCTAAACACTACACCATTTATAACTAGACTCCACCATGCCTATGACATGACTCCACCATGCCTATGAACTCAACCATGCCTACCACACCTATTTTCCATCCATCTACACATAACAATCAAATTCTACCAACACAAGTACATCATCAGCAAATCATCCATCTCATCATAAAAATATGTGTATCCATACAATATACACTGATGCCAAAAAAATCAAAATCCCTCAAAAAATCTCATATACAACCTCACCATCTTCGGCATGTAGGCTGGTATATGATCAAAAATAACAAAAACTCTCATATACATCCTCACTCTCTTCAGCATGTAGGCCGATATATATAAAAAATAAACAACTACACCAAAATGGAGGTACATTCAACTATCAGGCATCCCCCTGACGGATATCCTCCATGTATGTCTCATTTTTCTCCTCCTCGTGTACCCTCGTACGACGTCTAGCTAACATCTCACCACCCATCATGGGTTCTGGCTTGATCTCTGCTGGTACCTCACCTGGGGCTAGCCTCTGTGACCTGGTATCCTTGCCCCAATCCTGTCTCGGGGCTCGATGGACCCTGTGCTCTCCACACTACAGGTGCACGACCAGGTCCTCTCACTCAAGGCCTGCTGTGCTTTATACTCTCCATAGGATAGGAAATCTATCCCCACGGCCATAAAAAGATCCTGGTGATACCTCACCTTGCCTAGGGCATCCCTCAATCTAGATATGGGTACTATCTGTGGTGGCACCATTGGCCTTAGACCCTGCACTTGTCCTATGGGACCCTGTCCCACTCTTGCTTGTAAAGTGGGACCCTACCCTTGTGCATGTGGTGGTGCCATCAAATTTTGACCCTGTGCCTGTATCTGGGTCTAAAGGGCCACACCCTATGCCTGTTCCATGGCCAATTGGCCCTATAAACCTATAACATGTGCCTGTAGGGTGGCCACCTGTACCCCATCCCCATCTCCACCCTATGCGGGTGCCTGTCCCTATGCTACCTAGGCTTGTAGAGTGGCCACATATGCCTGCAAAGTGGCAACATGTGCCTCTGAACCTATCAACTACCCCTGCACTATCCCCAACTATGTAATCAGGGTAGCCACCTACCCCTGTAGGGCGTCCCTCTGCACTGTGATGGTGGCTAAATCTAGCTGCCCCGGCCTCGAAGGTACTTCTCATAAATGTGTAGCCCACCACTATCTGTATCTATCAGTCACCCCAACATCATTAATCCGCTGGCCTCTCACCTACTCCTCCTACCCTATCGGTAATGTTGGATGTGGTAGAGGCAGAGGGCTCTCCACGCCATCCCTCCTATACTATGGGAATGGTGGGGGTATATCTCGAGGCAACCCAAACTTCCATTTGACCCTATCTATGGGTATCATCTCATGCTCTCCTGCATGGCACCCCTCTATCCATCTGAACAACTGTAGTCCATCTAGCTCATCAGCCATCTACCTTTATGATGGGAAGCTGACTTACAACCTCCACATAATGTCTACGCTAGACAATTTCTCTACAATCCCTCTAGTAAACTTCTGTAATAGGCTACATCATGAGTCACCCTAGCCACTCGGCACTTTCCAAAAATAGGTACCCATCACCTGTAGCCCACCCAAACAAAACCTGGCTCGAATGCATTAGCCCGGGGCATACCAACTAGATGTAGACACATAATTTGATCATATGCCCAATAATGAAGTACAAAAGTGCAACACAGGTTGAACCTCCGTAGCCACCCATAAGCCCATAGCTCTCTTTATAACTATACCAGGAATGCGGGTGCCCATGCAAAATGGGTCCTGTCCTCCACCATATCGTGTAGAACCCCCATTAATGATCATGGGAATCTCCCACCCTCTGCATCTGGCAGTGTAAAATAGTAGACTACCTCCATCAGCAACACCACTAGCCTCATCTCCTCTAGATGGGCCTAGTACATATCTCGTAGCTCATACTGGCACTATGGAACATCAACTTTGCCAGCCCCTCACCAAACATGGCCAACATTAACTCCTCAGATGCCTCTGAGGAGATCAAATACACCTACATCCCCACTATCGGTAACCAAGGGATCCTGTACACATCCTCTAGGGTGACTGTGATCTCACCCATCGGTAGATGGAATGTATTGGTCACCGAGTCCCATCTGTCGATGAGGGAGACCATCAAACTCAGCTCCTAGACTACATTTGGGTAGTGTCTGACCCCAATCAGGCCAACCTCTACAACATGGCACCAATCATCAACTGTCAAGCTCCCTCGCACCTCCATGAGAAGGGGCGGTACCCTATCTCGAATCCGTAGCTGATCTCTCACCTACATCCAACAAACCATCACATTAATACACCTTGACCATACCAGCAATCACCCTTGACACCTCACCTATACCTATTACCCTACCTCTTTTTCCCTCACAACTTACCTTCTTATCACATGTCCTATCTACCCACCCCAACCCTAACCAATTACCATTCCATCATACCTATTTAAACCTCTTACCCATGCTATTTTTCTCCACAACATCTTCTTATACCATTACCTATCTCACCACCCACCCTACCTCATTTTTGGCCAGTTTTCTCCAAATAATGACCGACCCGTGTTTATGAGAATGACCATGGTCTAATACAACTGGCATCGGTCACCTCATCTGTGACCATTTCCAGATCACACCAACCAAGGTTGACTAACCCTTGACCAACATCAGTAACTATCATGGCAACCAAATCCATGACACCCTACCCTATTTCCCCACAAACAAACCATTTTATCCTCTCGACCTATCCTTCCCTACCCAAATCCCCCCTGAATTCATCCCCACCCATCATTCACCTAAATATACCCTTCCCCATTCCTATTTCACCCAATTTTTTCCCAAATTCAAATTACTTTTTCCCCCCAAAACCCATTTTTTCTCACCCAACCTCTATACACCAATCTACCTCACCAAACAAGGCATGGGATTGACTCTTACCTCATCACACTTCCATCTCCATGGTGGCACATCAGGCTGCTGCACCGGTGGTCCACCTGATCCCTCTCCTACCTCTGCCATCACCAACCGACCTCCTCACCTCCAACCAACCTGAATCGATCAAACAGATCTCATGGACCCACCTATCACCTATTCGATCCCCCACTATGAGGCTCACCAACTCAGCTCTCTATCTCACTCAGTCACTTTCCACCTTTTTCTCTCTCTCTTGTCATTTTCTCCTATTTGGAAAATAACAAATGAATCTGCAAAACGTGGAAATTTCCTTTTTTAACCACACCCCTACTTGATTGACGTCAATTGTACCTAGATTGACATCGGTCCTGTGCCCTAACAAACCATGGTTGGTTTACCTAGACCGTCATTGGTTAAGCATGACTAGTGTTGGTTACCCATGTTGACCCCATGGCAACCCATTACACCTTATCTACTCACTTGTAACCTTTTTCACCTAACCCGAAGCTGACCCTGACCCTCCACCTCATCTTCCTAACCTCATCATTTATCCCCCCACCTCTCCATTAGTTGGGGCATATTTCCCCCCCTCCTATAGCCTTACCTATGCCACACCTACTTTTTACCCACACCTGACCTCCTATGTTGTGACCATCAACCTTGCACACTCAATTTACCTTGCAATGTTGTTACCACATTATTAGCCTACCAACCATACCTTGCCTTTGGTCGTGACCCTTATCAAAACAAACCTTGACCTTTTGACCTCTTATATGTACCAGAACCACACCTATAAGTTCCTGCATCTTACCTCGTTGTGTGTTTGGACCGTATCCTTTACCTTGGATACCAGACCTCAACTTCAACCCTTGTTTGGGTAACCCGATCGACCTTGGATGATGTAGAGTTTAAAAGCTCTTCAACTTGATACTGTGTTGCGATCTCTACATGTGCGTACGTTTGATTGACACTACCCATTACCCATTTTTACCTCCACCTACCCTACCCACACCTACCTACCTAACCATTGATTATGTGGATATTCCCATGTCCTCACTCGTTACATCTTGTGATGATGGTACCTGTTTTTCTCAGCCTAATAGCCTTACCTTGCCTATGGCTGTGACCCTTTTCCAAATAAAACATAACCTTCTGACCTTTTGGATGTAATGGAACCACATCTACGCGTTCCTACATCTTACCTCGTTTAGTGCCCAGACCGTATCCTTTACCTTAGATACCATACCTCAATAACCCTTGTTTGGATGACCTTTACGACCCTAGCTAACGTAAATTTTTTATGTTGATAAAACCTTATATCTCATGGCATTTCATAACATGTGCATACGTATGAATGCTCTACCTAATCACTGAGCCTACCTTTTACAATCACCATACCCTCGACCCTCACCTTCTTCACACCTAACCCTGTTTTCTCAAACTGCCTACCGACTCTCTATTCTTCATCATCGGTGCCTGATTTGAGGGGGGATTACTCATGCCCCTATCTGGGGCACCCAAATTCACCTTCTCACCCTAAATTCACATGGGGAAAAACCAACCTTCAGTTTTGTCATGCCGCCTACCAATACAGGATACCCAACAAAAAGGGGCAAAATGTAGACACCAAAATGGGGTCACACTCCCCTTGTCCCCTTGTCGAATAACCAACTCAAACATATTCACCTACCTATGGCCCCTATCCACCCCACATTAACATTAATTTAATTAACTTAGTTAAATTCATACCCATCCTCACAATATTCATTACTTAATTATTTTAAGTAAGCTATTTTCCACCTTACCCCTCCACCTCACATGGCCACCTCACCTTAGACCTATTCTTGGCATGTTTCCATAACTAACCAAGACTTGGTCCCACTTACCTTAATGAGCTAAGACTTAGTTCAACCTTAAAAATTAATGCCTATTATTCCTCTAACCACTTTCCCACTCATAAAAAGGTAACATCCATTCGAATCCACGGGTAAAGGAATGAACATGATCCAAAAGATGCGAGATCTTTCATTTTTAGTAAACCTAGGGAATCCCGCATTAACTGACGCCGGTGACCCCTAAAATGATGCTGGTCAACATGAAACCGCCGTCGATTACCATTTATTCACTTGAGAAACCTTATTTTTGGGATGACACATTCTGAGATCAAGGGGACAATAAGAGAACTATATGCAAGCAGAACCAAAGCCTTTTTGCACCTACAAACATCCATAGCCAGCACCAGGACAGATCCAGAAGCATTGCACTCATGGTGACATTCTGGGAAGCATCATTATTGCACCAAGCTCCATCCCACCAACTGATCATCACCAACTCCCAACCATTGGACCTGTAACATTGGTAAGTGCGTTTATCACTGATCATTTCCATTCTTATTCTACCCATAGAGTTGTTATCATTTTAGTTAACATTCTTCCATTAATATTCCCATTCCTTTATAGTCTACTTTCTGATAGACTCAAAAACCTCACCCACCCTTTTATTAGATCACCTATCCTAGCCTTTCTACCTCTCTAAGTGTTCTCAACATTCCCACAGACCTCGCCATCCCCTTCTTTAGCTCTATCTAACCTGACCCAGACTCTGTAACTAGGTTTTTATTGAACTATTGTCACCCGATTGTACCAATTCCAGTTACCCATGACCATCGATGTTCTCTTCTAAACCGTCATTGGTTATATTAGAACGACGTTGGTCTCTGTGTTTTATACCTTTGACAATAACAGAGCCAACCTACCTTCTACCAAGTTACCCAAATAACCTAGAACCTGACCCTGACCAATTCCAACACCCTGACAACTACATACCCTTCAGATCTAACTATATCCTAGCTTGTTATGTTAGATTTTCTTATTGTTCTTGAATGAGATACCTAAATCATATCAACTACAGTAGGAATTTGTTTATTTATCACATTAAGTTGTTTTAAATATTGGATTGACAGCCATCTAGGGATTATCATACCTCTTGGATCTAGCACATGCTAGGTAGTCCACTGTCATATATTATTTAACTTTTCTTCTATGGTCTTGTTTTCTATTTTAGGTAGTTCCTCCTAGCCAAAAGGAAGTTCTCACAGTCAACATTGGATTGAGAAGTCAGAATGTGCACAAACAACCATCAACTGACCAACATAAACATGTATTCCTCCTCAGCCCATAACCATTATTTGTTTCATCTCATTAATGTAAAGAAAACAATGAAACAATTGAGTTTCTCCAAGAGTCTGGATGGGAAAGGAATATCGGCGTTTGGTTGGGGTGTTTCTTCAACAATAGGACTGGGCTTCACTTGTTCTAGATTTTCTTCATCTTCAAGTATATCTTCTATGATTGGAGATGAAGGTTTTGAGGTAACCTTCCCCGAGAACAACAAGATGTTTATATAATCCACAAAGTTTATTGTGGCATTTTTATTTGATTCCACGGTGTATGCTGGGTTACCCTACCTCATGTTTTTGGGGTTCACTATAGTTTAAGCTAGAATCTGTGGTTGGGAAGGTTGTTTAGATGAGGTAGCATTTGTAGGCCCAGTCAAAAAAGATTTTTGACCTTGGGGTATTCTTTGGTTATAATATTACTGCCCCGATCCTTGAGGTACACTCAACTATTTTTGGAATTGACTATTAAACTATTGAAATAATGGAATTTTTGGGTTTGGAGTCTAGGATTTTGGATAATAACTTGGTGGTGCATTCCACTGAGGAATCCATTCCCATGGAACTTATTAAGCCCAAGGATGGGGGTATACCCATGGTGCACTCCATTGGTTTGGGACCCATTCTATTTTTGGTGCATAGGATTAGTTTTGATTTGATTAAAAAATACCTCCTTACCTCTGAGCCATATAATTTAACTCACCTTCATCTTGTGTGTTTTGTTTTAGATGATTTTTCAGTAAGGGGAGCAATCCACATTGGTCTGTGGCATGCTTTAAATCATAGACAAGACAAATGTCTATTTTTTCTAAGGGATAGTCCTTAAGCCCATGCTTGTTCCTACATCTTGGATAGTAGATGAAAAAAGGCTATGTATTATTGGATTTCTCCCTATCCATAGTTGTATTAAGTTAAACTAATATGTCTCTTCTCAAATTTGCAATCTCTTCTCTTAGTTTGAATATATCGCCATTGGCCATTTTTCCTTTATGTCTACGAAGGTTGGGGTGAGTTTGGGAGTAGTTATTATAGAGGTCAATGATATCAGTATATTCTAATTTTTTTCATGTCTCCTTTTCCATAATATTGAAGGCTTCATGTGTGTCTTCATCCAATACCTTGAGGTATAAAGTTTTGAGAAGATTAATATCCAAACTAGTACCACACTTCCTATGAAGGAAGAGGAACCGATCAAGATCGTACTCAACACTCTCATCCTCCTTTTGTTGAATCGTAAAGAGTTCTTCCTTCATGTACCTCAACCTACAGTAGTATTAATATTTAGCCAAAAATTTTGCTTCCATCTCATGCCAACTCTGGATGGAGTTAGGGGTTAAGCCCATGAGCCATCTCATAGATGTATCCTATAAGGTCAAGGGAAATAACTTGAGGTTTTGGATATCTAAAGTATAATCATAGGTTTGGCACAATAATTTGAACTCAAATAGGCATTGAACAGGATCTTCTGAGATTAGTCCCTTGAAGGATGGTAAAATTGAAGGGGATATGTTTTTTTATGGGGGATTGATCATTATGATCAAGTTGTATGTGATAAGTGAACATTCTTCCAAGTGGAGGATTGCCATTATTTGTACCATTGGGGTTATCTACTTCATCATCCATCTTTTCTTGGTGAACAATTTTTTCCAATTAATTATAATAAATCTAACTCTACAGTCTCTAGGTATAAACATAAAATCCTATCATACTAAGGACAATTCCCTAACTACCAGTGTTTAACTGACTGTTTGTTTTCCACATACTCCAAATCATAAAATATTCTTGATGTCACTACAAGGTCTTATTACTTCAAAGGAAAGAGTTATGGAAATAAAATTTCTAAATGGAAACTTACCAGGTAATCAGGTAGCACTTAAAGTTAGTACCTTAATCTTTGATAACACCTTGAGATTCCTTGACAACGATGCCAAAACGTGATGAGCATATTTGATACTCGTAATTTAGTTATATTATGTTTATAAGTCTATGGCAATGTCCATGGCTATGTGCAACAAAGGAAATGATTGAAACTATTCTCAATATTTATTTAACAATGAAATTAACTAAATACTCTACTAATTGTCATAAAGAAATGAAGTTGATTGATAAAAAAGGATTACTGAATGCAAAATTAAAAATATTGAGAACGATAAAATGCTAATAATTCAAATTAATGCAAAATAACAGAGGGGAAATGAATAGGAAATTATCCCTTCACATTGGGGAGGAGTGGCCCTTTCTCCTTCCCATCTATTTAGTTTATAGTTGCAAGTCACACAAGTAGAATTTTCCTTTGAATCAACACTATATTGAATGAAAGAATTCCTTTTACAATGATCAATCGAACTAACTTTTTAATCCTACTACACTTGCTATTTTATATTTAGAGGTGACCTAGTGTCTCTGAAAAATGACTAGTTATTTGAAATTAATGACAAATACATAACTGGAAGATACCTATAAAAATAACTAACTATTTAAGAAATTAAAATCATGGAAGGATTAGTTCATGCTATGTTTGGATCAAACTCATCTTGTTAACTACATATGAGGTTTGTAATTGAATCTTAACTAAGATAGTCAATCAATACCAGAAGATATTACATATTCCGAATTGATTCCCTATAATCATGATGATCATAAGTCTATAATTGTTCTAATTTTCTACTCCATGTCTTTGAGAAACTAGTGTTAAGTTAAGATTCATGTTCCTCATACTCCACATGAAGGTTGACATAGTAATGTGCCAACTGTATCAACTCGTTTCTTTGCTATCCAAGTTATTTTCCTCTTTTGTGCGAGTTCCTCATTCTAAGTGAACCTGCATTAGTTATTTGTGTAAGTCATACGCTCTACAGTTATTCCTGCACTCATGCAAGGGCGAGTCCTGCGCTCATACATTAGTGAGTCATGGTATGTAGTTGAGTCATGTGATGACTTTAAGATATTATTTTTAATGCATCGTTAATATTCATAAATATTCATTTGAACCATATTTGAAGAAGTGAAAAAAAGATGAAAATAATAAGGATATGCACAATATTTCCTTTCAAAACATAGTAAAGTATCAATTACGAAATGACAGTATTATACATAATGTAAAATGATGTCATGAAAAAACATGGTTTTACATAGGATAAAACATGAAAAAATAGGGGCTCATCATCTAGAACCTTATTGGTAAGGTTGAAAGATTGAAGACATTTCTGTAAAACCTTTGAAGGAGATTTGAAACCTTGGAAGCCAGTAAGAAGGTAGTTGTGATCAATTAACCCTTATCGGACTCTGTGAAAAACTCTACTAGGGTTTACAATCAAATTACATTTGAGAGTATTAAAGTGCTTCCCAAAATCCAAAACTTACAAGAAATAACCTTGAAACATCCCTTAATAATATTTACAAAGGAATTTTACATAGATAGGTTTTCAAGAGAGAGAAACATTTGATAGTTTGAGCATGATCCTATAACATGAACTAAGAGACCTAACTGAGGTCTAGGACAATTGATTTTGTGGAGGATTTTCTAAAAGAAGGGTACTTGACATTTTTTACTCCAAAATATTGTCCAAATGGGTAATGGGAATGTTGTTTAGTTAGTGGAATAAGTCCTCTAATCAAAAGTTATATCAAATTTTAGCTTTAGACGGGGCCGATAAGGAGGTCTAAGCCTAGAAGAGAAAAGGAGAATGAAGGGAATTTGCATTAGGAGTTAAACCTAACCTTTTTTCCCACATCTGGTGATTAGTAAAGGGTGTCCAAAATAATTGATAAAGTTTTCATGGGCATTGTAGATTGTTCTTGAGTAGCCTAATAGGTAGTTTTTGCAAAAGGTGATAAAACTAACAATTTCTTGTGATTTAAATAACCTCAATGGTTGAATGATCCTGGATAGAGGATAGTGAGCATGTTTGAAGCACTGGATAATATATTTTGAGTATTTGAATGGAAAAGAGAATATTTGAAGGTTTTTCTTACATTAACAAAAAGTGTGATTTTGGAAGTTTGAGAGCATTTTTGAGTTATCTAATCAAACTAACCTAATTGTGTGAGTATTTGCATGATAAAATATGAATCAATTAATATCCACGAATAGTTGTTTTTAGATATAAAAATTATGGTATAGTATTGTTGTCATGTGTTTTTGCAAGGGAAAAATTCATTGTTGAAACATGACAACTTAATCCAAGTGTCAATTTTTTTCTTAGAAACCCTCTTGAACCCCCTCTCTGGGTCAGTCTGTCCTTTATACCATGCCTATGCCAACCCTTGAGAGTCCTCAGATGTGTTGTATATAAATTCCCTAATTTTATAAATGTCCAGATAGGATGACTCACGTATTTTGGTGCATTACTTTCAGAGGTGAATTCCTCAACAAGCATATAAAGGCTATATTTAGCATTTTTAGGAAAAGTGTGCATCCTCCGGGACAAATTCGAAGGCCAAAATTCATTGAATAATATTATTTGAGAGATAAGAACACATTTCATTTGGTTTAGGAAGATTTGAGAAGGTTTAGGAACAAGTTGTGTAACTGCGGGTTTCTAAGGTACAAGGAGTAAGTAGTCTAAAAAGGTGCCTAAGCTTCGGAAGATGATCTCGGGAGATCCATAAGGATTTAGGGGTAAAATAATATATCATTGGAAATATGGTTCAATTCTCCACATGATGTAATTTTCACATTCTTCACAAGACCCAAGTGATTCTTATGGAAGCTCAAGTTCAACAGACTCACTTGGTTGTCCTGAATGAAAAAGTAGATTTTTTAGAGGAGGAAGAATAAGGTCTAGAAAAACATCCCATTAATCTTTAAAGGATATTGGTACTTAACATGATATAAATTTTTTCCTAAAAAATACCTCCTGGAACTCTGGGAAAAGTGATTTCAAGTTTTTGGGAGTTAGTCATTTTCACAGTGTGATGGGTGGCGCATTTTGGTGTCCCGACTATCCCAAATGTCCCAATTGTGTGGAAAATTGGGGATATTAGGGACAAAAAAATGTTCCCAAACCCTTAGTTACAGCTCTTGGAATCTCATATGACCCTCTTTCTTCTTGCTGAGTCCTAAGTGGTTGAAAATTGAAAATTGGCTAAGTTTTTCATGAAAACACTTGGGCAAATTTTACTATCCCAAATATCCCAAATGTCACAGGGAGAATGAGGAAAGTGGGGCAAAAAAATGGGCCCCACCCCCATGTTTGGAAACTAAAAAAATCATTAAGTTTTTTTCCCTCACTTATACTCTTTCCGCCTCTCCCATGGACTAAAAGTGCTAGAAATTGTAAAAACACAAAATAATATTTACCCACCTAATTATTTCTCATGAAATCCATGGTTATTGAGGAAGATCTCCATAAACCTGAACATTTTCTAGAAACCATGTCAAAATTTTTCTAGGAAGCCATATGCATCAAAACTTAAAAAGTTCATATATTGCAAACCGATGAGAGAAATCATGGGAAATTTTGTCATATGTTCTTCAATCCAGGCACCTTAAAGAATATGATAAAATTAGAAATGATGATTCTGTAGGTTTTTAATTTCAGAAAACCCTTGTTTGATGACCTATTATTTATTTTTTCAGTTTCTAAGCATTTTACAGGCAGATTAAACTGAAACTCAGAGCACGAGATCATAACAAGGAGCCTAATCCAATGATGTAATTTTTGTCACAATATGAGGTGGTGATTAAGCTAAAATGTAAATGCACAAATCCTAATATGAATGTAAGATTGTAGTAAATGAATAATAAATTAAGTACAACAATACACCCAAGAAAACTAAGCAATTGAAATTTGAAAACCCTAAGTACAAAGAAGGAATAAGATGACTTAGATGGTTCATAATGATATTTGGAGTGCACCGAATTGATGATCAGGTGAATAGAACATCATAGGCCTTGCATAGAGACCTAGAAAAATGCAGAAATGGAGAAACAAACTAGAATAGGGCAATTGGAGAGGGATAAGAGTGCCCGCGGGTGCCCTGGTCCTGATTCTGGGCATCTAGGTCTACAAAAATGCTCAAAAAACCTCCTCTAAGGCGTTGTAAGGTGTTTGCCTTTGATCACTCTGAGGTTGCACCAAGATCACCAAGGTCACTAGAAACCTGCAATGAAGATTGAACTTGCAAAACCCTAAAAAAGACGTGAAATCCTAAAAAATAAAGATGTAAAATGAGGGGTTGGACTATCCTCAACTGTCACAATGGTGAAATTATGACTGAGTGCTACACTACATCTCATAACCAATGTAGTTCTGTGTGCATGTGTAGAATTGTGCCCCAGGTTACTCTTGTGTGTGTAACACTTGGATAACAAGCAAGTAGCTAGATGTAGAATGTAATAAATGTGTACATGGAATAGAATGAACTTCCCTCCTATGAAGTGTATGCAAAATAACTAGCCCTTGTGTTTCTTGTGATGGCACTAGATAGATGTAATGGAGCTCTTAGATGCTTGATGGATGCAACCTTAGGCGATGATAGCTAATGATTAGTGCTTTTTTGTTTTTTATGATCACATAAATTTATATTTATATGATTCCCTTACTTGATTTTTGTAATTAACCCTGAAAAGGCCAAATACTAAAAAGATAAGATGCTCAAATGACTAGAAAGGAACCAACATGTGTGAATAAAGTATAAAGGGAACAAGGGAATCCAGTGGGGATAAGGGCACCTGATGCTGGTGTCCTGGCTGTGTGCTGATGTCTAGGATGATAAATACCAAAGAGTAAAAATGTAAACTGAGCAAGTAAGGGTGCAAGACTGGAAATGACAACAAAAAGAAAAGAAATGTGTCTAAAGACATGTGTTAATTAGTACTTTTATTACTTGGGAATCATATGAATAGTAGTATGTAATTAGGACTATAAAAGTACCCAAAGTGTATGATTTTTTGTCTACATTTGCCCCAACTTTATGTTGTTGAGCAGAACACTTGGTAACATAAAGTAGATAGAGATGCATACTTGATAACCATGTAGATCAATGATGAGAAAGTGTGTTGAGGGACTAGACAAAATGTTAGACAAAATGTGGAATGATAAAAATGTGAAGCATGGATGCTAAGGAGGAGAAAGTGCAAAAAGTGATGAAAATGAACCTAGGATGGAAATGCATATTTAGATGTTGCGATGTTCCTGTTGTTGATGTTAATGTCAATGTTGATGTGTGTGTTGTTGTCATTGTTGTTGAATAATTCTTTCCATACAGATGGACCTACAAAAGAGAAGCTAAATAAATAGTCAAATACACACGCATGTGATCAAAATATGTAAGAAAAGGTGTGTAAGGAAAGTCTGTAAAAATGCTGAAAGTGTGGAAAAGGAACATGTGCACCTGATCTATGATGAGGAAAGAGTGTAGAGAAGGATCTTGTAGATGATGTTGATGCACAAGTTTTTTGAGCAATCTCACACCAATGAAATGGAAGAAGTGTAGGGAGAATAGTCTAGTGTCATCCTCCAACCTTTAACAACTTCCCACAATGTAGAAGACCACTACATATGGTGTGTATAAATGAATGTGCTAAAGACCATATGCCCTGTAAAATCTGTTGTGTGGAGTTATATAGACTGTGATAAACTACCAATTTCTATGTAATTGACCCCTAGTTTCAGGCATCTAGGAAAGGCCACTGTGCTAAAGATGCAAGTCTAATTCTGAGTCCTATCCGAAACTAAAAACTGTGTTATACCGGTGATGTGTATAATGTTGTATGTGGTGGATGATTCACCCAAATGATTCCCCCCTTTGTTTGGGGTGCATGTGATGTCGCTGAAGGAGTATGTGGCCCAAAAGAGGACCGATCATTGTGTTGAAATGGTGCCCTATAGGGGGAAGGGAATGTGCTTGGTAGAAATGAAGGCACACATAAACAAAGTGGCTGGGAGATAAGTGTTAGTACAAGAAAACATGCATGTAAAATGTAATCTAGCAGACATGAAGACAATGTGTAATCTAAGACACAAGAAGATAATGTAAACACATTGGAAAACAAAGTGGACCGTGAAAAGTGGGTTACAAATATGGGACACCACTCACAATATCACAAGACAATCAAGGAAGAAGTGGCTGTAAGTAGAAAAGTGTGCATATAAGAAAAAGTGCAAATCCCACAAACAAGAGCATAAAAAGATCAAGCAATGAAAAACAATGTAACAAAAAACCATGGAAATAAATAGTATTGCATAAAAAAAACTGCACATGAAGCACCCGTTAACATGTTAGAAAGATAAAAAACATGTCAAAGCGTACATAATCTGATAAAGTAATGTGCTATGAAACAAAATGAAACAATAACACCTTTAGTGTACAAAAGTGGATGCCCTAAGGAGCCTCTGTGGGACTAGTACTAATTAGGTGCCAAACATCCATGCTACATGTAATATATCTATATAATATGCAATCACAACTAGAAAGACAAGTGAATGCTCATGTGATAAAGATATTGACATACAAGATATCTATCTAGCATGTGTAATAAGATGAACATGTAACAAGTAAATATAAGAAAGAGTAAATTCAACCACATATGCAGTACACTGTGGATGAGGTGGAATGGAATGCAAAGTGAATTATAGGAGAAACATTCCCCCATGTATGTATATAATGAGGTTCATTTATTTATGCCCCCTCATCAGTCAAGAATGAACCATAAACAAGAGCGTGTCATCAGGAAATGGTTTTAGATGTGTGCACAAGAAAGATGTTGATTATAGGTTATCGTGTGATGTGTAAGATTGAATGCGACAAAGTAAAATTGATGAGGTGGTAGAATGTTTGATGATTTAGCCTAAAATGTATATCATTAGATGTATGAGGAAGATACTATAAATCGTGATGATTTAGTATAAAGTGTATATCACAAAATACATGAATAGTATGCATGAAAGCGTGATGATGTAGTACAAGGCGTATATCACAAAATATATGGATAGAACGATAGAAATTGTGATGATGTAGCATAGAGAATATATCACAAAATGTATGGATAAAATTATAGAAAGTGTGATGACGTTACACAAAAGGTATATTACAAAATGTATGAGTAGGATTCTAGGAATCATGATGATTTAACACCAAACATATATCACAAAATGCATGGATAGGATGGTAGAAAGTGTGATGATTTAACACAAAGCGTATATCATGAAGGGAATGAATAAGATACTAGAAAGCATGATGATTTATCATAAAGTGTATATCAAAAAAGTGTGGATAATATGCTAGCATGGATAAATTGTGAATTTTGGAAAATAGTGTCGCATGAGGTGATAGAAGGATTGAATAATGGAGCAGAGAAAATAATTCAAGCGTAATGAGGAAGTGAGGTTTAATTCATAATTAGACCCTCAAAAATCGATTATGAACCATGGGACTAGAGTGCGTCATTGGGTAATGAGTGGAACGCGTAAAATTAGATGTAAGAAAGATGTAGTGTGAATGTGTATAGTGAGTAATGCACCTAGTGTGTGATAGAAGCTATGAGAGGAAGATGTTGTACGTATATAATGTGTGTTGTGTGAGGTGTGTAATGTGTAATGTGTAGTGTGACTAAGCAATGCTAGAAAGATGTGGTTATAAATGTGCCTAAGCATAAAATATGTAATGTAGTGAAGTGATGAGAAGGATGTGCTATGAAGGTGTCAAGTGTGTGAGAATTTGTAGTGTGTAGTGTATAGTGTGCAATGTGTGAGGTTTATGTGTATAGTATGCCCTCAATAGTCAAGTCTGAACTGAAGTAAAAGAGTGCATCATTAAGAAATGACGATACGAGCATGTGTGAAGATTCATATGTTAGGTGTGTAATAAGGTGAATGTAAGACACATATTTATACTAAGGGGATGAGTGTGATGCCCCCGAAGTGTGTGATGATAAAATAGATTAAGTAACGTCATCTAAGATGTTGTCATTGTCACTATCAAAAGAAAATGGTGAAGCATCTGAAACTTGATAAATGATAGTGTCAGGTTGATCAAGTAAGGAGTCATTAAGAGCAAGTGATACATGCTTATAACATATTCCTCATCAGTGAAAGGAGGTAATGGGAATTCATGTGCATACTAGTGAGTGATATTCTGTGTGTAGCCAAGAAAAGAACTATTGCAAATGATCACACGACCAAAGGGCATATGAAATGAGATATCAATATGATTAGGGTCTAATGTGCCCCCAATGTAAGGAAACAAATATTGTTCTAATGTAAGTGCATAAGAGCGAGGGGCTCGCGTAAGGTAGACAATGAGATGAAAGAAATGCAAATCATAAACAATAGTGATAGTGACAAATTTATAATAGAGATGAGGATAATGAGTTGGAGGATAAATATCATTGAAAGTAAAGCCTAGCCGAGTCAAACCATCATGTGAACATATAGTGACATTGCAAGTAGGATAAAATGGAATTTTCTCCCAATAATAATCATTCATGAAAATTGTATATGTAAATGGTGGGTGTGCTAATGGAGATTACCCATGGGAAGGTGTAGGGGATGGATCGATGCCCATATAGTGGATAGGACCTTGATAAATAATCATAGCAGTAGTAGTTTTAGGTTGAGGGGATGGTGTAGATGAGACAATATCTATCATGCAAATAACACCTTCAAGTGGTGGCAAATGAGGAAGAGTATCCATAGGTTGGGGTTTATTAGTAGTATCAGTTCTCAGAGTAGGAAGTGTAGTATTAGGATCATGGTCACAATATTTATATGGATGACAGTCACAAAAAATAGTATACTTGATGCTCTCATGTAGGAATTTAAAATAATGATGCACAGTAGAGGGAACAACTTGCATGGCATGAAGCCATGGCCCATTAAGAAAAAAATTGTACAAAACGGGGAAGTCAATGAAAAAGAAGATGATGTTAAGAGTTTTTGGCCCAATAGTGATAGGTAAAGTAATGTGAAATAATCATGGATAAATAGATCCATCATAACCATAAAGAGAAAGAGAGGATGGGCTGACATTAGCAATTGAAAGACCAATATTTTCGAGGAACGACATAGGACATATATTAAGTTTATCCATTATCGATTAAAGTACAGTTTACACCCACTTTATAAATGCGAATCATGATGTGCAATGATTCGTCATTGTAAAAAATAGTAATATCAACATGAGGATTATAAGGGAAAGAAATATGCTGAGACAAGGCATCCAAAAATGTTTGATATACTGAATTTGGATGCATATTAGCAAGAATGCGAGTGGTAGCTATATGATTTTGGACTCTTTCTCTTAATTCAGGATTGATGAGAAATAATTAATAGAGATAATAATGATGATAAGACCATAAGAAGATGAGAAATAAAATAATGTGGATCATAGGAGCGTGAAGATCAAGCTCGGGTTCACCAAAATGATTAAGCTAAAATGTAAAATATGAGCCTAATATGAATGCAAGATTATAGTAAATGAATAATAAATTAAGTACAAAAGTACACCCAAGTATACTAAGTAATTGAAATGTGAAAAACCTAAGTATAAATAAGGAATAAGATGACTTACCTGGTTCACAGTGAGATCTGAAGTGCACCAAAGTGATGACTAGTTGAACGTGTTGAGTTGTGGATCTCAATTGCTTCACAAATAACATGCTTTATTAACTTGCTAGAATACACAATAATTGGCTTCAATTGGGTAACCTCCGTTGGTCACCTGGGGACTGATGTTGGTAAAAAAAGTAGGAACCAACATCCGTTACCAATGCGTGATTGATTTTATTTAAGTCACGAGAATTAGATCTAACCTTTGATATAAAGGTGATCTAATGGTTGTACTTGCATAGCTAAAGTGCTCTAAGTTTGTATATGCTTATATAAGCTAGAAATATATGGTTAGATTAAAGAAGAATTAGAAGAATTGAAAGAAGGAATTCTTGGAGAGAGAAAAAGAGAAACTTGTGAGGAAGAAAGTACTGTACATCCGGAAGAGGTGTGAAAGATTCTAGATCTTCATTGTATATCCTCTGTGAAGCTTTGAATAATATATTTTCTATTTCTTGGTGGATGTAGCCCACACTGGGTGAACCACGTTATATCTTGTGTATTATTTCTTCCAATTTATTTATGTATTTATTGCTTATATGCTTATATTTGATATATACTTATACAACTGGTGTGTTTAACCCCAACAACTGGTATGAGAGGTTTTTTTTGAGGGTTTTTTGTGTTGAAAAATTTACTCATAGAGGGATTTCTGATTGAGTGGGAGCTATAACAATGGAAGAAGATGAAAATTATAGAGTTGAGAAATTTGACGACCATAATTATCAATTATGGAATATGAAAGTGGAAGATTATATGTATCACAAAGATCTATACTTACCGTTGGATGAGAAGGCAAGACCTACAAAGATGACTAATGAAGAAGGGAAAATTCTTGACAAAAAGGCTTTGGGATATATAAGATTGAGCTTGGAAGCATCCGTGGCTTTGAATATTACAAAAGCAACAACTACGGTAGAGTTGATGAAATCTTTATATAATTTATATGAAAAATTTAGTGCTTCAAATAAAGTTTATTTGATGAAGAAATTATTTAATTCAAAGATTCAAGAAGGTGAATTTGCATCAAGTCATTTAAATTATTTCCATTCTATTGTAAATAAATTAAAATTAGTTAATATTCCATTTGATGATGAAGTGAAATAAATTTTATTCTTATGCTCTTTTTTAGATAGTTAGGACAACTTGGTAATGGTTGTTAGTAATACAACATCTGCTACTAATATTTTAAAGTTTGATGATGTGGTTAGTATAATCCTCAATGAAGAAATACATAGGAAAACTACAAGAGAATTATCATCTGGTAATGCTTTGAATGTAGAAAGAAAGGGAAGGAAGAAAGAGGGATCCAAGAGCAAAAATAATGGGAAATCAAAGTCTAAGAATGAAAAATCTAAATTCAAAGGTAAAGGAATAACCTGCTGGAATTGTGGAAAGAAAGGACATGCAAAGAAGTATTGTCCATTCAAGGAAAACAAAGAGAATGTACCAAAGAAGGGTAAAGAGGAAAATGTTACATTTTCTAAGGTAATGTAAGATGCCCTTATTCTCTCATTGGATAATAAAATTGAATAATGAGTTTTTGATTCAGGAGCTTCTTTCCATGCTACCCCTAATAAAGGTTATTTTAGAAATTATGTCTAGGGTAATTTTGGGCATGTTTATTTAGGATATGATGAACCATGCAATATTGTTGGTAAATAAGAAGTTCATCTAAAATTGCATGATGGAAATACATGGATATTGAAATATATGAGGCATGTGCTAAGCCTTAGGAGAAATCTAATTTCTGTAGGATAACTAGGCGAATCTGGTTACATGTGAAAGGAATGATAACCAGATCATACCAAGCCAAGAACACAGATGCTAATCAAACACCATGATCTATAAGATGAAAGCAATTTTCCAGAATAACTTTACATAAACCTTTGCAAACAAATGAACAATAATATCATATATTATTATGGAACTCAATGCAATACATTGAGAATGGGCTTTGCTTAAATAGGTAAGGAATAACAATCTAAGAACCAGTCAAGGTCATAGATCAAGCCATAAATCAAGGAAATAACTAGTCATCAAAGAACTAGTCAAGACCATAGATTTATAAGAGAACTAGACATCAAGGATCTAGTCAATACCATAGATCAAGGAAAGAACTAGTCAATACCATAGATCAAGGAAAGAAATATACCTAACAACTAGATAATATCCCTAATATTTAAATAAGATAAAAGAAATATCCACACACATACGTGGGTGAGGATAAATACAATAAAGGTAAATAAAGTACCTAGCTGAACATGAGCTAAGGTAAATACCTACTCTAACACCCCCCCTCAAGTGAAGCTAGGGGCCAAAATAGATGTGGCATGTCCACAGTATGACTCCTGACAACTAGGCCTGATGAGGTACTCATGTATAATAATTGGGAAAAAAGGGACACTGCAAGGTACCTAAAACCAGTAAAAACAAAGCAAAGAGAGTAAAAACCCGCTGCAAGGTATCCCAAGAAGCTCGGATCAAAAACTCAGACAATGCTGAAGAAGTTTGGTGTGTACTATGGTTTGAATCCACTACTTGATCGCAAAACTCAAAAACAATTGACACTGGGCTTCACCAGAATAGCTCCATATAAGGAGACTGTCAACAGATTGATGTCGAATGTGCAAAAAAAACACCAAACATAATTCGATCAACTACTGCAAATAGGTGTGCCATGATCCAAGAACAATAACCAAAGCAACAAGGCAAGGACACAAACTCTAGAGTGTCATGATCCAAGAAAAGATAAGCTAACAAGGCAAGGACACGAAACCCGAAGAAGTAGGATCAACACCACACCCTCCCATACTGCTGAATAGGTGGAGTGATGCTACAAATCTGTATGAGTTGTCAAAACAACTACTTGAACACTAACAAACTAACACTAGAATGCACCATAATAGATCCCTCATAAGAGATACAGATACAAAATACAGATATAGATACAAATACAGATACAAAATCTCTCAACAAATAAGAGAGATACACTACACCTGCTAAAGAAAAATACTCAAAACAAGAAGCATGATAATGCATAAGGTATAGAAAGTGGAGCAAGAGGCCGAATGGTGAAGGAGCCATGCTTGTAGAGTCCTCTCAACAAATTCCTATGTCTCCGCCACAAGTGATCAGATATCCACCCCAAATCAACACGAATGGATGAAGAATATTCCTGCATATGACTTGGTGTAAAATGCACAATGGGTGCATGTAAAAGAACATCAGAATGTGTGTCAGGTTGATCATGTTTGACAGCTAAAATCTCAGGTTTCTCAAGCCTGAGTGAAGGTGCAGAACTCATGTGTTGCTCATGATCCTCAGAAAGAGTCAAGCGAACAAAAAAAGGAGCTCTGTCAATGTGTGATCCCAATGAAGTATCTATTCAAAAACCAATGTCATGACAAGAATTCCACTTAACATGTGGAATAGAGGAAACAATACCCTCTAAATGTCTGTCAATGACTTTGCTAGTGAGACCCATAGAATAGAGCATGCGAGAACTAAATGCAGTGGTATGCTTCCCAAAAAATCCATGTAACTGAGCAGAAGTAGGATACACAACATGTGGTACTGTAATAGGCACAGATGTGGAAGAGCATGCAGTAACAAGCCTCACAGGTTTAGAAGCATCAAAAGCAGGTTCAGGCTCAAAGACTAGCATATCAATGTCAGTGGGTATAAGAGTAACAATTGCAAGTGGACTAGGAGCATGTATATGGTTGTCTATAATATGATGGTGATGTTGTAGGCTAGCAAGTTTGTTCTGCAGGAAGTGTATTATTATATCCTTATCGTGAATGAGTGATTGTAGAAGAGAATTTCACTTCTTGAGTGATCTATTTTATTCCACAAATTTTACAATATCCTCTTGAAGTCCACTTACTTCAGAATCCATGATAGGCACAAACTGCAACTCCCAAAAATTTAGGATGTTGGGTTCAGCTGAAATTGCATCCACAATTGATTATAACACTCCTCCATATTTTGACACTTTATAATTATAGTGCAAGTCTCAAAATAAATAACTCTAATGGAAAGAACACGTAAAAAACAAATAAATTGTTGTTGCCTTCACTACACAAATATAATTAAAGGGGGATGAAGTTAAGCACATACTAGTAAGAATCACAAGCTTTAAGCCCTCATATGACCATACCATATGACCAAGGGCTAAGGATTTTAATGGGTGTCCCAAATATATGAATATACAATGAATTTATTTACAAAATTAAACTTACAGATGGATGTCAACAACAATCTCCTGCTCTGATACAATGAAAGGAACAATAACCAGATCATACCAAACCAAAAACACAAATGCTAATCAAACACCACGATCTATAAGATGAAAGCAATTCGCCAGAATAACTTCACATAAATATTTGCAAACAAATGAGCAATAATATCATATATTATTATGGAACTCAATGCAATACATTAAGAATGGGCCTTGCTTAAATAGGCAAGGAATAACAATCTAAGAACCAGTCAATGTCGTAGATCAAGCCATAAATCAAGGAAATAACTAGTCATAAAAGAACTAGTCAAGACCATATATTTAGAAGAGAACTAGACATCAAGGATCTAGTCAATACCATAGATCAAGGAAAGAACTATACCTAACAACTAGATAATATCCCTAATATCTAAATAAGATAAAAGAAATATCCACAAAAATAAGTGGGTGAGGATAAATACAATAAAGGTAAATAAAGTACCTAGCTGAACACGAGCTAAGGTGAATACCTACTCTAACATCATGGTTACATTCACAGGTGACTCTTGGAAGGTTATCGAGGGATCTCTTGTTGTAGTAAGAGGCAAGAAGGTAGGAACATTGTATTTATCTATCTGTATTATTGATTCTTTTTCTCTACTATCTACTTCAGATTTAGATGAAAGAATGTGGCATAATCGACTAAGCCATATGAGTCAAAAAGGAATGTAGATATTAAAGGCTAAGGGTAAGTTATCAGATTTGAAAAATGTAGATTTTGATTTATGTGAGAATTGTATTTTTGGAAAGAAAAAGAGAGTGATATTTCTCAAAGTTGGGACAACAAAGAAGGAGTAAAAATTAGAGCTTGTGCACTCAGATGTGTGGGGACTAACCCATGTAGCTTCTCATGGAGGATCCTATATTATGTGACTTTCATTGATGATGCCACAAGAAAGGTATGTGTTTATTGTATTAAACATAAATATGATATTTTTGAGACTTTTAAAATATGGAAAGACCTTGTGAAAAATGAATCAAATTCAAATTTAAAATGCCTTAGATCAGACAATGGTGGTGAGTACTACAACAAGAATTTCAATGATTATTGTTTAGTGAATGGAATACAAAGAGAAATAACTGTTCCTAGAACACCATAGGAGAATGGTGTTGCTGAAATAATGAACATGAAAATCATGTAACATGCAAGAAGCAAGAGGATACATGTTGGATTAACCTTACAATTTTCAGAAAAAGAAGTAGACACAACAATTTATTTAATTTACAGTGGGACTTCAAGTGCACTGGATGGTGTAATAACAGAAGAAGCTTGGATTGGAAAAGAGGTTGATCTTTCTTTTCTTAGAGTATTTGGTTTAGAAGCTTTTATGCATGTGATAAAGAAAATAGGAAGAAGTTAGATGCTAAATCCATGAGATGTAATTTTATTGGTTATGACTCTTGTGGTTTCAGATTTTGTTTTTGGGATTTAGAAGATTCTAATATTGTTAGGAGTTGTGAAATTGAATGAAATGAAAAGAGAATGTACAGGGATTAAGTTTTGGTACCCAAATATGAACCGTTTAGAAATTTTGTGGAAGAAAACTCATTATCAGATTAAGAAAAGACATCTACAGGTACCAGTGTTGGTTAGCTTTAACCGGTATTAGTTGAAAAGAACTGATGATGGTCATCATGATCAAAATCGGCTACAGATGAGCATGACCTATGTCAGTTAGCTAAACCAATGTTGGTAAGAGGTGGTCGACGTCGGTCACTGTTTGAGGTGGATACAAATGTACAGGATGTACAAATTAAGCCTCCGACACTGCATATCTCAGTTAGAAGGTCATAAAGGGTAAATAAACCTCTATAAATATTCACACCTTCCTTATCTTATTTATTATTACCTGATAGTGGTGAAACATAAATTTTTGAAGAAGTAATGCATGATGAAACCCACAAGAAGTGGGAGCATGACATGGATGAGGATATGGAATCCTTAAAATAGAATCAAACATGGGATTTGGTCAAGTTGTCAGTAGGTGAAATAACATTGTAGAAAAAATGGGTTTACATGATCAAGGAAGAAGAGGGTGGACAAAAAAGATACAAGGAAAGACTCATGGTAAAAGGATTTGCACGGAAAGTAGGTATTGATTTGGTTAGATATTTTCTCCTGTAGTAAAAATGACTTCTATACGTATTGTATTGAGTTTTTTTGTAGTAGAATATTTGCATTTAGAGAAACTTGATGTTAAGATGGATTTCCTTCATGGTGATTTGGAAGAAGAGATATATATGCAATAACCGCTTGGATACAAAGTCAAGGGTAAGAGGAAACTTGTGTACATGTTGAAAAAGAGCTAGTATGGGATCAAACAAGCCCCAAGAAAATGGTATATGAGGTTTGATAGTTTCATGCATGAACATGGTTATATGAGATGTGAATGTGACCATTATGTTTATTTCAAGAAGCTTGAAAATAAAAACTATATTATTTTGTTACTATATGTGGATGATATGATTATTATAGGATCTAGTATGTAAGACATTGGTGAGATTAAAGAAAATTTAGCTTATATATTTGCAACGAAGGATTTGGTAGCTTCAAAGAAAATCCTTGGCATGTAAATTCTTAGAGACAAGAAGAATAGAAAATTGTATTTGTCTTAGGAACATTATATCAATAAGGTGTTGGAAAGGCCTAATATGTAAAATTCAAAACATTTAAGTACACCTATGGATGGACACTTTAAATTAAGGATCAATGTACTACATCACATGAGAAGGTCGAGTACATGACACGAGTTCCATATGCTTCAGTAGTTGGAAGTCTTATATATGCTATGGTTTGTACCAGACCAAACATTGCACGAGTAGTGGGAGTTGGTGAGTAGATTTATGGCCAATCGAGGTAAATAGAATTGGAAATAAGTCTAATGGATTCTCAGGTATTTGAGAGGGACATCTAGCATGTAGTTATGCTATGGAGGGTCAGATGTTTCTTTATGCGGATATGTTGATTCAGATATGGCTAGTGATTTGGATGGTAGGAGAAGCACCACTAGATATGTATTCATAGTAGTTGGGATGATAGTTAGCTGGATTTCTAGATTGTAGAAGGTTGTGGCCTTTTATACTACAAAGTATGAGTATGTTACAGTTACAGAGTCTAGCAAAGAGATGATATTGATGAGTAGGTTCATATAAGAGCTAGGAAAGGAGCAAGACGATTGCAGATTGTATAGTGATAGTCAAAATGTGATTCATTTGGAAAAGAACTCAACATTTTATTCAAGAAATAAACACATTCAATTGAGATATCACTTCATACGGAAGGTGTTGGAGGATGGGCAACTGATACTGGAGAAAATTCATATGATAGAGAACCCTGCGGATATGCTAATGAAGCTATTGGAAAAGGATAGTTGGAGCTACACTCCACTTCTGTTGGTCTTCGAGTTTGAGACTTGAAGAGGAAGAAACAAGCAAAGGAAAGGATCCAAGAATGGGGCTATACGGTTAATCTTCAAGTGGAAGATTGTTGAGTTGTGGAACTCAATTACTTCACAAATAACATGTTTTATTAACTTGCTGGAATACACAATTACGGACATCAGTTGGGTAACCACCATTGGTCACCTGGGGATTGACATCGGTCAAGAAAGTAGGAACCAACATCAGTTAGGGTAACCGACATCAGTTATTTGTGCGTTATTACTTTTATTGAAGTCACGAGAATTAGATCTAACTTTTGATATAAAGGTGATCTAATGGTTGTAATTGCATAGCTAAAGTACCCTAAGTTTGGATATGCTTATATAAGCTAGAAAGCTAGGGTTAGATTAAAGAAGAATTAGAAGAATTTTAAGAAGGAATTCTTGGAGAGAGAAAATGAGAAGCTTGTGAGGAATAAATTACTATACATTTAGGAGAGGTGTGGAAGATTGCAGATATTCATTGTATATCCTATGTGAAGCTTTGAGTAATATATTGGTTGTTTCTTAGTGGACGTAGCCCACACTAGGTGAACGACGTCATATCTTGTGTATTGTTTCTTCTGGTTTATTTTCGTATTTAGTACTTATTGTTTAGATATAATATATATTCATACAACTGGTGTGTTTAACCCCAACAACTGATATCATAAATTTTTTATTTGAGGGTTTTGTGTGTTGATAGATTTACTCATAAGGGATTTTTTATTGAGTGGGAGCTTTAACAATGGCAGAATATGACAAATAAAGAGTTGAGAAATTTGACGGACATAATTATCAATTATGGAAGATGTGGGTGGAAGATTATCTAATATGAGAAGGCAAGACCTACAAAGATGACTGATGAAGAATGAAATTTTTTTGACAGAAAGGCTTTGGGATCTATAAGATTGAGCCTGGAAGCATTTGTGGCTTTGAATATTACCGAAGCGAAAACTACGGTAGAGTTGATGAAATATTTAGATAATTTATATAAAAAACCTAGTGTTTTAAATAAAGTTTATTTGATGTAGAAATTATTTAATTCAAAGATACAAGAAGGTGAATATGCATCAAGTCATTTGAATTATTTCCGTTCTATTGTAAATCAATTAAACTTAGTTGATATTCTATTTTATGATGAAGTGAAATGAATTTTATTCTTATGCTCTTTGCTAGATAGTTGGGATAACTTGGTAATGGATGTTATTAATACAACGTTTTCTACTAATATTTTAAAGTTTGATGATGTGCTTAGTAAAACCTTGAATGAAGAAATACAGAGGAAAAGTACAAGAGAATTATCATCTGGTAATTCTTTGAATGTAGAAAGTAGGCTAAGGAAGAAGGAGAGATCCAAGAGCAAGAATAATGGGAAATCAAAGTCTAAGAATGACATATCTAAATTTAAAGATAAATGAATAACCTGCTGGAATTGTGGAAAGAAAGGACATGCAAAGAAGGATTGCTAGTTCAAGGAAAATAAAGAGAATGTATCAGAGAAAGGTAAAGAGAAAAATGTTGCATCTTCTGAGGTAATGAAAGAAGACCTTATTCTCTCCTTGGATAATTAAATTGAATCACGAGTTTTAGATTTAGGAGCTTCTTTTCATGCTAGCCCTACTAAGGGTTATTTTAGAAATTGTGTCAAGAGTAATTTTGGGCATGTTTATTTGGGAGATGATGAACCATTAAATATTATTGGTAAATGATAAGTTCATCTAAAATTGCATGATGAAAATACATGGATATTGAAATATGTGAGGCATGTGCTAAGCCTCAAGAGAAATCTAATTTCTGTAGGACAACTAGGTGAATTTGGTTGCATGGTCAGATTCATAGCCGACTCTTAGAAGGTTAACAAGGAATCTCTTATTGTAGAAAGAGGCAAGAAGGTAGGAACATTTTATTTTTCTACCTATATTACTAATTCCTTTTCTGTGCTATCTACTTGAGAGTTAGATGCAAGCATGCGGCATAATCGGCTAGGCCATATGTGTCAAAAATGAATGCAGATCTTAAAGGATAAGGGTACGTTATCAGATTTGAAAGATGTAGATCTGGATTTCTGTGAGCATTGTATATTTGGAAAGAAAAATAGAGTGATATTTCTCAAATTTGGTGCAAAAAATAAGGAGAAAAAATTAGAGCTTGTGCACTCAGATGTGTGGGGACCAGCCCAGGTAGTTTCTCATAGAGGATCCTAATATTATGTGACTTTCATTGATGATGCCACAAGAAAGGTATGAGTTTATTGTATTAAATGTAAATCTGATATTTTTGAGACTTTTAAAATATGGAAAGACCTTGTGGAAAATGAATCAAATTCAAAGTTAAAATTCCTTAGATCTGACAATGGTGGTGAGTATTACAACAAGGATTTCAATTATTATTGTTCAGTGAATGAAATACGTAGAGAAAGAATGGTTCCTAGAACACCACATGAGAATGGTGTCGCTGAACGAATGAACATGACAATCATGGAACATGCAAGAAGCATGAGAATACATGCTGAATTACCCTTGCAATTTTGGGCAGAAGCAGTAGACACGTCAATTTATTTAATTAACAGTGGGCCTTCAAGTGCACTGGATGGTGGAATAACAAAAAAATCTTGGACTGGAAAAGAGGTAGATCTTTCTTTTCTTAGAGTATTTGGTTCAAAAGATTTAGTGCATGTTGATAAATAAAATAGGAATAAGTTGGATGCTAAATCCAAGATTTATTTTTGTTCGTTATGGCTCTAGTGATTTTGGATTCCATTTTTGGGATTTAGAAGATTCTAAGCTTGTTAGGAGTCGTGACATTGAATGGAATTAAAAGAGAATGTATAGGGATCAAGTTTTGGTACCCAAATATGAACCAACTGGAAAGTTTGTGGAAGAAAAATCATTCTCAGATTTAGAAAAGACATCTCCAGGTACCGATGTCAGTCAACTTGTATCGGTATTAGTCCAAAAGAACTGGTGTTAGTTGTTAGGACTGACATCGGATACAGATGTTCACGACCGACGTCGATTAGCTAAACTAGAATCGGAAAGAGGTTACCAATGTTGGTCACTATCTTAGGTGGATACAAATGTACATGACTTACAGTTAAGCCTCCTACACCCCAGATCTTAGTTAGAATTTCACAAATGGTAAGTAGACCTACAGAAAGATTTACACCTTCCTTATATTATTTATCATTGAGTGATAAGATCATGAAGTGTGGATCAGTTAGTGTAAGAAGATTAGTGAAGATCCCAGAGAAAGGGTCAAGGTGTTGGGATACGTTTGTATCCAGAGGAAGATAAGTTGGCACTTGCAGTAGCCCAGTTCAATAAGGAATACAAGGAGCATGATCAAGAAGAATGAGTCATAAAATATATTCATCACAGGGAGCTTCTTCATTAGATATGAGTTCTTCCTTTTTCTCTCTTTATCCCCCTTCCTTCTCTCCCCTTTCTAATTGTTTATTGAGCGCAATCATTGTATTTTTTCCCATTCACTTAAGTGAATTTTTAAATTTATAGTGTAAAATTCCCTTTGATTTATAAGAAGGGAAAATAGTTTTTTATTTCTTAGGGAGATGTAAAGTCACAAGTTGATTGAGATCATGAAGAGTCATGTGGGGGGTACATGAAATGTCAATTCATAGTGCTATAAAATGGTATGGATTCTCCATTCCAGAAGATCCTTAATTTTAATTCTTTGGTAAAAATTGTGGATTTTCGTTGTTGAAATTTGTATCATCAATGCACAAGAAATAAAATCAACATTCCTTCCATTTCCTTTTCCCTATTTGTTCCTCTATTTTCTCTCTTATATGCACTTTGTAAGTATATTTATCAAGAAATAGATTGCTATCTTTTATGAACAAATCCAAAGAACTGTGTGTCTAAGTTTGTTTGTCTCACTACATGTATTCATTGTTGATTTCCTCTAATTAAATGTTGAACTATTCTAGTTATTAGATGTGAATTCTGCTTACGCCTACTCACAATAATAACATTCCTTTGTCTCATTTCTCTCCTTCACTACTCACTATTGCAATTTCCTCCCTTTTACCCCATACAAACAATTTTCCACAGGTTTAGTGAAGTGTTCATATGTGATCCCTGACATATTTGGTCACCCCAAAACAATAGACATGCATAGATTAGTTTACTTTCAATAATGAGAGTCTCCCCATACACATGGAGGGGCATATCCCCATGAACATTAGTGGTTATCAATCAATTTTCCATACGAAAAATTATTTCACTAACAAATATGTAAGGTACAATAAAGTTATGCTTGATAAGGTTTGATGACTTGCAGCAAAACATGAATGTATCTTATCCCATCTTGAAGGCCTAATGAATCTTTTAGAGTGCTGTTTAAAATCATGATCAGGAAAATAGGAGATAGTTAGATCTAGGTATGTGTACACAATGATTTCAAATGTAGTTGATAGGGCTTAATGAAGTACCATGATGAGTTATGGAACATGAAGGAAAAATGATTTGTAGTAATCCAGTACATGGATATTCTCTATTCTAGCATGGAGATCCAATATCCTTGGTTGAAGTTCACCTATTTTTTATTAGAGGCCATGATTAAGACTGTAAGAGTGCTTGCTATCTTTTTATAAGTCATGAATGGGTGTATGACCTAAGGGGAGTGTGTGAGCATGATGATGGAGCTCAAGATTGTGCTTAATAACCTAAGAAAAGATAGAGAGATATGGGAAAGCAATGTTGGTCACTAGAATTAGGTAGACTCATGATGTTAAGGTGACTTATGGATTAGAGGAGAAATTGGTCTGGATTTACACAATCAAGATGAAGGAGGTCCTAGTTTTGTTCAAGGGTGAGTCAAATTTGTTCTCAGCTCCATAAGAAGGTAAGTCCTTATCATCATTCTAAGAAGTCTTTGAGGTGTTAAGAAGCAATATTTCTCTTAGGTGGAGCTAAGAAGATTAAGGTTGATGAAAAAGCATGATAAGTATCATTGAAAGGTAAACAAGGTTGTTCATTATTCCTAGCAGCTAGTTTTTATGCATTTTCATGTAGTTCTTAATCAAGGTTTGAGTCAGATTTGGAAGGTATGCATATGCTCAGGGGGAGCTATGATTGTTCTAATGTTACTGAGAGTCAAATAAGAAGTAAAAAGGCCGAATTTACCTTGTTTGATTTGGTTGATGATTCCAAGAAAAAGGTGAGCCTATTGTGTTGTCATAAGAAGAGGACTAAGCTATTGTAGGTATGTTTCTTTGTCATTAATGTCAAAATGGGGAGAATGAGCTAATGAAACATGTGAATTACCTTAGGGGGAGATTAAGCTATTTATGTTTAGCATCAATGACAAAGGGGGATATTGTTGGAAGTATGTTTTCATTGATGTTAAAATAGTGATGATTTAGGTGTTTTCATTGATGTCTAAGGTACCATTGATGTAAAATGAATGAATGTTGATTGGTAGTGTCTTGCTAATATTTCTTGGTCAAGTTGAGTTTCTTGGTCTTGTTGATGTTTCATGGTGTCTTGAACAATGTGGTTTCTTGCAAAGGTATTGTATTTTTGTAATGATGTTTCTTAAGTGTCATGAATCTTGTTGAAGGTTCTTATAGGATGGAAAGAGTGAAAAAGTGATGAGGAGGTCAGTTTGGTTAGTGCAAACATGTTCAAGGTGCTTGGTTTTAAGGCCTAGTCAGCAAGATGAAGTATGACATGTAGTACAAGTATGTAGTATTTGTTTGAGCTTTGTGATAACATGGGAAACATGTATATGAGTTGTAGAGACACTCACAAGTGTCTCATAGTGTAGGTATTGGGCTAAGTCATGTTTTCTAGGTTTACACTAGACCTATTCTCAAGCCCTAGGTGACCTAATGAGGTGAGTTAGATTTATTTCAGCATGGTGATGAAAATGTGAGAATTAGAGAAGGTATAATAGGTTTTTATAGAGGTGTGATCCAAATTTTAGGTGTTAATTTGTAGGTATGTGCAAACTATTGCATTTTTACCTCTACCGAGGTTTTGAAAGTGAGAAACCAAGGTCGAATTGGACTTTCTTGTGCTCGTTTGACTGTGTAAAATCTGCACATGGTGTAGAATATATTCATGGTAGTTGGGGAAGGGTCTTAAGATTACATTCTAGGCATTATTTTTTGGTTTAAGGGGAAAAGATTTATGAACAATTGTTAAGAATGTAAACAACCTCTAAACCCTCCTAAAACTCTAGTTCAAAATATATGGAGAATAACTTTCTCGAAGTGGCACAAAATGAATTATTTTTTCAATTTTTATGATTGGAGGCTATACAGGACTCCTCCATATTTCATCAGGTGGTATTTAGGTGTCTTAATTGTTTTGGAATCCACTCAAAAATGTAAGTTTCTGAAGAAGATCTATTTTCTCCCAAGTTGTGCATTAGACATAGTGACTAAATTGGTGTTTAATGAATTTGGGAAGATATTATACATTTCCACGGTGGTTTTAGGTCATTATTGAGCCCTTAGGAGGTATGTTATGGTCTATCTTGCAAGACTATTTTTATGGAATATTTGGGAAGTTTTAAGTGACCGGTTGTAGAGGTGTTTTTGTGATTCTACAATCCAAGTTATGGTGTTGTGATAATTTTTTGATGACCCTAAGGTCATGATATTTCCATTTAGATATAACACTTACATGGTTGAGGTGATTTGATGAGGGTTTGAGATTCATCTTTTAAGACTAGTTTTGTGGTAGCTTGGTTGTCCTTGTTCTCAAAAGGGTTTCATGATGAGAGATAGTGGTGCAGAGTTGATCAAGATTATAGGAGAAATGGAGTGGAATTATAAAAAAATTATAAGTTATTTATAAGGTTTTACGATGGTCATTTTGGCTTAAGATCATTAAGCTTTGGTGAGTGGGAAAATTTAGTTTAGGGCTTCTTGTGTCCTAATGAAGGATTTGAGTGAGAAGATGATATTGCCAACCTAAATGGTCTTATGAATGTTATTTTTAGGATTTTATTCAGTTTTTAAGATTATTTTCCCTATGATGTATGACCTATATTTTTTATAATCATGATTCATGTATAAAAGAAAGTTATAAGGTCTATTTGTGTTGGTTGTGTGAGTGTGAGAAAGTGTGATCTAGAGGGCTGATTGAAAGGGTGAAGGAGGCCTTTGTGACCATCAAGAGAGGGAAGAGAGTGTGTTGTTATGTTCTATAATGTGTGCATATATTGGAGAGATAGGTAATTAAAACTAATAAAATTGAAGGAAGAAGTTCTTGAGAGAGTTAGTAAGAAGGGGAGATTTGAAGAAGTTAGAAGGAAAGAGAGCTTCATAGTTTCATCATCAGTTGGTGCAAAATTTTAGAGCTGAAAAAAAAATCAGGAGGCTTTAGTTGGTGTTGATTCATCTAGGGGTTGGTGCTCTTTGCAGGGTTGGTGCTATGCTAAATATAGGGGTTGGTGCTCCTTGTGGGGTTGGTGCTTCACTAAACCTAGGGGCAATGCTCCTTGTTGGGTCGGTGCTCAGCTAAATTTGATTCATTTTTGTAGTAAATCTTTGTTTCTATGGGTTTTCTTCCTTTTGAGGGTTTTCCACTTAAATATGGTGTACTTTGTTTATTGTGTTCTCATGGTACATGCTCATATGGTTTATTCATCATTGCTTAATATATATGTTAATGAATGTTTGGTGATTGCATTAAATGACTGATGGATATGAATGTTTAAGTGAATGAAATTTTTATTGCTCACTGATTCACCCCCCTTAGTGGTTGTGCTTCCAATAGGAGCTACACCATCAAGGTATAAAAAATATTTAGAGTCCTCATATTTGGTCTACTTAGGTCTTATACCTATCCCGTTTTTTATCCACCCAAAACATATCACTCTATCATGGTTCTACTAACATATGGGGATGTTAATGCTCCAATTATGTCTTCAAAAGGTGAATATCCAAAAATTTCCCTTTTTCTTTTCATTTTATTTTCTATGAATGATTATGTTGGCTTCTCATGTTATAAACTAGGATAAAGTAACATATTATTTGTCTATTACATTATTATTATTATTATTGGCCCTCATTGTTATCCATCATTTGGATTTTACGAATCTTGTTTAGATCCTTGGCATGAACTTTCCTCATTTATTGATCCTAGAAAAGGTTAATGCAACACTAATTTGCAAGAGGACTTGAAAAAGGTGAGGTATATGGGACATGATGAGTCCATTGATTGACCCATTATATCAAAAAGTATAATAATTTTTATTTCAAAAACATTGATCAATGCATAAGATGGTTGGAATTGATTAGGTCCAAAGTAGGAAATAATGCATTTTATCCTTGTTGAGTATCGTGGACTAAGGATTATGATTTTTTCAAAATAATTCCCTTGCAGAGATGTGTGGTGATGTATGCAAGGTATAAATTAATGGTATCTGCTAGTGTTAGTTGTCACGTTCTAGATTGACACGATCTCCTCTACCATAAGGATTAGTTAAATAAGTCAATGAAGAATAGAAATAGGGAACCTAGTTCTTAGCCCTCTTTTTATGAATTGTAACCAAATCTTGATTTTTTTTCATATCTAGCTGCCTAGATTCTTGGGTGTGTTTTGGAGGAATGAGAAATAAAATTTTAGTCTTGATTGGTTTGAAGAAAGAGAGGAATGAATATATAGAAATAAAGAAATATGTATGTAAGATAAAGTGTCTATTGTAATTCATTTCTAGTTATCTATAAGAAACCATTTTTGATCAATTAAGGCATCTTATTTTGAGACAATTATGTTGACAAACCAAGCTAAGGAAGAGTAAGGGCCCACTAGACCAATGAATTAGCTTGTTATGTTGGTATTTATGTTCTTACTTTCTTACAATCTTGAATTCTAAGTGTGCTTAATAATAATTTCTTCCAGTATTATTGTATTACAATTGGGTTAGTATTTCTTTCATTGTATTTTGTTTACCTAGTACTTTAAATTCTTGAAAATTTCCTTTTAAATTAATTTAAATTCCTAAAAGATTTCTTTCTAAATATTTTCAATTCCATAAAGTTCTTTGTTGACCCTAGAATGGTATTATATCTATATCCTGATCTATGTTATTGAGACGATAAAGAGAATAATCATATTGATCATCATAGCACACATGTAGATTCAAATAAACTAATCTTATAATGAATAGATCAAATTAACAAATAAAAAACCAATAGTAATAGTAAATTCTGTCAAATACAAGCTAACTCAACTCAATGAATTATATAAAACATCATATTTAGTGGGGTGCACCAAATTAATGTTTTACTCACCCATTTCTCGATACTAGTGGAAATCCAGTCCTACAACCATGCATTACTAATAAGGTTATTTAATCAATTCAATGAGAACCTTTAACTCCTTATATTGTATAAATTTAGATTGGAGGAATCACTTCAACTGTCACCTATGAAAAATTAACTAACCCCACAGTTTAGCTTAATAATCTTGGAAATGTATATAAGGAATGGATTAAAACTAACTCATATGAAACCTCTAAGATATTAGCTAAGACCCTTAAAAATGAAATTTTAGATTGGTACCATACCCTTATGTCTAGTTATATTATCGAACTTGAAGGTTTATTCAATGCTTTGGTTTAAGAATTTAACTATCAGGACTTTTAAAAAAAATAATTCCTCTATCAATTGTAAAAAATATGAACATGAAAAAAATCAATCGTGAATCAAACAAAAAAAATCCTTCTCTAAAAACTCCAAGCATACCCTATCAAGAAATAGTATTTTCCAAATCTTTCTTATGAATTTAGAACCTCCGTTTCAATACAAGGTGAGGTCCTTTTCTCCATCATCCTTGAAGAAATATCTTGAACAAGATAAACAATAAAAAAAATTTCAAGTCCTTATGTGAACTCGTTACTACAGTGCCACTAATGATGATTCATAGACACTAAAAATATTGGCTATGATTCCAATCAAACCATTCATAATAATAATGCATATCAAGGTTCAACCCCTCCTCAAACTAAAGGATGATATTTTCCTCATCCACCATAGCAAGGGTAATGCGATCAACCTATCATAAGTGAAGAGTCAAGAAATGTCCACCTAGGATATTCTAAAAACTATGGAAACCTATCAACCTCTTCCTTAGTGGTATGATGAAAATAATTTTTTTGGTGGGATGCCAATAGGGAAATTATCACAAAAAATATCAAGTCCTTAGATACCTCAGGTATACACTCTCCTTTTTAGAGATGAAATCAATCACACTATTATGGTAACAGAAACACATAAAGATTATGTTAAAACATGGTATAAAATTCAACTCTATACCAATATGTTGATTAATCATTCCAAGGATTAAAAATATCATTATATTAGGCATGATAAAAAGTATTGAAATCCTTTAGCCAATGCTATTGAAACTACATATAATCCCATTGTTGGCACCACTAGAAACATGGTTAACATGTAAGGTGTGAAAGTGTAATTGATTACATAAATTCTACATATCCTACTTGTTAGCCTAAAATTTACAAGACCATTAAAAAATATCATATAGCTAATAATTACTTCATTTCCTTTCCAAAAATACAAAAATCTAAAAAAACTATTCAAATCAATTCCATTAGCCACCTTAAACTAAATGGTTGATATCATTATATATAAACCCCACTTCTTCTAGTTGTATCAACCATCTTGTTTCTACAAGGTTAAGGAGTTTCTAAAGTTTCTTCCACCATCTAACATGTCTGACACCCCTTTTGTTTTAACAATGTTTTTAATATAATGCGAGTCCTAATCCTCTCCTATAATTATTATGATTGAGTCTCTTTAGGTTCAAACCAAAATTACACAACCAAGATTAGAAGAATTAGATCCAATCATAGAGTTATTTAATTTTCTAAATATGTCATTATAATAGCTATTAGTGTTACAAATGCATATATGCAAGTACTTTTTCAAAATTTATTGAGGTATTATAGAGTTATTTATTATCGATTGATGTTGGTAGATTTCTAGCTCTATTTGCACATGTAAATATCTATAACATGTTAGTGTTGCATTACACCTAACATCAGATGAACATATCGAGGGGGTGTTTCCCAACACCTAGTTTCCATCAAATAGCAATTGTAGGATACTCAAGAAGTGAGAACACATAGTTTTTATTATTAAATTTCAAACAATGTTACGTAAAATTTCATTTGTACTTACATTTTTTATTAATATCTTTAAACCTACATGCACTATTATACTCTACAGGATTTTCCAACCACGTTTTTTCATAGAGTTAGGAAAACCTTTCACTAGTCTGAGGCTCCTTCACAACCACATTCACAACCTCTTGGAGAGGTTATTTTAGAAACATTTGTTTTTGACAATGTTGTGGATGTAACACCATAAGTATCATAAGTTTGTTATTTACGAGCTTAAATTGTCATTTTATATTTGTTATTCATATATATATATATATATATATATATATTATATATATATATATATATATATATATATATATATATATATATGTTTTAAATTCTAAATTATATCATTGATGATTGTAAATGAATATTTTCACAAGCAAGAATGTGTCTACCACACCATAGGACCTAAGAATCCAAGTGAGGCATGGTAGAATGCATGCATTAGAGGTATAAATTCAATGAAATGCATATAAAATTGACTAGTTCTAAATGCTTAATTTGAAAAAAATTAATGTCTTTATTTACATGCATGGAAGAAAAAAAGGTAGAAAGGAGGGTCACTCATCATTTTTTGAGATTCAACACCCTTGGCTCTACATCTAAGGTGAAGAGGGAAAATTTATTTAGTGACTCTAAAGATACAAATAAATAGTTATGGATATAGTTGTATAAATCTATAGTTGTACCAAGATATATATAGGGATATTTGTAGTGCCAGAGATCAATATGGCCCATTTTATATTCCTACATGGATCATATTTTATGTCAATGATTTTTTTTTACATTTTTTTGGGATATATGATACATACAGAGATGCACATTTGACTTAATTTTCATATATGTATATAAAATAATAATTTGGTATTCCATTCTTCTTTTAGTTATCAATTAAATGTTTTATACATATTCAAGTAACTAATTGATGATTTCCCCTATTCATATTATTTCTTTGATAGTATTATATTTATATAGCATTAGTTAAATTTCATTTTGTAGTATTTTTTAGAGAAAATAATTTTATCGAGTGTAGATTGTGGGTGCAGTTGCAACTAACATAACTGTTGGAAGGACAATGACTGGGCGCGGGGGGGGGGGGGGGGGGGGGAGGGGTGGGGGAGGAGAGAGACGGCAGGGGGGGGGTGCTGAATAAGTCATACAAGTCATACAAAAATTTCAACTTCACTTACCATTGCTTAGATTCATCATTCAACTTAATCATTCAACATCCATAAACCATGTAAATGTTGGAACATAATGATTAAGTGGTTTGGCCAACCCTTAATTAATATGGGTTCATCACTATTATATAGGTTAAATATTTAATAATATGAAATACTTTTCTATTATTAAATATTCATACATAGGTAATATACATTAGGTAAGTATTTACTAATGTGAATCATTTATGTTTCTATTTATTAAATACACTCACCTAGGTATATGTGTCAACCATTTTAGGTTCAAAAGGTGGGTCATGAGACATACCTGATCACCTTATATGAAAAGGACTTTAGGTCCTCATTTGATATATTTGGGAAATATATCAAATGTGTGCAAATCAAGTGATTTAGTTTTACCCTTGGTAAATAGGGTTTCAAAGGAGGAAGTGATCTTACTAGATGTAGTTTATTTAAATATTATAATGGGTCATATTAAAGACATTGATTATCATATCAAATTATAATATTCAAATGTTAAATATGAAGATAAATCCTGGTAATAAACAAGGAATTAAAGTGAGGAGGGAGTTACCAGACTAGTGGTGTAAATTTTTTCTCAATTTAGTTGATTTAACTTCTCCATGTTTTTTCAACCCATTTAGAAGGGTATTTAAAATAACCAGCCCCTTACATTCCATTGTGTCAACCTATGTAGTTTTTTATGTGGTTATTTAATTTAATTTATATGTGTACATTTACATTTATATTTATATATAATGTTAACTTAACATTTAAAATATTTTTTTCTATGGATATTTAAATTGTTTTGACCACCTGCATAACACTATGGATCACTTCCTTTATTCTACATCATACACCATTTGTTCCATGACATTATCACCTCCAACAACCCACGGGATACTAAAAGTTGTCCCCCCTTTGCTGTACAATATTGACTTGTCTTCAAATCCATAAAACACTACAAAATGACCTTCTTTAACTAGCGCATACTTTTGAAATATCTATGAAACACTACAAATATTACTTCCTTTAAATATACTGCAACTTTTTCAAAATTGGTGAAACACTACAAAGTGATTCCTTTGTTACGTGGATTTTGATAAATCCACAAAACACTACAAAATGACTTCATTTGTTGATTTTTTTTGGTTCATACTTGCATATAATAAACACAATTATACAATATATTTTCTAGAATTCATTAGAAATTTGATACATGTGATGTGTGTGTGTGTGTACATACTGTGTGTCAAAATCAATATTATCTTACTCCACTATCACACTACAAATGGTGTCACCCAAATTTATATACAAGAATGAATTATAAGACCTCCTGTAAATATGGAACAAACCCCTATTTTAATCTTGAACTACATATATCTCCCTCAAGCCTATGTAATTTGTTAAAGCATCTTACTTGCAAAATAGTGAATTATTTGTATAATGAGTCCATATAACAAATCACCAAAAATATATTTCACATAAAACCTACTAGATTAACATTTATTCAAATTGATCACTAAATCATAGTTTCCTAACGTTCCCCCTTTAGTGAAATACATGGTAGAAAAAATTTCACACATCCATCTACCTAAATATGATAACCCATGTGGCATGTCCAGCTATGCAAGACTCATGACCTTGATACATTAAATAAAGGATGATCTCCTTCCATGAGTTTTAAGACAGGCTTACCACAAACCTTGGCTTACCACAAATCTTGTGTGGTTTTATGGATCTCCCACAAACCTTTTCAAGATCTATGATTTAGACATTGGTGCTTTTGATCTCTGAAACATTTTTACATCAGGATGTTACATAGATAAACACTACTCTCTTTTACCAAACTATTCAAAAACATAATCACACGAGAAAATATTTCACATTACATCCATATGAAAAAGACATTCTTAATTGCATCGATTGTTTTCAATCATTGCCACTTGATCTTGAATAGAATAAGAAACTTCCACTACCACTGTAATTTTCCATTTAGTTTATCTAGTTTGGTGTAGAATCACAAATGGAACATTGGTGTCATGTCTCCCCCTATAATGTGAAATTTCCACTAAGGAACATTAAAAATAAAATTATAATGTATTACATACTACTTTCTGGATCTTGTTATCTAGAATCTTGCTACACATGATCACTCATTACCAATGAAAACTATTCACTGACCAATCATCTTCCAACGATAGTATGGAAATCATAGGATCACCACAATTAGAGGATCTTTGGAAGTCATCTTCCTTCTTATACAATATAATTTTCCAACATCCACACAACACACTAAGATAAAAACTGATAAATATTGTAATCTACACCAAACAACTTAAAAAAACAAGTCACTAGTTTCTATAAGTACATGCCCCATCAGTTGGTGACTAATGGAGAGGTCATTGCTTGACCTCCAACCTCCATTATCCTCATATCCTCTTATGTGATGTTGCTAACTCAGCCAATTTTGATCATGAAGTTTAATTACAATTCAGACTTCACATTCCAATGATGATGTGTCCTTTTAAATTTTGAGTATTGATGACTCAATGAGCTTTCAAAGGGGCTACAAAAATCTCAAAAATTATAGACAAGCCCATACACAAGGAGATACTCACAGGATGGCCAAAAAAGAGGGTATTTTTCAACCAAATTATAACCAATGGGATGGGGATGAAAAATAAGCACTTTTTCCAAAAGGTGGAAATTGATTTCGAGTTACCATGCAAAATTTATTAAGCTTTAAATTTCCCATAACAAAGGCCCACCTTTAATTAAAATTGGCTCAATGATTAAAAACTTGCTTTTTGATGGAGATGAAAATTTATCATGTGACAACTCATTTGAATTGACAGGAAATGAAATGAAATAGGTAATTCCAAATTGCATTAGGTTAAATGGTCAAATAACTGGCTAGTATTAATTTGGCCAAAAATTCATCGTTACCTTTATGCCCTCAAAATGTAACTATTTAAGTAAAAAACTTTTCTATAGTTGGAATTTGTATCTTAAAACTATAGTCTTGCAAAAAATCCAAATAATCAAGTAAGTTCTTTAGAAATGGTAACATGTGCAGAAGGAAAAATATTTTATGAAAATAACTCTATGGATGATATTTATTTTCTTAAAGTGGGAAGATTTTTCTTTCAAAATATGTCACACTTTAGTACATGTATTAGATTGTAATTCCAGCAGCTAGATGCCAACAAAAACTCCATGAAAAGATCATTCCTCTATAATAGAATCTGAATGAAGGACTTTGTACAAGTCATAATTGGATGCATGGGCTTATTGAAACAACTTCAACAACACTCTAAAGACTTTCTAATTCTTGTGCTTCAATAGGATATCCTAAGATCAAGTGATTAAACTTTCTTTTCAAAGAAATTCTCTAATAAATATTTTGAAGAACAATGGACTAAGAGGGGGTGAAATAGCTCTACAATAATTTTTACTCCAGATGGTACAAACCATGCATTCATAAGTTAATTTTTCCATAAATTATTCATAACCATGTGGGCTTATTAATATTGTTAAACATTTAATCAAAGATGTTGAATAAGTTAACAACTAAACCATAAATAACTAGAAACACTCATATCCTTATCACATTTACCAATGAAATATGGCATCCAAGCCATTTTCAAAAATTAGCGAGGAAATCACCCTAATTTGTGCACATCATAGGTTAATTAGAGGAAATATTCTACATTTACTACACCTTACTCATTTAGCACGATGAACTTTCTTGGTAGATATAAAATGGTATTTACAAATTCCTTTCATAAAATGCTCATATTGAATATGACCAACCCCACATTAAAGAAAAAAAAAAAGGAAATAGAAATATGGTCCTAAGTTGATCAATAACCAACTCAACTTTTGGAGCAAGAATCTAAACCTTCATTTCTTCCAGTAAATTCAGTCGCTCTAATAATGGAAATCATTTTCAACTCATTTTCAAACAATTCAAACCCTGATTCTCCTTTAATTCACTCTATTCAAAATTTCATGGACTTTTTTACTAGTCAGAACCTGACACATCCTAGATCTCAACTTTATCCCTATAAACAATTATTCCAACAACTTGGTCCAATACAATATATCTACTAAAATATAAGTAAAACTGAATAAGTTTCCTAACATTTTTATGTGGATTTTGAAGCCCACTGAAACATAACAAGGTGAGTCCCTTTATTTTGTGGCCTGCAGAATTCAAATTATACTAACTTTTCATTTTTTGACAAATGAAAATATTTATAAAACTTCGGCATCATCAAAAAGACTTTAAAATCAAGATAAATTTGGCTCAAAATTTACCATCATTGCTTTGACTCAATCAACACCTCCAAAAATCTCCCCCTAATTTCATTGATGGCCTCTAAATTACATAGAGGGAAAATTTGAATATAGAAAGAACCAATGTACCCCCTTCCTTTAATTCTCACCTTTTTGTATTCAAATCTCTTGGACATAACTCTATCAAAAGGATTATTTCCTATCATAAAAAATTCATCTTCTGAAGAAGTTGTCTTCATCTATGGAGCTAAGTAGATAATGTAAGTGACCTCCAAAATCTGCCATATTTATTCCTCATTTAGTGGCTGGATGAGAAAGATATCCTCCTCTTCTTTCAGGAAAGATTGAAAGGATCCAAAGTTTTCTTTTATGGCAAGGCATGGATTTGTGAGAAATTGCAATTTCACTTAGTGGCTTTGGCAATAAGTGTTTACCTTAACAAATTCTATTTTTCTGGGTATAAGAAATGATATTGATAAAATGAATTATTCTGCAATCTATTCATTGCTAAAATGGGCTGGAGAATGCTGACTGAGAAACAACCCTGGATAGATTTAATTAAAGCTAAATATCTAAAACATCAATCTATGTACTCCTTTCTACAAGATGAACAGCTCCCCTATGGTTCCATTTTTTGGAACAATTTGGTTAAAAGCAGAAATTTCATCAGGCAGGGCAGTAAATGGAAAGTGGGGGATGGTAGGGACATAAACTTCTGGGAGGATAATTGGTTTAATGGCAATCTCATGGAGAGTTTTGGGATGGCCAAGGACATTCTTATAAACAAGTATGGCATCAAAATCAAGGGCTATATTGAGGAAAATGGTACCAGAAAGAAGTGGAAAAAACTTACTGTGGAGAGAAATGATCTGAAACAAATTACTTCCTCCCTTCAAGATCAATTAGATCTTATTCCATTAAGTCAGATGGATTCCAAGGATGAGCTGGTATGGAATAACTCCAATGATGGGAATTACTCTGTCAAAACTGGATACAATAACTTCTTTCATAGTAATCAAACAGAGTTCAATTGGAACAGGATTTGGATGTCTGATTTAACTCCCAAAATAAATTTTTTCCTTTGGCTGGCTATCAGAGGTAGGATTCTTACCAATGAAAATCTGATGAGAAGAGGATTAATAATCCCTAATAGGTGCCATCTTTGTAAGAAAGATTCTGAGGATATCAGCCACCTGTTCATACATTGTGAGTATGCCACTAGAATATGGAGTTTTTCCCTTTCTAAATTTGAAGCTCTCTGGGTGCTGCCGAAGGATCTCAATCAGCTATGGACTCAATGGAACCCACCCTTTAGGCATTGTGTTGTTAAAAGGATCTGGAAGCTGGTTATCCCTCATTTAATCTGGAGAATATGGAAGGATAGAAATGATATTATCTTCAGAAATAAAAAGCAAAACTACAATATTAGTATTGGTAAAATTTCTAATGGTATCAAAGAGAATATTGCTGGATTTAAACCCCCCAAGAACAAGAGATATCCAGAAAATGAAGAATATATTCTATCCAACTGGTAGATAGGATCAATTAATAGTTGGAACAATCCCGGGAATAGCATTGATAGATCTTTGATTAAATGGCATCCTCCTGATCTAAATTGGTATAAGTTGAACTTTGATGGGGCTTCTAAAGGAAACCCTGGGATTGCGGCAGGGGGAGGAGCGATACGGGATCATAAAGGCAATCTGATAGCTGCGTATGCTGGTAAAATGGGAATTCAAACTAATCATTTTGCCGAAGCTTTATCTGCTCTTTGGGGTCTGAGAATTTCCCAGACACAAAATATTCAGAACCTCATTATTGAAGGAGACTCCCTAAATATCATTAATCTTCTTAAACAGTGCTCATCTCCAAGTTGGAGCATCAAGGATTTTATTGCAGAGTCCATAAGTATTAGTCATACTTTCAATAACATCAGGATCATGCATACCTACAGGGAGGGTAATAAATTGGCGGATGTGCTGGCAAATTATGGCATTAATGTTAACCTTACAGTTTGGGACAATAATAGCATCCCTAAACAGCTTCAAAACAGCATTCAGGCAGATCTCCATACGCAAGCAATATCTAGAAATGAGTTATGATTTTTGGGTGTGGATCAACTTCAAAAATACTCCCACACGTGTTGATTTAAAGTATTGGTTTATGCAAATCACGTCTAATAATCAAGATAGTGTGAATCATATGGGGAATTTCAAGTGGAGATACACGGTTTTGAAAATCATGCATGCGGGCTGCATTGCGACTGTTAAAAGGTGGATTCAAACCTCCACGGAAACCGAAGGCGGCGATAAAGTGATTGATGACAGGGAGCGGGCTATTCTCACATGTGTTTTTCATTAGGCTCAGATCAGCAGACACGCAGCCGATCGTGGGAAAAGCAACGGCTCTCATTTCCAATATTGTGTGGATTACTATAGCAAAAAGTGGACTGGCTTTAGTGATCAGTTAGGAATTTGTTGCAATCAGTTCAGAGCAGAGAAGATGGGGGGTCCTCCTTGTCAAATTGAGCCTAGTGTGGACCCAGACTGGAAAGATAATATTGAGCTGTGGAGCATTCTTAGCAAGGGTGGCATAACAAACTTCATGGAAAAGGTTCAGGGGCATGATCAGAGCATCTCTGTGCATTTTGCAAAGGATTGGAAGGAGAGGACAGTGGAATATGTGGGGCAGAAGTTCTTAGTAAATGAAGAACTTATTGCTGAAGTGACCAACCTTGGCTTGGAGGGCTTCCGATTCTTCAACAAAAGGGTCGATAGAGATGTTGAAGAGAGGAGATTTGTAGAGGGAGAGGAGAAGCTGACCTACATAACAGCGGGCCTGCTTGTTAGCTCAATCCCTCCGCCATATGATGAAGTAACCCGCATGATGATACGGTTCATCTCCTTGGAAGGAAGGTTTGTCACTGTTCCTGCGAAACACCTTATTTTTCTTAATCACTTTCGTAGGGATCGTTTGGTTTGTTTCCCCCATTACTTGTTGAACTCTCTTGAATGCTCCATTCTAGAGTTTCAAAAGCATTCCCGGGTAGTTCCTTTACACCAAGGGCTCATTTTGTTGCTGCACAAATGTTGTCTCCTCAAGTTTCCCGGTCTCCCATCCTCCCCTAGCTCGATTCCCCCTCTGCCGGGCTCTGCTGCTGCCAGCCCTGTTTCTCCTTTCTCTGCCCCCGCCACCGCTGCTGTCACCCCCCTGCCGGCCGTTTAGGCTTCTTCTCCCATTCCCCCTTCTGTTGCTCCCGCCCCCCACTTAGCCTCTTCCTCGCAGAGACCGGTTACCAGGGCTTCTAGGAAGCTTAACCTTGAGACTCTTGCTGTGGAGAAGGGTTCTCATGAATTTGAAATTGCTCATGACCTCCTGAATATCAGCAGTGCCAGCCCCCGGGAAGTGCAATTGGAAAGCTCCTTCAAGAAGGCTGGAAGCCTTAGAGGCTGATATGAAACTGTTGAAGGATGAAGTTAAAAACTTGGCAAAACAGAAAGGAAAGAGGAAGAAGGAGGAGGAGGAGGATGTTGACAGCAGCCAAATTGAGGATATCTACAAGAAACTGCACTCCTTAGACTCCCGTTTAGGGAAGGCCAAAACTCGACATGATTACAACATAGCCATCTTTAGGGCGATTGAGGAGTTCATTGAGCAACACGTCAAAAGTGTCTCCAACCTAAGCGGAGTTCCGGCAACACTTTGGGGTAATGATAAGGAAAGTAAGAAGACCGTGGAGCAGCTGGATTATAATGACGCTGCCCACATGACAACTTTGGGTATGTTCAAATCCTAGAAGAATATCAAAACCATCATTGACAAAGCTACTAAAAAGTAGTTGTAGATGCTTCTGCTGTCCTTGTTTGTTTTTTTGCTATTTTTTTGTGGACCCTTTACTACTTTTTTGCAGTAATTTTGTTGTTTTGTCTTCGTCTTGGTAGCTATTTTTTGGCTACTTTGAACTTCATTGTCACATTTGGATTCTGATCCTTTTCTCTCTGGTTCTCTTACTTATTCTGGCTTCTAGGCCTTCTTTTGTAAACAAGGGTATAGTCCCTTTCAAAAAACTATTTGCCAATAATAATATGCATTCTTAGGGAGTTCTTCTTCACTTCTATATGGTCGGAATTTTTTTATATAATTGTAGGGTATAATGCAAAGCTCTTTATATTGCGGGTTATTATTTTGATCATGGGAGGTTAATTAATATGCATTGTAATGACAAAATTAGTTATGATTAAATAGTTTATGTAGATCTATAAAATTTAGATCTGATTCTATTAAAAGTATTTTTTTTTATAAATATGTATCTAACTCTGTGGTATATTGTATATTATAATGGGGTGTGTTTTTTTATGTTTAGGTAAATAATGGCGTCCAACTATTTCTGTCTTGACAAAACCTAGATCCTGAATGGAACCAACTACAACATTTGGAAGATCAGGGCCAAATCGGAACTTATGGCGAAGAAACTCTAGACAATTGTTTCTGGATTTGAAGTTGCTCTCACCGGTTGTCAAGCAATTGTAGATAACATGAATGTATTCTCGCAATGAATGCATGAGGCTCTTTCTATGATTCTACGCAATGTGAACGAAGAGTACCTTTTACACATTGGTAATATTGAACATCCAAAAGAAATATGGATGCAACTAGAATCCATGTATGAAGGTACACATTTATCTAAAATTATTAAATTAGTTTTAGAATTGCTTATAACTCCTATGAAAGGAGATGAAAAATTAATTAATTTCTTAGCCAAAATTAAAAATATTAAAGCACAATTAGATGGATACAATTGTGATTTAATTGGTGAAAAATTAATCCACTTTATTGTTCAGTTAAATATACATGAAATATTTAAGAATTTTATTTCTATCTTGAACTCTAAATATCAAAACAAAAATGATCTACCTGATTTAAATACCTTTAGTTCACTTCTGATATAGGAAGAACAAGTGATGAAGAACTTTGAATCTAAGGAGAATGCCTCTTAGGCACTTCTTACTCAGAATTCAAGTTCAAACCTCGCAAGCCCTTCTCAAATCAGAAATTTGGATCTAAATATTCTTTTGTTGATAAGAAAAAAGTTTCAGAGCTTTTGATCAATTACATGTTAGCTTTAGTGGTAGATTTCACAGATGTGGTAAATTTGGACATAAAAAAGAATATTTTCAAAACTAAGAAATTTATCTATAAAAATAAAAAACAAATTGTTTCTTCTAAATACAATTTAAGGAAAAAAGATAGCTCTAACGATATTCCTAAAAATGTTGCATTATATGCTGCGTTGTATTCTTCCTCTAATTTTGAATGGATTCTAGATTCAGGTGCATCAAATCATATGAATGGTGTTTCAAATTATTTATTTGATGTTGTGAAAATCAATGAACGTATGTATCTTGGTGATAACTCATCTTTAGAAGCAATAGAGAAAGGAAAAGTAAAATTTGCTAATGGTGTGTTAAATAATGTTTTATTTGTTCCTAAACTCAAAAAGAACCTTTTATCATGTTCTCAATTAAATCATGATGGTTTGGCTATTCAAATTTTGAAAGATACTTGGTATATCAAGGATAGTAATGATAATATAATAGTTGAAGGAATTAAAAGAAATGGTCTGAATATTTTTGATGATTTCTCTTCTGCATCTTGTTTTATTTCTCAAATTTTGAATAATTCAAAACTATGACATGAAATATTAGGAAATGTTAATTATCGGAGTTTATATGAAATGGCTAGATATAATATTGTAAAATATTTTCCTCTGTTGTCTTCTTCTCATGATGCATGTGAAGGGTGTTTACGGCATCAAAACAAAGTGCTAAACCCTTTCACTCACATCTTGAAGAGAGTTCCTCTTCCCCACTAAAACTTATTCAATGATGTTATTTGGACCTCTTGAAGTAGCTTCATTAAATGGTTCTTTATATGTTGTGACTTTCATTTATGATTTCACCAGGATGATTTGGTCATATTTTCTTAAAAATAAATCTGATGTACTTGAGAATTTTAAGGATTTTTGAGCATCTATTGAAAACTCTTCAAATTATAAAATTATCGAGACTTAGAATAGATAATGGGGGAGAATATGTTTAGCAAAGCATTTGAATTTTTTTATATTGATTGTGGTATTAAAAGGGAATTAAATTCTCCTCATTCTTCCCAATCTAATGGTGTTGAAACAGAACATAAGAATATGACTATTTTAGATATCACTCACACTATGCAAGATTCTGTTGGTCTTCCCGACTTTCTGTGGGTAGAAGCAATGAACACAACAATCTACATTCAAAATAGGGTTCCAACCAAAGTTATTCATCTTTTAATTCCTTTATAAAAATGGTCAAATCCAAAACTTGATATTTCTCATCTAAAAGTTTTTGGTAGTCCCGCTTCTTTATACTTTCCTAAAAAGAAAAGAAATAAACTTGACATGACTTATTTTTATTGTGTTTTCATTGGATATGGTATTAACACTACATGTCTAAGGATTTACGACCCTATAAAAAGTGAAGTAATCTGAAAACCGCAATGTGGTAGTTTTGGAAAAATGTTTTTGTTCATCTGATAATGGTAAAGATGTTCCTAACTCTGTCAATATTTCTAATGATGGTTATGATTCTGATAATAAGAATATAGTAAATGGTCATGATGATGTTTCTTGTGTTATACTATAAATACTTCTGAATCTCCTAACTCCCTAGTTAAGAAACCAAAATGGACTCAATTTGTGTTAGAAATTTCTAATCCTATTGATCTTAGGAAAATTACTAGAAGCCATCAAACATACCATGCATTAATGACCTTGTATGGACCTAATCCGAAAAGATTTGATGAATCTTCTCAGGATGATAAGTCAATCAATGTAATGCAAGATGAATATAATGCCCTAATTCAAAATCAAACCTGGGAGTTGGTTCCACCTCTAGAGAAAATAAGTATTATAGGGTCTAGGTGGTTATACAAAGTAAAATATAATGCAAATGGTAGTATTAAAAAATATAAATCTAGACTTGTTGCTAAAGCTTTCACTCAGAAACCTGGTATTGATTATGTTGAGTCATTTTCCCATGTAGCTAAAATGAGTACTGTAGGACCTTATTTGTAATTTCTGCTCAATTTGGGTGGGAAATCCACCAAATGGATGTGAAAAATGCCTTTTTAAATGGTGATTTAAAAGAATAAATTTACATGTCTCAACCTAAAAGATTTGAAGAAAATGGTAAAGAAAACTATGTTTGTAAATTGAAAAAACCCTTGTATGGTTTAAAACAAGCTCATAGAGCTTGGTATGCAAAAATTAATTCTTTTTTAAATAGTTAGGATTTTTTAATTGTTCTTCTAACAATGATCTATTCATTAAGCAAGAAGGATCACATATTATCATTGTTTGTATATATGTTGATGATTTGCTTATGACTTGTGATAATCTTGCTTTGATTTGTAGAATTAAAGATGAAATTGAAACAATACTTTGAAATGAATGATTTATGTCTCTTACATCATTTTCTTGGCATGGTTGTATTTCAAGATAAACATTCTATTGTTGTTTCTCAAGTACAATATTCAACCAATGTACTAAATTTTTTTAACATGATTGATTGTAAACCAATTTCTAATCCTATGGAAGTTGGACTAAAAATTGATCCGAAACCTACATGTGAAAAATTTGATCCTACTTTATATAGGCAGTTAGTTGGTAGTTTGATTTATCTAAATATCACCAAACTAGATATTTCCTATGCAATTTGAATTGTTTCTAGGTTTATGCAGGAACCTTATAGAGATCATTGGACTATTGCAAAAAGGATTCTTAGATATATTAAAGACACAATAAATTATGGGTTCCATTATACTAAGAATGAAAATACTAACTTATATGGATTTTTTTGATTATGATAATGTTGGTGATGTATTAGATATAAAATATACTTCTGGTTATGTGTTTTAATTTGGTGCAGGTGCCATTACTTGGTGCAACAAAAAGCAACCAACTGTTTCTATCTCTTTAATAAAAGCTGAGTATAGAAGTGCAATGAAAGTTGTAAAAGAGGCTCTATGGCTAAAGAGGTTGTTCGATGAGATAAAGATGAAGGATCCAAACAATGTTCCTTTGTTCTGAGACAACCAAAATACCATATCTCTTACACCCAATCGGGTACAAAATCATAAGATGAAGCACATTGAGATATATATACACTTCATCTGTGAGAAGGTTCTAAGTGGTGAGATAGATCTCAATTTCATGTCGACTGAAGAACAGGTTACTGATATCTTCACAAAGCCCCTGAGTGCTCGCAATTTTTGTCACTTTCGTGAAAAGATTGGATTGTCAGAGTTTCCATTGAGGGGGAGTGTTTATGAAAATGTCACCTCCTAATGGAACTTGGTTTTTGAAAAAATACCTTCGAGCATTTGTAAAAGACCTTCGGGAAAGTGTAAAAAAGACCTTTGGGCAAGTGTCAAAATACCTTTGGGCATGTATAGTTCCTAGACTTATTTTTTAGAAAAAAATGTAGAAATATCTTAAAGGTGGTCTTCAGTAAACTCTTTAGTGCTATTGAGTTTACTGGTAAACATCTAGTACAAACATATTATTAAGGAGATCCTTGGTTATAAAAGGCTCCTATATGCTTGGGATCAATAACCTTTTATGAGAACCTGTGAGAATATGTAAAACTCACAAATCATACTTAGCCACTAATCATGGGATGATGTTTTGGATTCCAAATCCTTTTGTACCGAAAGGTAAGTTGAGTATGATGAAAGTGTTATAATTCATTCACTCGATATGCTAGCCTAAAAACTTTATGGTTTAAGGATTGTAAATACTGTAGTGTACCACGGGTAGGTAATCTATTGACATATGTTATCCCACTTAACATTAAGGGGGAGTGTTGGAATACAATGATTAAGTGGTTTGGCCAACCCTTAATTAATATGGGTCCATCACTATTATATAGGTTAAATATTTAATAATATGAAATACTTTTCTATTATTAAATATTCATACCTAGGTAATATACATTAGGTAAGTATTTAATAATGTGAATCATTTATGTTTATATTTATTAAATACATTCACCTAGGTATATGTATTGACCATTTTAGATTGAAAAGGTGGGTTGGGATACATACCTGATCACCTTATATAAAAAGGAATTTAGGTCCTCATTTGATATATTTGGGAAATATATCAAAGGTGTGAAAATCAATTGATTTGGTTTTACCCTTGGTAAATAGGGTTTCAAAGGAGGAGGTGATCTTACTGGATGTAAAATAAGTTCTTTGAAGTAAAAGGTTATTTTCAAAGTGGTTTTTACCCTATTGAGATTTGCCACTATAAATACTATGTCACATGTGTTATTTATTTCTTGTAAGTATTTATTTATTTATGTTATGATGGAATGTTTTAAAATATTTATTGTAAAATTATATAATATGTAAGTTGATTAAATATGTATTTATTAGAATCCAAAAATTCTGATAGTAAACTTATTAGGTGTGTATAAAAGACTCACATGTGCAAGAATCATATGAGATAACACTATACACAAGATATAAGTGGGAAATCTTCAAGGGAAAGAAAACCCAATAAAACCATTACTTATATTATACAAATAAAGGACTTGCAAGAATATTACACATCATGCAATATTTTTTTAGTGAGACACCAACCCCACAAGGAGCACCAACCCCTAAATATTTGTTGATATTTCTCACAAAAAAAGAATCCTATGAATATGAATCATCATAAGATATTTTTTAAAAAGAATGATCACATAAAATAGGTTTCTCACATAATTTATTGTGATCCAAGTTCATCTCCCAACACACCACACCTTCATCCAAATAAGCTCTCTCTAATCTTTCTCAATCTCTCTTCTTCATGGGCTGATTAGGTCAATTTTCTTTACATCAATAACCCTAGAAAATTTTTAGGTATTCATATGTCTTCTAAGCTCTATCCATAACCCCTCTATACTCTTCTTCAACCTACTTTAGGTCTCATTTTTCCTTCCATGCACAACTAGTCACAAATGACTCATTACACATGCTTATATAGAAAACTCAACTCTAAAACACCCCTAGTTTGGTCATGACCAAGTAGGTCAGCCATCCAATCTCAAAATAATGATAATAACATTATATATATCAAAAAAAATTACCCAAGTAGGTCGAATGTGGTTAAGATAACATGAAAAAACTCCAAGATGCATAAACAAGCTCAAAAAAAGATTCTCAAGAACTAGTGAATGGATCATGATCTCCAAAGGCATACTCGAGATTTTTCAAGACAAAAGAAGATACACACAAGTCGTACAAAAGTCCTCAACATAAAAAAAAATCTTAGGAAGCATCAAAAAATCCATCTCCACCATGAAACACTTTAAGGAGCAATTAAACCCTTCTAGGTCTTCAATGCCCATAAATCTAGTTATAAAGAACGACCAACTTGATAGAGAAAAACTCATCATAATGAATCAAATCATATATAAATATAAATTTATATGAGTTTATTTTCTATAAAAATTCACATTTTTTCTAGCTCATAGTGGAAGGCCTTCAATCAGTTTAAACTACTGAAGCCGCTCATTCAAAATTCTAGGTCTCAAGAACTAGTTTTGAGAGAATCATGCTCAAACGCATTCAAATAAACTTCCAAGATTAACCACCACCTAGAACATATCAAGGAAACTTGTATCCACATGTAAAATTACTAGAAACCATATGTCATGTGGATAATTCTCACCCAACACACTTGTTTTAATCACCTTTTTGAGAAAACCAACTAAGGATTTCTAGGCCATTAGGTCTTCAACTAAAAATCACTTCCCCATATCAAATAAAGATCTTAAACACATCATATAAGATTCCTACATGATATACATGATGAAAAACAAAAACTACAACATATAAAATGATCAAAATCACTCCAAAGCACAAGACTAACATTTTATCCCTTAAGGCCAAAATCGACAGGGTCACTTTGAGCACCCATAACTTCTATTTTATCCAATATACCTTCCTGAATATTTTCATGGCCATGTATAAAATATCACAAAGATTCTGGGGCAATTTATTTTTCATCTTGGAACCTTCATCTTAGCCATGAAACTGGAAAAACCCACAAAAATAGGGGTTTTATCACTCTTCCCAAAATAACTGGAACACCAAACCACCACAAAAATGAGCCTAGAGGAATTGTATTCAACCTTGATACATAAAATTTTCATGCAAAGACATTATAGATACCATAAAATGTAAATTTCCCAAGTCGCTCTGCTATGAGGTTTTAACTAGGGTTTCAAACAACTTTAGCTTGTTAACAATTGTTCATAAAATTATGACAATAAAATAACATAATTATTTTTATAAACACTCTTAGCTCAATTTAGAATCATTCCCCAAATATTTGGGTCACATTCAAAGTATGTGATAGTATGTGAGCATATGAAGTTGCCAATTTGAGTTGGATTTTACTTTTTCTCAACTCAGTTTTACCAAAAATGAAATATCATGCAAAATATTCTTCACTTTGACTTGAAACTTGTGATGAAGCATCATGAAAACATAATATAACTAACAAAACTCACCACATTTCTCAAATATTCCTAAAACTCTCTATTCACAATGACCTACATGTGCTATCATGCCTTGTCTAAACTTTCTTGCTTCCACAGGACCATGAAACATCATTATACCTCTGAGAATTGAACTAAAAATCATCATACACATAATATAACATTTAAAAACATATTTCCCATGCTTGGATAGGAATTCCCTGCTCCATTTCTCATTCCACCATGAAAAACCATAAGTTATAGGTCTAGGAATATGCCTATACTGATCACTTCACACCACAAATCTTCATGAAATGAAAATGATGACCATATGAATACACTTGGACACATGTAACACACCTCTTAGAAGTTACTTGACCTCACAAAAACATTCAAACAACTAAGGAGATATCACACAATGACCATGAACACTAGACCATGCTCCAGAACGCCATAAGACTTAACCAAAACATGACACTACCAATCAACCTTCATGTTTGAAAATGAATGACACCTCCTTGGGAATCATATAAAACATACACACCCTTTTCCATCAATATATTTTAAATAAATGAAAAATACTAGACAAAATAGCTAACAATCTCCCCCTTTGTCATTGGTGGCAACCACGTCCAGAAACATTGATGACAACCATAAGACAAAACACACCCACATGACCTCTTTTCATGTTTCTGATCCTACTCTCCCCCTTTTAAATCTATGAAAACTTATACAATGATGACACCACATAAAAGATGATAACACAAAGTAATGTATAATGGCAACAATGACTTGCTTGACTTGACTTCCCCTTGGACCGTATTTGCACTTTCTTGTCTTCAACAACAACTATGTGATCCATGGACCTAATATGAGCCTAAAAACAACTCCCCTTGAGTGTATACTTTCCATATTTTTCTTCATACCTGTCATACTCATTCCTCTAGGCTAAAAACCTCAAGTTTAACCTCTAACACTTCCATAACATCACTTAGGACTATGATCCCTATAGAACATTTTCAGTCCAAATTGGTCAAACTTCTCACTGTCTTAGAAGCATACTAAGCTCATAAATCATCAAATTATGATTCCCCCTATGATCATACTATCCACCTCTAACTATAAATGCAAAAATTAGCTCACATACCTTGCATTCATGCTATGCAGATGGGTTAAGAACAATCCCACAGTCTTGACATATTTCTTCATTATTCTCAACCTTCTTCTTTGAAGTCGCAGTTTACATATAACTCATAAATATGATGATAAAAAAAAACACAACTACCCCTAGATTTTTTCTTTCCTAAAAACATTACTCTACCTAACAGACCTCTCTAGACACAAATATAATCTTCATGCTTACATGAGACAATAGATGCATGACATACTCAAAAACTTTCCTTCATTCTTCGATAAAAACTTTTGATAATTCTTAGATCACGGGTCTAAGATATAAGTCAAAACATACATTGAATCAAGATAAATACAATCTCCATCTGATACCAGAATTTAGATTAGGAGTAACATCCTTATTTTCCTTCTTCTACCATCACATGATTTCTTGATTCTCTTCAACCTTAGTTGTTAGACAAAATTCCAGACCATAAGATCACTTATTTAATAGTCTTTTCTTATGATAGTCCTTTGTTATATTCATACTCAACCTTGACACCACTCTTCTCTCCTGGAATCAAAATTTTCATAAACAAAGAGAAGTAAAGACATCATACATACCTTATTTATGATAACACCCTCTTGGATCCAACTCAGACCTCCTCAAACCAATGTCTCCACCTAAACACCCACTAGATAGATACTACTACCCATATTTGTACTTCTTTCCTTGCAGATGTTTTCCTTGCAGATGTTTTAAGTAAATAATTCATGCATACGTATATCCATGATATGAATGGAGCATAAAACCTACTCAAACCACATCAACCAAATAACTCTTCCTAGGTTTAGACAAATATTACCTTGAATCAATCATAAAGCAACAACCATATTATCTTGACACAAATCCTTTTTTTACTATGCATTAGTAACTCAGACCAACTTCAAGCCTTATCTCTTTATGAAAATGACCTTTATTTGATCATTTACATGATAAAAAATTATTTGATTCTAAAACATCTCAACATTCATAAACTTATAGCATTTTAATGTCAATCACATTGTGATAGGATTTCTTCATCTTTTTCAAGTAACAAAATAGAGAAACCTTATCCCTTGCAACAACCAAGCATAATGAATGCTATCCTTTGGATGATATATCTTTGAAACACTTTGAACCTTCATTTATGAGATGACACAATTGATGCAAAACTAAAAAACCACCCTCTTGATGCCTCACATATTTCTGAGACACATAGCATACTTGACTGAGTTTTTTATGACTTCATAATCATCCTTTTTTTTTATATAGACCATACTCAGCTCAATAATGCACTAAAAAACCTTGTTTATCACTTAAAAAGGATATACACTACTTCCCCTGAGATTGAAATTACCTCTCCGAGATGTGCTAGAAATTTCTTCAACTCAAACTCAATCATCTTAATATTAATCTCTCTTTATTAACAACCTTTATCACTTGACATCATTCTAAAAATAATTTAGAATTTATACCCAAGTGTTATCTTTGAAAAATTAGGCTTAGCTTACTAAGAAAATATCCCTTCAGACATTATTAACAACCTCTTAGAGATCTGTACAGTTGTTATCTGGTCTTTAAGTAAAATTATCAGTCATTCCTTGACATATACCTAGTTATCAACACTAACCATGCCTTCAAGATCATATAAAAGCACTTGCAATAACATCATGAACATAACATATACCTTGATACATAACTCAAAATCATACTTTTGAAGTTCACACCCATATTTTCAAGGCAAACTCATATTTATTTAGTCAAACTAGGAACAACATACCTCATACTTTACACACGGAGTCCTATTTATCTTATAAGATGTCTACACAACTCATAGAGTCTTTCAAGCCTACAGAACTTTACACCAACCATTTCCTTGAAACATAGAGCATTTTCATATGAATCCCATACATAATAAACTCCCCCTTAGATGATATCATTCATGAAACACACTAAAACATACTTAATGCTCAACCTTGCATTTTTTCATTCCAACTTCTACCCTTTTAAACGTTGAGACCCTTGTACATATGTTACTAACACATTTGTGCAGTCATCACTTCATCTGAGATCAGGAACCTTTGCTACTGTACCTTAAATCTAATTATTATGGGATTTGATCAATTCTTTGCTCATGTAGTCATGCTTTTTGAACTTGAAAAACCTTTAGGACGCTATGCATAAGAATCAACATGATACTCATCATAGTTGATGCTACATTCAAAGAACAATCTATTACCATCAACATAAATTGGACCAACATGAAAGTACATAGAAAATTTTCTGTAAGAGGCCATACTTCATCTTTCTTGACCTTATTTTCAATACTAATGAGGACCTATACTCACAAACAAGGAAAAAAACCTCTGTACCTACACATACAATTGACTGAGATTACACACCTTTCAATAGAGATTTTTTTTCATAGTAGACTTGAAATCAAGGCTCATGGCTCATACATCTTGTGCTAAGATTTATTTACAACAACTTAAGAGATACACACTCATTTTGACTCATAATTTTGTAACACTTACTTTTGACATTGTGACACTAACTAAGAGCCCATGACACCCTAGATCAAACCTTGATGTCATCTTTATAGAATTAACATTTGATCTTTTTGATGAAAACATGAAAATAACACCTTTGTTACTTATACCAACATGACAGGGCTAGAACATCATGACTCACTCATACACAAAGACTTTCAAAGCATAACTTATCTTTTGAAACAATGATATGGAGTAAGACAAACATCAAGAACATATACAAAACAAAGACATTATTTTTGTGACATGAAAATATGCATGGACAAGGAGCATACCTTGATGGGTCAACTGCAAATGTTTATACCTTTACATAACTACATAATCAAGTAACACCATGAAAAATCTCTATAACATATCTTGTAACATATTTATGGCTATTAGAATCCTTATGGGTCATAAAAATCTTTCAAACTAATTAGTTCTTCTAAGATCTGTCATAACATATAAAATTCCTCTACCTCTTGATTGGATATATCCACTATCAGCCACCTAATCCTATTTTCTTGTAGGATCTGATGGATGTGGTGGAGAAAATGGTTTCTCAACATCATCCCTGCGGTACTGCGGAAATTGTGGAGGCACATCCTATCGAAGCCCAAAATGCCATCTAACCCGGTCCACCAGTATCATCTCATGCTCCCCATCTCTCCATCCCTGTATCCACCTAACCAACTGTACCCCTATAAGCTCCTCTTCCATGCCCCCATAGGATGGAAAATCAACATACAACTACCATACAATGTCTAAAGCATATAACCCCTATAATGTCCACCGATAGTAGGTCACATCTTGTGACGCCTCCTCCACTCACAGATGTGCCCCTAGCAGAACCCATCTCCTGTAACCAACCCTGTACACTCCCGTCTGCCAATCCTTTCATGGAAGTCCCTATGGGAATACACATAAAATGTGCTCGTATGCCCACCAATGTAGTAGATAAGTACAACAGATGCCATACTACAACATCCTGTGATATGCCCACAACTCTTTATATAACTGTACCAAATATGTGGGTGCCCATGTAAAACAAACCTGCTCCTGAATCATGTCTTCTAATACCCCCATCAAATCCTAGGGAGATATGCCACCCTATGAATCTAGGAGTGCATAACATCCCACCACCACCATCATAAAAACCACCAATCTGGTCTCCTGAGGATGTGTTGCGTACATATTACCATAGCTGATGCTGGCACTGTGATACCTTAATTCGATCATCGCCTCACCAAATACTATGACCATAGGCTCAAAAACATCATCTGATCGGCCCACCAATGATCGCTAACCGTAAAATCCTGTAAACATCCTCCAGCGTGATAGCCATCTCGCCAATCGGTAAATGAAAGGTGTTGGTCGTTGAGTCCCATTTATCGATGAGAGTGACCATCAAGCTATGATCCCATACAATGCACCTGTATCACCTAAAACCACCAAACCCAACCTCCTGCATATGGTCCCACTCATCCTGAGTCACATTACCACGCATCTGTACAAATAGGGGTGGCACTCTATCTCTCATCGTCAACTGATGATGCACCTACATCATTACCATTTACAATTGTCAATCAATTACATCATTCTAATAATTTATAGTATCCTACCTAATCACCTCCCACTTATGATTTTGATAGCCTAAAAACCCTCTAGCTCATTCGCTTGCCTACCTTATATTCTATCTTACCTAAACTCTCCCACCTATTTTGATTCTCTAATTTCCCTTTTTCACCAAATTAACCTAATTTTGTCTACTTACCCCTTCATTCATACACTCATCCTAAAATCCCACCTAATTCTATCTGTACATACTTCCCCACCCATCCATGGTCATTCTACATCCCTCTATTTATACCTATGTTTATTCTAAACCCACCTAATTCCTTCATTCTATACCAATCAGTCCACCTACATCTATCTCCCTACACATTCACCTATCATTTTATGCCATTTTTGCCCATCGAAAACTCTCTCTTAGGAATTAGGAACTGGTTATAGTGACTGACACCGGTCACCCTGATCGGTACCCACTTTTTATCCCCACTGATGTCGACAAGCCTAATGATGTCGACCAATGCCCAACTGATGTCAATCACTGGTTCGACTCCAAAATCAAACTCAAATGCCCCCAATTTTCAAAAACTTAACAAAAAAAACCTACCTAAAACCCTCTAAATTTCATCTACATTATTTTACCAACCTACTTACTACATTTACCCCTCCCCATACCTGATTTAGCCATTTTCTACCCAAATTTCAAAATCAATTTCAAAATAAAATTCAAAATACACATTTTTCAATTTTCCACTTTAATTTTTAATAAAAAACGCAAGTGGAGATTGAATCTTACCTTTACTCGATGTTGTCTCTGTGGTGGGATGCCCGGTCTCTACACTAGAGGACCTCTAATACCCTCTTGTATATTTTCCATGGCTCACTCACCCACTTGAGCTATCAACCAATCCCGTCACTCACAAAGATCTTGTGGGTCCACTCAATTCTCTCCAACTCAACCTAGATAATTACCCTATCTTTTTCTCCCAAGTCAAAATCTAGAATCCACTCTCTCTATCGTTTTCCAAATGTAGTAATTCACAAATGAACCTTTTCAATGTGAATTTTTACTTTTTATCCCCAAATTGAGATGATTGACGTCAGTCTCATGCCCTAACAGATAGACATCAATTATCTCTTATCGGCATTGGTTCCCCTCAATCGGTATCAGTCACCTTGCCAACTCATTTATACCTGTTTTACCCAAAATTTTGATGCTAGATGCTAATTTATTACTACCACACCCTTTCCCCAACCCTACAACCCCACCTAATTTCCTTATTACCTCAAACCCAACCTCACTATCATTTGGGGCATGTTTTTACCTATACCTTGGCCTTACCCATGGCCTCACCTATCCACTAAGCCCAAACCTAATTTTTGGACACTTGAATTCACCTACTCACTAAACCTTGTGATGATGCTACTTGTGTTGTTTAGCTTACCAACCATAACTTGCCTAATGCCATGATGTTTATCTTGACTAGACCAAACCTTTTGGTGCTTTGGAACCCACCTAATGCGCATTCCTGCACCTATCCTCGTTGTTTTTTAGGACCTTGTCCTATACCTTGGATACCTGGACCACATCAACCTTGTTTGGATAAACTATTGACCTTTGATGACATTAAGTTTGTGAGCTCTTTAGCTTAGTGCCTTATCACATTTTATACGTGTGCATGTGTTTGAATTCCTCCACCTATTACTTACACCCATATCATCATTGTCTGTGTCTGCACCTTACGTAGTTTAGTTTCACCTCACCTACCACTTTATCAAACCCATCAATAATTCAGCCTCTTACTTCATCAGTTTCTTATTTGAGAGGGATCACCTCCACCCATACATGGGGCAACCACTCCAATTTCTATCAGTGTCACTTATCAATACAAGATACATGAAAAAAAGGGGAAAATGTAGACACCAAATTTAGGTCAGAATCTCTCTATCCCATTTCAATTAAGAAATTAGACACATACACGTAGCCATGACCCCTTCTACACATTAGTATTAATTTAATTACCCATACTTCAATTAATCCTCATCCTCACACCATTATTTATTTTAATTACCTTAATTAAAATAATATCCATCTCACCTTTCCACCTCATCCTAGACCCATTCCTAGCCTATTAATGAACCTAGACCAAGTCCCCACTTATCATAACAAACTGAGAATCTTTCCAACCCTAACTATTCATGAAATATTAATCCTCTACTTAATTCCACACTCTAATTTGTGCCATTCAACACTCTAGACCCAGAATAAGCCAAAGACCATGCCAAATTTGGGAGAAAAACCATATTTTTGGAAAATTAGATCAATTCTCCTTAACTGACGCCAATTATCCCTCGGTCGGCACTGGTTCCCTAATCGACATCAGTTACCTTAAAGAGTTTCTAACTCTTTGTATGGGTTATTCAATTCATGAATTCACTCAAGATTTTACATTCTAACTCTTGAGAATTCAAGTTACCATATGACAAACCAAAGCACATCAGGTCTTCACTAACAGCCAATCTCTTCCTCCATGGCCTTGGATCACCCACATCAAAGCATATAGGCTCCATTTCCATGGCATTGGACACAACTCCGTTTCATCTCCAAACGCTCATGAACCACCACCACCTTTAGATCTACAGGTTCTTAGATAAGTAACTCACTTTTATTTGTTAGTTCTAGTTTTTGATCTTAAGTCTTTTATTCATTTCCATTATCCAACTCTCCTCTGTCCTGAAAAATCACCCTTCACCTGTGTACCATATATTCTACCAAACTAAACCATTTTCCCCATTCTAACACCTTTATCACCCTTACCGAGTGTCCATATAAATTTTACCATCCTTCTCAAACCCCCTCAAGTATTTGTGTAAGCACAGAGAGATCCAAAAAACTTGCTTTTAAATATTTTGACCATATTTTCCCTACTGACACCGCTCACCCAACCAACATCAATCATTTTCCAGTACCGACATTAGTCGCCTAAACCGATACCGGTCTCTGTGACTGGTAATTTTTCCTAGAACAACAAGCTTATAACTTTCACCAAACAACCCATAACATAACCAAACTTCATACAGACTTTTCCTAACACCTTAGTGACCTTTTCCAACCAGAACCATACCTTTCCTAATGTTAGATTATTTTTTACTTTAATACTTTTCTTAATCTAGTGTGTTGATAACGTTTTGAGATACCTAAATCAAAGCATTAACAATATGACCTCTATTTATTGCATTTATTTTCATTAATTTGATAAAACAATGGATTGAAAACTATATAGTAAGTGTCACACTTCTCGGAACTAGCAGTTGCTAGGCAGTCCACTGCTATATAATTTTTACCTCTCTCGTGTGGTTTTGTTGTGATTTGTAGGTAGCTCCACCAAGTCAAAAAGAAGCTCTCACATTCATTCTAATAAAATTATACAATGCGCGAAACCTTCTCTCAAATATTCACAAGTATTCCTCCTGTACGCATTACCTTTATCTATTTTATCGCACACTTTGAGGTGAAGCAACCATACTGATATGCTCCTTATGGATTGAATTTTCTACATCAAGACACTCTTGAATCAACTCATAGCTTATTTCCATGGTTAGGGTTTCATGACTCATATATGCACCCATGGGATCAATCATATCCAAAAAAAACCTCAAACATTGTTTCTTGATAATTATCAACATTTTCTTTAGGGCCACACACATCAAGAACATTTTCAAGATCAACACCGAGGTCATAATCTATTTCTTCAACCTCACCTTTAGGGAAGCCTACTTCAAAACCAAAAAAAACTCTGATTTGACATATTCATTAATATTTTTATCAGCTATATTGGAAATAGGAGTGCACACACCAAGAAAATTCTACCAAATGTCAAACCCTAACGGTTTAAATCATGCTATCATCCTAACAAGAGGATTGGCTTCAACTTGAGCTTGACTATCTGTCATTCATATGCTTCAAGATTATCTCCTTTAAGCTGTTAAACTTACTTCACAAGGACCAGCTTTGATACCAATTTTTGGAATCACATTGAATGGGGGGTGAATCCGTCATACAAAAATTTCAACTTCATTTACCATTTCTTAGATTCATCATTCAACTTAACTATTAAACATACATAAAACAATCACATGTGTAAGAATGAAAGGAGAGAGCACAAGACACCAAATATAAGTGGGAAACGATCAAGGGGAAGAAAACCCACTAAAACCATTGCTTATATTACACAAAGAAAGGAATTACAAGAATATTACACATCATGCAAGATTTGTTTAGTGAGGTAATAACCCTACAAGGAACACCAACCCATAAACCTTTGTTGATATTACTCACAAAAAATGAATCCTATGAATATAAATCATCATAAGAGATTTTGTAAAATAATAATCACATAAAATATTATGCTCACATAACTAATTGTGATCCAAGTTCATCTCCAAACACACCAAACCCTCATCCAAATAAGCTCTCTCCAAATTTGCTCAATCTCTCTTCTTCATGGGATGATTAGGTCAATTTTCCTTACATCATAGGTCCTCAAAATTTATCAGGTCTTCATATGCCTTATAATCCCCTTCCATAACCCATATATACTCAACTTCAACCTCCTTTAGGTCACTTTTTTCCTCCCATGCAAAACTAGTCACAAATGACTCATTACACATGCTTATATACACAACTCAACTCCAAAAGACCCCAGGTATGCCATGATCAAGTAGGTTGGTAATGAAAAATAAAAACCATAATAATATAATCATATAAATCAAATAAAATGACCCAATAATAATTGTATTGGTCAAGCCAACATGAACAAGCTCCAACATGCACAAGTAAGCTCAAAACAAGCTTCTCAAGCACTAGAAAATGGATCATGATCTACAAAGGCATACTCTAGATTTTTTAAGAAATAAAAATCTCTAAAAAATTCATAAATATGTCCTAATAATAAACCAAAATCTCAGTAAGCATCAAAATATCCATCTCCACCATGAAACACTCCAAGGAGCTAATAAACCCTACTAGGTCATCATTGCCCAGAAATTTAGTCATGAAGAATGACCAAATCGATATAGAAAAAATCATCATCATGACTCAAATAATATATAAATATAAATTTATATGAGTCTATTTTCTTAAAAAAAATCACATTTGTTTTCCAACTCATAGTGGAAGGCCTTCAACCAGTCCAATCTTTGAAACTGCTCATTCAAGCTTTTAGGTCTCAAGAACTAGTCTTGAGAGAAACATCTTCCAAAACCTTCAAATAAAATTCTAAGACTAACCACCACATGAAACATATAAAGGAAACTTTTACCCACATGTAAAAGTACTAGAAACTATATGTCATGTGGAGAATTCTCACCCAACACACTTGTTTCAATGAAAATTTTGAGCAAACTAACTAAGGCTTTTTAGGACATTAGGTATTCAACTAAAAATAACTTCACCATATAAAATAAAGATCTTAAACATATCATATCAGATTCCTACATGATATACATGATGATAAATAACAACTACAACATGAAAAATGATCAAAATCACTCCAAAGCACAAGACTAGCATTTTAGCCCTTAAGGCCAAAATCGGTAGGGCTAGTTTGAGCACCCGTAACTTCTATTTTCTCTAGTATATCTGCTTGAATATTTTCATGGAAATGTATAGTATCTCAAAAGGATTATGTAACAATTTGGTTTTCATCTTGGAACCTTCATCTCATCCATGAAACTGTAAAAACCCACAAAAATAGGTTTTTCTCTCTCTTCCCAAAATAATTGGAACACAAAACCACCACGAAAATGAGCCTAGAGGAATAATATTAAACCTTGATACATCAATTTTTCATTCCAATACATTATAGATACCATAAAATGTAAATTTCCCAAGTCTCTTTGCTATGAGGGTTTAACTAGTGTTTCAAACCACTTTAGCTTCTTAATAATTGTTCATAAAAGTATGAAAATAAAATAACATAATTATTTTTTCTAAACAATATTATCTCAATTTAAAATCCCCCCAGAACCTTTGGGTTCCATGCAAATTATGTGAGTGTATGTGAGCATATGAAGTTGCCAATTCGAGATATATTTTTCTTTTTCTCAACTTGGTTTTACCAAAAATGACATATCTTGAAAAATATTCTTCACTTTAACCTAAAAAATTGTCATGAAGAATCATGAAAACATCCTATAACTAACAAAACTCACCACCTTTCTCAAATAGGCCTGAAATTCTCTATCCATAGTGACTTACCTATGCTATCTTGGCTTGCCTTCACCTTTTTGTTTCCCAAGGAACATGAAACATCATCATACGTTTGAGAACTGACCTAAAAATTATCATACACCTGATATAAAATATACAAAAATATTTAATATGTTTGGATAGGAATTCCCTACTACATTTCTCATGCTACCATGCAAAACCAAAAGCTCTAGGTCTAGGGATAAGGCTTAGAATGACCACTTCACACAGTGACTCTTCATGGAATGACCATTTTTGACCATATGCAGACACTTGGAAATGTCTAACACACATCTTGGAACTTTATTGACCTCATAAAAACCTTCAAATAACTTAAGAGAGCTCACACGATGACCACACACACTAGACCATGCTCCAGAACATCGCAGGACTTCACCAAAACATGACACTACCAATCGACCTTCATGTTTGAAAATGAATGAAACTTCATGGGGAATCATATGAAACCTACACACCCTTTTTTGTCAATGGATTTTAAATCAATTAAAAATACTAGAAACAATGACCAACAATAATGATTTCTCAAAAGATCATTATACTACCTATGCATAATTTTTGATCTTTTTTGAGATATGTTCTCTTCTATGATTTCCTAATTTTCCATATAGTCAGATATACATGTACATTTATCAATAAATTATATATTTTTCCATCTCCATCTACTTAAAATTCAAGTAACACATCTTTCAAGATTTTCACAAGCCATATATTTAGATGGTGTCTATTTGTTCCTCACTTTGATTAGATATGCGATTATCTAGGTTAATATATTTGCGAGTATTGGTATTGTTATATTTTTTATATTGAATTCTTGTTTGAATTGAGATTCATAATATTTAATTCAATGTTCCTATTCCCTTATAACTTCCTTAAAATCATATTATAAGGCATTCAATTGTCTAAAGCTTTGCGAATTTATCTTTTAACTAAATGTTATAGGTTCATACATTATTACCCATATCTGATGTGACTTGACTTTGGATTACACACTATTGAAGACCTCCTTATTCTTTATGCATGTTATGAAAAATTAAAACCTATGTGTCCCAAAACTTAAAACAATTATGTAGAGTCTTGAACATGGCTATTATATCTGTTTGTGTGTGTGTGTGTGTGTGTGTGTGTGTGTGTGTGTGTGTGTGTGTGTGTGTGTGTGTGTGTGTGTGTGTGTGTGTGTGTGTGTGTGTGTGTGTGTGTGTGTGTGTGTGTGTGTGTGTGTGTGTGTGTGTGTGTGTGTGTCTGTGTGTCTGTTAACGTGAACCAAATTCATTACAAATTAGTACTTGTGTTATTAATAGTTTATTATTTGTGTCAATTTAAATAGGTCATTAAGTCAACATTTTTATACCATGCAAATATTATTTATGTTAGTTTTGTAATTAGTTTTATTATTTTCTAGTATTTATAATGCTTATTTTTATAAGGTTGTGGTGTTACCATGTCAAAGTAAATCTATATAGCCTTTGGCTATATATGTAAATCAAATGTGTTGATTTAATCTTTTGTTTTAAATTATAAATGAGTTGTATATAGTAATTGCTATAAAAAATTCAATATTTGCTTATTGTATTCACTAAATCATGCACTTACTATGTACATATAACTTCTAAATACTTCATTTATATGCATGATTCCTAAATGAGATAATTAATCTTTAACACCCTTTTACTTTTCTTTGACATTACTTTTATCCTTTTCATCTTTATTGATTGTTGTTTTTGATGGAAAACTTATAGTTTTTTATACCAGCCAAAATCCTATTCAACTCTGATTTCATTGTTTATCCTTTTAATCATCTTGTACAGGACCACCCATTAGGGACAAGAGCACCCAGGTGCTACTCCCCCTCTGGGAGCCTCTATCCTCTTTATTTCTTGTTATGATCTTTCAAATGTTACTTTGTTATTGTCTTCTTTTATCACTCTTGGTTATAATTTCACATGTTAATGATGCATCTTAAGCAAAGGAATCATATATATACATTTTTTTATATAACATCATTAGGGGGCATACATTCAAGAGGCACATAATATTACAAGGAGCTAATATTTTCTATGTACCTCACTAAGTACTGAATTTTAGGATTCCATATTGATGCTGGAGAATCAACTCCATATTTGTAAATAGATAAATATGTCATTAATTTTGGCTTGTAGGTGTGGTTGTAGGTTTTAGGATTCATTTTGACATACTAGTTGGTGTCTATACTTTGAAATTAAAATTAGGTATTTCCCTCCAAAATGCAAAATTTGAATTAGGGAGCAATTTTTGGTTTGTTCTTAAGGTTATAATGTATTCTTAGAACCAATAAAATATGGAAGGGTGAAATGAAGCATTATATGGGGGTTTTAATGTCTTTTCTAGGTTCATGAGTCATACTAAATACTAGATAATGTTATAATTTAAGACATTTGTGTAAGAAAACCTCTTGTGGGTGAGCTCATGTCCATGAAATATGGTTGTAAACAACCTAGGATTCATAAACCATGGTCAAGGAGTGGTTATGAGGATATAAAAATACAAAATGTAAATACTTATCTTCATTCTTACCCAGGTATGGATAAAAATGTGAAGTTTCAAGGGATTTAGCTAAGGAGAAAAATCAAATTTCTCAAATATTTTTTAGGCTTGTCTGTATTGAATCAGTCTCATAATCACTCTTGTTTAATTTTTGCATTTATTATTGTATATGCTTAATCTTAGAGTTTGAAGAAATATGGTCTTTAGGAATTCCATGAGCATTGAGTAAATTTTAGTGGTCATTGGACATTATTTTCCCGTCTGATTATGTGTAGACTTTGTGCAAGGTAATTTTTATGAAACTTTGTACATATTATGTTAAAGAGATTGAGATTAATGTGAGGTATTTGTTTTGTATCATGAATGATTGTAATTGGTAAATGGTAGTAGTTGTAGTCCTTAGAAGGTCAAGAAACAAACCCCTGTAATAGTTGTGGGTTATATGTGGATGATTTGTACCTCTATGAGTATCATGTTGGATTCATGTTTTGTAAAAGAAGGATATGAGGTTAAAATTTGTGAGTTTGCAAAGTCCTTCAAGAGAGAACTGTTAGCTTGTAGAGTTAAAGTGTTGAACAAACATTGTGGTCTTTACCATACTAATTGAAGAGTCATAAATTAGGGAATTCACATACTGTGATGATAACATTGAAGGATCAGGAGGCACTCCTGAGATTGGGATGATTTGAGGAAATTAGACCTTGGCATGCACAAAGGGAAGTTGACTCAGTCAAGTGGAAATCACATTTTGAAGGAATACTTGTTGAGAGACTATGGAAATCCCCTATTTTACACAAGTAAAACAATGATATTTGATTCATTTAATGAATTTTACAAGTTATTCTAGCCCACTGATAAGATGATCTCCTTTAAACTGTTAGTTCAAGAATTATTACAAAGATTGAAGCTTTGAATTAATCTCTTGTGTTACTTATAGAAATAAAATCATCTTCAATCTCACATAGTAAAATAAAACCCTGAACTAGGGTTTAGTTGAAAGAACTACGCTTTTCTTGAAATCTTTCCATCTAAACCTATTAAAATTGTAAAGTTAGCTCTATGTAGTGATTTATTAAAGTTTTGGTGAAATAAGTAACTTGAATTATATAGTAAAGATTGAGATATTGTTGACAGTTAGTCAACATAGTATAGGTGATTGAGTCAGGGCCCAGAATTAGTGAAGAAAAGATATTTGATGGCTCAACGTAGGGGATAAATAGGAAAAATTTTCATTTTGACCTTAAGATTTTCCCGTATCATATTCTCTAAGTTCAAGGGATAATCTAACCCCCACTACGTGATATTCATGATAACATGTCCTAAAGTGGACTATATTAAAGAGTGGCTTAAGGAAGTGAGTTAAATTAGATAATGGAGTAGGTGATATTGAGAGTGTAGCCATGAGATTGAATTTAGATCATCTAGATGAAGAGAAAAATGTAATTTGAGAATTTTCTTGAACCAATAGTTTAAAACTTGATTAATTTCATAATAACCCACTTGGTAAGGAATGAAACAATTGATAAACTCAGTTCATATGCTTGAAGCAGGGAGTTATGAGTCATTAAATTATTTATGGGGAATTTATTGGTGAATTTGATATCCTTTTGAGCCCTAGAGTATGACGTAATTGGTAAGTGAGTGCAGCGAGACCTAAAGGATCTAAGTAGCCTTGTTTTGGGTAGATACTCAATTTGATGTCAAAGTCAGTTCAAGGCTTAAAAGTCTATTGAAGCCAAGAATTAAGTAGTGTTTAAGAGTCTTGATGGAAGGATACATTGACCAAGAGATTGTAATTATCAATTAAAGTGAATCTATGTAGGGCCTTTGATAGTGGTGAGGGGTTACACTTGAGAAACATAAAGGGAGAAAAGAAACCAAAAATGTATCCTTGAGCCAGAACTTACAAGGTAAGTGCTAGGGGAATGTTATTTGGATTTGATGAGTTGATATTTGAATGAGCAATGTCATGAAGTTAGATAAATAGGTTATTAATGATGGCTATCCATAATTAGGGAAGGAGTACCTTACATGTTTCATTTTTTAAATTCTTGCAGAGCCTTTGAGTCAAATGAAACCTCTAATACAGATCCTCTTAGTTAGAGTACAGAAAATTATTGTCTTGAATCTTTTTGAAAGATTAATTAGGTATGAGTGATACCAATTATTATTTCCATTGCATCAATGTGTTATCAGATCTTTGTTTGTTTTTATGATTTAGTTTGATATTTTAATGAATATTAATTGTTGATTGCTAACAATTTGTAGAACTATGTGATATTGGAAGTGAAGTGAAGATGGCTGAAGAGAGAAGGGTGTGAAACTAGCCTTTAACCATGGATAAAGGATGCCACCATGGATGAAGTATTAAATAGAAGAGAGAGAAGAGGCTAGGATAAATAAATTACAAGCGAGAATAAGAGAACCATAGAAGATGAGAAAGATAGTAAGGATGATGGAAACAGGGAAAATAGGTAGAGAAAAGGGAGTTGAAGGCTGTTTGGGCTCATGAACTAAGCCTTGAAAAATGATGAAAAATAATAAGAAACTACAACATAGGTAATTCAGAGGATTGATAGAGCTAATGAAGTAAATATATATGAGAGGAAAATGAAAGAGGAGAGAGAGAGAGGAAAAGGAAAGATGAAAAGAGGAAGAAAAGAGAGATTGTGGTTTTAGCAAAAGATCATAAGAGTTTAAGAAAGAGATATCAGCAACTGATGGTGCTCATAGGAAGAGAGAGAGGGTGGAGTAGGTACAATATACAAGGATATTGATGAAGAAAATAACCAAGTGGCTAGTTAAATTGCTTATATAAAAGAGACAAATGAGGAATAGCTTAGGACATGATGATAAGACAAGAGGAAAGAAGATAATGAAACAGATGGGAAAGAAAGTGAGGAAGAAATAAAAGGAAGTGGTTAGAGAGATGGTGTTGATGGAGGATAAGAGTGAAGGAAAAGCAATGATAAAATCATTTTTGGATTCTCTTGAATAGAGATGAGTATGATGAAATCAATTGGTATGCAGATATGAAGAAACAGAGTTCAAGGGAGAACAAAATGAAGAAATGTTAAGAAAACAAGGAATTTGAAGGGGTGGCCAAGCCCCAATTTTTTTAATCTAACCATTGTGTGTGAGTGTGTGTTTGCAGGTGTGAAAATTAAACAATAAATTGCATTTATTTTTGATATTTAGGAGACAAGTACAAGAAGAGATAGCATCCTTGGAGCATACTTTATACAAAGAATAATTATATGGAAAAGAAATGGAAATCAATTCTAGGATAGAGAAAGAGTAGTAATAATAGTAAGAAAAAGAGGGAGATGTAAATAATGAAGAAGAAAAAGAAGGAAATGAATTACTATACCTCATTCCTAAAGAAGAAAATAACAATGAAAATACCATGCAAAGCACTAGATAGAAGAAAAACAAATAGAAGAAGCTGATGGTGAAGGATCACATTAGAGAAATAATGAAGACACCAAGCAATTGAAAGAAGAATAAGAAGAAATGTGGTGAGGTGCAATATTTCCTACCCCTAGAGTATTATGCAAGAGAATTAACTCCATCTCTGTAAATAGATCAATTTGTCATAAATTTTGTCTTATAGGTGTGGTTATAGGTCCTAGGGGTCCATTTGAGTCATTTTGAGGTACTAGCTAGTGTCTAGACTCTTGAAATTTCAAATGAGGTATTTCCATCCAAAATGTAAAATTTGAATTAGGGATACATATTTTGGCTTCTACTTGGGGTTGTAATGTGTTCTTGTAACCAATAAACTATGGAATGTTGAAATGAAGCATTGTATGGGTGGTTTTAGGTCTTTTCTAGGATCACAAGTCATACAAAATACTAGATAATGCTATAACTTTAGACATTTATGTGAGGAAATCTCTTATGGGTGAACTCATGTCCATGAACTATGATTGTAACTGACCTAAAACTCATGAACCATGACAAAGGAGTGATTAAGAGGATATAACAAGTAAAATGTAACTACCTCTCTACATTATACCCAGTTATGAATCAAGTTGTAAAAGTTTCAAGAAGATATTTGAAGAAGAAACCAAGGATTTGAAGGATTTTTGCATGAAAGTTGTGTTAATTCAGGTTGTGACAGTTTCTAGTATGCTTTTATGTATTGTTATTGTGCACATAAAAGATTCTTGATCTCAGAAAGAATAAAAGGTGATCTTAAAGCTTGTATAAACATTGAGTTGATGTGAGTTTTACTTGTATGTGTCATTTCTCTTGGAGGTTGTTGAATACATTTTACATGGTGTATGAACATTATAAATGTCTTGATTAGAAGGATTTGGTAGATGATGGTTGCTGAGCTTTCATAATGTCTCCTCTTATGAAATCTTTCTGCTTGAGTATCCAAGATTGTGTGTAAAGAATTATATGTATGGTAATATTATTAGGATTCCTTTGGTGGTAGAGTATGTGGAAGGAGGTAAGTTTATCATTTGATTTTAGATCATTGGCATTGTTCTTTAGAAACCCCACCCTTGGGAGAGATCGATTATTTGTGAAAAACTGTCATGTAGTATAACATTGTTCATAGTTAGAGATACAAGACAATATTTAAATTTAAGATCATTTTTAATCAAGGAAGTATGAAACCAAGTTTATTCCATGCATTTAACACTATAGTCATATTATAATTCTAGTAATCTCTGCCTCTTATAAACATGAAGCATACAACCTTACTATAAGTGAATAATTTGTCTCTAGGAATACTGTAACAGTCTAATGAAGCTTCCAAGAAGGATTTAGTGGATGCACCATTGAGAATGAGGGATTTTGGAGGTCTCTTAGTTCCTTCAAATTCATTATAAACCATATTAGGGGAAGAAATCACAAGGGTTTTTTGTTGGAAACCCTAGGCATTGGAAAACTATGTTTCTTCACAAAAGAACAAAGGCAAATTAAAAAAATATATGACTTTGAGGGAATGTCATAGTCTATTAATAAAAGCATTATGATGAGATTTATAAGACAATGCTAAGGTATTATTTGTATCCTTTGAATCAATAGTTTGTTCAACTTATTGTGAATCTTTCTCTTCCCGGGCCACATGAGCCTTCCATTAGGAGGTAGCTCAGGCTTAATAACTGAGGACTTATCTCAAGAAGTTTTAGTTTAAAATTAAAAAAAAAATGATGCTAAGATGATCCTTTAAGAGATTATAAAGGAATTAATTTGTTCTATGGGATAAATTTTGAGTTACAACTGATAGTATTTCCATACAATGACCATGCACAGTCAAGACCTAATTGAAAAGGTAACCTTGAATGGGAGGTGAGTGATAGCTATAGAATCTAAAATTTAAACTTGGGAGAGTGAAAAAATGGTTTAATGGGTACTAAATAATCCATTTATTGCACTTTGGAACCAAGATACAGTGAAGATAATCTTGACAGTACAATCAAACAAACCTAATTTGGGCTTGATAACCTTAGAAGGTAAAAGTAGAAAATAAGGAGTATATACAAGGTTGGGGCTCTAAGTTTTTGCAAGCACATTGGGTATGAAAAATGATGACCAATGAAGTTTATATAACCTTCTGAGAAGCTCTAGAGATCCATATACTTCGTTTTTGCAAGAATACCATGTCTTAAGGATATAAAGAAACCAATTTTGCTAATGAAAAGGAGCTTGATGTTTTGGGTGGTTCTGAGTCAATCGTAGGTTGCATCCAAATTTATTTTAGGTGTATGAATAGTATAAAAGGAAGTAAGAGCACTGAATTGGATTAAGGGAGAAACTGTTACATGCTTGGTCTAAGGGTTAACAAAGAGGAGTATAGGGTAGTCTAAGCTGAAACAAGTAAGTTTGACCTTTTTCTTTGCTCATGAACCATGTATGAAGGTAACTCAACCTTAGAGAAAGGTCATTAATTATAAGGTATGACAATGAAGGTACCTTACATGTTGTCATTTTTCAATTTTGCAAGCTTTAAGTCATTCTAGACATGTCATAGGATCCTCTTAGGAAAAGTAAAAGAATTAGTTGTCTTGAATCCCATTGATAGTCTAAAGGTATGATTGGATATTGTAATTTCCATTGCATCACATATTGCATTACATAAAAGGGTTTATCCTAAATTCCATACCACACATTTACATTGGAACAAATTAGTTATAGCCCATTATTCTCTGTGCGAATGGAACTAGGGAATATTAGCTCAAGGGACACTATCTTAATTACACACACACACACACACACACACACACACACACACACACACACACACACACACACACACACACACACACACACACACACACACACACACACACACACACACACACACACACACAAACACGAACTACATTTAGTTTGAAATGTAATCCAACACAAGGTTACAATGACATTGGGGTTATCATCGAGGTCATCCAACTCAAAAATATGTATATTTTTATTCATCTAATGTGTTCTTGAGTATTGTGCATGTAGATAGGGTTTATTTTATAGGTACATGTGTGACACAATGAATATGATGTGACCTATAAAAAATAAGGATTGACACTATGTGACACAAAGAATCAAATATTGAGTTACCCTGCAGACTAACACCTAAAATAGATGGTAATTCCTAGGCACCCATGTCCTCTCCCAGGCTCTCTTGTCCCTGAGATTGTCATATGTAAGTTTTAGAATCAGAGCTTACACAACCCAGAATATGCATGTTTAGATCATCCACCATCCCATAACCAATCCAGACCTATGGTGGAAAAATAAGTCATTCTATAAACCCCATATATCACTTTTTCTTGTAATTTCACTAACTAAATATTGTATTCTACTGTTATTTTATTTTATCAACAACGTCCTTACCTTATATTTTAATTTTAGTAAATCATTTGGTGACTCTGATCTCTTACATACCCATTTTGGATCCCTCCTTTCATCCCCATTACCCGTAGTGGCCACCTTGGATCCCTAACTTATATAGAGTTTGACCCATCCACTCGAAATTATCCTTCCCTAATGGTGACCTCATCAAAGACAAATTTATTAGCAATATCAAGTACATCCCTCTCAAGGACATTGAAGCATCTGACAATGAACATTCATATGATGAATATACCAATGTTGATCAAGCCCAATTATATGCCCTTACCAATTTCCACTTTACAATGCATGATAATCCGACCCATGTTTTGCATATCCTCAATGATCTATTGGCTACTTAGCATGCCCATGATAATTTACTAACCATAATAGTATGACTCATACCTTAGCAATCTCTACTACTGCTACTTCTTCTATCCCACTTTCTTCCTCTCCTTTTAATATTAGAGTCTCCACCATTCACATGACTATTCCTACCCCTTCTACTCATTATTATTCTCATTTTATCTCCCACACTCATCCTAATTCTTCTTCTAAAAAATTTCTTTAGAGTCTATTCATCATGATTTATAGGCACAAATATGTAATTAAAATAAGCTACTACTTCTTCATATCCATTCCTTGATTCTTCACTTCTTCTTCATATTCCTTTTACACCTGAAGTGTATTCTTATCCAATCCCTACAAATTTTGCTTCACCAAAGTTTCACGTTTCTTTCCTAGACTACACATGTGATGACACCCTCTTGACCAAGTTATTTCCTAGGAGCTTACAAGAGTCTTATTTGTGATGGTTCTATGACTTTCCCTTGTATTATGTTACATAATTTACTACTCTTGCTGATTTGTTTCTATCTCATTTTTATATAAATATTGGAATGATGGATAAAATAAAACAAGGATATAATGAACATCTTAGTGATTATGTATTACGTTACAAGAATGATATTTCTAAAATGAGCACATATTGGCTGAATCTGAATTACAAGACGTATTTATTCAAAGTATTTTTCCTCCTTTACAAGAATGGGTGCTTTTTTATTCTTATCATTCCTTTGACCATCTATGTCATACATTGAAGACTCATGAGACTAAGTTAATTTTTTGGGAAAACTCAAATATTGTTCTAATACTTCTGATAATTCCTCTTTTAAATTTCCAAGAAAGGTTCCCATACACACTCAAAATTACATAGGTGATATATTAGCAGTACGATAAAGTATCCAATGATGATTTTATATTTTTTAGAACAACGATGAAGTCCAGATCCTTTCCCCTTGATTTTAGTATGCTTATTTTTCTTTATTTATCCCTGGCTCAAAATTTTCTATCTTTTTGAACCATCTTTTGCTTGTTGTAAGGTTGTCATGAATTTAATTTATGTAACTTCCACGCTAGTTATGTAACCACCAAGTTTTCTAGAATGGTAGTTGCATAACCATCACAATGGTACCATAACCTCCATGGTGGTTGTGTAACCACTAGTTTTCTCAGACTAATGGTTTTGTGTGTATATATTTGAGAATATGAACTATGTGTTCTATATGCGTGTCTTAAGTTTGTGAGTGTCTTTCTCACATGCTTCTTGACCATTTTACTTGATTTTTGGCTTGTTGGATATGTATTAAAATCCTCTTATCTATTTACTATTATAAGAATGTTGAATGCCTCTCTTTTGGATAATTAGGAACTTCTTGATTACCAAGTGTGATAGACTTCTTCTCTGAGATTTTTCTATAAAAAATCAAGTTTTAACCTGTATTATGGGTTGGAGATTTCTAGTTTGAATTGAACCACTACTCTGCCAAAATCTTTCCAATAAGTACACAAAAAACACATTACATTGCTTTTTCCTCCATGCTTGCATTTTTGACCAATTTTCCTGCAGCCAGTTTGCTCCACTGCATTCTTGATTTATTCTACAATCAACCAAAACTATTCTTTGGATCAATTGGATTATCATCTTTGGAAAGGAAGATGAGGAGACAAAAGAATACTCACCACACGTGGAAGTTTTCACAGTTCCACAATAACTAGGTTGGGGGTGTACATCTAGTTTCTTCAAAGCTTTCATTTTAGAATATTTTCACCTATTTTAAAAGGTAGAATTTACAAATTTCATATTTTTAGTATTCAATCTTCCCTTGATACATTCTTCCCTCGTTATCCCTGTGGATATTCTCTGGAAAATATTTCAAGGAAGGTTTTGTGCATGAATTTATTCATTTCTTCCTTTTAGAATACGTGTGTTTCATTTCTTCATTTTCATTTTATATGCATACAAACAATATTTTGTGGATATCCTCTTCCCTACTTATCCCTCTGGATATGCAAGAAAATTAAGATTGAGGAAATTTCTTTTTACACTTTTTCATTTTGACTCTTTATTGTTAGTATTACTGTGTAAATTTATTTGTTTTATCAAGGAAGTCTCTGGGGACAGAGGAAATTTCTTCTAAAAAATCTTTTTTCTTCCCATGATTATAAGGTGAAGTAATTATATGAAATTAGATTTCCATAATTAAAATTTTGAATAATATTCCTTTTTTAATTATATTTAGCTTCACATCCTTCAATAGAGGAATAGCCACATCCAGTTATTCCTTGTTTGATTTAATTTAGTGTCAAAGTAGGTTGTTTTATTTTAAATAACTTCCTTTTCTATAGATTTGTTTAATTTAATTTCCAATAACCATTAAAGAACAAAATATATATGTAATAAGTTAAAGTGGAATCATTTATTTCTTTCTTTTAAAGCTTCACTGAAAATTCAAAAAAACATTTAGATTAGTTTGCTTTTATTTTTCATTAAGTATATATTTCTAAATTGAAATTAGTTAATTTAAACAAGAAAATAGTTGTCCTTTATTTAATTCAATTCCATTTTTTATTTTTTTAAAGGTAGTAATTAAATTAATTTTGATTGGAAAGAACAAAAATTATATTTCCCTAAATGATTAGGCTACCCAAACTTAGTTATTAGCCCCTTTGGGTTCTAGCTTGCTTGTTTGTTCCAATTTCTCTAGATTTTGTCCATATGACCATTTCAAGACCACCACAACAAAACATCTAAATATTTGATCCACTTATCAGAAATCCAAACATTGATAGATACCAATTGATATTGACCAAGGATTGCACTAGTTTGTTTTTAGATCTGAACTTGTGCCTCCTACAATCGTTGGCCAACTCATTCCCCTCATCGAAGAATTAGAAATTGCAAAAGAGTATTGGGCTAACCAAGTACAAAAGATTAGATCCTGCAACCCTTGACTTTTCCTTTCCCCAAACCTTCTCTCATACCCTTATGACCCTCTTTAGGGAGAAATAAATAGAAGACAAAAAACAATTTCCTCACATTCCTTCAACCGAGTAAGGTTTTATTTACATCCATAAATTTTTTTTGATATTTACACACTGTAATCATCCTTGATAGTAGAATTAATCCCAGACAAGTTATGAAAGCGTAGATTTCTATAAAAAAATAGATTCCCATTTTTTCGGTTGAGAACATTTTATATTTTTGACTTCTTGTTATCATTCCTATCTATCCCACCTATACTCTATCCATCTACCATATAATCATCCCAATCATTGAATTTTAAATATCCTGGAATAACCTTGGGAGGTCATGTGATGTATGAAATCACTTCTTTATTTTTAGGCATATAGTTATCGAATATTCTTAAATTCATAATGAAACCAATCTAGATTAGGGTCCTTAGTGCAAAAACCTAAAGTTTATAATAATCCACAATATATTTTTTCTAATATCCATGAGATAATATTCATATATATGTCATATAGGTCAATGGATAAATAAAGAAACCTTTTTGTTTCATTTCATTTTCTAAGACTTTTCAAATTACATTTTCTTGACTTAAACCATGTGTTGTCATCAAGTGGTATAAAGGTTTATTTTCTTTTTTATTAGAAATAAGTGCAAATGTTAGAAGAATGATGAGTCTAAGGTAGTGCTTTGTTTCCTCTATTCTGAGTAAGTATTTAGAGAAAATAAATAAGTTCTCCCATGGTGTAGTTCTCGTAAAATATCAAGATATTTTACAAAATGGAAATACGTTACATTCAAGAAGGGACTATTCAAATGTAAGAGTTTCTTTTTTTATATATAATTTGTTGGAGGATAAAAATTGTGTGAATATCAGACTTGAAGACATAAAAGAAGGCTATTAAAGAAGAATATATTTTTTGGTTTAAAGATCCCCAAAGGAGGAGTACTTCAAAAAGAGTTAGAAGAATAGAATGATTCTGAAAAGAGAGCGCTAGAGGAGTACTAGAGAGGAGAATGATTTTGTGAAAAGTAATAACCCAATATTGCGTTAGAGAAACCATAAGATATAATATCAAAAGATGAGTGGTGCATGAAGAGATAATTATCCTAGAGGAAGGGATGAGTACATAGGAGTATTACTGTGGAAAAGAATGCTACTGGAGGATAAAATATGGTCATCATAGACCATGAGTACACAGAGGATGTAAAATCCCAAAAATAGAGGTAAAAGGAAAGAAAGAATAGAAGAGCGAGGAAATTATGGTTCTGAAGAGTAAATTACATTAAGAAGGACTCCCAATAGAAGGATAAAGTGGTTCACAAACTAATTGAGTGTGATAATAATATTCATCAAATGGAATAGAGTACATAGATGAAGGTACATATACAAATGAATGTACCATTACAGTGGAAGAACAGGAAGAAAAAATTTTTCCAATAGAAAATTTTCTAGTACAAAAACTGATAAAGAATACTATACGAGTGCACCAAAATTATAAAACAATAAAAGAAGAAGACATTTTAAAATATTTCATGAAAAAGTGTTCATATGAGAACACAAGAGAATAAAATCACAAGAATGAATTATGTTAAAAAGGATAAATTACCATATACAATATTATGGGTGATAATTTGAAGGAGGAGGTTGTAGGAGTGTGTAGTGTGATATTGATTTTAGATGGAATAATATGAAGATGTGGAAGATATCACGAATAGTACATAGAAACTTTATGAAGCTATAGAAGTTTCCTTATAGAATAAAAAGGAAGGAAAGGATAATTACAAAGATTGTATAGATTTTTTTTAATTAAAAATGTGCAAGACTAGTATAAGAAAAGGGAATTGGTAGGAAAAATTTCCGATATAATAGGAAGAGGAGATGTGACAATTATCCAAAGGGGGAAATTATTATGGATAATTTTAAGATGCCTATATGAAATTAGAGGTGGAAACTCCCTGATGAATATCCCTAGAACTAATTTCATGACATAGGTGAATTTCTCATGGTTTACAAATATTATTTTTGCATGATAGGATATTGCTACATACAAAACATAATCATTATTATTCTGTAACTGTACCGCTATCTCCAATTGATACCATTTTCACCCATGTGCATGATTATCAAGTGTCTGCACCCTTATCACACATAAACACACTTATTACATGACTTCACCCTTATCACGCGTCAACACCCTTATTGCATGACTTCACCCTTATCACTTATCTACACCATTTTCTCAAAGATACACCTTTGTCATGCATCAGTACCCTTGTCACACATGAACACCCTTTCCATTCTTCAGCACCCTTATCATGCGTCGACACTCCTTGTCGTGCATTTGGACTAGATTATAATTTTCTTTTTTATTATAATTTTAATATTACCTTACTACATGACGAAATACCTATGATTATATATTATTTGTTTTAAATTGTAGAAAAATACAACCCCTAAAATAATTTAAACTATAAAAATTAGGTTAAGACTGCACTATTTTACTCCAATATATTTTCGTATTGAAATTTTCCAAATATAGAATATTCACTACTAAAATTTTCCCCGTCAATTACATGAAAAAGGAGCAGGAGAAATCCTGATAAATAATACACTAAGAAAAGTGCACGATGATGAAGCCACAACCAAAAAGAGGAGAAAATGGTAGAGTATCTATGAAGAAGCATGAGATGATAAAATGTGAGAAAGGAGATGGTTGATTTTTTTCTAAATTGAATTAAAAATTATATCTTAGTAACTTACTATAACAAATTACATTCAGGTAACTAGTTATAGTAATGCACAATCACAAGTTTTATAAAATGTAAAAGCCTATGAAAATGAGAGAGGCATGGTGACTTAGATGATGTTATGCAACTTGGGAAAGATTGAGACTGTATGATTGTTGGGTTTGGCTTGAAATAGTGTGTAAATGGTGCGTTGAATATTTGGAATTATAGAAATATGTAGGACATGAGAACCCATAGGATGAAAGGAGCATTCCAAGCACTAATGACTAATATGGGTACTAGTGTTGACTTATATGCTCAAGTTTTGACTTTTTTTGGGTGAGATAGTTTTCGCTCCAATATTCACTTTATCACTTTGACTTTTTTATTAGGCTCTAATCACACTTGAAACTTGCAAAACAGATGAATACCCACACATTCCCATAAACAACATCAAATATAAAAGAAAAATGTACAATGGGGAGTCAGATTTACCAAGACGGTAGCTACCATTAGAGTGAATTCCCTATGGGACGTGAGTTGTTGTAAAGACATCTTCCCAAGACTCCATATAGGGTTCTTCTGTCGATGTGTGTATCATTGAATCCCAAAAGCCTCCAGGTTTTCCTTGTGTAAAAACTCATGATGCTAGAAAGATAATGATCTTCAAATGCCCCAAATATACATTTTTTTTATGATGGAATAGAAATTAAATACCCTTCTATGCAGTGTATGCAAACTAATGTAGCCCTTGTCCCATGGTATGGATGTTCTAGATGTATGCCTTGTAGTGATCCATTGTTTTTTTGTTAACACTCTAGGTCATGGATCAGATAATTCTTATAGACTTATTCCTCCTTTATTTAATGAAGAGATTAAGTAAGTAGATATATATGAAGTTCCCTTATTCCAGATTTATGTAATTGATAATTTTAGATGGCGTTTTAACAGGTGACAAAGAGATGAAAAATGATTAAAAATAATAAGAATAAGAAGAGAATAACATGAGCGCCCATGAGTGACAACAACGTCTGGGTCACTTCTTTCCTAAAAAACCGAAATGTTATTTTAGTTGAAACCATTAAAACCAAGGACCCAATCAATCAATTTTGGTGTCACAATAGTTGTAATATGTGTAAAGAAAGTAAATGTGTGAAGACTATAAATGTAAATAATAAGGGCCAAAAGGTAGTTAATCAACCAACTATTTTCCTTCGTTAGGAATCTAGGTAATACATTAGTATACTTTAGGACCATAGAAATGTACCTAAGTACATAGAAAGCCATAAATTAATAGTAAAATCAAGGACAAACACCGTCTGAAATATAACTACAAAAAATCAATATCAAAAGAAAAAACCATATTATGGACCACACTATAGAACCAAAAAAAAGATAACTAAGAGATTGTGAACCTTAATTTGTATTGTTGTTTCCATAGAGTGGTTGGTACCATGATGCATGGAATCTTGTTGAGAATGCAACATGTTTATATAATGACTCCTAGAAGATAAAATGAAACTATTTATTGACAAGTTCTTAGACAACCCTACAATAACTTCTCAAGGTACCCATACAGGACCTGTATCGCTCCAAAAAATGGTAGCCTTGGGATTTATTGAGATCCTTTCCCAAAACACCCAGAGAATGAGAAAGCTAATCCTTAAGGTGATAACAAAGTTATCCTTATAGGTACCCATGATCAAGAATCCTCTACATATGTTGATTCACGAGTTTATCCTAACTTTGAACATAGGAATCAAACTAAAATTGTAGGCTTAGTTGAGTTGGAGATAGAACAAAAAATCTATGAAACTACCCATACTTACGATGCACACATCAAATCTTCTCACAATGTTTCCCTTAGTGCAAAATTATTCTTCTGTAGCTTCCTAAGTCAATAGTAGGATCTTATGATTTGATCATAGATCTCACTAAGACATTCTCTCACATCTCCTTCTTGTATTTATTAATAGAAATCCCCAACTTACTGATCTCACTCTGCTATAATCTTTGGGTATTGGTCATTTAGTATACATCACACCTGAGGCACATTTTAACCACATATACTTCTACGTCTATCCTCTAAGCAAACATGACAAAGATACCTGATTTGTGTTTGATATTAATAAGATGCCTATGGATTCTGAGTAAGCATGGAGAGGCGATCATGTTTTGTATTTTCCAGTATTGATCTATAATAAGTATTTCAAGAGAGTTACGATTGACAATGGATCTGTGGTTAATATCTTTCCATTTCCTTTTTAGTGGAGCTAAGGTATGGAGAAACAAATTGTTCTTGCACTAGAAACACACTAATAGGTTATGATAGTATTAAAGGCACGTCCATTGGGAGTATAGTGTTCCATGTTACTCTTTGGTCTAGTACTATTATAACTGATTTTTATATTATAGAAATGGAAACCAACTATAATATGATCCTTAGTAGACCACAAAATTCATAGAATGAATGTAATTTCATTGAATATTTTTCAAGAAGTGAGATTTATTCATTTAGGAAAAGTCTTTGTAGCTCAAGGTGATCTGAAACCTTTTGAAATCCACCTATAGAACCTTAATAACAAACATTCGATCCATTCTAAGTTTAAAATACCAGTTAACAAGTTAAATAAGCCTCTTCTTTCCAAGAGCCTAGGTATCACATACAATCTAGTTCAGACGACTAAATTAGAGGCACCTGATGTGATCTAAGGGGTAGATGATAATGAGAATAAGACTATTGTAGTAGAGACTATTTTAACCGAAACAAAAAAACATATAGAGAATATCCTAGAAAATTATTTACCAATCATTCTTCCCTTTGATTCCCTAGGTAATGGGAATTATCTTGGAATGGGATCTCACCTAGCAGATAGCCTTAGAGAGATATGCATGGCTGAGGTTTCTGAGGTCTAAGAAGAAGATTCAAATAAAAACATAACATTTTTTTGGATAACTATTGGAATCTTAACTATGACGGAGAAAACTTCTTCTACGATGCAAGGTAAGGGGCGATTCTAGGTTTTCCAGAAGGAATAGCCATGCCCTTTTCCTTCAAATTAAATTTTGAGTGTACTAAAAATGGTTCATATTTAGAAGCTCTACTTTTTAGTATCATTTTTCCCAAGAGGATGGGGGAGAATAACGTTAGAGTCGTAGATCACTGTCAACTCTTCGAAAAAGATGTATAGGAACTTTATGAGACTACCTAAGTAGGGTACCTCAAACTTTACAAGTTTGTAATTTGTGAGTTATGCAAATACTTTTATTTCATCCCTATAGAATCAATTCAAATAGATCAAAATAAAAACACTAATTATATGGACACTTATTCTTCTTGATTCTATCATAGAAATTATTTGATGGAATCATATTTCAAGTTATCAATCTGAGGCAAACCTTTTATTCGTAAGACTCCTAACAACTCCATTTTAGCATATGCAGAGACAAGAAATGTGCCTATCACTTTAGATTTCGCTGAAAATGGCTAAGCAATCTTTGGATTCTTACATGATTACACTGACCGTCATCTCGCATATCACAAGAAATGTTTTTCTCTAGTCACCTACACTTATTTGTATTTTGTAGATCAAATGATGGATCCCTCTTCTTCCAAATATTTTTAAGTTTACGAAATTGAAGAATAACATCAATATTTTCCTCCATCTTCTTCTAAGTTTGAAGACGTGGACACCTCTCTGATAGAAGGAATGATAAATATCAACATAGGGATGGAGGAGGAAGTTAAAATTCTAAATCTTGGTTCTTTCTTAACAAATTAATAAATAGAGGAGAATACTAAAGTGCTAAAGGACCATTATAAATCCTTCCCATTTAGTTAGAAGGATATGACATGATTTTCTCATGATGTTGTAGTTCATAACTTCTTCATCAAGCTTGAATAAAAGCCTATAAAATAAAATTTCAGAGCTATGAAACATAAATTTTCTTTAATGGAAAAAGAGGAGGTAACAAGTCTCCTTAAGTAGGGTTCATAAAGAAAGTAGATTATTCTATGTGGTTATCTAAAATTGTCCATTTCTCAAAAATAATGGAAAAATAAGGATATGTATTGACTTTAGGGTGATAAACAAATATTTTCCAAAGGATGACTTCCCATTATAATCCACTAACATCATTGTTGATGCAATAACTAGTTGTGAGTTGTTATTCCTTGTGGAAGGGGTCTCGGGATACAACCATATAAGGATCTATGAGGAAGATCAAGAATTGACTTCCTTTAGTACTCCTTGGGGAAATTTTATTATGTCATTATGCCATTTGGTTTGAATAACATTGGCATTGCTTATCACTATGGAAAACTAATATAATTCATGATATTATTCACTTGATCATGGAGACATATTTTGATGATCTCTCAAGGGAAAGCTAAGAAGACATGAGACCATTCTCTAGTTATTTGGATCATTCTTTCACCCTTTGTTTAATAAAGTGTGACCTTAAATCTAGATAAATGTGTGCTGTGAGTCACTAGAGGTAAGCTATTGAACTACATAATTTCATGTTGAGGGATTGATGTGGATCCTATAAAGATATAGGTGATTCTTGAAATGACTCCACCATTAGATAAGTCTTTTATTAGGTCCTTCTTGGGTAATGTTGAGGCAATATGTAGGTTTGTCCTTGATTTAACATATGTCATTCATCTTATACACGACTTGTTAACGAAGTATTATTTCAAGAAATGTACTAATGAGTGTCACAATGTGTTTGAATCAATTAAGTGTTTCCTCATGTCTCCACCAACGCTCATGCCACCTAAATTTGATCATTCTTTAATCCTTTATTTTTGAGTGATAGAAGTCTCAATAGAATATATGTTATAACAAGTGGACGATGATGGTCACGAATGTGCCATCTATTTCATTAGCCACAATATCCTTTATTATCAAATGTGATATACCCAAGTGGAAGATGAGAGTTTGGAAATTATATTTGCAACTAAGAGGGTAAGGCAGTACATGCTTAACAAAGAATTGAGGGTTAATGTAAAATCAGAACTATTGTGGTAATTTTTTACCCTAGTGACCTTATCTAAGAAGCCTAATATATTTATCACATTAATGGGTAAATTCTAGATCACCTTTTTCAATATAAATTTAGTCAAGTAATAATTCATTATTGATTGGTTGAAGGATAATCCTATAGATTTCAGACAAATAGTTGACTTGGAATTTACCCAATGAATATGTTTTCTATATAGAAGTGAAACTTTCCATTGCTTTGTGCTCATGGTATACAAACATAATAAACCACATCATAAATAAAACATATTCCGAGGGAGATAATTCACAACAAATACAATGGCTACATGTCATATTTGCTAAGTATGTAAATGAAGAAGTGATTTAGTGAAGATATTTTGATGGCATGATATTTAGATGTGTTGACAAAGTAGAAGCGAAAAAATTTCTCTTTGAAGCCCGTAATGGAATATGTGGTTGCCACTTTGGAGGGAATTCATACGATCAAAAAATCCATTGAATGTGATATTTATGGCCCACATTAGAACATGATGTTTTAAAGTATGTGTAGAAATGCAAAAATATCAAGAGTTTTCACATGCTATACACATCTCGATCCAGGATCTATAGCCAATAGTGACACCTTTCCCCTTATCTACTTGGGGTCTTGATTTTATAGGGAAATTATCTCCCTTGTTATCAGACGGACATAAATTTATCATCACAACCAAAAAATACTTCACAAAGTGGGTTAAGACCATGCCTCCAAATACAGTACCTAGATTGGTCATTGCTAAATTTATCCTGAAATAGATCATCTATAGGTATGGTGTCCCACAAGAAATTATTTTATATAATGACACTCCCTTTAAAAATGAAGAGGTTTATGAGTTTTGTGCTAAATTTAAAATATCTCACCATAAAACCTCCTTATAGTAAAGGCTGCAGAAAATAATAAGACTCTGAAGTCCATTTTCCTGAAAAAAGTTAAGGAGAATAAGAGAGACTGAAACTTAAAGATTTTTCTTGCTTTATGGGCCTATATGACTTCTGTTCAAAATATGATGGGGGAAACCCCTTTCTCTCCAGTTTTTGGTGCCAAAGTGGTCTTACTACTGGAGGTAGAACTGCTAAGTATTTGTGTGTCATTGTAAGGAATTCTCAATGAAGATGTGTATCAAGATGTGCTACTAGTTGAAATAGAAATCCTAGATGAAAGGTACCTTAGAGCCGAACATCATCATCGAGTATATGTAGATAAAATGTGATGTCAATAAAAAAAGGTATATGAAGAAGGAATCTTGGAAGGGGACCTTGTATTAAGACTTGACAATTGAATTGAAAAAAATGTCATGAAGATATAAAATTCTAGCTAAAATGGTTAGGGCCTTATATAGTATAATGGAAGACTGCAAAAATGGTTCGTATAATTTGTGTACTCTTCAGGGTGAATAATTTGGTGAATTCGTTAATTCACTTCACCTCAAGCATTTCTATTCATGATCATTTGCATGTCCATATTGTCATCACTTACATTCACATTGTCTCATTACTTGCATTATCATATCGTGTAAATTTTGAAATAGAAACTTAATTTTCAAGTGATTCTTTGACTTTCAAACATTGGAAAATCCTTTAATCACACTTCACCATTCTTTTAATACATTCAAAACCATATAATATTTAGCATCAATTTCACACAATAGGAAAATTTTGACATTGCTTTATAAGGTCTTTCATACCCAGTCTGCTCTACCGTTTCTTCCGATTTGGGTGATTTTTTCCCATGGTTTTCAATAGAATCTTCTTGATTATAAACATTTCCCTAAACATTTCTCTCTATAACAAAAATATTCTAAACATTTTACTTGGAACTCTTGTTTTCCTATTTCAAGCTTTGGTGTTGAGCCCTTGTATCCTACTAGTTGCATGAGGATGAGATTAGGGACAAATAATTCTTCCCAAAAAGCACAACTCAAAGTCAATTAAAAAAAATAGATAAATAAACAATAAACATAACATTATTTCATTACCAATAACTACAATTCTCATCCTTACCAACCTTTGGTGACGAGCCCATGCTTCTTACTAGTAACATGAGGTTGGGAAAGGAGGGAAGTGACCTTACCCACCTTTGTTTGTCCTCAGTGATGAGCCCATTCTTATTACTAGTAACATGGGGCAAGACGTAGGGGGTCACATTAATAAGTTAGAATTTTCAAATAAATCAGGACATAAAAGTTCTTGTAAAAATTCCACATAAAATGAATTAAATGTATATTTTAAGAAAGACAATTATTCTTTAAAACCAAATTTTATTAATCAATAAGCCACCTATGGATCTAAGTCTAGTAAAAAATTGCTGGAAAAATTCATTTCGAATTGGTTAATTTAATTTTGGTTTGGGTTGTAGGTTTCTTAGTAAATCCTTGTCAAAGTTCTTGTCTCTTGGTCATTCTCATTCAAATTCTTCAAAACATGCATCTCAGGTTCTTCTTGACTCTTAGTGGCGAGCCCTCACATCTTACTGGTTATGCAGAGTTAAGAGTGAAGTGAGGCTATCTTATCATCATATCATATTCAACACATTTTTCCAATGAAACATAAATGCTAAAATTTACTTGAAAAGAAAAGTATCCAAATTACAATTTGTTACCATAGTTATAATCATATGCATATCATTTTCTTTATCACATTGTGTGATTATCAACATCCATAACATGCATTCAAAAACATGATAAACATCGGAAATTATAAATCATATAAGAGTACACAAATGAAATAAACCACAATGAAGTCAACTCTTACAAAAGAATGCCAATAAAAAAAAGATGTCAATATTTATATATGTATAATTTATCAAGTTTCTCATGTACAATACCATCACACCATAGGGTATGTGTGGTCAAAATTCTCACTATGAGCTCAAAATACAAAAAAATTGACATACATATCCAAAACAATTCTCAAAGTAATAAATGCCTTAGGCCTATCCCTCTCTCATGGATCCTTGTGAAGGAGCAAGGTGAGGAGTCCTGTACAGCTCCTGTGATGAGATCGGCTTGGTGCAACATGGGAGCCTCCATGTGTATATCGATTAGACTATGCAGGAGAGTGACTAGTAGTGGTGGCTCTGTTGTATGAGTTTCCTCACCACCTCTCTGGGTCCCACGGAAAATTTTAAAGGTCCCTCCAAAAAAATCCTTAGAAAATATTTGGTGAATATTGGTAAAACCAATTCTACATGTATGGCGAGTCATAGGAAAAGTTGATTCGTGTGGAAGGTGATTTTATAACATCATTCTAGGAAAATTTGACATGGAAGAAGTAACAAATACTACCAGCTGATAACAGTTTTTATGCTACTGGCTGATAACATTTTATATGCTACCGACCGGTACCATTTTTCATGCATCCGACAGGTAGCATGCTACATGTTACTGAATGAAAGAATTCTACATCCTATTGGCCAGTATCAGTCTGCATGCTATTAGATGATAGAATGAAAAATGCTACCATCCAATAGCATGCAGAATACTACTAATTGGTAGCATTTTGCATGCTATCGGTCGGTAGAATTTTACTTGCTACCGACTGGTAGCATGCAAAATGCCATCAGATGGTAGCATTCTGCTTGCTACTAGATGTTAATAGGTAGAATGTTACCGGCCGGTAGCATTTTGCATGCTCCCAACTATAGAATGCTACCGACCGACGACATAAAAGGGTGTTTTTTTCTATGTAGCCAATCGATAGCTATATTAAAAGTCTTATAAATACCTAAAGGGAAATCATTTTCACTCTAAAAAAAAAGAAGCCAGAGAATATGAGGAAAACCCCTTAGCTACAAACATGAAGAAAATAGAATGCCAAAGGACAACTACAAACAGGAGGCAACTGCCAAGAATTTTATAATAGATTGAAAATGCCAAGGAAGAAAATTTCCACACATCCCAAGAGCACAACTGTGTCAACAATAAATATGTGAAAGTATTCATTCAAGAGCCTGGTCTTTCCTCAACTGTACACATTTCTAGAGGATCCTCGTATGTTTTCCCAATGGATTGAAGCATCTAGTTTCACAGGGCTAGTGTATATGCCTCAATTTTGGACAGACCAGAAAACACTTAACAATCTTCTATTCAACTACGAAACTTCTAGTTTCACCTTCCATATTCAAATCCCATCTCATGCATAGTCATTTGGAACTTAACTTGAGGACATTAAGCGTCTAAAAGGACTACCACAAAAGGATGTGGATCCTGTCATGATGAAGGATGTTTTATTAGATGAAGTTTGTAATTATTTGGAGTCTAATTTTCAATTTTCTATTGATTCAATGTCAGCTAATACTACCAGTAAGTTTATTTTTAGTTTTGCATTTCATTTTGATTATTTTTAATTTTACATTTCATTTCATTATTAACAAAATGTGTCTCCTTGTATTTACATTTACGGCTTCCCAAAACCCTTCAAAAAGAGGAATTCAACTCAAGGATTTTAGTCACCCATTTCTATAGGTTGTGGTACATTTCTTCCGGGATAGGATTATATTACAAGGCCGATATAAATATATTACTTTGTGGGATTTGACATATATCATTCACACCCTTAGTGGGAGGAAATTTTACTGGTGTAACTTTTTATCCTCGAGGATATGATCTGATTCATCTAACATTCATTTGAATGAAAATGTTACCATAAACTCAAATTTTTTAATTCTTGGTTTATATTATGAATCGCTCTATAATTTATGTGGAACCAATCCTCTGACAACACTAAATTCAAAGCTATCGAATTTTTCGTTAATAGTTCAAGAGCAAGAGGTGAGTCCCAATTTTTGATTATTTGGTTTTTAATTATTATTCTTTATTTTTGTAGTATTTATCTATTACTATTAATATTTGAAATTAATAAAGAGTTTACTATTGAATTATCATAGAAGATGGCTGTTGTGGCTACATCACAAAGGGAAGTTGCTATTAGAGGTCATTTATCACCAGGTTCAAGAGATTCAGTTACTATTTCAGATGATCAACACACAGAGGAGGACACCCCTCCACATTCTGTCAAATGGATGAGGAGTTCCTTAAACCCTCAAACTAACACGTCCACCATGTACCACATGCATTAATCATAGGTATTTTAATTTATGATGTATATATCTTTTAATATGTTTGAAAATAAATGTAATTAATTATTTAAAACTTGTATATGTTTCAATATTTCTTAAAACCTATATTGCTTTTCTATAGAAACCTCCAGTAGCACAAGATTATATCGTCGGGATCAAGCTAGCTCAATAAAAAATGTAAATGATTTTGATCAAACAAAAGAGGTAGAAATATCTTTGGTACCTCACTCTTTGGCTCCAGGTAGGAATCTAATTTTTTGTATTTTTTCATTATATTTTTTTAACTAAAAATTCAAAAAGATCATCAATCGTTGATGCTTTATTATGTTTAGATGAAATCTACTAGTACAAATCCCATAATTTTCAGTCTACTTCTCTACAAAAATCACATCAACTGCAACATACCCCATCAACAACTGCACCAATAGGAATTCACTCAACTAAGTAATTTTTATAATCATATATAATATAACATTCTATTTATTATTATTTCAATCCTATTATGTTTTTCATTTGATTTTCTTATGTTATTTACAAAATTACAATTCACTGTTGTAGGGCCTCCTGCACATCCAATTCAAAATCCATCTGCTAATATGAGGAGGAAGATTCCACCTCCGCCACCTCTACCAAAACATATCAAGACCAGGTGTAATGGAAAGCATATTTTATTTGTTCCTCCAACTTTAAGAAGGGGCAAACTTAATTTTGTAGCTGAATTTCCAATGTTTTCATTGGGAAATGTTCCTAGTGGACGAGGTGTTTCGGTTTTGACCAAGATTGATTTGGATGAGGAATATCTAGGGATTGAAAGCGGGGTTCAGGCCCATTGAGCTTTCAATCCCAAATATATGATTCATGGGGCAAGGAATCCTTTTGCAATAAGAGTGGATAGATCAAACACACCTTCTCTAGTACATACTAACTTAATTGATGACCAAATAACTACTTTTTCACTTAATGCTCTTTTGGTTGACAATTGTGAAGCCAATGTTGATGTTTTTTTGAAGGATATTGAAAAATTAAAATTGTGGGAGTTTAGGGTGAAAGTTTTGATTAAAGAAATAAATTCATGATTTTAAAATCACTCCCAAAGACATAAATTGTATTCTTCTGTTGAAAATGAGCCAACAAAGCTTAATATTTTGTTAAATTAAGTCGTGTCTAGTTATGTATATTTTGAAACTAATTATGATGATGAAGTGTTGGACATTATGTTGGATATAATTGAGAATTTAAATGCATAAGTGCAAGCCTACCATAATATGTGGTTGAGAGACAAGGGCCTTGTAGTTATTGCAAATGCGGAACAAGACAAGGCATTGGTAAGTCTTACTAAATTCTCAAATATTATTTTCAATTTTTTGAAAATTAATAAATTATTTTGTATATTTTGAAATGCAGTCAAAGTATGAAAATTTGAAAAATGAGGCTACAGTGCTTGATGCGCATTTAAAAAGTGTTAGGAAAAGTTTAAATGTAGCGCTTGAATTGAAGAAAAAGGTTGTTGGGTAAGTGCATGGAAATGTGGTCCAAATAGAGGAAATAAATCCATTTTTTGGCCATAATATGCTCGAGATATGGTTCAGCTGTGTTATAACGCGATAAATAAAATTCAGGGTCACGTTATAACGTGAGCGTGTTATGGCTCGGTATAAGTTTTTCTTTTATTAATCTTTATACTTTATTATTTCTTATAATTTAAATTTATTTTAGCAAATATAAGAAGTTAGGGTCACTTTTCACCTTATGAAACTAGTCTCACAACTCCATCTATCACAATTTAGAAGATAGTTTTTCATATTCTAATTTGGTCAATACATAGGTATTTTTCAGGATTTCAGCATTCAACCTTCAAGCTTTTAGGGTTTAAATTATACAATTGATATCTATTTTGTGAAAGAATATAGGATTTGTTTAGGTTTTGGGGCCTTTTGGATTGGTTATTGACATTTTTAGGAGTGTTACATGTGTCAAAATTAGAATTTCCAAACCTCACAACTCCCAAAGGTAGTGACAACTTATCTCTCCATTAGTCTATAAACACCATCTTGAACAAGCATTTAGATTCACCATTAGCAATTTCATCATATAATCACTATACACATATTCCCTAAATCAAAATGGTTTGCAAACTATGTATAAGCCCTAAGCCATAAGCCTTAAGCCTTAAGCCATAAGCCCTAAGCCCTAAGCCTAAAAACCTAAATCCTAAATCCTAAACCATATTTTTACCACCTTGAACCCTAAATCCTAAGACATAAACCATAAAACCTAAACCCTAAACCCTAAACCATGAGCCCTAAATTCTGAGCCTTAATCCTTGAGCCCTAAACCTAAACCCCTAAACCCTAAACCCTAAGCCTTAAACCCTAAACCATAAACATTGAACTTTAAACCTTAAACCATAATCCCTAATACCTAAACCCTAAACCCTTTACTCTAAACCTTAAACCCTGAGCCCTAAAACTTAAACCCTAAACATTAAAACCTAAATCGTAAACCCTAAATCATAAACCCTAATCCCTAAAACCCAAAACCCTGAGCCCTAAAACCTCAACACTAAACCCTCAACCCTAAACTCTAAACCCTCAACTATAAACCCTAAAATATTAACTCTAAACCCTAAGCTTTAAACCATGAGCCTTGAGCCCCGTGCCCTATACCCTAAACCCTAAACCCTTTTTTACCACCCTTAACACTAAACCATAAACCCTAAACACTGAGCCCTAAACCATTAGCCCTAAACCATAAACCCTAAACCATGATCCCTAAACCCTAAACCATAAATCCTAAACCCTAATCCCTAAACCATAAGCACTAAATAATATTCCTAAATCTTCCTAAATTACCTCCAACACTTCCAAGATTATCTGACATCACCTCCATATTCTTAATATATTTCTTGAACTCTCCTAGAGGGTGTTTGATTAGATTTGAAATGCCTTTTAGGGTTTATGGACTAAGGCTCAAGTTTTAGGGTTTAGGGCTTAAGGCTTAGGTCTTAGGTCTTAGGGTTTAGGGTTCAAGGCTCAGGGGTAAGGGTAAAATGTTTAGGGTTAAGGGCTCATGGTTCAGGGTTTAGGGTTTATGGTTTAAGGTTAAGGGCTCAAGGTTTATGGTTTTGGGTTAATGGATTAGGGTTTAAAGCCTAAGGTTTAGGGTTTATGGTTTATGGTTTAGGGTTTAAGGTTTAGATCTCATGGTTCATGGTTTAGGGTTGAAGGTTTAGGGTTTAGGGTTTAGGAAACATAAATATTTTTCAAATCTCTAGTCTATAATAGTGATTACAAAGTGAAAAATTATCTTGATCATTTGGACTACAAGGATCAGAAAACCTCATATATTTCTAGTAGGTATCATGAGTTAGTTCATCTTTTGGAATATCAATATTATGACCATATTTCATAGTATCATTCCTAGAACCATCATTGAGTATGCTTGATCAACTACCTTATTTATGAGAGGTGTAATAAGTAACTAAATCGATATAACATCTACCTTGTGCCTTGCAATGCATATTACACATCTATACCAAACCTATTTCTCCCCATATATACTTGCGCTCTCGAATGTCAATTTCTTCACACTCTGAAAAAAATTTCAAATTTATAATATTTCCATGTATGGTATTATGCAAGCCAGGATGACCCATTGGAATCTGGAAAAAATAACCACATGCTCATATTTACATTCATGATTCAATTTGATACATGTTCATATTCACAAGAACCTCTTCTTCCTTGAAAGTGTCTGGTTTATCTCACTAACTTGGTAAGGATTACACATACTCCAAAACATTCACATTTCTCATGACATATATGGTCGTTGCCACATAGATGTTCAGCATTGGATTCTAAAATATCTCTATCATTATAAATGGAAGCCAAGTAACAGTGTTTCCATGTATCCAAGGATCGAGAACTACTAGGGTCTGTGGTAGGATTGGACATCTAGGAATAATTGAGTGTTTTAATTAGAATGTCGTTGCATCTGGAGAAACATTTTTAAACATCGGAGTAATGCAATCTTGGAAAATAAAATTTAACCTCATAAATCTTCTCAAATTTCCAACTTACACAAACATTGGACATATCAAGTTCTATTCTTCAAATGAAACCTTCGTTCCCGACAACTTGCAATTGAAAGAATTATTCAAAAGAACATCAAAAACAATAAAATTTGTTTGGTATCCTAATCCATCAGACCTAAAAATACCACTAGACTTGTTATTCTCAATTTATAACACTCTTGGAGCTCCAAATATTTCACAAGACATAGAAAAAAAGAGATAGTTATATTAGGTAACATTTGTTTGTACCGAATTATTCTTGGATATCTGACATTTCCCTCCTTAAAAATATCATCAGTTGAAAGGAATCAAATTGTGATGACTCTTTTTGAATGTTCTGCCTATGAAGCAGATGAACCCTTTTCAGTTGAATCCTCTTTGTCAATAGTAATAAGAATGGGTAAGACCAAAAACATTACAGTGAGTGAAGTAGTTCCCATGTGATGGGAAAAATAATACTGTTGTATTGGGTAATATTTCTTTGTGTAAGCTTCCCATAGGAAAGGAGTTGATTATGAAAGGGATGTATCTATTTTTTCTTGGATATCTAGCATTTCCCTCATTCAAAATTGTTGTACAAAATTGCACACACGTATCAAGATTTCCTGGTAAATGCTTGTGGGTTAGTTTATCTCATCTGATAAGGATTCTTATAAGATAAATCTATCTAGAGTTGGGTTATAAAACTTAGGATTCTTCTTGAGTCACACGATTATGGAGAAGACTCTAATACCGTTATAGCTATAAAACATTCAATATTTCTAGTTCCTACTTGTTTTCCTCCTAAATCCTTATGGAGCTCCCAGAATCACCCAGAGAAGTCAATGTTCACAATTTGATTGCTCATTCCTTACACCTGAAAGCTCATTGTTGAACATATTATACTTTAATGATCAAAATTTTTCTAAATCTTCATAAACTACTTCCAACACCTTCAAGTCTTTCAAATACCACTTTTAGATATTTAAGAACTTTTCATAATACTCATAGAGGATGCACATAGGCTCTAAATGGCCAAAATTGGCCTTTTTAGGCTTGCCAATGAATTAGTATTTTATTGCACTTCAATGAATGAAATAATGGACCTTTTTATTTTTTTTACAAACTTATACATGTTCACCCAATGCATTAGGATTAAATTCAAGGACAAGGTGATCATGAAATAGGAGGCAGGTGGGCCCAGAGAGGGATTCAAGAATATTTGGGAGAAAGATTTCGCATTGTGGCTTGGTTTTCATGGTTTAAGTTTTGCATTTTTGAGTTATCATCTTACCCTTCTAGTTTTCAAAATCATCCTTGAATGGAATCAAGTGTAGGATGCTCATACACTTATTTATCATATCCCTCTCATGAGAATAGGTGACTTCTTGATCCTTCACACATGATGGTATTGGATGCCTCACTAGTCTGACTAGCTCATTTTGATTTGTTTCTCAAAGAGATTTGGACACAATGGTAGAGTCAGGATATACCACATATACCACATAACAAATAGAAACATGAGAACATTATAACATTAGTGCATTTCATATTTTTTAGATTTGAAATTACCAAACAATAGGATTGGATTTTCCTTGGATATACAAACCAAAGGTTTGGATTGTGTAATCCGTGAATAAATTCGTGATTTACAAAAAAAATGTCACGTGTACACCCCAATAAAAATGCGTTATAACATAATATTCCAAAAAAATTATACTACTATGTCAAGCTCGATTATACCTTGGTGACGATATGCTTCTTTCTAAAATCCGATTAGTTTAAGGCTTTCATCCATAATTTCTTTTACTAGTGCCTTCTTTTATTGTGAAAACTTACGCATACATTTTGGTGCACAATTTATGATTTTTAAAAAAAAGACTCCTTTTCAAAAATCCATTCTACACACATTAAAAAAAGAAGAAAAAAAGACTTTTTTTCTCAAAGTTACAGGGGTTTACACACAAATATTTCATTTTTTGGGATGTGTGCACTTTGAATATTAAAAAATAATAATAAATGCATTCAAAAATTATGAAAAAGTTATGGGACCTCGTACATGGAATTACCTAACTTTCTACTAAAGTGATTTGAAAAATAATTTATAAAAATAAAAATATGGGGGGGCACACACAAAATAGGTTCTTATCATTTTGATACAAAAATAGACATACTTTGTGTGCACACCACATTTGACCCTCTTAATCTCCACCATTTTTGAAAAAAATTAGTAGTTTAGAAACTAGATTATGAGCTCTACGGTACTTATTCTTATCACTTCATCAAAATTTGAGCATATGCATGCTGAATTATTAGATGAAGTTCAGGTTTTGCTAATTTCAGGAAAAATGTGTCCTTTTTGACCCCCTTTTGGACCTCCATTTCCATGTACTTACCTTGTTATCTTAAACAAGAAAAATAATACCTTGAAAAGGTTAATAAAATCACATGGAATGGATCCAGAGATACTGTTGAATAAGGAAACAAAACAAGATCTAACATTACTGTCTGCTGGTCATACAACAAATATAAAATGAAAAATTCTTTCAAATATCGAAGTTGCAGCAAAGGATCTTGTCCACTCGGGTGTTGTCAAAGAATTTTTTGTTGTGCAGGAGATAGAAACTAAAGTACATAGAGTATAATCTTCTCAAGGATGCAGTTGAAAAAATAAATTTTGAAATTGTAATTGTCATTTTTTATAATCTTTTTGTAAAATTGTTTCAAATTCAACGTATAAAGATATATACTCATTAATGAAAATATTGAAAGTTTCGAATTTTTAATTGATGTGGCATTTTAATTTTACTTTTGTTATATTACTGCATAAGATATTCAAATGGATTCTTAATTTGATTCTTATTCTCAATTGTGTTTGATATTACTATTACATGTAACATAATACATTACTGATTATTATCATTTTCAAATACTTTGTGTGGATAGAACTACAAGTTTCCATTCCAAATACTGAAATTATTTTTCAAAGAAAAAACAATCGAAAAAATATGGTGTTGTATTTGTACTATATTCATGCATAAGACTGAAAATTATAATATTATTCCATAAATGGAATGATATTATTATCATTTAAAAGACAACACAAAAAACAAGTATGACATTTCTCATTTAAAAACTTTAAACAGATTGCAACATTGAAAATATTATTCAATAATGAACATGCCTATAAAACAATATACAAACTTATAATATGATATGAAATTTTCTTTCTAGAATTAAAATGTACATTCATTCTTCTTTACTTAATATCAACTATCTCAAACTGAAACATATGTTGAATACTTTGGTTCATAACACTGTTATCTAATATTTTGTTGTGATTTTCAGTCACAGTTTTGTTGTTATCCGTAGTCCTTGTATTAGAATTACTAAACCATCTCCTCTTTGCAAGAGAATTCCATACTGTCATTACTCGTTCATAAGGAAATTCATGCACATCATATCATGAAACATACAATATCAAGAAAGTATCAATATTTTTATCCAGTTTTTAATGATAATTTGATTTTATAAATTTTAATGCATAGAAAATTCTTTCGTCTTCAACTGATCCCATTATCATTGTTTGATAGAATTCATACAATCATAAATATTCACTAATTCTTTCATGAAGGATGGTACTAGGATATAAAATTTTCCATAGAAGTGTAATTTCTCCTTTCTTTATTGGCTCACTCAGTAATTCAAATTGTTCGCTCATTACTTGTCTGAAATCAGTTGATTGCAATGCAAGTGATTCCTTTTGAAGAACACCATTAATCTCAAATCCATTACATTCAATTGATTGTCCAAAATACTTAATAATAGTACCCATGTGTCTTTTAAATGACTCAGCTACAGCTCTGCCTCCTATAGTATTAAAAAGTTAGGATTGACCACTCCCGTGGTCTCAAGAATCTCACCTTTTAAAAACGATCTTTGATCTCACTGGATAAGCAATGTGAAATTTTGATATATTTTTTTTCTTATTTTAGATATAAGAGCTTCATATAAATTACGAGTAACAGGTACTTCTTCAAGCTTTGATCCAACAATATCCACTCATTTTTCAATTGTGTGCATTTGAATCTCTTTCCCGTTAACAAAGATACAAATATGACCACATATAATGAATCTAAAGTAGCTGTTAGGATCCTTTAATTTTTTTAGAGTTTTCCAATTACTGAATACATGTCCTTGAAATCATTCATTAGAGTTGTATAACATATCTAAAGTTTGATGTACCCTTTCCCTGAACCTAATGAATTCCACTATATAGATGGATCTTTCTTGAGAAAACATTGTTAAGAAATTCATTTCATGCAACATTAGAAGAATCCCACAAAGTGTAAGCAATGTTTCCAAGTTTTTAAAGTGATAACACAAATATTTTTCCATGTCAACTTGCCTACGGTTCTTAAACATGAAATTAGTTAACGATGGATATTCCTTAAAAACTATGTGCATGCTCATACATAGCAATCCATCTTGTATCAACATATTTAAGACGTTTCTTACTATCTGTGACCCCAAATGAAAACTTCTGAAACTCTAGAAATATTTTTGGACTGGTTGACATATAGGTATGTAGTTCACGGATAAGCTCTTCAATTTTGTTAACACATTCAAATGTGCTTACTATCCTATATGCAAGATTCATCCAGTGTGCTGTGAAATGAATAGAAATCATATAAGGAGAAAAATATGTTTGGAGACACACACATAGACATCTTCTATGACCCTGCATCACTGATGCACCATCAACACTAACGTAAATAAGCTTTGTAGCTATAGAATAATTAGACATTCCTATTATATCCTTCAAATTAGATATAACCAATTTGAAAATATTTTTAACATTACGATTTTCTTGAGTTTTATGAACATATAGCAGATAAGGTGTCCTTGTGTGGTTCTGGAAAGTATAAAACTGCATATAAACCCAAGAAGTGTTGTCAACAATTGTAAATTCATCAATGGAAAGAGAGATGAAACTTTTATTCTTGATGTTTTTTTTAAATCTTCTTGTTCAATCATGGCAAGAAATCTTTCCATCTCCCAAGCATTTCTCTCTAACCAATGTGAATGTGGACGGTTTGGAAACCCATTAAACTTGAACATTTTCTTATATTGTGAAAAATTTGAAATTGGTCTGCCCATTTTAAGAATAAAAAATATGGTTGAAAATAGGGTAGTTTTTGCCTTCATATTTTCATTTACAACTTTTCTAAAATTTGCATTAATGGTTCATCCTTTCTCCTAAAGTTTTTGAGAGTGTTTTATCTTATTGTCATACTCCTTATATCTTACATGCATGCACTCTTTTGCAATTTTCCATCTATGAGTCTTTGTTATTTTCCCATCATTTTTAGTGAGTGTGTAATATAATTTGACACAATGTTTCTCAATAGTTCCCAATTTAAGTTGCATTCTATGTTATTTACCTAATTTCCAACAACAAATAATACATCTACATTCTTTGGGAATATCACTACCATTGTCTAGTTGTACAGGTTTAATGAATGATACTGACATATTGTATGATACAGGCATATTGTATACTATATTCTACCAGCCGGTAGAATTCTGCATCGTACCTGCCGGTAACATGGAGTATGCAACCGATTGGTAACAAATTGACGCATTTAAAATTATATAGAAAAAATTAAAGTACCTTGAAAGCAGAAAGGAAATATTGAAGTGAGGAATATCAGGTCGATGAAGATCTTTAAAGCAAAAAGGAATTGTGAGGTGAGGAATATTTGATAATCACAATTTTATGGAAGGGGAAGTTGGATGTTTGGAAATATGAATAATGAATTATAAATACTTAAAACAAACAAACAAACACACACACACACACACACACACACACACACACACACACACACACACACACACACACACACACACACACACACACACACACACATTGATTTCATGCTAAGGGTGATTTGAATGATAATAATCGTCTATTGGTGTGAACATCTTGACAAACCGATCCCTAAAATTAACTAGTACTCATAAAATTTTGACAACTCACTCCTTATTCCTACCCAAAAAATTTGCCAATTTGAAAATTTGAAAACCAAAATATTAGTGAATTAAGGAATATTCACCACTAAAATTTTCCCTGCTAGGTCCTCATCTATGGAAATCACAGTCCTCAATTGAGTGATATCCTCTACAATGTGCCATGATGGCGTGGATACGTCAGTATGAAGACCAACTAGTGTCGTGTCTCCAAAGTCAGTGAGCAACGCTTCTTTAGTCTTCTCAGTAGGGATGACAAACATGTATAGGTTCGCATGATGAATAAGGTTTCATTATCCATCAACTATGGCTATAAAGAACATAAAAACAATGGTGAATTACAAAGCGTAATATAAAATAAAAAAGAGAAGAAAAATATTACTAACATCTAATTTAGAAATTAAAGATAAGAGAAAAGTGTTTATAGTCACTCGAGTCTCCAGGAATCCAACTTGGATCAATAATCATTGCTGCTATAGGAGTTGATACTGCCTCCTCCTCCTCAGATCTCTCCTCCATATGTTTTGGATGAACAGATGCCTCCTCTATCTCCGTAGGGTGCACTAACTCTTCCTACGCCTCTGCCTCACCTCTAGTAGCCACTACGGCCACTTCTGTGCCATGTCACTTCAATTCTATCTCCTCCCTTGATCCTAAATTTTTCTTAGCCCCCTCCTCCTCCTCGATTTGCATTGGGCCTACACCAATATGTAATACCTATCTTGATCTAATCTATACTGCAACAAATGGATCTAGTGTGGCCTGTGGTGTGTTAATAGGAACCCCCGGTGTAGTAACTGTCCACTATAGCTATTCCCTCTCGATGGATCTTGCCTCCCATAAACCCCTGCAAACTATGGCCACTATTGGGAGGGCATCTATATAGGGTATCCCAAACTGTTGCTGTACTTGAAAAATTGGATGGGTCTCTACCCTGTTGTTATGGTCAACTAACCAAGCAATAGTAGCACAAGAAGTCAGTGTGACCATATCATCACCCCATCAAGCCATCATATGCTGATATGGATGGGCTACCATATCAGTTATAGTCAGAGTAGAAACTAATTGAGAAGGGCCCTTGAGTGGAGCCATATCCACCCACATGGATGCTATAATCACAGTGGGATTTGCTATCCAAAATCCCCTCTGGTAGGGGATTATCTGCTTGTATACCCAAGACATCACTAATGTAGGATGGATAAGTGATTTAGCCACCAACCTAACAATCCTGTAGAGATCATGATATATATGTCCTAGTATGTTGATCCCCCATGCATAGACCTTGCCATGTTACTCAAAGATATGAACAATAAGAGACCCAAAAAATAAAAACCTATTTCCTCCCTTTTCCCCGATCAAACACAAATCTAAAATACCAATGATGGCCTTACACAGGTTGGGGATAGGTGCGGCATCCACCGTAACCAATTTGACCCCCTATTTGGTGCCTATGTTAGGTACAAGTGCATCACCTAGATAGATAGCCCAACTACAGTCCTCAGCTATGGAACTGGCACTCTTTAGTGCCAAACTTCCTACTGGTGAAAATAATTATGAGGATCCTATAAACATTCTCAAGTGTAATGGTCCACTCTCTCCTAAATCTAGGAAACTGAAAAGTGTTCTGGTCTGCATCCCAATAAATGAGTAAGTCACAAAGAAGGTGATTTACGGGGGAAATAAGTCATGTCTGAGTGATCCTCTATATACCATCCCTCCTTAATAAATCCCTCTCTTCCTGGGTCAGTAAATGTAAGATCTGGGGCAACCAATCCTACTGACAGGCCCTATTCCACCTGATGTATCCTCATTGCATCCATAAACAATGAGAAAAGAGTAAATTAGAATCTCATAAGCATATAAAAAGATCACAAAAAATAATATAAATACAAGCAAAAATGAAAAAAACATTTCATATTTAATTCCTAAAACGCACAAAGTCATAAAAATTACGAAACTGCCACTCGTAAGAGGGTGGCAGTTGCAAAATTTACACTCTATCAGAGTGGCGGTTATGTAACTGCCACTCTTTGTAGAGCAGTGGTTGCATAACCACTACGATGGTCATGTCCAAAAAATTTGGGCCATGCCCTTAAGCCTAAAAACTTGTAAAAATGAAAAAAATACATAAAAAACATTCAAATAAACTACAATAATCTAAGAGGTGCCCCCTTTGTGATCATTTTGACTACAAAATTATAAAAAACTAACCCCCTATAGGTAGTTTAAACTAAATTCTACATTTTAGGGCCAAAAAAATGCATATAACTCACCTATTCATGAACCTCTGCTGCCATTGCTGGTTGTGTTACCAGTGTCGTTGAGTACTCTCTAATTCGATTGTATTTTTGCGTGAAATGGTCATCGATGATCTAGAGCTCTAAAAAGAGCAAGGAGTGTGTGTGAAAATGATTTCCATAAATAGTAAAAAGTAACATATATATATATATATATATATATATTTTCTAATATCTCTTTGAGTGAGTTTCTGTAGGGACGATGCACTGAAGCAGGTATATTTCTCACCCTCATGGATACAATACGTAATCTTATCATTTTATTTCAGAATATTTTGCTAATTGTGTTTTATATGTGCACTTGATTCCCATCTCTATTTTGCAAGTTGGGTTGGCGTGGTTTCAACACATTTATGGTTAAGGTATAATTTATAATTCTCCCATTTGGGAGCGCCATACTCAGAATTCACGTTATACACCCATTCATGGATAAAATGATTCTCCAAGGGGGAAATATGTACGTCCCCAAAATTAAACAAGGGCTACATCAACGGTACGGTAAAGTCTCTAATGATGATTATATTTTCTAGAACAACGAGGAAGTCCAAATCCTTTCCCCTTGTTTTTCATATGCTTATTTTGCTTTATTTATCCTTGTCTCATATTTTTCTATCTTTCTAAACCATCTTTTTCTTGTTGCAAAGTTTTCGCGAATTTAAGTTACACAACTACCATGAATGTTACATAACCACTAGTATTATTAGACAAGTGGTTATGTAACTTCCATGGTGGTTGTGTAAACGCCAATATGCACAGACTGGTGATTCCATGCACATTTATCCAAGAATTTGAACGGTGTGTTTTGTACGTGTGTATTAAGTTTGTGAGTGTATTTCTTGTCCATTTCTTGACCATCTCTTCTTATTTTTGTCTTGTTGGATACATATTGAACTCCTATTACTTGTTTACTATTATTAGAATGTTGAACTCATATCTTTTGGATGATTTGACACTTCTTGATTTCCAAGTGTGCTAGACTTCTTCTCTACCATTTTTCTATAAAAAACTGATTTTTTGCCCGTATCATGGGTTGGATATTATTGATTTGAATTGCACCATTACTCTGCCAAAACCCTGCCAAGAAGTACACAAACAACACAAGTCTCTTTGTTGCTTCCCACTTGCATTTGTGACCATATTTCCTGCAACTAGTCTGCCCCAACGTCTTCTTGATTTCTTCTACAATTAGCCAACATCGTTCCATGGATATATTGGAATCTCATCTTTGGAAATGAAGATGAGGAGATAAAATAATCATCACCACACTTGGAAGTTTTCACAATTCCACAATAAATAGGTTGGGGTTTATTACATTTTCTTCAAAGGTTTCATTTGAAGAACATTGTTGTTAAAACTAAGAAAAACAATACACTTGTTTTAAGAAGTAGAATTTATAATTTCTTTTTTATTAGTAAGAATATTTTCGTTGATATTTTATTCTCAGATTATCCCTATGGATTTATCTAGGAAAGAACTTGGAGGAATTTTTTTTGCATGAATTTCTTCATTTTTTAATTTCAGAATACCCATGAATTTCATTTCCTCATTCCCAAATTTGTGTGCATATGAAAAAAATTCCATTGAAATATTTTTCCCTACTTATCCCTATGGATCTGCAAAGGAAATAAGATTGAGAAAGATTCTGTATCTACACTTGTCATTTTAATTCTTCATTATTAGTTTACCTATGCAATCCATTTGTTTTACCAGGGAATTTTCAGGGGTAGAGGAAATTGCTTATAAGAAGCCTTATTTCTTCTCATGATTCTTAGGTGGAGAAGTTAGAAGAAGTTAGATATCCACAATTGCAAATTAGAATAAATCCATGCTTGAATTAGATTTAGCTTCACATACTGTAACAGAGGAATAAATACATATGACAATTCCCTGTTTTTTATTTGTTTTTATAAGTAGATTATTTTATTTAAATTAGTTTCTTTTTATGTGTTTTTATCTTTGTTTTATTTAATTTCCATAAAAACACAAAAAGATAGATTAGAAGTTAAAGTAGATTTATTTCATTCATTTCTTTTAAAGAACCATTGAAAATACAAAAACATTAGATATCTTGTTTTACTTTGCTTTAACTAAATAGTTGTAAATCAAACTTAATTAAAAGGAGAGATTGGCTATCTTATATTTAATTCAATTTTATTTTCTTTGTTTAATTAAAGGTACGAATTAAGGTATTTTAGATTGGAAAGAACACAACTTATATTTCCCTAGCAGCCTAGTCTCCTCGAAATCATCTCTCAGCCCCTTTGGATTCTAGCTTGATTTTTTGTTTCCATTTCTCTTGACTTGGTGCCCACATGACCATTTCGGGTCCACCACAAGAACGAATCAAAATATTTGACCTGCTTATAATGCAGCCAAACATTGAGCAAAACCAAATTGATATTGATAAAGGATTACATTAGTTATTTTTTAGAGCCACACATATCCCCCTACAATTATTGGCCAACTCATTTCCCTCAAATAAGAATCAGACATTTCCGAAGAGTGTTTGGCTAAATACGTAGACATGATTAGGCCCTGAAACCCTTGATTTGTCTTTTCCACATATTCCATCATATCTTCATGAACCTCTTTAGACAGGAATACATAGACGACAAAGGGAAATTCCTTTGTGTTCCACAACTAAGTCGGGATTTGTTTGGCTCCATTGTTATTGACATTGAACTATAAATAATGATCATCCTTAATCATAACATCACCCTCAAACAAGTTAGGAAAGCATTCATTTCTATCAGCAAATAGATCCTATTTTCTAGTTGAGAATATTTAATTTCCTTGAACTCTTTTCATCATTCCCACTTATCGCACCTACACTATATCTATCTACCACATTACCATCCCATCCATCTCATTCTAACTGTCCCTGCATGACCTCGGGAGGTCATGTGGTTTGAAATCATGTGTTGATTTTTAGTTGTATAGTTCTCTTTATACCCAAATCTAATGATGTTAAGCCTACTATTAATGTTGTTTTTCAACCTTCTAAGATTCAAATCAAAGACACTTGGCATATATTTACTCGATTTCCTTATACTCCACATATGTTTTTCTAGTTTTATTTCTCTTCCACCTCCTCTTAAGTATGATCCTAATAGGCCCCATGACAAGACATTTTATGAGCATGCACATTGTGATTACCATAAATACAATGACAATTATAGTGACAAGTGTTTCAATATTTTCCACTTGATTTAAGACCTCATTGAAAATAATGATATACAATTTCTTGAGTGCACTGCTTCCACTTCTAAATATACTCATGACAATGGAAAGGTAAAAATATTCAATAACCCATTATCTAAGCATGATAAGTCAACTCCTAATTCATCTTCTAATCATACCTACCATTCATTACCTCTTCCTGATTCTTTAGATCATTCCCTTAGATTCCTTATTAGTGCTACTGATTTCCTATAACATGTTATCACTTTTAATGATGCTTAATTTCATGCATCATTCTCATCCCATATATTAAATATCAATGTTTTTTTGGGACCCATGTTATCAACAATGTTATGGTACATCCTACATTCAAATCTAATACATGCTCATTATATTTTATGCAGTCCATTGGCTTCCCTCTATCTTAGATGACACGTAAGTCTCCCACTTATCATGGCCATGTTATTTTACTCATTACTATTGGGTCTCTTACTAAATCTATACCATTTATTGCTAGATCTACTACTATGCATTATGACATGCTCTTAGGATTACTTTGGCTTTGGGATTCCAAACTCATACCTTATATTGTTCACTTGTGCCTTAAGTTTATCCATGAGCGACTTATTATCACTATTTAAGGAATTTCACCATGGACACCTTTGTTTGTGGCTCATCCAGGCATCTCAAATTCAATCGCTCATACTCCTAGTGTATCTTCTCATATTCATGATGGATCCTTATCCTTGACACCTCCTATGGTATATGGTGCCATTTCTCCTCTTACAAGACCTTTTGCACATCCATCTTAGTTTAATTCACATATGGCTACTACTCATTGGCCTCATTGTATCTATAGATCCCATAGCCCACCTCATGGGGGAATCTCTTCACATTGGTCACATGCTCCATCTAGACATATTTCATGCTTTATTTTGCTTGATCTAGATCTGTCTCATATACTTAGCTTCATGTAATCTCCAGTGACCATTAGACCATAGATCATGTTCACATGTGTAGTTCCTTTATATCACTTGATCATCGGTCCATGCCTAGTATTATTATCACATATATCATTTTTGCATTCAAACTTGGGGGTATCCTAGTTCCCCCACACCACTCGATGACTCACTCTTGTTTCTGGTTCATAAGTGACTGTTGATGGTTTCTTCATATGGAACTCACTTTGCAAACACACCAGTGGGAATCATTATTCCTCATTTGTAGCTATTGTCTTTCACATATTTACAATAAAAAAAAAACACGATTACTTAGATCTTGATTGGATGTACTCCTGCCTCCTTATATTCCTATATGCTACACATTTTCTTATCATGTTACTATGGTTCATAATATGATTTAAAATACACACATATGTGTTCAAAGGGTATCTTGAGGTGAATGCAAGTCTCTTTCATGTTATTAAAATATGTATAATGCTTGGCCCTATCCATTACCTATCCCATTAAGGCTCCCGGGGGTGTCTACCTTTTATCACTTATTACCAAGTTCTACAATTAAAATATTTCATAGTTTCATATTTAGATATTACATTATCACATACTATTTATCTTTCCTAACACACTAACAGGTGCTTCATGTGTAGCATTTTCCTTGCAAGACACCTAATCATGGTTATCTAATTTGGTTATACCTTATTTGTCATTGTTTGTGGGTTATGCCTTATGTTTTCTTGATTTACTTGTTTTCACAAGCCTTGAAGGCTTCGATTGTGTTAGGAATTCATATAGTTAGTGCTCCACATTTATGTTTATAAGTTTGGGTGATTATTATATTGGGTGAGTAGTTGAAACAACTCACATATTGTATTAGTTGAATTGTTTGTGGAGAGAGCCATTATAGGGAGAGTTGTTAGAGCAACCTCCTTGAGTATAGGAGCATCTTTTCCTTGATAATTGTAATTTTCCGTATTGAATATTAATACATAGAATACAAAAATAATTATTATTGTGTATTCAATGAATTATCTAGTTTTGTGCTTTCATTTGGTATCAGAGCGTGATTAGTTCCTTTCCTTGATGGATGTGTAGTAGATTTTTGTGGGGGCTATAATATTTGTCTAAGCCCTTGTGGATGTTAATTTTTTTTAGAAGAGTTTATACGGTATTTTCATTAAGGTAGCTTGTAGTTATTAAGTACATTAAATCCATGTGGAGGTCTGTACACATTTACTCACCCTGACTAGCCAACTTCAAAGGAATTTGATCGGCATTGGATAACTATAGCATTCAATCTTGTGCTAATTTTTCTAGGATCTAATTTCCATCGGTGGATTTCTCTTGCGTAGTGTGACAAATTAAGGTCGTGGATGGAAGAATCTTGGATCCAAGAAATCCACTGTTGAGCTTTGAAAAAAAAAGATCAGAGTTGATGATCAACTTTGCTTGACTCGTGGATAAGTGTCAACCTTCATGGAGTTTATTTCACATGGATACTCTCGGTGGTGACTCGGATCAAAATATTTTCACACTTGCCCTCCTGGCAATGAATTGGAATCTGTATTAGTGAGTTTATCAAATCAGTGGCTCCCTCCACGCTCCTTTATTTACATCTTCATTTTTTTCCTCACTCTCGAAACTAACGTTCATTTTTAAGAACACGTAGGGTGCAAAAATATCTACTTATTAGAGAACCATATTCAAGTCTTCCGTCATTTCTACCATTTAGGAATGTCACTATCATACATTTGTCATCCATGTTGAAGATATCTTTGGCCACATAATACTTGCTAGAATTACAGAGCTCATTTCAGGATCAACATAATTCTACACTAATCAATAGTCCCAATGCCATGTGAGATCTAATTCATTAAGTTCTAGGCATATGGTAGTGAGTTTTATTGAGGTCAATTTTTTGATGAGTTACTTTATTCTATCATTTTTCATGTTCTATCTAAATTCGCTGTGCATGTCATCTATACGTTAGAATCTACATCAGCTTTGTCAAAAGTTTAGAGGGTAGACCATAGGGTTAATATAAATATTTTGTGTTTGATAGCTAAAAGGTTTAAAAACCTTATTTATTTGTATTTTGGGTCTTTAGAATGTTATACGTGTCAATAAAATTATTAGAAGCTGATTTGTTAATAGAGTTGGTAATGTTCTTAGTTTTTCTTTTTCAAATCCTCATAAACATTATTGATGTTTATATTAGGTCTGTAAGAATCAATATAGTAGATTTTTGTTTGGTTCAAAGTCATAGTGTGGTATTAGTTGCGTTGAGTCAAAAATAACATTTCATTACTTTTTAATAGTAAAATGTTTTTAGGTGAATATTTTATTACATAAGTTTCTTATAGTCAAGTGTAAATTATAAAGTACATTGTCTAGTCAAAAGATTCAAGTTGTCAAAATTGTAAAAATACATTTTTTTTACCTCACAGACGCATTTTCAGTGGAATCCGACGTCCGAATTGTAATTGCGCTTCATGATCAAATTCAGTTGAACTAGCAGCATGATACTGGAGGTAGGAGGAATCAGAGGTTGGAGGTCATCCAACGACCTCTCGTTAGTTGCCAATGATGGTGCCACATACCAGCTTTGGTGACATGTGTGTGTGTGTGTGTGTGTGTGTGTGTGTGTGTGTGTGTGTGTGTGTGTGTGTGTGTGTGTGTGTCTAATTTGATTTTAGTGCTTTCAGTTTGGTACAGTTTGTAGTTTTCAATAAGTGGAAATTTCACATTGAGGGGGGGAACATGATCCCATGTCCCATTTCCATTATGTCATATTTTCTATGTATATATGAGTAGCAGATTTCAACAAAATTTCCTATGTTATTCCCTGCAGTGAGATGTGATGAGGGCTAAGAATAGTACTTGGCATATCATGATGTGGTTGTAGGTAAACCACTTGAAAACCTTCATTTGTGGTTTGTGGTAAACCAATAGCAAAACCACCATTCTTGGTTGTTGGTAATCCATTTGCAAAAAAACCCATCATTTTGTGGTTTGTGGTAAACCAATTTCAAAACCACCATTTTCGGTTTTTGGTCAACTGTTTGCAAAACCATCCTTGAGGTTTGTGATCATCCTGTGAAAATCACCAGATCATGAGCAGGTGCAAGTACAAAGGCAAGTTTTCCCCATGTTCGCACTAAGGGGGGGAATGTTAGGAATTCATATAGTTAGTGCTCCACATTTATGTTTATAAGTTTGGGTGATTATTATATTGGGTGAGTTGTTGAAACAACTCATGTATTGTATTAGTTGAGTTGTTTGTGGAGAGGGCTATTATAGGGAGAGTTGTTAGAGAAACCTCCTTGAGTATAGGAGCATCTTCTCCTTTATAATTGTAATTTGTCATATTGAATAATGATACATAGAATACAAAAATAATTATTATTGTGTATTTAGTGAATTATCTAGTTTTGTGCTTTTAGATTGTCTTGTGAGATATTGAGTGGTGTCCTATGTATGTAACTAACTACTCATTGAGTCCTTGTTTTCCATATTCTTATATACCTTTACTAGTTACTATTTTAGTGTGCATTTCTTGTTTGTCACTAAAAATTGTATGCTATTATTTTCCCCTTGTTTTTCTTGTGCCATGGTAACTACCACGTGTAATCCCCCTTCCCCTTGCAAGATTCCTATATCATATGTGCACATCAGTTTCATCCTTCCTCGTTTGGGCTCCATTCACATTTTTTCATCTCATGCACCCCAAACGAGTGTGGTCAAACATCAAGTGAAAATTTTCACCCTCCCAATAGTCAAAAAAAGAAGTTATAGAAATACAAACAATAGGAATAAAACAAAAATCAGTTATAGAATATGGCCAAAAATAAACTTGGCCACAAAACTCGACATGGAAATAAGTGCCTAGAACATACAAGAATGCCTAGGTGCTAGTGTTGCACATGGGTACTCATGTCTTGGGGGAAAACAATTACAGAGAATTGATAACAGTTGTACAGTCACAATTTTATCTAGTTTTAATAGTTACACAACCAGTTTCAGATTGCAATAGGTCACTAACAGGAACTAACTACTAACTCAGTAACTAAAACATGAACTAAAGTGGGAAATAAATAAGGGAATGGCACCTAGGGAAAATGCAGGAAATTGATATTCCTAGAGCCTTTGTGTTACCTAAAAAAAGTTACAAATTAGGTTTGTGATCATGTATAGTGAAACTTATTTGTGGGGAAGCTTTAACGGTTAGAGGGAAAAAATAGATAACTCTCTCAATACACTTTCTCTTAGTGGAACCAATAAACCTAAATTTTAAGTTTAGCACCAAGATGCTCAAATCCCTAGTTTGGCGAAAAGATGCCTAAATTCTTTGTGTTATTCCAACCAACTCCTAAGCATTGGGTCTACAAGTAGGAAAATTTTTCTATCCCTTTCTCTTTCAACACAACAGGTATACTCTAACCCCTTGGTTTAGATTTCCAATATGTATTTCCATTTTTACATATTTTTCAAGTTAAACTTCAATTGCATTTGCCTAGAGAATTTAAAACACTTATTATCTTTTGCAAGTCCTATCCTATCCCAACAAAGGAAAATCTTACAAGAAACCATGAAGCAAATATCGAGCACACTCTATAAAAAGTGACATTCCAAGGAAATAAATGCACACATCATTATCACTCCACACACTCAAAGGTCACCCCTAGGATCCTTATCCTTCCGTCTCTTTATAATTTCATAGTACACCTATTGCACTATTCCATTTGGCACACTACAACACTTATTCAACATGCTATTAGGTACAATCTTCATTCGACTCTCCAAGGTACACTTTAATCTACTTTATGCTACTAAATCCTTATTCAATAGTATAAAGTGGGAAAAAATGTAGTCACTAAATCACACACTTACTATGTACATCTATCCTCTAAATACTTAATTTATATGTATGAGTCCTAAGCGATATAATTACTCATTAACACCATTTTACTTTGTTTCAACAATAATTTTATCCTTTTCATCTTTATTTTTGTTGTTGTTTATGATGGAAAACTTATAGTTTTTCATACCATCTGACATCCTACTCAGCTATGATTTCATTTTTTATCCTTTTGAGCATCCTATATAGAACCACTCATCAGGGGAAGGAGCGACCGAGCATTATTGACCCCTCTAGATGCCTCTATCCTCATTATCTCTTTTTCTAATTTTTTAAATGTTACTTTTTTCTTTTATCCTTTTATCACTCTTGGTTGAACTTTCACTTATTAATGAAGAAAATTAAACAAAGAAATCTCTCTCACACACACATGTATTATTTAACCTTATTAGGGGTAGGAATTCAAGAGGCACATACTATTACAAGGAGATAATATTTTATATCTACTACACTAAAGGATGAATTTTAGGAGTTCATATTTCACTACATATGAGGGTTTATTATGAATTCCATACCACACATTCACATTGGGACATGGTAATTGTAATCCACTATTCTCTATATGATTGACACTAGGGCATCCTAGCTCAAGGGACATTGTTTCAATCACAAACATACACTAGAACTACATTGAGTCTAAAATATAGTATAAAACACAATGAAAATCACATTGGGGTGACCACCGAGGTCATTATGACTTAAGCATATACATATTTTTATTCATCTAATGTGTGCTTGAGTATTGTACAGGTAGCTAGGGTTTATTTTGTAGGTACATGTGTGACACAATGAATCTGATGTGACATACAATGAATAAGGAGTGACACTAAGAAACATAGAAATAATAATATCTTGAGTTACTCTTCATACACTAGATCCCATAATGAATCGTAGGACTCACGTGCTTGTGTCTACACCCAGACACTCCTCTCCATGATATTTTCACATGCTAGGTTAAGAATAAGAGCTTACACAACCCAGAAAACACATGTTCATATTATCCACCAGCCCAAAATCAATCCAGACCTATAGTGGAAAACTAAGTCATTCTACAAACCCCATATCTCACTCTTGCTTATACTTCTATTAACTAGATCTTGTATGTTACTATTATTTTATCTAATTAACAATGTCTTTATCTATGATTTTAATTTTATTAAATCAGTTATCTATATGTAGAGGATGGAGGAAATGAATGTAAGAGGTAAAACATTAAACTCAAGTAAGTAAATAACTCAAGGGATAAATGTTATAATATTAGAAAACCAAGAAACTATGTGAAATTATTAAATCCAAGACAAGGAAAATTTTAAGACCCCTTACCAAAATCCAACTTGGATTTTTTTTGGTAAATTTGTAAAAATGGATTTCATGTTGATGATGAATATGAGTAAAATGTATGTAGTGATGCAATTGAATAATTTATCTAGAAAAACGAATGCTGAGGACGGTTACATGGGAGCAACCGTAAAAAAGTCACAAACAATTTGGTTGTATAGAGGCCTAGTAAGCAGGCATCTGCAAGTGTAGATGAGTTGTTTGTACCAAATCACTAGATGACAGATTCCTATACATACATACACCCATCTGCATATGCAACCATGTATCTACGCATGAAGATGCTAGTCTGCATATGTAACTGGGAGGTTGTGCTTGTAGATGCCCATTTGCATATAATATCGAGTGACTACATATACTACCGGGTGACAATGAAAACAAATAAATATGTAATTAAAAATTCCAAAATATGAACAGGGGTAACATCTAGTCACCATATCAAATGATATAATACTTTGTAAATAAAATAAACATGAATATGAACTATGCATGAAAAATTCAACATTACATTAATCTTTGACTATAATGAAGCCAAAACAACTGATAAAGTGTTTTCACAAATGAAGAAATAATGCTAACTAGTTTGCTTTAGACCCTAAAATTCTTCACTTGAATGTGTTGTGATGTAATTAAAAAAATTCCCTTGCCTTCACATGATAAATGAATGAGGAGTTTCAATCTTCCATCTCAAACCCTAATAAAATCCTTTATAAACCTCAAACATACCCTAATGTCTGTACATGCAGCTACCTAGTTTCATCTATAGACGGGTGTCTGCATGGTCAAACACCTATCCACACATGTAACAGGGATTTTTTATGTACGTATGCCTAACAATTGGGTATCTATGCCTGAAACATCCCGGTTGCATACAAAATGCTCCAACATAACATAAATCCAGTCTATAATTAAGACAACACAACTGAGATAGTGTTTTTAGGGTGTGGAGTAAAATGGTTAGCATTCTTCACTTGAATGTGTAGGGTCTGAAAAAAAATGGTTAGCATTCTTCACTTGAATGTGTTACGCTATACTAGAGAAACTTCCATTACCCTCAAACTTAACAAAGTAATGAGAAGCTTCAATCTTCCAGCTAAAACCCTAACAAAATCCTTTACAACCCTCAAACAAACCCTAGCCTTCGATTTTCAAACAACCTTAACTCTAAATGTAGTATTTTCTCCTCTTGTTGATTAATAATAGATTGATTTTATAGCCCCATTAACACCACATAATATACATACGTAATACTTATGATGAGCCCTAAAGAGAATGAGAAAATTTAATTTAAATTAGGCATCATTTATGCGTTTGTCCCCTTTTTAATTTTTATTCCCTTCTCTCTCCTATATGTGATTCATCCCTATGTGCATACACTACTAGGAGGCTTCATACACATACACTTGGATGTATGGATTTTTTAGTTGGGTGTTTGGGTTATATAGCTTGGCATTTGGATAATAAGGCCACACATATGAAATTATGTAGTCAGGCATTTGGACTATGTTGTCATGCACTTGGAGTATGTCGTCATGCATATATAGTTAGGTGTATGGACTATGTGGTCAAGATTTTCTGTTGGGTTTCTACAATCAGGTGTTAAGACTATGTGGTTAAGCTCATCACTCGGGCATCTTTACGTAAGAGCCTTTGAATTTCACAGATGCTTAGATTCTTTATTAGTATATATTGGTGAATCTAATTGATTGGTTTTTTGAGGTAGCAGAGATATACATGCATAAGTATGAAATTTATTTTAAACACTAGGTGAGCCTACCCACAAAAGTAACTTTCATCCCAAAATATTTGGAAAAGTGCTGCCTTGTACAACTCAAAATTTTCAAATGAAAATTTTAAAAATATAAATATTCTTGAATTAGTGAAGATTCACCAAAAAAAATCACCTTGATCTAAGGTTGGTCTCTAATAGCAGTGGTGATCATGTGTGTAGTTCATGACTGAGTAGATTTGGTCACCAAAAAATGTTTCAAGTGAAGTAAAATCAAAATCGCATGGATTTGGTAAAAAATCATCTATACACATAACATTTACTAGGTTATATCAATATGAATGATCTTCATGATTGATACAATATACCATCTAATAAGATACCCAATTCTATATGGTAACATAATCTACCTAATGTTATATGGTGAAAAGATATCTCAGTTATAAGCTCTCTTATTTTAGTTATACGTTACCTTTGCAAGAACACAAAAGGAAATTAGATATACACCACAAAATGATGTAATAAAAAAGGTTTGGGATGGTTGGGAAGGAAATATATGCCTTCAAAAAGACATGCCAACTCACTTGTATGTGTGCTTACCATTTAATCCATACCACAAGGTTTCAATTGAATTCACAATATATTGCCCTCGACACCCTAACATTGAATCAAACATACACTTTTTGGCATGTTGCATTCCTTGCCACCTCGAGAAAATTGGTTGGAGAGGAGAGAAATTGAGGGAGGATTTTTTAGGTGGTATTGACACTAAGATGTAGGCAAAGACATGAGGTTCCCTGGTGTCATGGTTTTCTATAGATTTCCCACCATGTTTGAGTGTTTTTATTCTTAGGGATCATAAAAGATGTCACATGATCGATGTATTTAGAAAGGTTTGGGATTTTTGGCTAAAAAAAATTCATCTAATAACATATAATTATTTTCTCAAATGTGTTGGCACCATCTATTTAGTGAAACATGGTTTTGTTTGTAATATATTGCCCCATACACCCTAACCCTAACTCAAACTGATGTTTTTTAGCATGCTTCATTCATTTTCACCTCAATAAAAATGGCTAGAGAGGAGAGAAACCAAGAGAGGATTTTGTATATGGGAATGAAACTGATCTATAAGCCTATACAAAAGGATTCTAGGTGCCACAATTTACAATAACTTTCCCATCAAAGTTTGAGTGTTTTTGTCTTAGGAATATTAAGAGACTATGCTTGACTGATGTAGTTAGGATGGTTTGGAAGTAAAAATACACCTCTGATAGTGTGTACCATCCCACCCAAATGTGTAGGAATCATCTGTTTTATGCCACGTGATTCTGTTCGTATGATATCTCCTAGACACCCTAACACTGACTCAAATTGACAATTTTTGGTGTGTTGCATTCATTTCCACCTAGATAAAACTGACCAAATAGGAGAGAAAACAAGATATAAGTTTGGAGATAGCCCCAACATCGAGTTGTAGGCATAGATAAGAGATTTTTATGTGCCATGGATTAAGAGAACTTATCTATCAAAGTTTGAATTTTTTTTTGGTTTTATTACACTAAAGAGATGCCACTCAACGAATATAGCTAGGATGGTCTAGGACCATTCAAAAAAAAAATTCACATGATAGGGTATACCATCTTGGCTATATGTGTGGGTGTCATCCATTTTTTACATGAGGTTCTATTTGCAAGGTATCGCTCTGTACACCGTAACTTGAAAACTAACATTTTTTAGTGCGTTGTATTCATTCCTACCCCAAGAAAACTAGATATAGAGGAGAGAAAGAAGGAGATGATTTAGTATATAAACCCAATGTTGATCTATAGCATAGAAATGAGGTTCCCAAGTGCTAAGGTTTGTAAGAAATTTCCTATCAAATTTTGAGTGTCTTTGGTCTCAGGGATCTTAAGAGATGTCACCTAACCGATGTAGTTAGGAAGATCAGGGATGGTTGGGAAGAAAAATAATTCCTATGATAGTGTATAACATCATGCTAAAACACATGGGCATCATCTATTTTGTACCATGAGGTTCTATTCACAAGACATCACCCCAGATACCCTAACACTGACTCAACTAATGATTTTTGGCATGTTGCATTCACTACAACCCCGAGAGAAAACTTAGAGAGGATAAAAACACATAGAGGATTTTTTGAAAATCCCAACACTAAGATGTAGGCATAAGAAGGAGGTTCCAGTTGCCATACTTTGTGAGAAATTTCCTATCAAATTTTGATTGTTGTTTGGTCTCACGACTCTTAATAGACTTTGCCCGACTGATGTAGCTGAGAAGGTCTGGTATGATTGGGAAAAAATAATGCTTTCAATAGTGTATAACATTCTAATCAAACATTTGGGCACTATAATTTTTGTGCTAGGAGGTTCCACTCATAAGATATCAACCTAAACACCCAAACACTAACTCAAGCTTATACAGTTTGGTGTGTTGTATTCGTTGCCACCCTAAGAAAACCGGATGGGGAGTAGAGAAACTGAAAGAGGATTTTGTAGATGGGCCTAACATAGAGTTATAAGGATAGATGAGAGGTTCTCAAGCTCCATAGTTTGTAATAACTCACTTGTTAAAGTCTGAGTGTTTTTTAGGTCTCAAATCTCTTCAAAGACATCACTTGATTGATGTAGTCAGGAAGGTCCAAGATGATTGGGTAGTGAGAATATTCCTTTGATAATGTGTTCCATCTTTCTTAGACATGTGAGTACCATCCATTTGGTGCCATTAGGTTCCATTCACAAAATATCACCTTGGACACCATAACACTAACTCAAACAAATGATTTCTGGTGTGTTGCATTAACTTCCACTCAAAGAAAATTGTCTAAATAGGGAAGAAACCATAAGAGGATTTTGTAGGTAGACTTGATATTGAGTTATAGGTATAGAGTAAAGGTTTTTATGTGACATAGTTTGTGATAAATTTATCGTCTAAGTTTGATTTTTTTTTGGCTTATAGGAATTTTAAGATATGCCACCTGAATGATGTAGTCGAGAAGATCCAGGATGGCTAGGTAGAAAATTTATGCCTCTGATACTGTATACCACCCCCCCAGTCATGTGGGCACCATCTATTTGGTACCATGAGTTACTTGGTGAGTCACTTACTGATTTTTGACCTATTCTAACCTCTCTCAAGGTGAGGTTTGAGATTTCTTGGCATAGGCATGCCCTTCCCAGGTGGGTCTCAATCTCATGTAAGCTAACTTGTGAACATAAGTCCATGCCAAAACACCAAACTAGGTGTTTTGAGAAGTTTTGATTTTTTTTAATAAATAAAGGAGCCTCTAATGGAGGAACATACCGGTTCACAAGAAAACATGCATCAACCAAAACTTATGTTATATTGTTGTGGAATAAATACTTAAACAATTCCATGCCATTCTTGAGCATTCAACTTTAAATTTGAAGTTCTATCTAATTTATATGGATGTTTTGAATACCTATAAAATTCATAAATGATTAACCATAATACACGAACTTAAACTTATCCTCATAATAATCATGGTGTTTTATTTTAAATTAGATATATTACTCAAAATATATAATTTTTGTAAATGAATAATGATGCAACACAAAAACTTAAGGACTTTATTCATACCACATGATAATCGTCACAAGCTACACTAAGTTTTGGATGCATTTTCATGTTTTTTCTCAAGAATAAATGTTATGACACCTCATTCTTGTGCATAATTCCTCTAAGTATTTTATTTTTATACCAAGGTCTTGCTGATGCCATGATGTAGTTTATGATGTCGTAAAATCTTATGAGTTTGTACATATCTTGTGGGACCTTTATCATATGTTTCCATAATTTAATCTCACATGGGGATGAATATCATGTCAACATCAATACATTTAGAAGCTCAACACACATTCCTCGATCCATTTTCCTCACCTAAGGAAAACCTAAGCAACCTCATAATTAGAAGAGATGCATAATCATGTAACACTAAGAGGGTGGTAATTCAAAGATATGTTTAGTTCATTGAAGAATAACATGATATTGAAGCATTGAAAATAAATTAGTTATTACTCTATTAAGTGATTTTATTAGAAATGAGCCAAAAAATGAGAATGAGGCATCAAGTACCTCATGATATCTTACCCTAATGATATCTTCATCAAGTAGCATAAATATTTCTTAAGATATCACTATGTAGTAACATCTCAAAGACCAATCTTTTATCATTATAGTGACACCTCTTGAAATGCAACTTTTTCCCTCGAAAAAATTGATAATCCTTGACAAAAATCTAATTGTGGAAGACTAATACATTTTTAAAATGCTAATTCAAATTTCAGCTATATAGATTAATAAATATATGAGAAGAAATTTCAAATCTGTGGGCTATGGATAAACACTACTAATTAAAAATTTAAACCAGTGCGACAAGAAATGGAGACACACACCGAGATTCTGTGGGTATTTCTAACAATTATGCCTTATGGACTTCAGGCTTGCGAAATTAACCAAAGACCAAATAACTTCAGGTCCACAAAGTCTGCGAAGATCAAAGGACAAATACATGTGGTTAAATTACAATGGAAAAGATATCTAAAGTTTTACATTGTGAAAAATATTATATATGTGGTGCTTTGCTATTAGTTTGCACTACACAGTATAACATACTACAAGAAACATCATTTAATAGAAAGATAATTTATTAAACCGTATATATGTGAAGCCTTCTTAATGGTTTGATTTTCACACTCTGACAAGGTTATTACAAAGGATAATAGCATGTGAAAGAACATGGACAAGTTCTATTGGCTCGCATTCTGACTAACTCTGACAAAGTTTTAATACAAAACAAACTAGTGGGATCGATGGATTAATCTTATTGGTTAATACCATGTCAAGGTTAATAAAATATTGACATCTTAAAATTTAAAGATACTTGGAGCTCTTATATTGGATTGGATTTCACATTGGATAGAAAACAAGTTACCAAAATTTTGAATTTGTAAAGAGCATAGATTATCCTCTTGGGCTCATACTTCACAACGATCAGAAGGATCGAATATAATTATGGCATTGAGAAGTAACATGAAGCTATCTTATTGGATAGAACATTGGAACAATATATATTGCATTTGGTTTCGGGGTGGAATTAGAAACATAGAGTTAATCATATTTAAGGGAAATATTTTGGGTCAATAACATCAAAAGACATAAAAATTAGAAGACACGACCATGAAAGACAAAAAAATATACAAATAGCCTATAAGCGCCACTAAATTGCAATACTATACCTTTAAAATGTGTAATATGATCAGTTACATATATCCAGTCTTATTCTGCATTAAATTATACAATATCTTCTAAAATAATAGACATTCATATCTAAAATTATGTATTTCATTAATTTATTCCTGTAATTCATTGTTCTTTATAAAACAATTATGTTTTTTGAACGTATACATAAAAAAATATACATCATACAATCATTTTTTTATTTATCAAAAGATTTAACTTCTTTCCATTAGCTTTATACCGAGATTTACATAGTTTTACAAAGAGAAAACGTATTTGAGACAATGATCAATAAATTCTAGTACAAAATTCCAATGCATATACATAGGTAATAGACACCAGACTATGGTCGCACTATTGAGAGGAAATACTATACAACCAATGTATTTTCACCTTTCCTTGGCTAGGAACCATCCGAGGTTGTACTTTGTACCCTCGGTTAGGAAACCTCTGGTGCCCCTCTCTATTTCCCACCACCTGTCTATGTGTGGTCAGCCTTGGAATTACTTCCACAGACTAAATTCAAAAAGTCCTCAAGAATCTTTATAACATTCTCTTTCTCAAAATAATCTCATTCAAAATTCATTGTTGATGTCTCATCCATTGTTTACTTTTATATCTCTTTTTATGATATATCATGGTAGTTATGAAACATCAAAATGGTTTCACACCCTTTCATAAATCAATTAAGTATCTTTAATCGAATTCTTAGGATATTCATCTCCACTTTAAGCCAATAGTTTATTAAAACATATTTTTTATAAAGATCTCAACTCAAACTTGTATTAATAAGTCTTTAATGCTTTAAATTTTTGGGGATTTAGTCACATAAAACCTCTTAAGGAACATGTAATTTAGTATCTCATAAGACATGACTTCAAAGGTATTTTAAGATTATTTTCATAGTTTAAGATCACCAAGATATCACCCAAGACAAATCTTACAAAAAACTACTTCATAGGATATTTTCATAGTGACATCTCTAGTAGAAAACACATTTTATCTAACAGGATATCACTCAAGAGGCATCTTAGGAGAAAAATCATGTCCTTTTTTTCTACATAATTTAATCAACTTAATATTTTTAACAATAAGTAAATTTGAATAATAAAGTATCCTCTTATGGGTTTTAAAGTCTTCAAATAACCATTGATGTACATTTTTACGAGGGTGTCTTTGAAGCCATGTTCTTGGGATAACCACAAACCTGATAGGATAAACTAGGTCTTCCCAATCTGTAATTCTTGTAGATAATTTATTTTTTGACTCTACACATTAACAAAGATAGTAATATTTCCCATCATTATTTCCTTCATTTGAGACAAATGAAAAACATGCCTTGCATCCAAAGTGTTACCACATTTTTTAGTACAATTACAAAATTTTTTTTACTAAATTTTAAAGTAAAAGTTTTATCGTTGATATTTTAACTAGTTCCACTAGAATTGAGATATGATCATAAATAATCGATGATGCCATTATATTTTTTTTATTATTGGCAAATAGTTTTTTGAAAGGGACTATACCCTTGAGAACAAAATATGGCCTAGGAGCCAGAATAGGAATGTGAACCAGAGAGAAAAGGATCAAAATCCAAGTGTTACAATGAAGCTCGAAGTAGCCCAAAAATAGCTACCCAAACGAGACAAAACAACAAAATTACTGCAAAAAAGCAATAGAGAGACCACAAAAAAATAGCATAAAAACATACAAGAATAGCAAAAGCAACTACAACTACTTCTTGGCAGCTTTGTCAATGCTGGTCTTGATATTATTCTAGGAGTGGAACATACCCAAAGTTGTCATGTGGGCAGCATCAGTATTATCCAGCTGCTCAATGGTCCTTTTGCTTTCCTTTTCGTTACCCCAAAGTGTAGCCGGAACACCGCTGAGGTTGGAGACACTTTTGACATGTTGCTCAATGAACTCCTCAATCGCCCTAAAGATGGCCATGTTGTAATCATGTCAAGTTTTGGTCTTCCCTAAACGGGAGTCTAAGGAGGTCAGCTTCTTGTAGATATCATCAATCTGGCTGCTATCAATATCCCCCTCCTCCTCCTTTTTTCTCTTACCTTTCTGTTTAGCCAAGTTCTTAACCTCATCCTTCAGCAGTTTCATACCAGCATCCAGCCTTTTTGAAGAACTTTCCATATGCACATCCCAGGGACTGGCACTGCTAATATTCAGAAGGTCATGTGTAATTTCTATTTCATGAGGCCCCTTCTCCACAGCAAGAGTCTCAAGGTTAAGCTTTCTAGAGGCCCTGGTAACCGGTCTTTTAGAGGTATAGGTGAGGTGGGTGGCAGGAGCAACAGTAGGGGGAATGGAAGGAGAAGCTTGGACAGCTGGCAGGGGGGTGACTGCAGCGGTGGCGGGGGCAGATGGAGAAACAGGGCTGGCAGCAGCAGAGCCCGGCAGAGGGGGAACCGAGCTAGGAGAGGAAGGGAGACCAGGGTACTTAAGAAGACAACATTTATGAAGCAACAAAATAAGCCCTTGGTGTAAGGAAACCACCCGGGTATGCTTCTGAAACTCCAAAATGGAGCGTTCAAGAGAGTTTAACAAGTAATGGGGAAAACAAACCAAGCGATTCCTACGGAAGTGGTTAAGAAAGACAAGATGTTTAGCAGGAACAGTGACAAACCTACCTTTTAAGGAGATGAACTGTATCATCATGCGAGTAACCTCATCATAGGGTGGAGGAATCAAGCTAACAAGCAGGCCCACTGTAACATATATTAGCTTCTCAGATCCTTCCACAAATCTCCTCTCTTCAGCATCTCTGTCGACCCTTTTGTTAAAGAAATGGTAGCCCTCCAAACTAAGGCCGGTCGCTTTAGCAATAAGTTCTTCATTGACCAAGATCTTCTACCCCCCATAATCAACAATCTGCTCCTTCCATTCCTTTGCAAAATGCACAGAAATGCTTTGATCATGCCCCTGAACCTTCTCCATGAAGTTGGTGAGGCCACCCTTGCTAAGAATGCTCCATAGCTTAATATTATCCTTCCAGTCTGGGTCCACTTGGCTCAATTTGGCATGGAGGTCCCCCCATCTTCTCTATGCTTAACTGATTGCAACAAATTCCCAAATTCTTGTGAGCACTGAAACCCGTCCGCTTCTTGCTATTGTAATCCGCACAAGATTGGAAATGAGAGCCATTGCTTTTCCCACGAACGGCTGTGTGTCTGCTGAACTGAGCCTATGGAAAATTGCATGTGGGAATAGCCCGCTCCCTATCATCAATCACATTACTACTGTCTTCAGTTTCCGTGGAGCTTTGTATCCAGATTTTAGCAGTCGCAGTGCAGCCCGCATGCGCGATTTTCAAATCAATGTAACTCCACTTGGAGTTCCCCATATATTTCACACTAACATGTTTATTTGACATGATTTACATCATCATATTCTTTAAGTCAACATGTGTGGGAGTATTATTGATGCTGATCCACACCCAAAGATCATGACTCAACTCTAGATATTGCTTGCGTATAGAAATCTGCATGAATGCTATTGTGGAGCTTCTTAGGGATGCTATTATTATCCCAAATAGTGAGGTTAACATTAATTCCATAATTAGCCAGCGCATCTGCCAATTTATTACCCTCCCTATAAGTATGCATGATCTTGATGTTATTGAAAGTATGACTAATACTAATGGACTCTGAGATAAAATCCTTAATGCTCCAACTAGGAGATGAGCACTGTTTAAGAAGATTAATGACATTCAGGGAGTCCCCTTCAATAATGAGGTTCTGAATATTTTGAGTCTGGGCAATTCTCAGGCCCCATAGTGCAGATGATGCCATTATATTATCCCCTAATCTTGTGATGGTTTTCATGTCTCCATAGGCATAAGGGGATTGTAACACCATTCATCAACCCATTATTTTGACTGACACTCATCCCAATCAAAATTCATATATGCTAAATAAAAAACATGCCATTATCCTAGTATAAATAGTCTAGGAACTAGAATCATAGCTTCGAAATGAGTGGAAACCAATTGACCCAATTATTGTGATAAAATATTAATACATTGTATTATTTTATTCCTTCACTAACCAAAATAATCTTTTCACATGAGAATATTTTTCTGATCTACTTGAAAATGTCTCACTACACTAATTTATAATAGTTGGAACATCACTTAATTTTTCATCATTATTTTACTTTAACTACTATCTTTTCAATGCCCTTTTTACACATGCTTTGGAATCATCATACTCCCCTTTTCTATGCCTAGCCTAAAATAAACTCCAAAATTGTTGAACTCCAGTATTCACATGCATCCTACTCAACAAATAGAACATACAAGAATTTTTAAACTGAGTTGCACAATTGTTTGACCAAATGCAGTATGATTGAACATGATATCTTTAACATTAAAATTCCTATAAAACATCTCAAAAAAGCTTAGAAAAAATATGTGTAATGTAATATGTCATCACTAATATTAAAGTGGCGCTCTCTCAAAAACTTTATAGTATCTTCTAGGGTATCAGGTGCATGCCTAAATGTAGTATGCACAAAAAATGAATACTTGAATTGAATTATAGTACTGGGATTGAACCTCATTTTTTGGTTGTAGTGTATGATTTTCAACAAAATATACAACTAAAAAAATGGTCCCAATTGGAAATTTTCCCTTGCATATCCTAAATTCCTCATCCAAAATCGAGCTTGGCGTGCATGTCTTGTATATTGGTAAATAATGTTCTTAAATTGTACTATGAAATTAGAAACAAGTGCCTGAGTTATAACCATCTCACATCTTGATGACTCTTGTACATATTTTACAAATTTTTGTTTCTTAAAATCAACCAATTACTTTCCAAACTCATGTGTACTTTCCTCATGTAGGCAACCACTCTAACGAGACAATTATCATAATTATTACATGTTTTGTCTAAACATTTTTGGCCAAAATAAAAAACGTCCATTAAGTGTCATATAAAATACTTGGAACTAATTATCTTTTAGATTTTGGTGGAGAAGGTACCCTACATTATTGCACAATATTGTTAGTATGCAAAGTAAAACATATATAACAAAAAACATCAAAATGCATAGAAAATTACATATGGACCTTACATCAACAAGTGGTACATTTTTGGTTTATTTTGACATAAAATGGCTTACACATCTCAAATGACCTTTTATAATCCTCAACTGATCCTTATATTGTTCAATAAACTTATTATAAATTTTTGTTTGGGTTATTTCCAAGAAACGTTTTGGATGCGGTTTTTGATTTTTTAATCCTTTTCTTCTTCTTAATACATATGTTTAAGATTAGGAAAGAACCTTGTATTGTGGCTCAAAATTGTACCCTAGGATTTGATCATGAAAAATCAAGAATTTTGGACAACATTGGATGATCTAAAAAATGTGGGACTTGCAAATTGAGATCATCCTCCAGAGAAGGTTGGTTCCTTAACATATTCATAATGCTAACACTAAAACTATCTCTAAGCCAAGCCTAATCTAACATATCAAAGTAACTAGAAAGACCTGATATCACCAAAAAAATGGTTGATCGCTCTCTCTTAAAGTTCTAGAGAATAAATAATATATAATGCAAGCTTAGAGGAGCATATGCTTATCACTTTCCAACTCTACAATTTAAATTACCTCAAAAACATATTTAATTTGAAAAAAAATGACATGAAATCATGAAAAACATAATGAATTCACAATCACAAATGAAAGAGCGGAAGGCAAGAAGATAATAATGGAGGGAAATGGGAAGATTCAAGCCACATCTAACATAATATTATTGTTATAAGTATGAACAAACTAATACAAAATTCATAGGGTGAAAAGTATCACAAAACACATGCCATGGGTCTACAACTCCTTATATTTGTAATTTTTTTGGCATAATAACATTACTAAGCAAGAGATTATCCATTCTATGAAGAAAAAAATTACATTTTATAGAATGGAGTAGAGGAGAGGGGTTCAAAAGATGTTGGGAAGATGTTCGACATGTTAAACATTGATAAAACCTCCTAATAATCCCCAACAGGTAATCTCCTTGCCTCATGATGGTTCATGCTTTTATATTTTCCTTTACTTGTAACGAACTCTAGATATTTTCTATGGATGAGCACAACCTGCAGATCAATGGATGTCCACAAAATCTAGAAGATGAAAGAGTGTGATGTTTCCAAATGTTTAATTATATTACACGGATGACCTTTTTTCATCATTTTGATTAGGCATGGGAGGAATATGATATTTTGGAAGTATTTATAAGTATTTCCTGGCAAGGAAGGATCAAATGAACATATTACATCCAAAAATGGTATCTTTTGACTCCTGAAAAATGACATATAACTTCCCCAAAATCCATGACTTAAATCTTTCAAAATACTTGATCATTCCCAATAAATATTCCTTATTTTGAAAGGCCTCTCCCAAATGCTTCTAACATATCAAAACTGAGGTGAAATGGATCTCCACAATGAAAAAATTATCAAAAAACCAAAACCAACCACCCGTAAAAAAATTTTGTTCTAGGGATTCCAGAGTGTTTTGAAAACTTCGTGGGAAGTTTCATTGTAATGTGGATCTCTAAGACTTATGGCCTTATAACTTCCCCACATTCCACACAATTTTACTTCTTCTTTATGTGGATTTTGCATACCGGAGACTAAACTCCTTTTTTCTATGAATTATAGAGTCTGGAACACTATTTTCTACTTTCCTCACCTATCCGTGTTAGAATTTGTTTCCCTTTCTGCGAAGGTCTTATCCTTCACTACGTAGCTTCTATACTTCATATTCCCCACAAAGGTATAACCCTTCGTTTGGAGGCATATAAACTTGTTGATCATTTCCTTTATTTCATAGATTTCAGAATATGTGAAACACTAATATTTAAATAACCTACGAAACACTATGATAGTGTTCCATGGATTTTGAACTTATCTGCATTCTAATTTGTTTATTTTTCCACAGGGTAGGAGAACCCACATAACACTATATTCCAATCTCCGCCTTGCAAATTTTCAAAACCGGGAGCAAGTTTCTTTGTTCTGCGACCTTTACAAAATCTGCAGAACACTATTTTCCCTAACTTCATGCAATACTATAATTCAATGTCCCGTGACCTACCCTTCAAGGAAACTTTTAGAGGAAAATATTTGTAATTTGGTGAATAGTAGGAAATCAGGAATTCAAATTTGGCTATCTTTATGGTCATGGAAGTTCCCAGATTTCACCTAAAAATTCCACAAACAATAATTTTTCTTATGCGAATAGTCAACGAATCTCCAATTCCAATGTATATTTTTTATTGAATCACTATGTGATTGACAGGATGGGATTTCAAAAAATTCTTAGATCACCAAGAAATCTATGGAACCTTATGGGTCCTTTTGGCTCATTTGCTGACATGTATGGAAGTTTTTTAGGAATTTGATTAAATTAACCATATATATACATATACATAAACATATAAATAGATTTTAAAAACACTAAGAATTGAGTAAAGCTCACAATTTTTTTTAATCTTTTCCAATTTTCTAATTTGTGAATTTGTGAAGTAGTAGAAAAGGATTTAGTGAATCAACATATTGTAATTTTCTTACAAAAATAAAATAAATCAAGGCCTTTCTGGATACTGCATTGTAGTTTACATCCTACAAGAACTTACTATATGTAAGTCTATTTAAAACCTATTTTCTATTCATATCACATTTATTTATCTTCTTTTGAAAGTTATCAATGTCATTTATTGATTTTATGGTATTGTGAATGTCATGACATTGCAATGCCTTAGTCGATTTTCATCACATTAGATGACAACTCAAAAATTTTCCTTACACAATTCAGGAAAATGGAAACTAAAAAGGGAGCCTCATGAAAAAAATCAATTCCAACCCCTCCTGATACTGGTAGTGTTGTTGGCATTCAAAAAATAACATCTTATTTTGAGAAACCATATAAGAAATCCCATACTCTATCCAACATGACTAACACAATCAAGGGATAATGATTTCATTAAAAAAGAAACATAGAATGAGTTCATTTTTTATTTGATGACTGATGTTGTCAAGGATGAAGAAAATGTAATGCATCCCCTTGAATACATTACATTGAATGAATTTGACATTACATCAGCTTACCAATTGAATGTTAGAGGTAAAACTTATATAATTCATCTATATTTAAATTCCACGATGAAAAATAGTTAGGGGACACCTATTTTTAAAAGAAAGAGAAAGGAGATAAAATGGGACTTGTGAAGGAGTTTTAGGTTAGAGAGGGTTTCTAAGTATCCATTTATTGAACCTGTTGAAAATGAGAATAAATTTGAACCTTCAAAAGACTGAAAATGTATAATTTGTAGTTGGAAATTCACCAGGGACAAGAAAATGCAACTTAAGTTGGATACTACTGAGAAACATGTAAGAAATATATATGAAAATAAAACTGTAGATGGAATTGTGAAGAATGTTTCCATATGGAAAAATGAAGATGATTTTTTTCATATTAGGTATGAAAAAGAATTTGAAGATCAGAAGATAACTAAAAAATATTTGTAGCGAATAGAGGGACAATCACCTCTGAACTCAACAAGGTCATTCGAAATAATCTTGTAGGTAAAACAGTTCAGCTAGCTACTATTTTTCACATTCTAAAAAGAGGTTGTCCTATAATAAATTTTCCTAAAAAAATAAGATGTATTTTCTTGGTTTCCCTCACTTTCCTCATTCTCACTAGTATGAAAGTAGTGGTTGGGATTGGGGAAAATGCATAATTATGGTTGTGAAAGAAGACTTTAAATAGAAACTTAAGTCTTTACGATACATGTCTTTGTCTATTGATAAGGTTATAATAGTAGATAATATTACTTGGGTCTATATGCATGTTTATACTATTGAGAATCATGTGAGACAACCTCACTAACTTTCTATTCATAATATGAGAGAGAAATATAATTCTGAAAAACCTTTGTGAATTGGTGATAAGAATTTTGAAGGAGATCAGTGGCAAAAATGATGCTACAATTACATCAAAGTTGGTATGTGTTAGGGTAGATGGGGCATATGTAATGCAAGGTCATTGTAACGGTTTATGTGTAAAACTCAAAATATCTCATTTCCTGTATATGATTTTGATTCATTGTATAGCTCATAAAATGAATCTAGCATACAAAATAGTTAACAAATTTAAACATGTAGCAAAAGTTGAAGAACTTGTTCGAGAGGTGCATGCTTATTTATTCTATAGTCCTAAAAGGTTCTTGGAATTATAAATATTTATAGAAGGACTGAAAAATGGGCATAAACTATTAAAATATTTTTACACTAGGTGGATCACATTATATAACCTGGTTCATAGGGTGTACGATGAGTATCAGTCCTTATAAGGAGTTATTTGGCAGAATTACATGGAAGTGGACAAGGCTAATGATTTGATACATCATTTTAATGATATAGAGACATTTATGATGTTGTGTAGTCTCCTTCTAATGTTGGTTTAAATTCACAAATTAATCAAACAATCCCAAGAAAAAACTATCTATATTTCTGATTTTTGTAATTTGAGGAAATGAGTTTATATGGATATTAAATATTTGTTTGTTAATGACACTAATTTTTCAGGTCCAAAGTTTGATGATTGAAATAATTTGATAAATATTGGAAATTCAAATATCTTTCTAAAGTTAAAATTGTTTGGGGAAGTATGTGCTTCTGTATGTGGATGTGAGATACTAATTCATTTGTTTCAAGTAGTAGTCGGTAAGGTTGAGAAGGTAAATTTCACAGGGACACCATTTGATAAAATTGTATCATCAACAAGGGAAAGGTTAAGAGAAATTTGAGTTTTCCTATTACAAGAAATAAGGTAATGTTTAGTATCAATGATTTACTTGAAGAAATGGCTTTAGTAAATCCCACCTATTGGAATAGTATCCAAAATGAAATATTTTTGCAGGAAGACTACCACAAGAGGTTGAATACATTAACGCGACATTTTTGTAAGCCTATTAATATCAATGGAATAAATATTCTAGGTATTTTAAGTAAGGATAGTTTTATTGATCAATCCCATGAATTCACCTCTATAATGATTGAGCAATTCAAATGTTTGGATAATCCCTTGGAGTGTGGAGAAATAAGCCGGCTGTGGAAAAAAATTGGGTTGAGTACTATGTTGTAGAAAACCATGTTCAATTTTTTCTCATTGGTTGAGCTATGTCAAAAAATGATTTTAGGTTTAGTTGAAGATAAGATTTAGTGCCTTGAACTTTATAAAGTCAAAATTGAAACAAGCTTGAGAAAAAATTGGAAAATTGTTTGAGAATTTATACATCATAGTATAAAGTGGATAACATTCCTTATGATATGGATTTGGAAATATGGAAGTCGATTAGTGAAAGGAGAGGGGATGATAACAATTCCACAAATACAACAGACGGACCTATTATAACAGTTTACTGTCAACCAAGTGAGAGTCATAGAACTAGTCAAGAAAATGGTAGAGATGATCCACCATCAAATTGAAAGCTTCCATTTGTGGATAATACATGATATAGATGTTCATATAATATTTTCAAATATTTAGTACATTGTTTTGGTCATATATTTTTACTTATTTGTATTTTTAAAAAAACACAGTGTTGATTTGTATACTTTGGAATTTGACTTGAAATACATTGCATTGATTTGTAGTATTTAGAATATAAATATATTGTTTAAAAACAATTATGTTTCTCATACACCTACAAAGCATTAACATAAAATATTTGTCATTTTTGTGAACTACTATGCATTTAAATGAAAAATAACATTATTCCTCATTCAATTTGCTTGAGACATGGCTTGTATGAAAAATTGAAAAGTGCAACAAATGGAACAATTTTCAAAATTAAATTACTCTTAATTATCTCATCCTCTATAAGACTGTAACATGGTCCACTATTCATCTATTGAAATTACAATTTGTTATAAATCAGAGTAATTGATATGTAACTTTTTTAGAAATTCATAAATGAGAGTGGTGGTGGAGCTTTCCTTTATTGTTGTATGTAAACTTACTAACAATGTTATCAATGGTTTTACGTAGCCAATTTTTTTTGTTTTTTTTTCCGTATTTATACTTGATCAATGATGATAAACTTAAAAAAACTTGAGCAATTAATCTCTGAAAATAAAAAATACTGCAATACTCTCTTTTACTTGGTAAATGATTGAATTTGGATTCTAGAATCCAAAATATCTGTAGTAGCTTAAATATCAGGTGATTTGAATCTTGTATCCTCATTGATTTTTCTAGTATTTTCACCTTTAAATTAAATCCAATTAATTCCTTGTGGCTAGATTTGATAGCTTCAGATGTTATTTTCAATTATAAGAACTATGTCAGAGTACGAAAGGTGATCCAGTAAGAAGACTCCATGTATGTAAAGTTTTAATGGACTGTTTTCTACGAAATTATCTTTTTGTCATGTATGTTTCACTATAAATTACAAACCAATAAAAAAACACCACATACATATGAATTTTACAGTGTTAGACTGTACATATACTCTATTAGTCACCCCCAAAGTGCAAACCAACAAGAAATTTCCACACTTATAATTTTTCGCAATGTCAGACTTTAGTTGCTTGCTAACTTGGCAAGTCCTGTTAGTCATTGTAAAGTGTAATCCAGTAGGAAATATCCAAGTTACTTCACAATTCACAATGCCATTCCTTTAATGAACCTTATCAGTTGTTAACTAATGAGAATATTCCACACTACTTTTATTTTTACATAACTAGTATATGATAAGAATTTGTCAGAAATAGTCAGAAGCGAGCCAATAAGAAATCTCCACATTCTTTTCACATGTTGTTTTATTTTTTAAGAACCATGTCAGAGTGTGAAAGGTGAGCCAGTAAGAAGGTTCCTTTACATATGTACGGTTTTAAATAGACCATTTTACTATTAAATGTTATTTCTTTCATGTATATTTCATTGCGAAGTGTGACTAAATAACAAACACCATGTATGTAAAAATTTCACAGTTTTCAGACTCTACATATCCTCTATTAGTCACCTTGAAGTGGAAACTAACAAGAAAGCTCCAAAATTATAATGTTTTCATAATGTCAGACTTAATTACTTGCCAACTTGGTAGGTCCTTTCAGTCATTACAAAGTACGCGACCAATACAAAAGTTTCAATTTACTTTACGATTCGTAATGTTAGTCATTTGATAACCTTGTTGGTTGTTAACCAATAAGAAGATTCCATACTACTTTTCTTTTTCATAACCAATCTATACTAAGAAATTTACTCAGAAATAGTTAGAAGCGAGATAAATAAGACATTTCACATGGTCTTTTGCATGTTGTTTTCCTTTGTAAGAACCATGTCAATAGTGCAAAAGGTGAGTTAGTAAGAAGACTCCATGAATGTATGTTTTAATACATTTTTTTCTATTAAATGATATTTTTATCATGTGTATTTCACTGCAAAGTTTGAACCAATAACAAAACACCATGTACATATGAATTTCATAGTGTCTGACTCTACATATCCTCTATTAGTCACTTCAAAGTGCAAACCAACAAGAAATATCCACACTTATAATGTTTTCACAATGTCAAACTTTAGTGTACTTTCCAATTTGGTAGATCCTTCAAGTCATTGCAAAGTGTGAGCCAATAGAAAAGATCCAATTTTCTTTACAATTTGCAATGTCAGTCCTTTGATAATCTTGTCAATTGTTAACCAATAAGAATATTCCATCCTACTTTGCATTTTTGCATAACCAATCTATAGTAAGAAATAGTTAGAAGTGAGCCAATAAAACATCATGTTCTTTCGCATGTTGTTTTCCTTTCTAAGAAATGTCAGAGTCAGTCTAAGAAAGCTCCACATATGTATAGTTTACCATTTTCTATTCAATTATAATTTTTTCATGTATGTTTCACTGCAAAGTGTGAAACAATAATAAAACACCACGTATGTATGGATTTATTAGTGTCAAAATCTAAATTCCTTTATAGTCACCTTGAAGCGAAAACCAACAAGAAATACGTATAATGTTTTCACAATGGAATAATATAGTTGCTTGCAAACTTGGTAGGTCCTATTAGTCATTGCATGGGAGCCAATTCTAAGTTACTTTAATTTACAATTTTAGTCCTCTGAAATCTATTGTTTGTTAACCAATAATAAAATGCTACTTTTCTTTTTTCACCAATATATGTTAATAATTTTTTCAGAAATAGTCAGAAGCGAGGTAATTATCCACATTTCACATGTTCTTTTCCTTTGTAAGAACCATGTCATAGTGCGAAAAGTGATCTTAAGAAGGCTCCATTTTTTTTCCAACTTGGTAGGTCATGTAAGTCATTGTAAAGTACGAGCCAATAGAAAATATCTAAGTAACTTCACAATTTGCAATGTCTGTCCTTTGATAACCTTGTCGATTGTTAACTAATAAGAATATTCCACGTTGCTTTGATTTTTACATAACCAATATTTGCTAAGAATTTGTCAGAAATAGTTAAAAGCAAACCAATAAAAAATATCCACGTTATTTCACATGTTGTTTTCCTTTGTAAAAATCCATGTCATAGTGTGAAAGGTGAGCCAATAAGAAGGCTCCATGTATGTATGGTTTTAATAGAACATTTTTTATTTAATGATCTTTCTGTCATGTATGTTTCACTGTGAAGTGTGAACTAATAACAAAACACCATATACATATGGATTTCACAGTGTCAGACTCTATATATCCTCTATTAGTCACCCCAAAGTGTAAACCAACAAGAAAGATCCATACTTATAATTTTTCAATACATGTTTTGAAGATGTAATATCACATGAATTAATAGTTTCCATGTAGTGTCCTTTCTTCAGAGAAGTAAGGGTTTGTAAGATTCATGAAGTACTTATCATGTCAATTTGTGAATATAGAATGAATTAAAAAGCTCCACATAGTTTCATAATTGAGTAAAAATTGACGGGTTAGCATAACACTGTGATGACATTATGTAAACTGTCACAAACCAAAAAAAGTTGTTTTCCTTTACAAAAAAATATTAACTTCTGATCAATTGCCTTCCAAATTAACCATTCATAATTAAAAATATGTGTTCAAATTTGTAACATTTGATAAATATGAAGTAATTTCTTGAAAATACACAAGAGCGGAGAGAAACATAACTATAGAGGAAAGAGAAGGAATGATCCAAATGTGTAACATAGATAAACATGCAGATCAAAGACTAAAAATTATTTGGTACCACTACCAATATTGGAACTACTAAGGGAAAATACTATATAAGTTATAACTACTATATGGTCATGAAATAATTTCTACAGTCTTGAATTCAATCCTTCAAACCTTAACCTTTAATAATATGGATATGAAATTTCTTGTGTGTGATTCACTTGTTAAAAAGTGATTTTGAATCTCTTATATAGCCTCTATAGGTAAAATATTTTGATAAGGCATACCATAAGAAGATAAAATGAAAATAAAAATGCAAAAAATGAAATGAAAATAGATCAAAACATAACTATTCTTAATCGAATGATTGGGAGATTTTTAAATATGTTTTAAATGATTTTTTGACATGGTGTAGATAATCTTGCATCACTAAGTCTTAACAATGTCTTATAGTGCTAAGTATATTTTTTGGTCATTATAGTGCTAAGTATTCAAGTTTGTTCACATTATAACCTTGATAGTGCTAGTAGGTCTCTATAAGTAGTAAAACTAATCAAATTTATGAATATGCAAATAGATTTTGCATATCTACAAATTTCATGACAAAGAAAATTATATAGTGATTAATCAATCAAAGTAGATCTAAGAAACTTTGCAACGCAATTTAGAAGGAAATACATAGAAATTGAAAAACACTCACTAAACAATCCTTGGACTATCAAGCTAAAAAGCTCTTTCTTTATAAATAATCTTCCTCCTTAGAGGGTAAACCATTGGTACTGTTACACAAAATTACCACTTCCATGGGGCTTAAAATAGACTATATATTAGTTAAAAATAGCTCAAATAATCAAAATGTTTGAGAGTGGTTAATTAAAGGATAAATACTATAACTTCCACGCAAGAAAGTTAATACTTCCTATTTTTAAGATTACAGATGTACCAATATTAAATCCTAATAATAGGAAAGCTACTGCTTGTGCCTTTCTCAAGCTCTACTTAGGTTCCACTATAAGTTTCATATGTAGACTGCATTTGACTACACTAAATTTCAATCACACATGCTTTGAAATCATTCTCAATATAGCCCAGGTCCAAAATAGGCAACATCATCAAATTAGGCACTTCTTTTATGAGTACTAGAACGATGTTTTAGATAGGTTTAGCATTTTCACTAAGAAGTGAAGCTTTCTCCACTTTTCCATTTTCAGAAGTCACCAATGCCATAATATTTGATGTCTTCCAACGAGCCATATCTACCTATGGTTGATGCAAAAGCTAGCACTTAGAGTATAAATGAATGATTGTATCAATTGTTTCTCAAAGAAGTATGGACTTAGTGAATTAACCTATCCTTGTGGAGGAGCGATGATGCATAAAATGAGGTAATATGAGCTTCAACTAATAATTTAGATATATTCTATAAATTATACCTTGGGGATAGCTCTATCAACAATCCTTCACGAGTCACTGTGGCCATCCAATCACCTAATTCTTTCAAAATGTTAGCCATGTAATATATTTATTGGATTTAAGTCCTAGGATTTTGATTCAATAATACATTCAGACAAAGACCCCTGTTTATGATAGCTAGTAGCACTTTCCATCATGTAATTTATCCTTAATCATATGTTTGTGTTGGCCTTGTACTTGGTATAACCCTTTCTCTACTACATATTGATGACAAGATTTGTATAGAAATTGATAGCTCATACAAAGTTCTCAAGGAAATTTGTACATTGTGAAAAGTGTTCTTTGGCACATCAGGGGAATGAACTTGCTTCTGAGCATGCAAAGCGTCAAACTCTCAAGATTGAATTCTCTTAACAAAATATACCTATCATATACTGATGTGGCATCAGTAACTGACTGGGGACATTTAACAAACTCACAAAAAGTTTACATCCATGACTTCTTTCTCATGTGTGGAAGCACGTTTCTTGGAAATACTCAAAATTTCCTCCTTTGTTTCCATGTAGATAAAATTAGATCCTTGGGAAAAATTCCTCTTTGTAACCCTCTTGAGGGTTCCTATGTGGGAGTATCATACTTGAGTTGCACATAGCTTTGGGTCTTCAAGTTGAGCCATTGCAGAAGGAATGTTTTTTTTACCCAACTTGATGAGGAGTCCATGTTCCTTTTGAAGTACGTATATGCGATTTTCTTCCGTTATGGAAGGCAAGGTAGAAGAAAAGCGTTACCACTTGTGGTAAGGTGTGTGGTTTCTAAGGGAAATTTTTGTTTAGCTTGAATTTTTCAGGTCCCAAAAGGGCCAAGAGATGGATCATGAAACTATGAGTAGCTATAGGAGCATGGATAAAGAAGTAATGGGAATGAAAGAGGGAATTGGAAGGAGTGGCACATGCATACCTAATAAGAAATTTTGGGAAACATATGGTGTGATAGCTAGAAGAAATAGTAGATGAAGAGACTGACCATATTTGGGAGAAATTGAAGGAAGGTCAAGGAAAGAAGGAAAAATCTAGATTTGTGCCTTCAACTTAGCCTTATAAGGTATTCTGACAAGATTGTCAGATGATGTTGAAGTTGAAGAAGATAAAATAGTAACAGGAGTGGAAGAAGAAATTAAAGAAGTAGAAGTAATACAGTTGTAGGATCTAAACTCATTGATTCTGATACTTTTGTAGTAATTACAACATGCTAGGAAGAAGTGACTACAACAACTAGGGGACATAATGATATAGTCATTGGTGATGAAAAAGGAGAAGCAAAAACTGAAGAAACATGTGAAGAAGAAGAAGGCATAAGAAAAGAAACCTGTGCCAAAATAGAATCAAACTTTTAGATAAAGATAAATAAAAGAATGCTAGTAGAAATAGGGGAAGAGAAAGAAGTAGTTTGATAACCAGTAGGATCCAATATCCCATGATCTCCTCTTGCTTCATCTTCAGAAGAAGAACTAGTAGAAATGAGAATACTACTAGTGAAAGGTCCTAGGGAAGATGGAATAAAAGAAGAAGAAACCATCCTTATAGAATCAGGAACTGAATAATTATAAAGAAAAGGAAAGGATTCAGACATATGAGGTACAATTGTAACAATATAATCACTAGAGAAATGAATACTAAGAATAGGAATTGTTTCTTGCAAGAAAAGGATTGTGTAAACTTATTGTTGTCCCAATAGACCTTGTAGGGATTGTTATTTGTATGATTGGAGAAGGATCAGAATGAGAAGGACAAAAATTTCCTTTTGATGTAGGAGGCACACAAACAAGAAGCTTCTAAAGTTGTCTTGAATCAATACCTTAGTCATCTGAATCTTCTTCCTCATCTTCCCTCTATACTTCTACTCCTCCCGACCTAACTTCCAATCCACCAAATTTGGCCTATTACCCAATAGGTGCATAAGTAACTTTGAAATTTCTCATATATATGGCCACCACTTGATCATTGACCTCATCCTTATAAACTAGGCCATCCTTTTGGGGTTGATGTTTGTAGCTGTAAGTGGCCATGTTAGGAGTGTGCTTGCAGAATTGTCCCACTCTTCCTGCCGGGTCAAAATTTCTTAGAGTATGATAGTCTAAGTGGAATGATGTCCTGTGGGTTGCTATTCTCTTGGCCTTTTTCCAATCAGTCAAGACCATTGAACCTATTGAGAAAGGAAGAGGAGGATAAGTAGAATTTTTCTTCTTTTATTCCTTTGCCACATGAATGATGCTATAGACAAAGTAATATACAATATCCTTCTAAAATAGCTTGTATGAAACATATTTTGGTAGTCTAAAAGGGATAGTGAGAATTCCTTCTACTCTTATCACTATAAAGTCTGGATAACACAAAAAATATCCCCATTCTCTCAATGAATTTATGACTCTTTGACTTACCCTAGGCATAGGGGTGTCATGTATGGTATTGTAGATCACAGGGTAGTAGCTATTACAAATCACCTCCATGTTCTTCCTATAACTATGCATGTTCATATTTATAAAGACCTTGTGGACTATATGGTTGTCTTATGGTGATCAAATAGGGAATCATTAAAATTTGTGGAATCCACACACAACATCAAGAAAGTAACACATCATATAGAAATGATCACGTTTCTCTGAATTATTGGAACTCATAAGATTTTTGAAGAGGTTAAGAGATAGAAATCTAACCAAATTTGGTATATTTTCATCATTGATGATCATGGTTAATAAGGGTACCCATGTCTGATTGACATGCACAATACCAAGTGCTCCAAAAAGTCTATTCATTAGGGCTATTCCCACTCTCACTCCATGTTTGAAAGATATTATATTCATATTTTCTATCGATACTTTGTACTTGAAACTAGTCGGGTCCTCTGCTCAATCTTTAAGCAAAATCTTAAGGTTATTGGTCTTTCCCCATTGTTCTACTATTTCTTGATTGAACTAAATATTAGATCTAGGGATTTGGTAGTAAGAAGTAAAATACTCTTCAGTTATATTAGTAATTACATTTCCTCCCTTGGATTTTAGAATTACTTCATTACAACTTACATTATCCCTGAAACTACCCAAAAGTAAGTCAATACAATGCATTACCTCTACTTTTCCAGATAAAATATGCAACCCACTCTTTCTAATGGCCACTAGATCAGCCATGAAATATTCTTCCTCCCGATTTGCATCGTCATCGTCATCTATCAAACTAGCTCCTTCTACCTTCATTTTCAAGGCTTTATAATGCTTGAAGCCGATGACTTGTCTGTAAAAAATTATGTCTCCAAAGAGCTTGTACAAGAATAAAGTGTGAAGGTAATCCTCCATTGAAAATAAACATTAAAATACTTGAGAAACTATAGGCATGCAAAGCTATCAATCTTAGAAAACATGAATACTCTATTTTGCCTTGTGATCACTTGAATTTAGACTTTGAAAGCTCAATTATAGGATATATCTCAAATACCAGGTGCTTGAGCATGAAATCCTTTCAAGAGTCATGTAAATCTTGCTAATTCGTGATAAAATGGTGGTATATAACATTATAACATTGAATTATAGTCCTCCATTTAATAATTTATACGTTTTGCATTAGTTTTCATCAATTTTTTCTTTCTTTTCACCTCTTAGTATGGTTAATTCCATTTGGTGAGATTTGATAGGTTTGCATGTTGTTTATATTTATAAGGACCATGTCAAAGTATGAAAGGTGAGCCAGTAAGAAGGCTCCACGTATGTATGGTTCTTACAAATTGTTTTCTTTCTGTCATGTATGTTTCACTGCGAAGCACAAGCCAATAAAAAATACCATATATACGAATTTCACAGTGAGTGTTAGACTCTACATATCCTATGTTACTCATGCTGAAGTGAAAACTAATAAGAAATCTTCATACTTATACTATTTTCCCAATGTCAGTTGTTTGGTGGGTCTTGTTAGTTATTACAAGTGTGAACCAATTAAATAGCTCCAAGTTACTTCAAATTGAATGGCTATTCTACCAATAAAATGCAATGGCCTACATCCATGCCCCATCATCAAGTATCGACACATTAAAGTATAATTATAAAAATATTCATTTCTCAAAATAAACTTTTCTATTTTGTCAGTTGTAACAGTTCGCACGAGTTTTAATTAAATCCACAAGTGACAAATGTTTTGATCATCTAGTCATGGTGAATTATATATAAGGACATGTTATAACTGGTATAATTCACAAGTTGTATAAGAATGCTAATTTGAGATCTCTCCCTCTCTCTTTCTTCTCATCCTGTGCTACTTAAGCTTTATAGTTTCCTATTAAAATGGATGTTATTTGTGTTTATCCACTATGGATGAAATTCCAAGGAGATTATTGCATATAATATTTTATGCTAGCGATGTTGAATTATAATTTTTCAATCAAGTCTTAACCTTTCCTAATCCCATGGAGTGAATGGAGGATTTTTCTTCTATTGAAAATTTATGTTTTGGTTTTCTTGTAAGGCTATATTTTGCTACCCCTGCCTTTAAAATGTATCAATTCCTTGTTCAGAATTTTTTTACCAAAGGATATATTTTACTTCTAAGGATGGCTTGCAGCCAATCTGGAAAAAATTCTACCCAAAGGTTATGGGGGTAGGAGGTGCAAGCCCTGACATAAATTCTTTAAAAAAATACATTTCCTAGTTATTAAATAAAGTAGGAAAATTAGAGAGAAAGTTCTATAAGGTCGTAAAATAGAGAACTGTGATTGTGGCTTTGCACTCAAGTGATAAATCTAAGTCACCATTGTTGGTGGGAAAGGGAAGACAACCTGATGGGTTGCTGTATTCTCCAATCATTAAACCAAAAGATCCAATTGTTAGTGTCCTTATAAAACTAGGGTTGTGTCCTAGGCTATTTGTAATGAAGTTTTACGCAAATCAACTGTCGTGGTGGTTTTCTTTAGGGGGTTTTAGTTAGTATGGTTCCCCTTGTTTACCTCTAATCTATGGAAAGGAAATGCAATTCTAAACTATTGAAATGAAATACATGTAAGCTACTAAAACATTGTTGCTATAGTAAAAAATGCATCCAAAGGAAATAATTTAACTAAATTTAACATGCACACACCGAATTGAAATAACAGAATTGAAATAACACACACATAATTGAAATAGCAATAGGAAATATACTAAGCAAGGAAATAAGCAACTTCATTTAGATAAACATTCAGATCAAAGCATTTAAACTTGAACTTATTAGAGATAACGAGAATGCATGAAACATCAATCCTCCAATCACCTTGGTTGAGTGGGTCCTTGCTCTCCCTTAGTATTGAGGTACTCTTAACGCCAAAATATATTCAAAACAACATCGACTATATTGATTTAAATGGGTTCCAAAACATATTTAAGTATGAGACTAAAAGTAAACACTAACTAATATAAAATTGTAATGTAAATTACTATCATCAACTACTACTAAATTGTCTTCAAGGAGGTGTATTTATATACCTAATTAGTTACAAAACATGTGATGATTATAGGCACCAAATTCAACCAATAACAACCTCATTAAAAATCATTGAAATCCTATGATATAGCTAAAAAATGATTCATGTTTGTAGGCTTGTTATGGAAAAATCCTCTATGATGGCGTGATGGAAAAATACTTGGCCTTCTTGATTATAAATTTCCAAAATTGGTAGCAGATGCACATTATTATCCTGCAAAATTAATCATATTACTCACAGAAGCAATTAGTAGGAATTTCTACGGTCAAGAGTTCACATGAAACAAAAACAAGAGAAATGCATCAACCTTACTTAGGATATAACTATATAGAACATCCCCATGCAAAAATTAACATTTTTAGGAATAAATCAATTGCCATATAAATGATATAATAGGTCAATTAATGCACTCATCATCTCCCCTGCACTTACCTTTTGCATGTCCTAATACAAAATCATCTCTGCCCTACTCTGTGTCCTAAATATTGTGCCATATCATATTCTTTGAATTGATATACATGTTGTTTCTTTGTTTCCTTACATCCCTGAGTGCCAAAGATAGTCTCTACCCATTTTGTTAAGCTATTATGAGATTGGGAAACATTATTCTGTCAGGTAGTCATGAGACTCAAGATAAGGGGTGGTCTCACCTGTTTTCCAACCCACTCATGGACATACTCTTTCTCACCTTTATCTGACAAATTCCAAATGATTTAAACAAGTGTATCCCCCTCCTCTTGCTCCAACTGATATATTGGGGAGAGAACACTTCCTTTTTTTTCAATGGTGAGCTCAATGTATCCCACCGTTTATCAAAATCTTGTAGTGCTTCACCAAAATTATGTTGATTGTAAACCTCAAAATCCTAAGAAATTTTTTCTAAAACCTTTGAAGTATTCTTTCATATGCCATCATGGTAGTATTAAGACCTGAAATCTTTCTTCATAGACACATTGTTGTGATGGGTAGGTCGGATGTAGAAACCTATAGTTCGGGCTATTTGATTGAAAAGTTATATTTTCTCACCCCATACAATTTGGTTTCTAAGTAATGATTGAAAATCCTTTAATTGAAATTCTCCCACAGACAAATTAATGAAGAAATTAGGAACATTAGTAACCAACATATTGTGAAGGTAAAATTCACACAACAGATTCTGAATCTCAGGGGTAATATTTTGATAGATTTCCAAGAAAGTTTTTCCATTTGGGGCCTCATAGGGTTCTCTACTACACATCCTCATCAATTTCCAGGCATAAAATTGTTCTTGAATAAACATAATATAAAAAGAGGAGGGTTTCCTACATGCTAGAAGTGTGCAGGCCATAGGAAAAACATAGTCCATGATAGATTCTAATTTCTTTTTATCGCTTGAACTGGCCTCAATCTCTTCCCTAAGTTTCTTATTTTCTTTTACCAATTATTTATTTCGAAAAAATAATTGGCCAAAATGAGTAGATAAATCATTCCATGCTTTGATACCAATATTCCTTTGTCTTTTGAGACTACCAACTTTTACCTTTAGTGTAGTAATTTCCTTAACCTTCTCTACATTTCTTTGTACAAATTTAGTTTGTAAAGAAAAATTAGTATCTTCCATACCTTTCAAATTTTCTTTCGAAGAGGAAATTTCATCCTGGTAATGCCTTAACACTTCATCTCCATGCGGTTCTTGACCACTAATCTCCATTGCAATAATTTCTGGAGCTATGGTATGTATTTCTAGTGCTTTAGTCATTTTTGGAGCTTCACACTTAGTTTCCAGAGTTGTAGGAATGTCTGACATATCATCATGTGGAGCTGCAGGAACATCTGACATATCATCATGTGGGATCTTTTCCTTTGGAATTGTTTTTGTAAACTCATCAACATTTGACTGATTTTCCAAGTTAGAAGGAATATCAGTTTCAACAATCTCTTCTATAATTGGGGCAGAATCCATAGGGGATGGTGCACATTGAGGAACTACAGGTTTTTTAGAAGCATAATACCTTCTTGGTCTGGATGAAGTAGCAGCAGATGTAGGTGGGGTAACCTTTTTCTTAGAAATTTGAGGGTTAGAAGACTGGGTGGCCTGGATTATAGATTCTTCCCATACCTCATTCAAAGGCTTAGGAGTTGACTCCAATTTAGGATGGGCACTTGGAGGTGGTGCTGAATAGACTGGGGCAAGATCCTTTTTAATTCTATTTTATTGTGAACTTTCCCTTGAAATCATTTTTTCTATCTTCCTCTTAGACTTGTAAAACACCTGATGTACACATATCAAACGTATGAGTTCTGGGTGTTTAAGGGAGGATTTATAATCTCCATTCTTGTATTTTGACCCACTTTTATAACAACCACAAAAATATATTCTTGTAGATTAACCTTAAGTTCAGGGTTTTTGTGACCCTTCTTCAGATGAGTCAATATTTTCAATATATCACCTCTGAGTACGGATGGCTGCCCATCATAGATCAAATATATATTAACCCATTTTGCTACTTATTTCCACTAACTTGGTAAAAGACCCGGTTTAATCCATTTTTTAATAACCTAGGGAGTGAGTATTATCTCTGGCATAGCTTCCCCTTGATCATGAAATAAAGGTATCAAGTCTTTCAGTGGGGAATTTGTAACAATTTTTAGACCAAAATTTGGGAGGCTGGATATGGCAGCGACAATATGACTATTTATCTCAACTCTTTTACCCCCTATTTTTGAACATGTCACTTCAAAATTTAATAGGAATTCATCAACCAGTTCTTCATCAAAAACTTCAAACTTTCTAATGAATTCTAACCAACCTGATTCATGAAACACTTGTGAGATGGCAACATTGCATAGGAGGATCTCTACAGATTCAGGTTCTAACTTTTCTTTTGCCCCATGGCATGGAAAAACCTGGATGGTTATAGGGTAAAGTGGCGGAAGTTTTATGCAAAGAACATAGAATAATGGTAGTTTGAAATATACTTTAAGCTCTTATTTACATTGAGTCGGTGCAAGTTTTGTGGCAGAAAAGGTTGATATGACTTAGAAAGGTTTAATCCGTTGTGTGACTCACGTCCTATCATCATGAATGATAATGCCACTTGTCCTTTTCACAAAATTATGACACATGTGGTTTATTTTATCATTATTATTCATTACCTCCCACATTTTGGCATGAGATTTTGATTTACAACCACAATAAATGCATCGAGAATTGTGTTTTTTATTTAATCATATTAAATAGATGCAATGGGGGAGTCCTAAAAAGCTAATATCCGTAGCAAGGAAGAATGCACTTAACCTTGCCAGCTCAGCTCCCCGATAACCGTAGAATTCCACATCCCGCATTCACAAAATAAATGTGATTAATGTATAGTTTAATAATTAACATCCCTAACCTTTATTGATAGCATGTAATAAATAAAACAAACTACAATATAAGGGGAAGAGGATCGAAAGCATGATCATCTCCCTTTATTTGAATTCAAAAAAAACTATTCTTGGTGGGAAGAGCCAAACTCTTCCACTGAATCCATTTCTTCACAGAGTAACATATCTTTGGTGAAAGTCTCCTTATTCATAGGACATTGATACATCCTTAATCTATGTCCATTCATGAGAAGAGTTCCTATCTCCATTGATCAGTAGTAGTCTCACAAAGCTGTTATCATAAACCTTTTTGATCTGGTAGGGTCCCAACCATCTTGTTCTCAACTTTCCTTTGAACTACTGGTACTTTGAGTCAAATAGTAAGACCCAATCTCCTTCATTAAAATTTTTGTGCTTGATACGAGCATCATGCCAAGATTTTCTTTGGTGTTGAAGAATTTTAGTTTGTTGTTGTGCCTCCATCCTCATTTCATCCAATTCATTCAGTTGCATTACTCTCTCACATTGCACTTCATCCAGCTCAATTCCAACTTTCATTGTTGTCCTCCAAGTCTGCAATTCAAACTCAACTAGGTAACAATGGCTTCTTCCCATACACTAGTTCATATGGGGAGAAACTAGTAGTGGTCTTCCAGGTTGTATTGTAGGCCCAAACTACTTCTGGTAGTTTTGGTACCCAGTTCTTCCTGTCTGCATTGACAACTTTAGTTAAAATGTTCTCCAACTCTCTATTTGTGACTTCCACCTACCCATTGGATTGGGGGTGGTATGGTGATGATTTCCTATGCTTGATTCAGTAGATCTCCAGGAAGGATTCAATCATGTTAGACACGAATTGAGGTCCCTGATTAGATACAATGGCTCTAGGGGTGCCAAATCTCAGCATAATCCTGTTGTACAAAAAGTCAGCTACAACATCTTCATTGGCAGATGCCAATGCTTGAACCTTAGCCCATTTCATGACATAATTAGTGCACACCAGCAAGTACTCTTTCTCGTAGGATGGGGGATCAAATGGTCCAATGAAATCAATTCCCTTTTTCTCAAATGGTCCTAAGACCAGCTGAGGATTGAGGGGCATTTCAGTGGACAACGTAGGCTTCCCCATTCTCTGACATGCATCACACTACCACACGTACTTCTTGAAAGATTTGTGAAGAGAGGGCCAATAGTACCCAGCTCCAAGGACCTTGTGAATTTTCCTCTTCACTAGAGTAATTTCCTCCTCTAGGCTCATCATGAAAATCTCACAGTATGTCATACACTTCATCCTCTCAAACACACCTGTGAAGAACCATATCAGGACAACATTTAAATAAAATTCCATTACACCATTTGTATGTAGCAATGTTTTTAACTAATCTTCTCCATTATTTATTGGTAAAGTAAGCTGGAAACTTCCATGTAGTTAGGTAGTTAGCAAGATCAACAAAACATGGAGGTTGTGTTGATACTGCAAACAAGTGCTCATTTGGAAAGTGATCTTGGATTGCCTCCTCTTCTCCTGAAACATTCAATCTAGAAAGGAAGTCAACAACAACATTGGCCTTTCCAGGCTTATCAATAATAGTCAAGTTAAATTCCTGTAAAATAAGTAACCATCTAATAATTATTCCCCCTACTACTAGTTTATTCATCAAATATCTTATGGTTGAATGGTCAGTATACACAAATATTTTATATCTAGTAATATAATGTCTGAATTTATTCAGAGAGTAAACAACAACTAAAAAATCATTTTCTGTAGTGGTGTAATTCCTCTCTATGGGGGTCAGATTTTTGCTGATGAAATAGATGGCATACATCTGGTCTTCCTCATCCTTTTTTCCAAGAACAACTCCCATGGTTGTGTTAGAAGCATCAATGTGAATATGGAAAGGTTGTCCCCAATTGGGTCCTCTCAAAACTGGAGTAGTGGTTAATTTCTCTTTGATAACTTCAAATCCCATTGACATTGAGGAGACCATTCAAAGACACAATATTTTGTCAACAAAGAAAACATGGGTGCAACAATTTTACTAAAATATTTTATGAACCACCTATAATACCCTGCATGTCTTCTTGATATCAGTCTGATTTTTTGGTGTAGGTAGTTTAGTAATTACTTCTATCTTTTTAGGATCAACCTGTATACCTTTGGTAGAAATATGATGACCCAAGACAATTCCTTGATCAACCATTATCAAACATTTTTCATGACTCAAGGAAAGTTGGTGTTGCTCACATCTAGTTAACACTTTTTCAAGATTATTCAAATATTCTTCAAAAGTTGACCCATGGACAGTAAAATCATCCATATAAAATTTGACACAGTCATTTGTAAGGTCTATAAAAATAGCCAAAACTACTCTTTGAAAGGTGGCAGGTGCGTTTACAATTCCAAATGGTAGAACTCTATATGAAAATGTACCCCAGGGACAAGTGAAGGTGGTCTTATCCTGGTCAGTAGGTGCTATACTGATTTGGTTATATCCACTAAACCCATCCAAGAAGGAGAAATATTTCTTACCTGCTAGATTGTCCAAAACTTGATCAATAAAGGGCAGGGGAAAGTAATCTTTCTTGGTGGCTTTATTAAGCTCCCTATAGTCTATACAGATTCTCCACTTACCATTTTTCTTGGGAACTATAACTAGCGGTGATACCCACTGACTATCAGATATAGGATAGATGAATCCTACCTTCAACAGTTTTTCTATCTCATTCTTGACAATGTCTCTAAGTGCTAGATTAATTCTTCGTTGTGGCTACCTAACAGGTTTAACATCCTCAGTGTAAATATGGTGAGTCCAGATGCTTGGATGAATCCCTTTCATGTCAGTATAGTCCCAAGCAAAATATTTTGAATGATCCCTCAAGATATCTACAACCCTAGTCTCTTGGATGGCTTCTAAATTGTTACCAATGGTCATCTCTTTTCCTATTTCAATAGTCACTTGTTTAGTATCTTTCAGAATAAGAAGCTCTACATCAACAATCAAAGAATTCAAGGGACAAACATGAGGCTGTAGCATGTGAAAAATAGTCATGTTTTCAAGGGACATAACCTTGGCTAAAGGACAATGGAAATCAGTGAATGTATGTTCTTCATGATAATCATAGATTTCTTCACAATTTCCAATAGAAATGTCACTTACCAAGGTGATATTATCCACTGAGTTCAAAATAGTTGTTTCCGTAGCCTCATTTTGATTTTCCATAGCCACAGTTCTAGTTTCTATAGCCATGGTATCCTCTTCATTAGACATTGTGTATGGCTCAAAAATTTCTTCCATATGATTTTTCACTGCAATGGTGGCCAGATAAGAAGAACTCATATTGTTAGTATCTGAAAAATCTACCCATACACATTCACAAACATCCACATATGGCTGGGCAGGAGGATAAAGTGAAATATTCTTTACTTTTTTCCCATTCAAAATAGTCATTTTTCCTGACCTACAATCAATGTATGCAATAATAGTGGCTAACCAGGGCCTTCCTAAGATGAATGGGTATCCTAAAATCTGAGCTTTAGGTTGCAAAAAAATAAAATCTATAGGATACTCCCAAGATTCAATCGTGATGATAACATCCTCAATAACCCCATTTGGTACAACAATAGATTGATCTGCCAATTGAAGAACAATATTGGTTGGCTGCAATTCTATTAAAGACAAAAAATTGAACATTTATGTTGTTATAACATTGATGGCAGCACCAAGATCTACCAAAACATTAGATATTGATTGACCATTTACAAAAATAGTAATGACTTGACTCCCAGGATCCCCATATTTTGGTGAAAGAAGCTTTCCAACTACTAGATCAACTAGATTTCCTTCTACTTTGACTATTTTTGGGTACTTCCTCTTCCTTCCTGGTGTTTTTATGCAATGGATTCTAATGGTCTGGTTTAACTCAGGAATTTCCCTTATTGCTCTCAGAAGTGGGACCTCAATGTTCATCTTTTTCAGCTCTTGAACTAGTGTTGTTTCTTCCTCATTCAGTGTTTCTCTTAATCGTTCTAGGAAAGGAGTTGCATGTTCATTCCTAATTTTTTCTTGGTTGTTCCTAGTAGCTCGTGTTTGTGGAACATGTTCAGTTTCCTTAGTTCACTTAGGTATTTCCTCACTCTCCTTCGATATCTACTCATTTTCCTTAGGTATTTCTATGATAACTATAGGAGGATTGTTTACTGTTCTTCCAGACCTCAGATGTACATTATTAATGGAATTCATTTGCATCATCTCACCCTATCTTGCTTCATTAATTGAAGTTGTTTGTTGATTTTTAGGGTTTGAGACAGGTTGGGCTGGGAGTTGAGTTTGTGCTACTTTCCCTTACTGATAATTTTGTTGTGGTGGAGGCATTAAATCTTGTTGTTATTGTGCAAACCTCCTTGGCTGATTAGAATTCTGGTGAGGTGCCCATTGTTGATTTTTCCATGGTGGTATATTGGCTGGTGGTGCCCAACCTTGCTGATTGTATGGAGGCACCGATGGTAGTGGTTGTGGGTAAGCCACCCAGTTTGGTGGTGTCCAGTCAGGTTGTCCCCATGTTGGTGGAGGAGCCTGATTGGGCCATGGCATCATCCAGGGGTTCTGAGTAGGTCTAGGGGCATAAGTAGACTGGTTATTTGATCACTGCATGAAGTTTACCTCTGCATTTGATTGAGTTATGGAATTTAATCTCTCTTTCAGCTGAGGTAGGAGATTACAATGATTGGTATCATGGTCAGAGACATCATAGATCAAGCACATGTTTGTGACATCCAAAGGGAATTCTCTTAAAGGATGTCTCTTCTTACATTTAGGACAATATATATCTAAAGGTTCCTTTATAACATTGTTCTTGGCTTTTAGCCCATCTATGGTTGAAGTTAACTATGACAGGATGTCTATTTTCATGTTAGTAATTTCTTCAAGAATTTCTAAGGTACCTAGGTCATTCTTTGATGTTTTCCTTCACGTTATACCTCCTCTTGTTCTAGAGTAACTCCTACATAACTCAGAAATTTGTGTCATGGTGAGTTTGTGTACATCACCTCCTCCCATGAGATGGAGGGAGTCTTTGGTTTCATCATCAAGTCCTTTAAGGAAAATTGTCTTAGTGATTTCTGCATTTAACTCATAACCACTCCTTCTATGGAGAAAGAGAAATATGTCCAGATAATCTTCCATATTTTCATCTTCTTTTTGCTTTATCTGGAAGAACTCTTCTCTCCTATCTCTTCCCCTACTAGTCTTGATATTTTTCCAAAAAGTATGTCTCCATGTCCTCCCATGAATGAATGGAGTTAGAGGGAAATCCCATGAACCACCTCATGGACAGAGTATTTGAGGGTGGAAGGAAAAAGTTTGAGTTTCTGGTTGTCTGTTTAGTAGTCATATGTCTAGAAAATAACTTTAAATTCAAATAAGAACTGGTCTGGGTCTTCTGTGGACATTCCTTGAAAGATAGGGAGAATGGATGGAGAGATGTTTTTCATGGGTGCATCCTCATCCTCATTTAGGAAAATGGGATAAGTAAAGGTTCTACCCAAAGTTTGGTCCTCATCATTCCCATTGTCTCCCATTTATGAAAGTTGTTCTGGTTCTAAATAAGATGATGTGGACTATTCAGAATTACTCCTAGGCATTGTATTAGATTCATTGTCACTTTCAGTGTTCCCTACTTGTGCTTTGTTTGGAGATATTCTTTGAATATTACAAGGTATAAATATCCCTTGAGCATCCTGTGGCATGTGCATCAATGTTGGTCATGTAAACAAGGCTTAGGACTTCTACTGGTTGCATAGATTAACTTCACTAACACCCATAACATGTAAGGTGAATAGAATGGTGTGTTGTGCTTATGGTGTCCCTAGAAGTTATGATGCCAAAAATGATGGGTCATTGTAACCTCCAGTCATTTAACCAACAGATTAAATTTTTGGTGTCATTATAAAACCAGGGTTGTGTCCTAGGTTGTATGTAATGAAGTCTTATGTAACTTAGTTGTTGTGGTGTTCTCTTTGGGGGGTTTTGGTTAGTGTGGTTCCCCTTGTTTCTCCTCTAATCTACGGAAAGGAAATGCAATGCTAAAATATTGAAATGAAATACATGTAAGCTACTGAAACACTGTTGCTATAATAAAAATGCATCCAAAGGAAATACTTTAACTAAATTTAAAATGCACACACCAAATTGAAATACACACACCGAATTGAAATAGCATAATTGAAATAACAACAGGAAATATACTAAGAAAGGAAATAAGCAACTGCATTCAGATAAACATTCAAATAAAATCATTTAAACTTGAACTTATCAGAAATAATGAGCATGCATGAAACATCAATCCTCCAATCACCTTGGTTGAGTGGGCCCTTGCTCTCCCTTGGGATTGAGGTACTCTTAACACCAAAATATATTCAAAACAACATCAACTATATTGATTCAAATGAGTTCCAAAACATATTTCAATATGAGACTGAAAGTAAATACTAACTGATATAAAACTGTACTATAAATTACTATCATCAACTACTATGAAATTGTCTTCAAGAAGGTGTCTTTATAGACCCAATTAGTTACAAAACATGTGTCATGATTATAGGAAAAAAATTTATCCAATAAAAACCTCATTAAAGCTCATTGAAATCCTATGATATAGCTAAAAACAAGATTCGTGTTTGTAGACTTGCTATGGAAAAATCCTCCATGATGGCGTGATGGAAAAAGAATTGGCCTTATTTATTATAATTTCCTAAAATTGGTAGTAGATGCACATTATTATCCTACATACTTCAACATATTACTCACATAAGAAGTTAGTTGGAATTCCTATGGTCAAGAGTTCACATGAAACAAAAAAGAGAAATGCATCAACCTTACTTAGGATATAACTATATAGAACATCCCTAATGCAAAAATTAACATTTTTAGGAATAAATCAATAGCCATATAGATGATATAAAAGGTTAATTAATGCACTCATCATTGTGGATTTGTAAGTTTGTATGTCAAGACTCTTGTTTCCTCCTACAAGATATATTTTGTAACTTCAAGTAGTATGCCTTTAAGTTTAGTTTATACTTTGAAACTATATATATATATATAGGCCCTAATAGATCCTTTTTCTATTATGCAAAAAAAAATAGTAACATGTGAAACAATGAAACAATAACTTGGTTCATATTTTGGTATATGTTGGGGCCTTTCTTATTGTTACTATTTATTTTTGTGACTTTCATAGCGTTTTATTATTAATAGAAGCATTCTCAATTTTAAAAAAAGCACTAATACTACTCTTTTTTCTTGTCAATATTTGGCAAATTTCATTAGTCTTCTTAGTGCTAGAACATCAAGTGAGTGTCAGTGAAATACAAATAAATTATAACTTTCACTGGAGATAAAATTAGACAGAGGGTATTCTCCAAAATAGTTTTAGAAGATTTTCCATTTGATCTATAACTAGTTTTTATATTTTTACCATTTTCACCAAAAATATGAAATTTGTTAGAGGGACACTCACCACGATTTCTATATGTTTTTTAGGGGGACTCCTTAAAATTTTCCCTGATACCCTTCCAAAATTATTCCCAACTCTTGGGCTCAAGCTTCTTGTTGCGCAGATTAGGAGAACCCGCGAAGCACTAAGTTCCACAAAAATCCACTTGAGTCTAGAATCATGCTCCTTTTTGTTTCATGGATTTCAAAAACCTAGGGGTAGTTGTATCCTTTAATTATTAAATTCCACACAACACTGAGATGTAGTGTTTCATGGCTTTTCATATGATGTTTTTTCTTATGTCCAAAATCAAATCTGTAAGTTGTCAAAATAGCCCAGGGGTTATTTTGGAAAATAATGTTGGCGACCTCTAGGGCTATCTGCCTACTAGATGATGAAGAAAAATTAGATTTTAGGCATCCATTGGGTATGGAGTCAAGCTTGAAAACTTGGAAAGACTAATATTGAACTTGAAAAACTAACCCTCGGATCTGTATGGACTTAGAACCGACATGGGACTGTTTACTCTTCCTCTTGAAAGCTAATTTCTAGGGATTGTAAAATTGTAAACTATCCAAGAAAAATGTTTTTTTCCAAGGAAGAAGTATGAATGATTGTAATTTTAAGATGATCCTAGGGTCTAAGAGAAAATATTTTGATAATTCCCCAAAACACCATATTTCCACCATGAAACCCTCTTTGAATTAAACTACGCATAGCCACAAGAAAGGGCCCAAAAAACTATGTACAATAGGAAAATCATACATGATTCAAGTGGGAACATGTATAATGTGCATAAGCACTTTTTCTCTAAAAGAAACCACTATGTACAAGGTGAGATTTTACCTCAATAAAAAATCTTGAGGTACATTCCATTGACTGGGATAGGAAGTTCATCTCCATTCAACCTTTCTAATTAAAAATCATAATTTGATTTGCGTATGGAGATCACATAAGCGTTACTCCAAATGACATAAAATTTGGTGTGCATTCCTAGTTGATCTCTATCCTTGTCCCATTTGAGGAAAAGGTATCCCTCCTTAAATTTTCTTTCCTTTAGTTTCTTGTCAAAGTATTTTTTTACTTGGGCTTTCTACCTTTCCATTATATGCAAGGCCTTGTCTCTTATCTCTTCTAGCACCATTGGATCTGCATACCTAACCTCCATTACCTCTTCATAAAACATCTCAAGTTGTCTTATGAGTTCCAAGGCTGAGAGATAAAGGGAAATTAGAAATCTTACCTCTTTGTCATAAACAAGTGTAAATGGTGAGCTGTCAATTGACCTCTTAGGAGTGATCCTATCAACCTACAAATTTTCTTTCAATTTTGTATGCCAAGTTCTTTTATTTTCTCCCAAGGTTCTCTTAATAATCCTTAGAACATTCATGTTTGTTTATTCATCAAGAACATTTCCATGGGGATAATAGTATGAGGATGTGCTTGGATGGAATCCAATTTTGATAGCCCAATCAATTATTTATGTCCCCAAGAATTCCAAGGTGTTATCTGATATGATTGTGGAAGAGACTTTGAATCTATTACAATTCCCTTAGAAAATTTAAAGATACTAACCTCATTTGCTTCCTTCAAAGAAATAAATTCAATACATTTGGTAAAATAGTTACTCGTAGTCAACATCCATTTGTACACTAAGCTTGAATGTGGGTTGATCACTCCTATAAAATCCAACCCCATTGCATAAATGGGTTCTCAACTGAAATGGGGTGGAGGGAAAAGGCCGAAAGTTTTTCTTTTCCTAAAAACAAGGAAAACTTCCTATATTTTATGATCCATGCATGAAAATCCTTGAAGATGTTGGGCCAATAGTAACCACCCTTCATAATCTTGAGTGATGTGGCTCTTGGGGAAAAGTATCCTCTCCTGGGTCCATTAAGGAATTCCTGCAAAACATTTTCTATCTAATTGGAATCAAAACACCTGAGAACAACACCATTGATCTCTTTCTTAAAAAACTCCATCTATGAATACATAGGGAATAGATTTCAATACGAAGTATCTTAATTTTTTCTTTCTCACACCTCAAGGATAGTGACCTATTTATAATAAGGTCATTGTATCTTGGTACCGGCTATCAAGAACATGGGGAGGAAGTGGTTGGTTATATTGTAACATTCAAAACTTTTTATCAACTCCTAAATCTATTACAAACTGTTCACATAACCCTCTACCTCTCATAAGCTCAGTGACCTTGATACGAACATCATACTCTATGACCTTAGTGATCCACCACATTCGATTTTGATTCACATCCTTATTCATGAGGGAGTATTTAATGCTTGGATGGGACACCATCAACTGAATATTATTATTTGAAAGGATGTGTTTGAATTTTTTAAGTGCATAGATGAAACAAAATACTTTTTTCTTAACACAATTGTGCCTAACCTCATAATATTTGAGTGCTTAACTGAAAAAAGTTACAGGTTACTCCAAGAAATCACTATTTTTCTAAACCAAGATGGAAAAAATGTTGTCACTTCTTCCAAAGACATAAAGGATCAAATCCTTATCATAATTAGGGTTTATTAGAGTGGGGGCCTAAGAAATGGATTTATTGATATTTTCAAAACTATTCTTTCCTTCATTTAACTAACTAAAGGAAATATTTTTCTTGAGTATAGAGGTAGGAGGTTTAGCCAAAGTAACAAAGTTGGGAATAAACCTTCTTACAAAATTTATTGTTCTTAGGAAGCTTTAAAAACCTTTCTTGTGCCTAGGGCAAGAGAGAGAAGAAATTACATTCACTTTGTCTAGGTTTATGGCAAGGCTATCCTTCGATACCATATATCTTAGAAACTTTCCTTCATGAACAAAAAACACACATTTCTTAGGATTCAAGGAAGCACGAAATTCTCGACATCTATGAAATACCTTCTTCAAATGAATTAAATATTTAGTTGTGTGTTTTGAGTTGACTGTTATATCATTTAAATACACTAATATCATGTAACCAAAAAGTCCCTTAAAGGACATTTTCCTTTGGAATATTTCACCAACATTTGTTAATCTAAAAAGCATATTCCTATAAGAATAAGTACTCCATTTATTGGTGAAGGTTGTCTTGAACTGATATGATTCTTGCACGAGGACTTGGTTGTACCTTGAATAACCATCTAAGAGAGAGAACCTTTCTAAACCAACCATTGTTTGCAAGGTTTTTTCCATGGATGGAAGGGGATAATGATCCTTTATATATGCTCTATTCAATTTCCTAAAGTCTACACATAATCTGATCTCCCCATTCATTTTCTTGACTGAAACCAAATTTTCCACCCAAGAAGAATGCTTGATATGAGTTTAGCCAATTATTTCCTCATCAAGGGATATACTTTTGGATTTATAGGTTTTTTTATGCATGATAGGATTTGTGGTGGGATCCAATTCATTGGTATGTTGTGTAAGGATTGGATAAAAACCTTTAAGTTCTTCATAAATCCAAGAAAACACGTAATCATACTCTTTGCAAAGGTTAACAAAAGATCATTTTTCAGAATTACTACATACCTTTCGAAACTTAAAATACTTGTCCCTTAAAATGGCTATCTACTCATAGCTTTCCTCTTTGATAATTATTTTAATTTTTTCTCCTTTGAATTTATCATCAAGGTTAAAGACGCTTTCCAAGGTGATTCACCCCTTAGGAAACTTGTTGGTTTTTAGTTGGATGATTTTCTCTTCATATTTCTCTTACAATCTTGAATGATTTCTAGTGGAGAAATCTGCATTATCTTGTAAATTTTTTATAATTTTCTTATCATTGTTAAAAACCTTCCAACAAGTTACATTATCTGGTATGTTGGGTCTAACCAAGAGCTTGACATGTTGTTCCAAATCTTTCTTGATGTCGTAGGGAAAGTCATACAAGGATCAAACTATTGTAAGTCTATTTGCATCTTTGTTTTACACTCTTAGTATCAGTTGGATGTTGAAAGAATTAAAAACTTGAATCATGTCCCATGATCTATGCTTATAGGATTTTAGTGGACTATTTTTGGATATGGAATGAGCTCTGACCTGATGTATGACCAGTCCATTATATCCAAATACTTACAGTAACTTGATTCCATGAGTTTACGCCAAATGGAGGCCTTGGATCAATTCATCATACTCCACCACATTATTTGTACATATGAAATAAAGTATGAATGAAAATAAATATTTCTTCTTATTAGGAGAAATCAACATAACCCCAACACCAATGCCATTCCTACTTTTTGATCCATAAAAGTACGAATACCACACTCTATCTTGATACTCCTATGCATTTTTGATGTTAGGTATAAGGGAATTATCCTCGTGTATATACTAAGTCCCTAACCCTGTTTCTTCCATGTGTTCATAAGGATAGAACTCAAAGCGTTCATTTGACCAATTGTCAATTAGAATATCATGAAGCTCTTCTACAGATGTGGAAACCTCAAGACGATCATCACTCTCCTTTTGTTCATGCATAAAACAATTCATGTTCATAGGCCCAAGTGTATAAGGATCAATGTGGTTATGGGAAATAAGATAAAATTTGATAGTCAAACTAGTTCCATATCTCGTTCTGAGTGGTATATGTGACCAATCTATAGAAAAATATCCCATACCTTCAAAGTAAAATATATAGGGAAAAATAAGGGAGGGAGTTCAATGACTGAAATATATTGTGATATTGAAATAATTAGGCATGCATGCAGAGTAAGATTAAAATATTCTATGATTCCAATTGAGTTAACATAAGTTCCATCCAATAGGAAAAAACCTTTAGTGGCTAGTGTATATTTTATGCCTAATAAATCAACAATCTTCTTGGGCATAACAAGACTACTACCTCCATAGTTTATAATGAAATTATGTACAAGGTACATACCAATGATTAGGGAGATGTAGAAGGGAGGTGGTTTGATGATATTTCTTTCTTTCCCTTCTTTTTGTTGGCACAAACTTGTACAAGCACGTTGTATACCTTTTTCTAGTTCACTTGTGTCCTCAAGATGCCTCAAGGATTCTTGTAAAAATTATCTTTGTGCTAGAATGGAGAGGGCTTCCCACATAGTCTTATTCATGCTTTTTCCATTAAATTTCTACACTAGATTTGGAGGGGCATGACTAACCTTTACCTGGGTCTTTTTTTTAGAAATATCATCTCTCAATTACTGTTTGCTTTGAGTCTGATTTATAAGAAGGTTATCCTTTTTAATAGTATGTTTTTCTTGTAATTCAAAGGGTTCCTCAGTTATACATTATCTTTCTACTTGGGAGGTAGCTAATTGATTGACTATGGAATATGTTTCTCCTTCTATATCTCTCTTCTTAGATCTTTTTTTGAATGTAACCAGACTAGTGTACATGTTTGTAACTTCTTGATTTACTCCGCAAAACTCACCCTTTTTCCTATTAATAAAGGTAGATTTATTTGATCCCTATAGTTGATATTATTCTCTTCTTACAGATGATTTTTCATGTTTCTCTTTGAGTGTATATGCACCTTGGAGCTTGGCTAAGAACTCCAATTTTGTAAGAGTTTTGATCATGAGGATGATTACATGGGTAACACCACTCATAATCATGTGCCAGGTTGGTCAGAAATAGAATAATGGCCTTACAAGATCTTGCAACAATAGGGTATTGAGTGTTTAAGGGCCTAGGGTAACCTAGATTTGACCTTGCCCTTGGTCATTGCCCTGATAAAGCTATTTATTAGGATGGTATGATTGATTGATAGGTTGGTAGGGATTGTTTTGTTGGGCTACTTGCCTCTTTATGGTTACCAAATCATTTCCAATATTTTGCAACATGGTCATAACTCCATGCAACTCATTACGGGAAAGGTAAGAGGGATAAGCTGACTAATTACTCCAGGAATGGTTGAAAAAATAGTATGCATTGGGAAGGGTTATGACAATAGAGGCATTGGTGACCGAGGGGCTATCTTCCCAACTTGAACTAGGTAATTTTAAACTCTAATAGTGATATCATAAGAGTCTAGTAATATATTCCTTCCCATGTATTGAATCATAATAGCTACATCATTGTTCAAGGATGTGGAGATGGCTTAAATAGAGGGGGAATTATATTCCAAGTCTTTTGAAATTTGATATTAAAATATATCATAACTTCACGAGGGGATATTTTGATGGTATTAAGTTTCTCAATGAGGGATAAATGGTCACTCTGATCTTCAAAATGTTTGTAAATTTTATCCCCAAGGTCATCCCATGTATGGTTAGAGGTTGTCCAAAGACTTCTATACCATTGCAATGCCTTCCCCTTAAAATATGAAGCTAATAATCTAAGTAATATACCATATTCATTAATAAGGTGGATAGAGAAGACATTTGTAACATCTAAAAAATGTTCAATAGGAGTTTTTGAATTCTCTCCTTTAAATAATGAGATGCTCTTGAGGGTATCTATTGGTATATCATGATGTGCATTTAAAACCATAGGGCTACCACAATGGAAAGTGACAAAGGGTTGATTTATTTGAAGGGCCATATGGGAGTTGGGTTTTAGATTATTTTGATAGGAGAGGAAGGAAGAGTAGAAGAGGGAGTTGAATATATTTTAGATGATGGAAATGGAGAACTTTCAACTGGTCTTACTCTTTTCCTTGGTGAAATTTATAGGTATTCAAAAGGATCACCTCTTTCATTTTTATTCCTTGTTTGTATCCTTCTCATGAAATTGAGACACTTAACCATTTAAACCAGTAGATTTACTGTTGGGATTCACCAGATGTGTTATTGTGAAGCCTCCAAAGGATGGATATAACCAAAACACATAATAATTTAAGTGAAATGATATAAATCTCATAATTCTACTCTCACCAGGCGCGCCAAAATAGTTATGGATCATAACTGCACCCTAAGATTTCATCATGGAAGATCAAGAATTTTGGACAACATTGGATGATCTCAACAATGTGGGACTTAAAAATTGGGATCAACCTCTAGATAAGGATTGTTCTTCAACATATTCCTAATGCTAACACTAAAATATCTATAAGCTAAGCCCACTCTAACACATCCAAGTAACCAGGGTGAGAGAGGGAGGGAGGAGGGAACATAGATACATTGAGATAAAAATAGAGGTGATAACACTAAGAAAAAGGTAGCTCACTCTCTCTTAAAGTTTAGGAGAAGAAAGAATATCCAATGTAATTCTGGATGCGCAGATGCTTACCACTTTCCAACTCAACAACTTAAATAAGATCAAAACCATGTTTAATTTGACACAAATGGTATGAAACTCTATAAAACACAATGAATACATGATCACAAATGAAAGAGAAGAAGGAAAAAAAATAATAATGCAAAGTAAAGGGTGGGTTCAAGTCACATTTGACATTATATTAAATTTTTAAGTCTGCATAGACTACTATGACCATTCAAAGGGTAAAATTTATCAAAAAAACACATGTCATGGGTCTGAAACTTCTTAGCTCTATCAAAATTTTGACATAATAACATTACTAAGAAAGAGAGGATCCCTTCTATGAACAAACACATTAAATTTTATAGAAGGGAGGAGTGGAAAGGGGATCAAAATATGTTGGGGAGATGCTTGACCTACTAAAACTTGATAAAACCTCATAAATTTCCCCTAGCATATAATCTCATCGCCTCATGATGGTTCATCATTTTGGAGATTCCTTTGCTTACAAAAAAAATCCAAATATTTTTTGTGGATGAGCACAACCTGCAGCTCAATGGATGTCCATGAAATCTAGAAGATGAAAGAATATGATGTTTCCAAATGTCCAAATCTTTTACACAAGATCACCACTCTTCATCACTTTTATTGGAAATGGGAGGAATATAATATTTTGGAAGTATTCAAGAGGATTTTAAGTCAAGTGAGGATCAAACAAGCATATTACAACTGAAAATGATATTTCCCAACTCCTATGTGCAACGTGCTTAAAATCCACAACTTCAATCTCTCGAAATAATTAATCATTTCCCATAAAGATTCCTTATTTTTAAAGGCTTATCCAAGACATTTATAATAGATCAAAACTAAGGTAAAATGGAGCTTCATAATGAAATATATCATTAAAAAATAAAACCTGACCACCCACAAAAAATCCTTTGTTCTGCGGATTCCATAGTTTTTCAAATACTTTGTGGGAAGTTTCTTGTAATGTGGTTCTCTAAGAATTCTATTGCCATAGAAATTCCCCACTTGCTGCACAAGTTTACTTCTTTTTTATGTGGCTTTTTAATACCCAAGACCAAACTCCTTTGTTCTGTGTATTCTAGAGTTTACAAAACACTATTTTCTACTTTCCGCCCCTAGCCATGTTAGACTTTGTTTCCCGCACCATAGTGGTGTTATCATTTTCTACGTAGATTAATCTAAGATTTATAATCCCATTAAGGTATAAAAATTTATTTGACAACATCTAGACATGGTGACCTCTTCCTTTATTTTGCAGCTTTCAAAATCTGTAGGACACTAATCTTTAGAAAGCCCACAGAACATCAAGATAGTGTTCTATGGATTTTGAACTTAGCAGTGTTCTAACTTGTTTACTTTTTCCGTAGGTTAGGAGAACCCAAAGAGCTCACTATATTTCTCTCTCCACCTTTTTTCTTTTCAAACCCACAAGAAAGTTTATTTGTTTTATGACCTTTATAGAATCCATAGAACACTATTTTCCCTAACTTCATGCAATACTATAATTCAATTTCCCGTATCCTACCCTTCCAAAATTATCCCTAAATCCTGGGATCAAGCTTCTTATTTCATGGGTTAGGAGAACCTTTTAAACAATAAGTTCCACCAAAATCTTCCCGAGTCCAAACTGACACTAACTTTATTCCATGGCTTTCGAAAACCCACAGAATATTGCATCTCTTAATTCTTCAATTACGCATAGCATAGAGATGCAGTATTCCATGGATTTTCTCATAAAAATTGTGCAATGTCAAAAATGAAATTTACAAGTTGTCAAAATAGCTTGGGGGTTTACTTTGGACAACACCTTGTGTTCTCATGGAACAAAAAATCATTCAAATATCTTATTTCTTCTACTAATATCTTGTCTTTTCTTTGTAATCTACCACTAAATTCTCAACACTATGTGATTAAAGGATCATCTAATCTTGTTCTTCTTCCTACAAATCTAGATATAAATTTTCCTTATTCAACTTTAGATTTGTAATTATTTCACTTATAAATCAATGTGTACTCGTTACCTTAATCACAATAGACTCAATTAATATTCATTTTGTAACATTGTTATCTGTGTTTCAACTAGTTTTACCTATTGAATAAAATACAAATTCACTTATTTTTTTCACAAATTTATTATTTCTTCCCTCCAATTCACTTGTTCTCAACCATAAAGTATGTATAACAAGCCTCATTTTTTTATTTCCATAATTTTAACCAAGAATTGACATTGTTGCACATGTTTTTTCTTTTCAAATGCATAGTTCCATACCTTTTTAGCATAACGTCTAGCTATTCATTTTCACATTTTATTTTCCATGGGTTCTAATATCTTCTCATATATTTCTATAAGATATCTTGGCATTCTTTCAATTATCTTAAATGGAGGGGTGGTCCTAGGTAAGACATCATTTCTTATAAGTGATGGTGTTATAATTAATTGAACCATAGAAGGGGGTTGTGTGTCTAAGTCAACATATAACTATACATAGCTAGTATTAAATTGTTCTTCATTTAGAATGGATTCAACTGGAGTCATCTTATGATCATCATGTAAATTAATTATATCATCATGCTATAATAATTAATTAGGGATTTTTTTTTTCATTACATCATGTTTCTCCATGTGTTTACTCATTTATTACAAATTCATTACCATGTCCTACATATTCAATTTTATAATTTGGAAATATATATTATTCTCTACTCTTAACTGAAGATGCTTGTACATTCAATTCTATTGAATTATACATGTTATGCTCAATAGAAACATTGTTTATTATAGAATTAGTACCTTGAACTTCATTGGAACTTTTTTTCTTTTCTCTCCTAAGTGTTTTCCTTTTATATCTCTTTCTCTTTGAACTTAAAAGTTTTCATTTGTTCTCTTTAATTCTTCTTTGACGATGACTATTGGACCCCATGGTTATTTTTTATTATTTTTTCTTCAACGAGGATGAAAATTCCAACAAAAATATCATTTTGATGTTTCAAACAAGTTAAAATGGAGAATTCATATGTTTTTTTATGTGTGGAGTGAGTTTAGAACGTCTAAAGTACAGAATTCATAGAGAAAATGGTAAAGGAAATATGAATTTAACATTTTTTTAATTATACAAAGCGTAGTAGACCCTTTACAAAATTATGTATGCCCTTTGTAGATGTAGTTGTAAAGCAAGAAATTAAATGGTAAAAAATCATTAATGCAGCTACCATTTACAAAGGGCATATGTCCTTTGTAGAGGGTATGCGTCCTTTGTAAAGGGTGTACAACCTAAGTATTTTTTCAAAATTTTAAATGTTTTCCCTCCTAAACAACCATGGATTTTGGCTAGGGAATTTGAAGCTTAGGTTTGGATATGTATTTGATAAACCAAGAAGGCCCTTTTAGGATTTTGAACATTTTTTCCTTCGTAGACATTAAATTTTTGTTAGCTTTGTGTATAATATATATATGGACTTGTACAAAGGAGAATCGAGATTTTAAAAATATAAATTTTTAAAATTTAAACTATCATTTACAACAACTACTTTATTTATACATAATGTTACTCATTGTGATTGATTCACTAGTGTTAAATCAATAGTTTAATAAATTTTTGACAAGCAACAAGTAAATTACAAAACTTATATCTCAACAATCTACTCATTGTTGGCTATTGTTTAAAATATTTAAATATATGAAGTACTTAACCTCAAAAAGTTGTGTCCGTACACCATTTCTTTTTTCCTAATTTCTTGACTTGTAAAATCATTTAAACTTATTATATTCAAATAAATTATAATAATCTGCAACATTTTTTGAATCCTTATATAAAATTTCATTTGTTTTCTCCAAAAAAAGTGTGTCCATACACATGCAATTTTCTTATGTTTTCACATAAACATACTATGTCACTCTTAGAAATGAGTAAATTTCACATATTTATCTCATTTGGGTATTGTAAAAAATTGCATGTTTAGAAACTAGATTCAAAATGTCACAATTTATCTTCTTAAGTGTCTCCCAAGTCATGTATTGCTATTTTTCAGAAAAAATGTAGCCACATATCCCCCGTTTTGACCCCCATTATCCTGCATCTACCCAAAAGTCATAGTTGAATCTTGTTTTTATATGTTTTATGATATAAAGTTCCATGAATTTTTACATTGGAAAATTTAAGTTTTTAATAATGTCCTTTAAATTTTATAATATAATCTATAGTTCTAATAAACATTTCTTCTGATTTATAGGTTTTATCAAGTTTATAGTTGAGTCTTTGTTTTATGCTCAATAAAAGTTTATACATTGTTAATCATAATAAAATATTTTTAATTTATAGTTTTATGTTTATTATCATGTGTCTAGAGTCAAGGTTTTAGTCCATGTCCTGAAAAAGTCATACTAGAAAATAAGTTCATTTTTTTATTTATTTGCATATGGTATTAGTCATTTTATGTCAAAATATTTTAGTGTCCGAAGTCAAAAGCAGCAATTTTAGTGTTATAGTATATTTTCCTCAAGGAGAAAGTGTTAAAAAATTGTTAAATGATAAAAATGCTTGCATTTCAAACAGATGCATTTTCTGTGTAACCTGACATTTGCCTTGGGGGGGGGGGGGGGGGGGGGGGGGGGGGAGCATTCTAAAAATGACCCTAATTATCACATTTGCTAAATAAGTAGAAAAATATTGAAGGATGGAAGCAATGGAAGAAGAATGTCGAATAATGACCTCTCATCAATCACTAGCGACTGAGCCACTTTAGATTTAGTGGCATGTCTATTCAGTTTGCTTTCAATTATGTTTTTCAGAGTGTTGTTTTGTATTTCAGTTTTTCAGTTCTTATGATGTGGTGTGTTGAATAAACCCCTATTGCAACATTGGGGGAAAAGACATGTTCTAGAGAATCAAAATTTTTGAGGGTAGGTGAAGACTTCGAAGTAAATAAATTTGTTGTATAGTTAGTCTAGGGACCTCTACAAGAATCCATGAGAGATTAAGAATTCGAGGCTCGACTAGCTCAAGGAATTTGGTTCAAGGGAGTTTTAGGAATCTATGAGGGATTTATGAATTCAAGGAGTTAGAAACCTTAATGGAATTCAGTTCACAAATATAACTAGATGAAGTGTTACTTGGTAAAAATAATGTTTTTAGGGATCAAGATTTTTAGGATATGTTTTCTCTTCTCCCATGTTCATACTAATGGGGAGAATGTTACAAATATTCCTTTGTAATAGTGCTCATACGACTAGTTATGTGGGCTAAAAATATTTTTAATATGTGTGAGTAATTACATTGTGATCTAAAAATGTAATTGAGTAAGTATAATGTGAGTTGTATGTGATCTATAATAACTCACAAGAAGATAGGCTTGTAGGAGATTCTTTAGGTTTATGTTGAGATATTGTTAGGATTATGAGAGATTCATGGAGGAGAGAGAATAAGGATTTTAGATACGGTTAGAATCCACATTTAATATAGGAGAATCTACCTCTTTATATGTAACTTTCATAGTGTAATAATGTATCCCAAATAAATTGAATAGAAAAATAAATTATTAATGTGTTAATTTTGTCTAAATCTCTAGCCAAAATTACATCTACAAGCATGCAAAGGTCATAGAGCCATGTCCTAAACAAGAGAATAGTTAATTCAAACATTGCACTCGAGTTTCAATCAACAAAAGGGTTAGGTCACATAGCTGAGGCACACCATATCTCACTATTACCACGCTAGGTACATTATATATTATGTAGTTAGATCATTATATTAGCGTCAAGAGACATGAGGGAACACCTATGGGTTGATTATCTATACACACTTGCACAAGCACTTAGAAGAACTACACGAGGTATGAGTTTCATAATGAAGATATGTATTGCAACAATGAGATTGGTTCAAAATTTGGGAGTTTAACCACCAAGGGTGGTCTAACCTCAAACAAACAAACATAGACATACACATGTTGTTCTCCTTTTGTCAAAGCTAATACTTTGATGAAGTGTTCTACATGTTTATAGGATTGTCAATTTTTTGTAGGTCATCATAGGTCATCTTGAGGTTTTGCAAGCAAGAGCGACATATAGTGAGTACCATTTATAGAAAATTGAAGTACATAAGAAGTTATAGACCCAGATTGTCTCCCAGTCTGAAACCATACAACTCATGTCGTGGACTATATAACTCCTACCTAGGCCTACCAAATTCATATGGCACTTCATTTCATATGGTCCTGGAATTTCTCATTTCTACTTTTATGTAGAATTCACATCTTCAAATCTGCATGTTCTATTGTCATGTACACCTACATCACTTAATAATCATCTTGAATAGATAAGTCTATCTCTCCTCTTATGTTTTTAACTAGTTACTTATTGTTTATCAATCATTAGTTCATTTCAATTCTGATTGTATTATTATGGTCATGTATAATTGATGTCTGAATTTAATTAGAAATGAATAGTCTACTTGTTGCCGACCCTTACATTATTTTTAGTTGTAGCATAATAACATTCTAAAATCTAATTAGAGTGTAAACACTTCTAATGCACATACTATTTAGTATTCCATAAAATATATCACCTAGGAGGGGACTTAGAGACAATTCACATTCATCATCACCAAGATATCATCCAAGAAAAATATCAAGTCTATCTACTCCAAAGGATATTATCCCAGTGATACCTCTAAAAAAAGATAATATATTCAACAAGGTACCAACCATGAGACATCATAGAATTAAATTAAATTCCATGTTTTCTAATATCTCACTCCAGAGAGAACTTGTGCAAAAGACAAAAATGTTTGAGAGAAATATATGAAAAATTAAAAAATGATGAATTTGTGGATTTTGCATTATTTATCATAGCTCATCTAGTATATTTCATAGAGGCAATTTAGAATGAGAATTGACACAAAGCCATGTATAAAGTTATTTGTGTGATAGAAAGAAATCACACTTTAGATACGATAAATATTCCAACAAGAAAGGATGTTATTGGAGTAAAGTGGCTCTACATGACATAATTTAATGCATATGGAAATATTGATAAGAATATGGTAATACTGGTTGAAAAGGGGTATTTAAAGTAATCCATAATTGATTTCGATGAGATATTTGCATCTATAATGTGGTATTGAAAGAATAAGTATATATGTGACAACCACAAGGTTATGAGATTATTGGTCATGGAATAAAGTACATATTGAAAAAATATTTGTATGGTCCTAAGTAAGTACCAAGAATTTGGCATAGTCACATTGAATCATACTTATTGAGTGATAGTCTTAGTAGATGAAGAAGCGAACAAACTATTCAAACTATGGTGAATGATCAAGGTGAAATTTTGATTGTATATTTTTATGTTGATGATTTGATATTCATAGGAATTTTTATATTTGACCTATTTAATTGAGTAATGAGATAAAAAAATTAGCTTTGAAAAAATATTATTTAGAATTGCAATAAATCAAACAAGTGATGGAATTTTCAATCATCAATCCAAGTATGTTAGTTATGTTTTAAAGAGGTTTATGATATTGAATTGCAAACCAACACCTACACTTGTAATATCAGGTTTGAAATTGAGCAAGGGGATGAGAACAACTATGTTGATATAACATTGTATAAAAGACTAATTGGAAGTTTGATATATTTGACAGAAACAGGGTCTGGAAAATTTTGTGTAGTGAGTCTAATTTCAAGGTTCATGGAAACTCCAAAATATTTGTATTGGTAAGTGGAAAAAATAATTTTGAGATGTACATAAGTGGAACAAAAGTGTAATGTATTATATATATAAAATTAGAAGAGTTCAAGCTAAGTAGATACATAAATTAGAGTGATAGTGTAGGAAACATTGATGACATAAAGAACACTTAAGGATATGTTTTTCATTTCACTTTAGAAGCAATGTCATACACTTCCAAAAAATATTTCATTGTAATACTTTCATCAACAAAAGTAAAGTATGTAGCAACTACATCAACACTATGTCAAGCAATATGGATGAAAATAATATTGTCATACTTAAACAAGAGAAAAAAGGAACAACAAAGATATTTTTTGATAATAATTCAACAATAACACTTTCAAATAATCACATGTTTTTCACAAAAGAAGAAAACACATTGATATAAGATATCACTTCATCATAGAGCTTGTCAACAATGGTGATATATACTTAGAGTTTTGTATATTTGAAGATCAAGCTGCAAATATTTTCAAAAAGATATTAGCTAAGGATAGTTTTGAGCATTTGAGAGAACATTTAAGCATCATCAATGTGGGAAGTCAAGCTTAAGGGGGAGTACATTGGAATTATAAGCTTGACTTTGTGCATCTAATTTAATATTTTTTATGCATTTACAATTTTAAGATAGGGTTCTATTTTCATGGTAGATAGGTTTCTTCTAAAATGAGTTAACTATAAATATAATTGTTTAATTCATTATTAATAATAAAGATTGTAATATAAGAGGGCATTATATTGAAGAGAAGAAAGAAGGTGAAAAGCCACCTGTAGAAGTTTATATATACAACAACATCTACTTCAATATTGTATATGTAATTTGTTTACTACATTATATGTGAACATTTGTTTCACAAAATATTATAACATACCTCCAATCTAAACTTAAATATTGTTAGATATGTAGTATTTGAACGGTTTGATAGTATTCACAATTAAAGAAAACAAAAAATGGCTAGGGAAAAAGATTTTTTTTTCAATGAAATCGCTTCTTAAAAAACATAACAACATTGCTAAACATGCTTGTAACTTTCTCATAAATAATAATTTATAAGTTAAAAATGAAACAAAAGAGATTTTCAAAGAAACAAGTTTGAATAACGTCGTAGTATGTGAATGAAAGGTTTTAAGGAATGATTTAAATTTTAACCAATTTATGGGAAGAAAACAAATGCCCCGCTATAACATTGTGCATTACAGAAGTGTTCCCCCAAAAAACAAAACTCTCCATATGATAGAGAGTGATTATTCTATTAATTGTACGAGATTTTAGTAAAGTAAGCACTTAACATATTTTTTTATGTGCGTCCAACATCACGGTCTAAATCAAGGTGCAGTAACAACATTGATTACTTCAACTAGTTAAACCATTTGCACGAGAGTAACACCATTCTTTAACTAGTACTACTTCCTTCATGATGAATATAAGTAGTAACAACATTAATTACTATAGCTAGTGGAATATTATATGTCAAGTCTCTTGGTTATTATTTTTCTCAAAACAAATTTGTATTAATTAGTTATTATTTTTGTATAATAATTATAATTATTAACAGTGATTCTAATTTTTCTAATTTTTTTAAGATTAAAGAAAAAAAAATATACAAACAATTTATGTTTATATATGGGTCACTTTTATACATGTTTACTCTTGAAGTGCTCTCAATAAAATGCTACTAAGAAGTGATAAGTTCCTTATTTTCATTTGATAATCAAATGATCACAATTATTTCTCTATTAATAGAGTATTGAAATTCAAGCATCGAAAAAATCAATAGACTTCTAATGGATATAAATGAGAAAAGAGGAAATGGTTGAATGGTCCCATCAAATAAGAGGGTAATACAAAATAATATGCTAGAAATGTGTAAGCGATCATGACACGGGTCATGACCATATACATAATCCGATAAGTGGGACTCGAGAATAATAGGGCTAAGAGACAAATTTGCACGGGGTTTCATGAAAAAGTTTCGAGCCTTAAAAAGCTTTCGTAACGGATAATAAAACATAATTTAAACCATTCTCAAATACATTTAAACAAATGAACATAACATATATAAAATAAAGATGTGTTCTTAGGGCAATATAAGTGATGTGAGCACACACTTTAAAGTAGAATATACAAACATGATATAAATCTTACTCCAAATCCAAGTAGATTTGAGTTTGGAGATGCAAAGTCTTGTAACCTCCAAAATGATATTCATCTCTTTGGCACAAACATGGGTGAGTGCAAAAAATTAAATATTGAAACAAAAAAAAATAGCATATTTTATTTGTCTTTAATGTGCAACTGAAGTCCTATGGGTTCATCATTACATTGTAGAGGTGGAAAGATGGATTAGAGTTGAATTATTATACATCATTAGTGAAAGACATTCACCCCAAGAAATGAATATAAGTTCATCATTACATTGCATAGGTGGAAAGATGGATTAGAGTTGAATTATTATACATCATTAGTGAAAGGCATTCACACCAAGAAGTGAATATAAATCAGTGAGTGAGGTTGTATAAAATGGAAATGAAAGAAATTATAGAATAAAACATGAAAAAATTCAAAACAATAAGTCTCATTCACACCAAGAAATGAATATGAATCACTAAATGAGATTTTGTATGATGGAAAAGGAAATAGAAACCTTAAAATGAAAAAATGAAAAATTTCAAAGCAACAAATGAAATAATAAACATAGAATATGCTTGTCCACTCAAAAAATTTTTTAAATATATATTTAATCAATGGATTTGTTTTTAAATAAAATTGATTAAAACATGATCCAGACAATGTTTTTAGACATATTTTATAGTCTTTCATCATAATAACTGTTTAGTTACAAATAGGGACTCTTTATATTATTCCAATCAGAATATGCAGCTCGGATATATAATTTTACAAATAAATATTTATTAATTGTAAATATTTAATAAATTTTCATTATCAATTAAATTTGGTAGCCAAAAGTCAATCTTCATCCTTATAAGAGTCATTTTGAGGCTCTCTAATCTTTTTAAGCCTCCATATCAGAGGGTTGGTGGGATCCCACCCATTACAAACACTGAAAGATGAGATGATGAAGCACAAACCAAAAAGAGAAAACAAGAAGAAAGCAAACTACAAAACACATAGCCAAAAAATGCGCTATAGAACTAACAGACCAGATTATTCATCATCAAAAATCTCAATTACCTCTTCTGTAACATTGACAAAAGAGAAGGAATGACTCACAGAGCTACCCTGAGTAGCCATATGACAATAGCCACCACTAGTAGTGGCAATATTGAGTAGGAAAGTGTAGGTGGGATGCAACAACTCCCGCAATGCCAAAACACTAGTAGGCTCAGGGCCGAGAGGAGTATGAATCTCCGATAAATCCATGGTTGGAAGATGGCAAGGCCCTGGGTCCGGTGAATCTCGATAATAGCCTATGCGAAGCGAGAGAGGACATGGTTCCAATTCACCAGATGTTCCACCAAAGCACGATCAACCCAACTAGCTTCCGCGACAAGGCCCACGAACATGGATAGAGTGGCAAGATTACAATGCTTCAGTTCTTTAAAAAAAAGGCAATCGCAACAACTTCCAATTTGTTACGGATAACCTGAAGCAAATTCGAAACAAACACTAAAGAAATTTTGGAGTTTACCTGATATCTTTTAGAATCACAGAAAAAGGCGTTCCCCAGAACACGTTCAATGGTCTCACAAACAAACTTGACGAACCAATCCTGAAAACCCTCTTGAGACGGGACCGTGAAATGGAATTGAAGAAGATCATTTCTCTTTTGTCGTTGTGTAGAAAAATAGCAGGAAGAAAGGGCACTACCATGAAGATTGAAACAATAGGGAAAGGAGTTGAATTGGTGAAAGAGGGCGAGGAAGGCTATTTTAAAATAAACCACACAATCCAAGACCGGAAGCAATTAATCCTCACTTAACTGACCATCACTAATAATAATTGCATGCATCCCTCGCCTCATCCCTCGAAATGGTACCAAAGTTGGCCAATAAATCGACCGCTTTGTTAACTTCTGTAAATGCATGGGAGGCTTGCCAAAAAGATAATTTGGCCAACCAAAAAAAAATATTATTGATATAATAGTTAAGAGACCAATTCTTCGAGCTTCATTTATGGATGGCATGAATAATCACTTGAGAGTCTCCTTCAATATAGAGGCGCTAACAGCCCGAAGCGACGGCAAGTTTCATGCCTTCGAGCAAGGCCTTAACTTCAACTAAATTAGAACCGGTGACTAAAACTTCCCCAAACTCATCTCTAATTATACACCCCGCCCCCGATATACCAGGATTACCCTTGAGGATCCGTTGAAATTCAATTTGCAAAATCTGAGGGGGAGGGGAGGGGCGGGGCGGTCGGGTGGAATGACAATGTTAAATATTGTATTAATGTTAAATATGTTGATAGATTTTCTTGATTTGTTTGATGTTTCATATTGTTGTCTCTATTTTTATTTGATGTTTCAAATTGTGAGAGTTTTGAGGGCCCCAAGTTTCTCGGGAGGATGGTGATGAGAGATAGATTGGTATTACTGTTTTTCCTTTGAAAAAAAAAAACAATTAACAGACATGACATGACAGTGAGACATTACCTTTACTTTTTAGAAGCACATCAAGGAAAGATTCATTAACCTCCGGTTTTTATTTCACATTAGTATATCATCAATATTTCACATCAAGGATGGATTTTTTTGGATCATGCTGTCAATTCACACTAGTATCATCAATCTCTACCCTCCACCATACTGTCAATTCACACTAGTATCATCAATCTCTCTTCTCCTCTATTTCTGTTGCAAGTGAAATGAATTACAAACTAGTTTTAACAATTCCATTCAAAACATATACTACCATTGTTACCCCTTTTTCTTTACAGAAAAGAAAAAAAGAAAAATCCTTGAACGCTGAAAAATAACTTGGATTATCTAAACAAAGATCAGTTAATATAGAAGTGTCCTCATAATGGGGAGGAACCACAATTGATCTTTGGCTGGCTATAAATAAATAAATAAATTTAAGCTCATTTTCTAAATGTGATCACAATGTGAGAACTAAATCCTAAGCCTGTTGAGAAGCTTCAACTTGAGAAATAGATCCCTCCCATCATATACTCGCATTTTATTCGAGACATTAAACCTCTGCAATCCATAATCTTTAAACATGAATTTTTCTCAAATAAAATTTTGCAGGAGAAAATTTAGATGGTCCAATCCCTACATCGTGGCCATTCATTAGATGAATGGTTAGATTACAGAATACAAATATGATCTCCTTAAATATAAATACTTCTAACCACTCCTGACATGGATAATTCCAACTATAACATTAATGTTTGATACAAGAATGGAAAACTGTACATTTGACTTGTAGCTGGAGTCTGCCATGTTATTCCGATGTTTCTGATCTCTATAACTTCTCTAAACTACTACTTCATGAAATGATCCTCTTTACAAGAATTTTAGTTGTTCCTATAAAAATGTTATGATTAAATTAGCGTGCACAGGAGTTTAAAAGAATTTTAATTGTTCCTGACATCCTGAACAAATGTGTTCATTAAATTAGTGTGCACTGTGAGAGCTATGATTTCCATGGGTCACAGAGTTATTGGGGATTCAACATCTTTGAATTAAATCCGAGATCAAGTATAAAGTAAGTGGTTCATTCTACCAACTATATCGTGGTGTATATCATTATTAGGCCGATAGACCTACTCTATAATTCAATACAAACATTTTCTACATTTGTCATGCTTCTCCGTTGAGATCTCTTGTAATATAAATAAATAATGAGAATGATATGATGCCAGATTGGACTCTTACCATTTCTACAAACCAATGATGGACGAAAATGCTATGTATATTAAGCTGTGCCTAAACATCATATAGAGGCTCTTCCTGTATATTATAGGATAAAAAATGTCTAACAGAAAAAAAATCTTCCGCAAGACAAGCTGCTTGCACAGTTTGCTCCTCCTACAATCTCTCATGGTAGTCTCAATAGCTCCTACCAGTTTTTTGTAGGCATTTTTTGTTTTGTTTTTGGGTTGTATTTAGTTAAATGGTTGGCTACCAGTTAAATGACAATAAAATCTCAGTTTTTATCGAAAAATTAATGTCACAGAGATAGTGATGGCAGCATTTGCTACCCGAAAAGAAATAAAAATGGTTAGAAGGTCCTCGGCCTCTGTAAATGTGTCCACAATGAAATATTAAAGGCCACCAGATTTTACTTAATCATAGATCCTAGTGACTCAGTGAGTCTTTTTCCAAGTAATAAAAAAGTATAAAAAACTAGAATATAGAACTATCTAATAAAAGAAAGACTGCACGTACTTTTTGATCTGATGGTTTGTCAGTAAAGAGATCGACTATGTTCATATTCCTTTTACGATCTGATATTTTCCCATTGAAAAAGAAAATCATATATCATTCATTTATCACTCACCAATTAAAATAACTCATTATTAATTTACTAGTTTAATCCTTAGATTTCAAATGAAATCTACTAGGCATTGCTCCCTGAAAAAATAATTTTAGATCATGCTTGGCTAATACATTCAGGATGGAATGTAATTGTTATGAAGCTGCCAACAGTTTTCCTCAGTCCTCGGTCTGGAATTCCAGCATTGCTTTTGCTACTCAGGGAATAATGATCACAAATCCTCTTTGGCAGAAGACGCTATCCACTTGGTTCAGAATGTAATTCCCCTTTGCTAAAAATTATTTACAAAATCACCCCTCCGAATAAAACTATGCAAAACAGAAGCAAATCCAGTTTTTCTATTAATTCTATAACTACTACACTTTTTCTATCAAGTCTAACTACCACATTGAATGATTATCACCATGTGGAGTAACCCATTGTTTTATGAGGTAGACCTAAAATATAGAAAAAGAAAATACCATCAAACAAATATGAGAAGTAGGGAATAAAAAATGGTAAACTATATTTAAATTAAAACAAAAAAATGTTTTGTAAAACCTAGCACAATATAGAATTCTAATGTCGTCATAAACAATTCTATTACTTCCATCAAAGAAATCACAGTGTCACATTTTTATATAATAAAATGAAAAATATGATAAATTTTCATGGAACCGTTGTATTCGGTAGCTCTGACAGCAAAATATTTTTTAAAAATCTATTTCAATGATGTATAGACATCTGTCCATGAATTTAATCATTCTCAGTCCACAAGATTGGAGAAAGTTTATGGATATTAGAATCAATTCATGTGATCACATAAAACTTTGGAATGTAAATGGGCGGATTTTAAAAACATTATGATGGATCACAGAAGTTGATCTGAAACGTGAATGTCAATAAAATTTAGACAGTTTTAATCAGAATATTTCATTCATATATAAAACTAGTAAACTATCACCTTACCCAGTTATGTGTTTAAATTTTAACGATAGAAAAAGAACATTATACAGAATCATATGCAAATGAGTGCCACCTAATTCATGCAACCGAAAGCCACGACAATGTATTAATTATGGGAATTGGATGTTAATTATAGGAATTGAAACATCAAGGTGTGCTTGAAGATTATAAAACTTAGCACTTACACTATACTTGCATAAATAACTAATAAATCTGCAAGAATAAAAAACCATAAATCTGCTCACAAGGTGAGTGAACAGCAAAGATGAGAGAAATAAAGTTTTTGTTTTATTAAACTGTCTTATTCCTCTTGCTGTACGTAGCAGTCTGGAATGTACAGAATTTATTTAAAATCAACAAACAAATTGCAACAACTGATTAGGCAGAAAACTGAAGATGACTGCTGAGATTACAAACTAAGTAACTGATTATTAACAGCAACAACTGATTATTAACTGAAATTACAAACTAATGATGACTGCAGTCGAACTGGAGTAGTCTGTGGAAGTGAGGCTGATTGAAGAGTTGATCGTGCATCCTCCAGTGCTTAGTAGTTAAAAGTTTGAATAGAACAAAATACTATACCAGTGGACTGTAATAATAACCCTATGCATAGAATAGTGTTTCCTCTACTTGATCTGTCGGAAAGGAGCTTCCTTGATAATGCTCTGTTGGCACACAACTGCAACTGCAGATCCAATCAACGGACCCACCCAGAATATCCACTGCACAAACCATACCTTAATTTTCACTAATTGCACTGAAAGAAAATAATTAACAGAGTTGATTATGTACATTATAATCATCTTACATGGTCCACCCATGATTGTTTATGACCATAAACCACAGCTGCTCCGAAGCTCCTGGCAGGGTTGATGCCTGTGCCAGTGATTGGAATGGTTGCCAGATGAACCAGGAATACTGCAAATCCTATTGAAAGGGGAGCCAGTACCTGAAGTCATACCAGTACAGATTATTCTAAATATATAGTCAACTAATGTAGCTATCTACAATGTTGCTACCTAATAAAAGAGTGTTAAATATAGTATGATACTGCAATTCATTTATTATTAGTATTTTTACAGGTACGTGGGGGTTGTGAGCGGTGAGCGAAGGATCAGTTGCACAGAAGACAGTGAAGACTAAGACGAAGGTGCCAATTGTCTCTGCAACCAGGGCTGTTCCCTGCTTATAACCAGGTGCCACCACGTTGGCTCCTCCTCCACCTGAAATGTAGTAGGAGCTCTGTAGGGCTCTCACCAATGCCACTCCACACACTGCACCCATGCACTGCGCCACCATGTACAATACTGCTCTATTTGCAGACATCTTTCTAGCAAGGAACAACCCAAATGTAACTGCAGGGTTTATGTGCCCACCTGCACGAATTTCCAAACAAAGCTATACACACCATTAAAATTCATAGACAATCAAAAGTCATGCACTCCATTTAAACTGTAGTATAGATTTTGTATATTATATTATATAAATATTCATGGTAAGTTGTCTGTGGATTTTGATTGTCACGGTAAATTGTCTTAGAAAATTAAATCTAGAAACAAAATTATGACTTTTATTTCCATGTTTTTTTTCGGTGAATTTTAATTTGAGGCGTATTTTTATAACCGGAGATCAAATACCGTAACTGGCATGTCTATGCCATGCAAGTTTCAAAACCTCCGCTTGAGAGAGGCTATATATGTCATGAAGTGCCTTACCAAACACCCAAACCACCATACCACCGGCTCTTTTTATGAATAATTGTAATATCTTATTTATTGATAATATAAAAAATCAATTTCTTTTTTTAAAAACTTCCATTTAAAAATAAATTTACAAAAAAACACATCCGAAAAAAAAGAGAAAACACTGTTACACAATATATGTCAAATTAATATAAACAATATAACTACAGGGCTGAAACCATATATTTATCCATCCTCGGTCAAGATCTGTAGACATTTTTTGTGGGTATCTGTTTAATAAGAAAATAATTAAAATTTTAATTATAAAATACTCATGATAGATCTCTTCTCTAAATTCCTATTCTTCATCTGCCTTAATAGATAGATAAATACCATATAAGACTGGTAACGTTTTGGTACAATAAAACAGATAGGAAAAAATAAACTAACCTAATATTTATTTATAGCACCCTGATATTGAAATATACTACCTGAGATGCCTGCGGTGCAGTAGACAAGGACAAAAATCATTCCTCCAAACGCCCATGCAATTCCCAGCGCATCCACTCCTCCACAGGGGCTCTTTTTATTGCTGTGGGCATGTCCTATCACAGTAGCAATTGTCACATACAAAAATAATAATGTTGCAACAAACTCTGTTAAGATGGCTCTATAAAATGACCACTGCTTGAATTCGTTAAAATTCAGAAGCACAGCAGGAGGAGGATCCTTGAACTCCGCCATATTATACCAGGTTTTCAACTCAATTCAGTTCCTTCCTTACAATCAGATTTAAACCAGTTAAACTTTGATTTGTAAGGAAGCCTGGCACAGACATATATTTATATGTACAGCCCAAATTATTTAACATGATAAGCACTAACAAATTAGTACGAATCTAACATCAACCCATTTCACACCACCATTATTCTTCGCTTTTTTTTAAAATAACCTCATGGTTGGATTTCTAGCTTTTGTAATCTAGAATATATATTATTTCCTGTTTTGAACCAAGTGTAGATTAATTCTATTCAGCACAAATGCTTCCCTGATATTTTTGGAAATCAATCATTTTCTTAATTGAGATTGTGTTAGTCCTCCAAAATGTTATTATTTTGAAGGTGGAAACCAACTTAGGGTAATGGAAACTTGTTTTTTATCAAACATAAAATTGTTAAAAATGTAAGTATGAGTGAAAGTAACTCTTACATATCATTATTCATTTATTAACTTTGAAGTTTATTAATAAAGTTAATTTTAATAAGTTTAATGCTAAGAATATTGGAAAAAACAGTCACACTCACATATTAAAGGAGGAGAATTTAAAGCTAACTACCATCATACCAGGTCACTCAACGCCCACTCCTCAAAAAAAGAGATCAACATCATTTTCTTCGTGAATCATAATGAAAAAGAATAGAAGTACAATAATTTGGCCACTTTGAAAGGAACACTCTTAGACAAGTTTGTAATAAGTCTCCAATGATAAATTATATCAAGATCAGTTGTATGGTATGGCTAGGTATATTGACATAACAAAGCTAGAACATGACCAATTTCCTTGCAGGCATTCTACCGAATACAAGAGGCTTTTAAGGGAATTTTTTTTTCCTAATTCTCTATTATTTTGTATATGAATATAATTTTCCTTTCATCACGAATAATTCAGTGTAGGGATCAAATTTAACTTTGTTTATGTTTTCCAAATGTCTTATGTTAGGAAACCATTGACTTTGCAGCAATGAATACACAGAAAATTAAATAACAAAACAATTGTTTACAGAGATAGAGATAAGAAAATACCAAACATGCAAGAGACAAACAATGATTTTACGTGATAAAACCTCAGCTGAGTGCTTCGGGAAACATCCACGGTGCAAGATATCAAGCTTTTATTAACTCAGAATGAACAAATTACATGCAAACTCTTTATGAGCTATTTTGGATCTCCACAAAAATAAATACACCCAATTGGCGAAGTATAGTTAGGATTCCTCCACTTAAAAATATAGTGGGAAAATGCCATTAAGATTTTCCTTTCTAAAAATAGAATTAGGTTGAATTCGTCTTTCTCGAAACAAGGGATTGACTTCTTAATTTTTGCTTCCGGGGCTCTGCCCCCAAACCCTTGCCAGGGGGAGCTCCATAATATGTCGTCGCCCCCTAGACCCCCCCTGCGACATGAAGGGGGGGGGGATAAGTGCCCCCCACACCCCCTTCTAAAAGTGAGCTACAAACCGCGTTGCAAAGGGACCCAAAATTTAACTTTGTTGTCAAATTTAACTTTGTTTATGTTCTTCAAATGCCTCCTAGCTTGTTAGAGCGCGATAACACTTCAAAAAAAATGTTAAGAAGATGTGATATACCAATTCAAATATATTGTAAAGTTTTTTTATCTTTATTTAAATACTTTTTTATTCAAAAATTACATACAATTTTTTTTTAAATTTTCCATTATATACATATTGTGCAGATTTTATCTTATTTGAAAGTAGTTTTTTGTAAGGACCAACATTTATAAGTTGATTGACTTAACACTAGAAATCACACGTGAAATGTGTGATGGAAACGCCGAAGGGGATGTATTGAAGAAGTAGAATTAAATGGAGTGAAATAGCTGGAGAGGAAGAGAAGAGATGAAGTAGGGATTTGAGGGAGAAGCACAAGGATGAGGAGAATTTTGCAAGGAACCAATGGGAAAGTCTTCTTTCCTACAACCACGTGCTATTTTTTCAAATTGTCAAAATGAATCTCAGAATGCAAGGAATGGTCAATTGAAACTACTAATGTACATTCTTATCACATTACTTTTCACCATAGGATTATATGTTTAGTAATAAAATCATGAAAGTGTGCATTTAATGTCCAAATCTAAAAGAGATCATTTGATTTCTTAAATATAAGATATGATGTACTTACTCTAAATGTGGCCCAATAGAGAGGCAACACATAAAAAAATGGTAACCATGAAAAAGACATACATGAAAAATGACAAATGAACTAAAGAGAAATAAAACAATATGTTGTTGATATGGACATCTTAGTCTAGGACATAATAAGCTACCCATAGACTTCTTGTACTTTCTCAAAGCATGCATACGGACTCCAAAACATCATGGTACCTGACAAATTTTGTGTAATCATGTGAGTAATTTCGATTAGCATTGTAGAAATTCAACTTAGAGACCCTGAGAAGACACCAAAACATTATGAAACCAATAAACTTTGTTGAAGACAACACAACATTCTGTAACATTTTGAGAAAAATCTTCATAAACCTATTTGATATTCTCCGCAAACATATTTGAGCACATAATACGACTCTGGCAGGGAAGGAAACAATCAACATTTTTTCATTTTAGAGAGCAATATTGCTTTACAAGCCATATCTGAACACCATGATGTACCTCCTCTAGAAATCCTCTAAAAAAAATAATTTTTTCACATTCTTTCATCTTGGAAAGTACACAATGGTTGTGATCCATCTCCAACATATGAAATTATACTTTACGAAGTCGAAAACACTATGTATCAAGAATTTGGCCCTCCTTAAATTATCTGGGCCATTAGTATACATCACAATACTCTTATATAATTGGAATTTGAGTTTGAGTAAGGAGAATGAAATGCTAGGTATCACCACCATTCATGACTTAAACACTTTCTCTTCACACCCTTTCCATGATTTTTCTTCTCTTCTTTCTGTTGAGAGATCCACCCTAATCCTTAGATACATATTCTTGTGAAATATTTTTCATGCTATAATGGTGTAGCTTAAAAACATGATGATAAACAAAAAGAAGCCAATATGTTAAACTTTGATACGATGTACCATGTTCTAATAGATGGTTGTCTATCCAATTCCTTGACTATATCATTTTCAAAATTATGTTTCACCTTGTTCATGATGGATTTTAAGCTATGAAAAAAGCAAAGCTTAGAGGCGATATCAGATGACCAAGGAAGAGATATATCTCTAGCCACCTCCAAATCCAAAATGGGTCATTCCTGAAAGTAGACACCCCTTGAGTACACATATTATTAGCTTCTTGTTGTCGATCAATATATAATTACCAAGCAACAATGTTACATCTCCTATGTTCAATTCATCTAAAATAGGGATAGTCATCTATAAGGGTGCCGATTCAACTAAGAAAATACATTAAAAGATAATATTAAAAAAACGAAACATTATTTAGTGTATTCAACTAAAAATAATAATTATTAACACATGTAAACATATTTTATGAAATTTAATTACATCGAGAGGCAATCCTATAGTGGTAGCCAGGGTTGTAATGGTGTGAGTAGTTCAATTTTTGGGCCAACGTCAAAAAAAGAATTAAAAATTATGAACCAACACAATGTTTAAAAAAATACAAAATTTATGAATTGACACAATGTTTAGAATATTTGGGAAATCTATAAATAACAGAGATCAATATTTGGAAAATGTAGTCTCTTTTTACTTCTAGCTTCTCTTCAAACCCCAAATGCATTGGCACATCACCCAGCCTAACTGATAGCTCACCTGAGGCATGCACAAGTGCTAAGCCCCTCCTTTATATGAGTTTTGCAAGAATGTTTATCACCATAAGAGGAACAATGCATAGATATAATTGTTTGCATTCTAAGATAGAAACAAGGAAACTAGATCTAAGCATAAATGCACCATAATATAGATGAGAACATCGTAATAACAAGGAGGCATAAGATCTAAGCCATGAGCATTATCAAGAACACATGTGTTTGGATCCATAAACATAAATGAAAATATAAAGATCCAGAAATATAACTCAGAAGTTTAGAACCACTCCATTGTATTAATTCATCAACATTATAGTAGCCAAATACATTCAAGGATCCATGAATAGAGCCAATACAACAACAAAGTCTTAGGATGTTCTCTACACTAGCTTCATTACAGAGCTTACAATCATGCGCTACTTTTTCTATCCATCTCTCTTTTAAATATTTTTTCTATTTCCATGCAAATCAATACATAGGAAGGAGCAAAGAAGGAATCTCCCCTAATTGAATCATCATTACCCATGAACATGCCAAATGTCATCATGTACTTCCCTAATCAAGTATCCTCAACATGTAGATGTTAGCTAGCTGTAACTAAGTCCACCTTATCAACCCCTAATCCTTTCATGATAACTATAATAATACCCATGAATATTGTTTCCTTGAGCTACAAGGATTCATAGCTTAACCTTATGCATAAATGAATCTCCATGTGTTCTCCAAACATGAATTTAACCAAGGCTTAAAAGTGACTAAGTTCTGAACCTTCCTTGCCTAGGTGCAAGCCTTTGCGAAGCACGTCAAGTTACCTCCGCACGTGCCTTCATGCCCTGCTTATGCGCGTCACAACCCTTTGTGCCTCAGGTACTTAGATACTTTAAGGGCTCAAAATAAAATCAAAATTCGGAATAAAAAAATCAATACTCAAAATAACAACTATAATTTAATAAATCGATCCTTGGAGAAAATAGAAGAGAACGAACATAAATTAAAGTAAGAACTTTCTAAAATGTTATCGCCCTTCCTAGATTTTAAATGTAGAAAAATCAAATCAATTAATGTTTTTTGTATTTTCATTTTCATCAGTAGCTTAAACATTTCCATGCTCTAATTTTTGCAAAATATGAAGGTCGTGTTGGGTGGATGTGTGTATCTTAGGCACACTATGAAAAAAATGCAGATCTTAACAACCTATATCAATTTCTTTCAAACTCTTCCCACACTTCTCTGCCACCTGCGTGATCTCCCCACCTTCACAGCCATATCCCATCGCCACCTCTTCTTAATAACCTGTAATGTTAGCAACAAACAAAGGGGGATTCAACATTTTAGATTTAGGGTTTTCTCTCGAAACAAAAAAAAAGAGAAAGAGGGAAAAATTATAGGCAGTTGTGCTCTCTTTATGTTTCGGTAGTGAAATATAATTTTAAAAAAGATTTAGAATTTATATTTATAATTTCCTAAACCTCGTCATCAGTAAATTGGGAAACCCTAAGAACATTGAAAAAACATGTTATATTTGTCTAGCTCATTATCCCCGATATGAAACTATGGAACAATTTCATGATCTCCATTTGGGGGTGACAAGGACAAATAAATAAAAAATCCAACAAATATTTAGTAGGAGTTATTATTATTCATAATAACACATATACCATTACCGTAGTTTTAATCATTTTCTTTATGTTCTTTTATGTTTCTATTATTTAAGTATGCCTTAAATGTTATTTTTATTATGTTCTTAATTTTTTAATTTTTATAAATTACAAATAGTTTTTTCACGTTTAAAGAATGTGAAAATTAGATATATAAAATTGTTATTATGTTCTTTTTTATTATTATTTAATTATGACTTAATTTTGAAAATAATATAGACACGCCACATGTTTCTAGAACTTCCTTTTATGGATTGTAGTAGGGTATTTGTATCATTGAATGTTGGGCATAAAGTTTTTAAACCAGTACTAAAGGAAAACGACGAAAACAAATATCAAGGAAAATCAATAATAGATGGGTAGATTGAAAGAACTCACTCAATGGAACATGTACCACTCATTGAAGCTGCTAGATTATGGATCTATAGTCCAAAAAATTGTAAAGGAGAAAAGTGTAATCCTAGAAAAACACATGCTTTTGTCAGAGTATGGCCAAGATTTTGTAGGGTCCTAGAGAAATATAGTAATTTTTTTTGTGGAATTTTGTTGGCCGTAGTTAGTACTATATAAACCATTTCATGATATTCAGATGGATATTGGCCTTGAAGATGATATTATAAAATAAAATTGGGAAGAATTTCAATATAATCCTTGGCATATACAATGGGTTATTGAAACACATAATGATGATCAAGGAGAAATGGATGATGAAAATTATGATATCGTTCAACCAAACACAATTGAACATGAGTGGTAGATCATATCAGGCCCGCACAAAAAATGAATTCTACATGTTTTTGAGATTGCTATGTTGGGTTGAAGGGATATTGACAGGAAAGCACTTTGGAATGCAGATTATCCTGGTGAAGAACAAATGAAAAAGGCTATTAAATTCATAAGCATGGCTAAAGATAATTTCTTACTCACAATAGATGAAGAACCATACTCACATTTTAGCTATTATAGGCTTAGTGTAAAACAAAAAAAATTGTTTGATATAATAATCAAGAATTATAATAAAGGGGAAACTTTACACTTCCATTACCTATGATAATCCAAGGAACAATAGGTACAAGGAAATTGTATCTTATTCGAGGAATCAAAATATATATTTTAGAGTTGTCACAACCACAATGTTTCCCCCTTTTATTACTTTCCCCAACTAGAGTTACAACATTTCACGTTGGTGCATCAAGAATACATACAACCTTGCGAATTCCTGTTTCATATTTTGAAAAATTAGAGTGAATGAGGTTAACAAGTTTTCAAGAAGAAATGTGACATGTTAAGTATATTTTAATTGATGAGATGAGTTTCATAGGTCAAAAGAGACTTCAACATATAGATTCTCGACCACGCCAAGCATTTCCAAAAAATTTGGATATGTGTTTTGATGGAGGTATATGGTTTTGGTTGGAGATTTGGGATAGTTGCCTCTGGTGTGTGATATTACTCCATATGCAAGTACAACACAAGAAAACTTACTATGGAATTTTTAAATTTTTTTTCTTATGCTAGATATGGTATGCAGACACCAAGGCCAAACTAAAGAACAACAACAATTTCATCAACTTCTAACAAATCTATGAGATGCTAATCTGACATTTAAAGATTGGAGGTTATTAATGACTAGAACAAATGATTTACTACAATCTGTTGAAAAGGAGGATTTTGATGAACATATGCATTTATTTTTCATAAATGATGTTGTGGATGAACATAATAAGAGGAAATTATATGCATTAAATCAACCTAATGCTCAATGCATTGCCACTAAAGGAAAAATAATATTACTACTCGATTAGATGATGAAAAATTACAAGTCAAGTTATTTATTTTTGTTGGCATAAGAGTGATGTTCACTACAAATTTATGGATTGAAGTAGGTCTTGTCAATGCTGCACTTGGATTTATTCGAAGCATTCTCTACAAACTAGGATTAGGACCTTGTGAACCACCAACATATGTAATGGCTAAATTTGATAGCTACATAAGAATTCCTTTTACTAATGAAATTCCAACTATAATTCTAGTAACACCTATAGAAAGGGGTCATGTGTGTTAACTACCTTTGAAATTGGCATGGCGATGGAATATCCTCAAATCATAAGGCTTAACTCTTTACAAATCCATAATTGATATTGGAGATAAATAAAGACAAGGTTTGACCTTTGCTGCTATTTCACGTGCCAAATCATTTGATGGATTGAGGATCTTACCTACTTTCACACATGACCGGTTTCAAAATTTGAAGAATATATTCACACATGACCACCCTTACAATGCTAACTTCCCTATCCACATATATATCATGTCGAAAGGCCTATTACACCCATGAAAATTATGGTGGTGAATTCCTTGCTCACTTGATATGCCTAAATTGATCATGTTTATGTCACAAAGTGTCCCATGCAATAGTGGTTAACAATGCATATGTAGAGATTATCTTTAATATATATTTTTTTCACTATTAGAATGTGGACAATTTTATGTGGAAGAAGTGTGGTAATTGAACTTATGTATTGAGATAAGCATATGGTGTTATTGCTATAAATTTGTAGTGTCTACATCTTCATTATATTTAGTACATTACATTTGATATTAATTCATACATGAGAGAAAATAGAAATTTTTCTAATGAACATCACTTAAATATAATGAATATACAAAAATCATTAAAATATATTATCTTCTATTTTATTTATTGTGTGGTATTTTTTTGTTTTTAAAGTCATCTTCTCTATCTCACATCCATATTGCTACAATAGTTAATTGTTATGGCATTTCAGGAATAACTATTGGCTATAGAAGATAGTTATTGAATTCTTGTGCTTGTGTTGACCCTTAAATATTTTTTAATTAAATTTGTGTAAAATATTAGGAATCTTGTACATATCTTTAACGACACAACATTTTAATATTTTTGTAATATTTTATTCATAATTTTTTTTTATTAGTGATAAGGAAGGGTTAAGGGGACCCTACCCCGTAAAAAATATGGAGAGAAAAATAAAACATTGAGGATCTAAACAAGCAAGCCTCTTCCAGTGGCTCCAACACACAAAAACAAAACATCAAACGAACAACATCAAAAACAAACTATATCACCCATGTGCTCCCTTACCTTTAGATCTTAACTACATTTTTAGGGGGGAAATAGTTCCTTTGTTTTTCCGACGATCACAATTTTCCATTCCTCCTCCATATTTGGAGTTACATTTTCACAATTTTGGATCGGAATCAAAACTTATATGTGTTCCGCAATGTCCTGGGATCCTGATAAGACATCCATATCAGTCTTTTGTTACACTTCCTCTTTTTTAGGATCCACTGATTTATGAGAAGATGATTCACAATCAAGTGGATCATTCACAACCAAATTATAAGGATTAGAGTTATTCCACCAAAAACATATTCCTTTAGCCTATTTTCTAACCAAGTAGAAATTAGATGTTAAATGACCAAGAGAAAAGCAAGTTATGCATTTGAAAGGAAACCCTTCATAATCAATATTTTGAGTCCAAGATTTATCCTTAACTTTAAGTTCAATAGTGTCTAGGAAATCAAGAGAAGTATCCATATCAACCAAGATTCTGGCATACGTTGTGTGCTCAAAATCTTTAGTTTTTGGATCAATAGCTAAACATTTTACTAAAGTGTTACCAATAGCATTTAGGAAAGTACCCAACTAGAATTGGAGGGGAAAGCACAAAATACAAACCCACAGCAATTTAACTTTGAAAGTATCAGATATCGAATTAAACAAAGGAAACCACAGTTTCATCAAAAGCATATGTGATTCAAAATCCCAAACTTTCTCAAAAATTAGATCTCTATCTAAAGCAATAGTAAATGATGCAATAAAAAAAGCATGGGCGCCAAGAAAGATATCCAACGTACCTTCCAAAAAAGGTTCACATTACTACAAAATCCAGGAATGGAGTGCTAGAAAACCCGGGACAAGTTTGTTGAATCTGCAAATCAAGCCATTCCTCTTGATGCCAGCTTCGACATGGATAACCTCTTCCCTGAAACTAACAGAAGGGGAAGATTTAACATAAGCCATAGGATTTTTTTCTTAGGAAATCCCCTTTTCCTATTGTAAACCCCTCGAACTGCTTCTTTGAAGGACACCTTAGCCAGAGGATGATCATTCTATAGACTTGGTTGAGACTGAGTAGGGTTCTTCAACCTAGATCCATCACCAGGTAATAGCTCATATATAGCTGCGCAACCGCAAATAGATGCCCCGGAAACCTGTATAGGTGCCCTAAGCATTTTGGGTCTAGATATAGGGGATCCGCTAGCCCAAGGCTTGAAACAGGGTCAACCATCTCCGGTTGCAACTAAGTTAAAACCCCGCCCCCAAGGGATTGTAAGAGCCTTGAGTTGAAATAAAAGTAGCTCCAATATTGTTAGCCTCCATAGCCACGACATTTATCCTGTCCCCTGTTGAATGGGACGAAGCATCTGAAATGCACTGAGTGCCCTACACGAACACCAAGGGAACATTATTTCCATTTATTAAGTTTGAAAGAACGCAAACATATGCGGTTGTAGTAAACCCAACATTCTTTCCTTCACAAGAAAGGGGGGCTATGTCAATGTCGTCCAAGAGAGAAACCTTCGCAGAACCAAGGGAACACAAATAAGCCACAAATCCATGAGGCCCCATAACCACTCCCACACTGCCTCTGTAGCCATTGCCACGACCCCTTCCCCAGCCTAGTAAGCCAAAGGGATTAGGGTTTGTGAAATCCTCGCGAGCCGTAATAGAAATTTATTTATAGCTATTGTCAAAATTATTTTTAGATAAGAAAATATGTATTTTAGTAATTTTAAACAAAGATGATAAACTACAATTTTTTTTAAAAATATGACTTATGTATGGAGGGTTATGTCTCTATCTCTCATATATAGAAAAACCTTTGCACCTTTCCCCCTTCTTATAAACTTTGATGTACTCTAAAAACAATATTCAATTGAGTTGAAGGTATAGTGTAGGAGGGTTACGAATACAACCCGATACCATCCCACCCCTTACATTCGTAACCTTTGATGTACTCTTATAACACCATTAAATTTATTTGTACAACACAACTTATTGTGACAAAATTTGATGTACTTTGGGATTGTGATTCAATTGCGTTTACAATACAACAAGACCACAACATTTTACATACTTTGAAAAACACCATTTAATTTAGTTTTACAAGACAATTATCACAAGAATCGATGTTCTCGTAGAGTATTGTTTAATTGAGTTTTACAATAGAGTTTTCCTAAATTTGATGCACTCCTAAAACTTCACTCAATTGAGTTTTACAAAATAGTTGCTACAAAAAAAGTGTAGTCCAATAACACCATTCAATTGATATTTACAAGACAATTGTCATAAAATTTGATGTACTTCAAAAATACTACTCAATTTGATTTTACAAAACATTTGTCACTAAATATATTGTTCTTCTAGAAGACCATTTGAATTAGGTTTTGCACTATAATTGTCAAAATATTATGGCATACTTCTAGGATACCATTTAATTGAGTTTCACAACACATATGTGCCAAAAAAATGGTGTACTCTAAGAACACAATCGATCAATAATTGAATGGTGTTTTCAAAGTACATAAAATTTGTGGATTTTTTTATAGTAAAACCAATTACATGGTGAGTTCAAAGTACATCGAGAACTTTGGGGTATTTATTTTGTAAATCTTAATTGAATGATGTTTTCAAAGTAGATCAAATTTTGAAACACTTCTATTGTAAAACTCAATTGAATTGTGTGTTAAGTATATCAAACTTTGTGACAACTGTGTTGTAAAACTCACTCGAGTTTTCAACATACTTCAAATTTTGTAGTAGTCATAATATAAAATTTAATTGAATATGATTTATTCATAAATATAACTAGTGAATCACAAGAATCAAAATATGAATGATGTATTGACACTAGTTATATTCTCAAATTCACCAAGATAAAATAAATGTCAATTATAACAAGTTAAAATTTAATTTATTTACTTTATTATTAAATTATTATAAACTCAAACAATATTTATTTTTCTTTACTATATATATAAATCAATTAATTAGATAAAATATAATTTAAAAACAAATCACAAATATTATACAAACCCTTACACAATTTATATTAAACTTAAACAATATTTAGTGTTGTTTGTAATATACATCAATTAATTAGAGAAAAAATACGAAGATCAATAATTTTGAGTTTTGAACTATAATTCGAAAACACATCACAAATATTATGCAAACCGTTTTTAACAAGCAAAATTTTAATGGTTTAAATTCTCCTTGAAAATATCAGTGTTTATGACACTCGTTAAAAAATTGTTCCTCGTCATATAAATTTTGTGGCTATCATATGATTTGACCCTATTTCCAACAGTGTCACCTCTAATACAATTTAATATGTTTTTTAATTTATATTAGTTTATATTTATCATAAAGTTTTTCTTGAAAATGATTATTTTGTGTAGAAAAAGTATTGACAATATGAGCATAATAAGTTTCCTTATCTTAATTTTCAGCAATTAAAAAACAGGAACAAATAATTCTTGACTGATCTTTATTAGATATTTTATTAGATATTTGTTTTAATAGAGGATCGCTCACTTAACAAGAGTTAAATTGGCTCTTAGTGACACATCTATCAATTATATCGTTCAATCAAATGGTGATGTCGAAAATGGCACTAAATCCAAAATTTTAGCAAATCCAAAGGAACTTTAGATTCATACGGCAGACATGAGGTCACGGAGAGTCATTCTTTTCATCCGTGAAATCTTTTGCATATAAAATATATATATGCTTTTGATTATGTCATCATGTTTATAGCTTGGGATCAAATTTGAAGGGGCTAGTTTGAATTTTATTGCGAAGGACAAATATTGGACCAATCTTTCGATGATGAAAAGTACTATGAATATTTTACACTTCATATGACAAGAATAAATTAAGTACACACGTCATAAAAATTAAGGATAATATTTTCTTAATAAGATTTTTTTAATAAGATTTTTTTAATCACTACTTGATTGACACCTTAAATAAAAAGAGAAGATTCAATAATCCAAACAAAATGACCCTTCAATCATAATGGTGTAAAATTAAGTTGCACTTAAATTGGTAAAATAATAAAATTATGATGTAAAAAAAGCCGCAAATTTGTAATATTATAATTTCCTAAAAATCATCTAACTAAAATAATCATTAAATAAATACATAAAAAAACAATTGAAAGGAGACAAGAAGACACACAGGTCAGTAAACACAAAAATGGTGGGACATTGGGTTCTCTTATCAAAATCATTAATAAAACTTGTAAATAATAAAATAAATAACTTTAACTTCTACTTGGATTATAGTGCTAAAATTAAAATCCATTTGGATTCTTACCACTTTAATAACAAAATCCATTCGTATTTTAACCATTAAAATTAAAACCCACGTAAATTTTAACTAGTAAAATGCATAGAATTAGATATTTTCCAAATAAATAAAAGAAAATTTGCATTCATACATTGAAACACTGACACTAACTATGTCACTAATAGATACATCAAGACATTCTTGGTTATATTTTAGAGCCAAGAGCTTCACCTCATGCACACTATGCATTCAGACCTACTACGCAGTAATGATGTTTTACCAAATTAGACTACTCCATAAAACACACACACCCTTCGTAATCCTCCCTAAATTTGTTCACAACCCTCTTCCTCAACTCCTTAGGATTAGAGTTGAGCATCATTGTCTTGAGCACAACTGTAAATATAAAATTCTTGTTAGTCTCCAGATCACTGCTATTAAACAACTAGAGAAAATATGCCAATGATGACTTGGAGGGGCTCTTTCAATGGATGAGGAAGATTATTTGTACCTATTATCTTCATCTAAAATGAGCTTCTCTCCTCTTCCCTACATTCTGCCATCTCGAATAGGTCCAATCAACCTTTTCATTAAGAAACAACTCGACACTTATCTTGATTCTTATTTGCAAGGGTCATAATGGGTGAGCTTGAAAACAAGCCCCATCTACCTTTTCTCAGAGATCCTTCTCCATTGCATACAAATAGAGATAAGCTAATCATCTTGGTCTGTGACTTGTCTACATACCGAGCTCAAATTGATCTAGGATATATGGATCAAGACCATGGTGATCTCATCCCATCCTTTGGCACTAACACAGATCCCATAGAGCCTTCTCGACACCCTGCATTGTGAGTGACAAATTGAAAACACTCTTTGAGATCAATTCAAAACTTTTCTCCAACCTCTTCCCTAACCTCGGATATACATCTGCCCATATCCCTACTAGTGGACACTCTATACATTGGATCTATTCAAAATCATGTTGTGCAGGCTTCCAAGTGTATAAATATTTGTGTGAAAGTTGATCTTATTTCTCTTTTATGTCTATCAAGGTGGCTCCTGCAAAGAACAAGCAGAAAGACAAGTACAAAGTGGTAGATAAAACAACTAAATAAATCCCATGAAAAGGGCAAAACCGTAAATGTTAATATTAAATATTTAATTTTTAGATATTTGTGTTTAAATATCTGCTGAATTGGCATCAAAAAATTACTAGAAACTTGGGATTTGAGCTTAATAGTTTTATAGTAGTATATTTAGTATATTGAAACTTTTGGTAATTTCAAGTATTACACCTTTTCTAACGCATCTATGATTCATGCACACAAATCCTGAAAAGTTGGAGGTGATTGTTATTTGTAGAAGTCATCAATTTCTTTTTAAAATATAAAATTTTACACAAATTATTGACAAACATTTTTTCACCATAGCCCTTCTTTTGAAAGTTTTAAAAGTAACTTGCACTTCAGTATTGTCAAATGTTTTTTACATTTCGATTTTTTTTTTGACATGCAAATTTTTACCCGCCCTTTTTTAACGGGTTTGAGGCCCTGGGAAGGGCTATGACGGGCTCAATTTTGAAGACTGGTTATAGCGACTATATCTAATTTGCAATTAAGCTTTAATTTAAATATAGATTAGAAAGGAAATCTAATTGCATTTATAACTGTTAACATAGAAATATATGGAAATATTTGGAATAATTAGAATTGCTTGAAAGTTCAAGAGATTTGCTGTCTTATAGGATAATAATCAATTTGTTGTGTGTTTAAAAATAATTGTCACTGAAACATATCGAGAAATAATAAATAAAGCCAACAACCTTGCTCACATTCATATAAGTATGAAAATGATACAACCAAAAATATATAGTGAATGTAAGATCAACTATTTTAGTTCTCCACAAACATTGCTTGTTTCTCTTGATTTCATTGAGGATCACTTTGAAACCATAATCCTTCCTTCAAGCCCTAATTTTCCCTACAAAACCTATAAAAATGGAGAACTTGATGATACGGGCATGTTACATTCCTCCATTACTATCAGGGTCTTCATATCAAATGATTTAAGAAATTGAAACTCTTTGCAAGTTAGAAAACAATATTGTGTATGCAAGTGTCCCTAACATTATCTTTTCAAATGGATGCAAACAAGTTGTATAAATTCTAGAATGCTCTCTAAATGCTTAAATTATGGTTTGGGCATGAGCATGATCTTGAAGCAATGCGTTATGCTCTTACAAAATTAACACCTCTCTTGTGTGAACCATTTGTTCATTTTCTTATCATCTCAAATGCATTTATGTATTTATAGAGTGAACTTGAATTGAAATTGAGATGATACTAGTGCATAAAAAAATAGGAAACACACAACAAAAGTAAAAAATCCCCCAAGATTTCATACAAAAGGGGCAAAGGGGCCCAAAACAATAAGATCAAAAACCATACATGTATGGTATCAGATAAATGTACATTATAACCACATATAACTATAGAGAGGAGAGATAAAACCATAGAATATAAGTGAATAGAGTAAATATAGGAAAAATAAGAGAAAAAGATGTTGGAGTAGGACGAGTAGAGATAAAATAGAGCATAGAAGAAAATAGAGGAGAAAATGTCATAACAGAGAAGAACGGGGAGGAATGGGAAGTTTATAAGAAGGCGATAAAATTGAGAGGAATAATACAAGGTTGAAATTGTTAAAATTCACATGAAACGCAAAGGAAACAAGTTTAAAGTAGGAAAACACAAGGAACTACAACAAGAGCTTAAAATGGACTTATAATCAATAGACACATGTATACACTAGCACCATATCAAGTAACTAGACTCACCATATCAATTAACTTCCCTCATACAAAAATCAAGTGTCTATATGATATCCCACTTTGTGTAGGAATGTAAAGTAGATTAGATACATGTATGCATTGAAAAACCACACCTAAAGTTGTAATTAAGCCTTATATTCGATAAAACTAATAATTATTTATATAAAATAGAAAAACTAATCGAGAGCATAGAAATTAATGTAGAATAACTTAAGATAAATTAAATCCTTGGAAATACTTGGTGATCAAGGAGTGTAGGATAATACTGAATTTCATACATCTATGTGATCATTTGTTGATGGAAACTTAAGGAAATAATGTCTAGATATCAAATAAATAAAGCCCACAAAATAGTTGTGAAACCTCTATGACCATTTTTGTTTAGATGATGACTAATTTTGTGCAGAGTGCTAAATTGTTGTTCCCTATAAAAAATGAATATGTGTTTACGAATATAGATCTAACTTAACAAATGTGTTCTTTGTGCCATAATGTATGGATAACTTTATTTATATAGTTCTCAAATCACATTCAAACTAATCATCTTTGAAGATCTCTTAATTTACACTAAAATCCCTTCATAACTTATTAAAATGGGAGATGATTAGGGGTTCTATGTTATTCCTCCATTATTACCAGGCCCATTGTGCTTCAACAAAATCACAAGAAATACTCATGCAATTAAAAAATCAGTCATGCATCTCAACCCTTATCTTTCCATGCGATCAATAACTAGTATCAACTATTTAATGAATATTCAATTTTTCTCTAGGATTTTGGTGTGGGGAAGTTTTCAACAAATAAAATAAATTATGTTTGTATAAATTTAATACATCAATTTTTTGCAATGGAGTAAGTCAATGTGTAATCATTTATGTTTGTCCTAAATACAATAATGCACCTATGTGATTATAGAATTTCTAAATTCAAATTAGGATCCTATTAGCGTGCAGGATGACACATAATGACTATTAATGATGACCAAATAAGGTATGTAAATTTGAAGAAATAGACTTGAATGTCAATAAGTGCCTAAAAGGGAAAGGGAGAAATTTTCATCAGAGGAAAACTATATTTGCATAGGACAAAAATAGTCAATGAGCTACGAAATTCATCAAGGATATAGGAAACAATCACATAAAAGAGGAGTAAAAATTAGAAGAAAGGAAAAAACCATGGTCATATGAGATATAAAATGAAAAAATATAAATAAAAATGATCAATAAGATGATAAAGAGACAATGGGTGTTGAGAAAGTGTCAATGACATAAAAAGGACAATTCAACAAGGGGTTCAACACAATGGAAAACACAACAATAAAAGCCTCATTACACCAATAATCATTCAACATTGTATCTCTGTAATAATTAAATAGTCTTGTACAACAACATAATGTCTACATAATGTCCCTCTTAGGTGGGTGGGTGTGTGTGTGTGTGTGTGTGTGTGTGTGTGTGTGTGTGTGTGTGTGTGTGTGTGTGTGTGTGTGTGTGTTAAAATTAAAAAAATGAATTAGGGAGGGTTTGCAAAATATGTTGCTAATGAATTCTATAAGTGTTTCTTGAAGATAATGTCTATATAATGATAGCCATATGAAATTAAAATGAAGGAGAGAGGCTACTATCTCATCACAAAGTCCATCTAACATGACCAAAAATTTGGTGCTCCTAAGAATATGATGTTTAACTATCAATGTTCTATTGATAATAAAAAACATATAGAAAAAAGTGAAAGTAAAAATATGACCTTATATAAATATTCATAATCGGATAATTTTTTGAATCTAGAAATGCAGTATATATATAGAAAAATACACTTGGTAGATTGGTGAAAATAGTAGGAATATCTTTATAGTTTTTGTTGATTCTAAATCTAACTATGCATGCCTTATGATGATACTTAAGTATATGAATTTAATATGGGGCTATAATGTGTTGTAGTGACAATAATTAGTGGCCATAACATGTCTTGGAGAGTATAAAAGTAGATCGGAGATAAAATAAACTAAATATCTACCTCTCTTTTAGGGTCCGGGATGAGATTTCAAATCACATATCTCAAAATAAATAGAATAAACACAACATGTATACGCTAGAAATAAATAATTTTTTATGTAAATAGATATTAAAGTAAAGCTGTGAAAATTATATAGGTGATATGTAATTTTTTCATATGCAAACTTGAATATAAACAATATAAGGAAAATATTAAAGTCATGCTCCAAGTGAGAAAATATCAACCATGTGATCAAAATAGGAAAATTCACAAGGTGGGAAAGTAAAAAATAATGTAATATTTATCTGATGTGGATCCAACTACAAGAGGTCGAAATGTCTCCAAAACACACACACACACACACACACACACACACACACACACACACACACACACACACACACACACACACACACACACACACACACACACACACACACACACACACACACACACACACACACACACACACACACACACGATTTTAGAAAAATTCATAAGCTTAAAAATATTTATCTTCTCATTCCTAAATTCAAAATAATTTTTTACAACATTACAAACTTCCTTTTATTTCCCACTACCTCTAAGAAAACCCTTAAATGCAAAAAGAACTTAGAATACAAAAACACCCTAAAAAGTAAGACACCTTAGATGGGACCTAAATTTTTGTGTACAAAATATGCCTTAGTAAAATAAGGTGTAAGCTAAACCTTGGCTTATTACATAAAAAATAACAAAAAATATTAAAACTCCAAGTTCTAGAAAAAACCAAAAAATGTTCAGAGCTGGTTTTAGACCAGTAGACAAAGGAATTTGGTCCCAAAAATATGCGGAAAAGAAACACAACCTTTCAAAAAATATATGTCATGGTGTATTACAAATTAGTATTTACCACCACTTTGGAATATTTCAAGATGATCCAACGGTCGGATCTAGTTATGGTCTCTAGAAGTTATGCTCCTGCATCATTCTCCCCTGGTTGAAAATAATTCTTCTCCTCTGAATTCCGTTGATGGAATTCATCCAGTTTTCCATTGTCAATCTTCTTCAAATCCCAATAAGGAATCTAAGTATTTTCTTCTTGATTCAATCCTTCCCACTATACCAAATCTTTGTTGTAGCTCCCTTGCCTAGTAGTGACTGTCTTTTGGTCCAAGACATGCATTGCCTTCTCCATTTTCTTCTTCAAGATCTACTGTTCCAAGTTTATTTATTCCTCCTCCTCAAAATTTTACTCATGACATGGAAACATATTTAAGTAAAAAAAAGTAAAAACTCACGAAATAGAAAAGTTTTTAGGTAGCTCCACCTTGTAGGCATTATTAGTCATTTTCTTCATAATCCTACATGGCCTAATGTTCTTATACTTTAGTTTATTATATGGCCCCTTTGGAAACCCCTCCTTTCTGATATGAAAGATCACCATATATCCTTCTTCAAATTAATTTAATCTCCTAATTACATACTTAGATGCTTTATATTTCGCATTACTAACTTACATTTTCTCTCACATCTTATTGCAATTGTAGCATGTCTTCTACAAATGCTTCTGCATCATCACTACTTTTATCTTCACCACAAAACACAATCAGATATAGAAATCCCTTGGGTTTCCTACCATAGAAAATATGGAAATAAAACATCCTCGTTGATCAATTTACTAAGTTGTTATAAGTAAACTTAGTCTATGATAAAAGCTAAATCCCATTATTTTGGATTTTCTCCAACTATGCAGCGTAGAAGATTTCTGAGGATTATGTTCACTACTTATTTCTCTCCATTAGTCTTAGGGTGATATGCACTATTGAACTGTATTTGTGTCCCCATTTTCCTCCACAAAGTCTTCCAAAATTGACTCTAAAATTTTGATTCTTGAGCTGAAGTGATCGTTCTTGGAACTTTATGCAACTTAACCACTTATGAGAAAACAAATCTAAAACTCTAGAAGAATCATTAGTTGTCTCAAAAACAATGAAATATGTTCCATTTTAGAGCACCTGTCTACTACAAAAAAGATATAATCATTCCCTCATTGTGTGTTAGGAAGTCCGACTATGAAATCCATACTCAAACCGAGATATGGCCTTACAGGGATAGTTAATGGCATATACAACCCACTATTTTGTGCATGGCCCTTACCCATTTCCCACACTATACATCTTGATACAATCCTACATATGACCCTCTTTACCTTTGGCCAATAATACTTCTCTACCACAAGATAAGTTGTCTTACTTATACCAAAGTGTCTTGCTAAACCCACACTGTGCATTTCTCTTATAATATTTTATCTCATTGAACCAATAGGGATGCGTAATTTATTTTCCTTGAATAAATAACCATCATGCATCAAATAATCATAAGAAACACTACCTATGCTAGGTTCCTTACAATGTCTCACAACACCACCAAAATCTGGATCACTTTTATACAATTCCTTAACTACCTCAAATTCTACAACTTCATTTTCCATTGTTATCAAAAGTGTTAACGCCTACTCAGAGCATTAACATCTTGATTCTACTTATTGGAATTATGCTTGAACAAAAAATTATATTCTTGAAAAAATGAAACCCACCTTGCATGCCTTTTGTTTAGTTTCTTTTTTGTGTTTACATACCTCAATGCTTCATGGTCAATAAAGAGTATAAATTATTTGGATACCAAATAATATCTGTAATGCCCTAATGCTTGAATAATAGCATAAAATTTCACATCATAAGTAGAATATTTCCTCCTGAATTCATTTAGATTTACACTAAATAATGTTATAGGCCATCCTTCTTGATTCAATACAACTTGAATCCTTATGAGGCATCAAAATCAACCTCAAAAACTTTGCTGAAATCTGGAAATAACAAAACAAGAACCTTTGACACTTTTTTCTTCAACAATTCAAAACTATCTGTTGTTACCTTAGTCCATACTAACTCCATTCCCTTCATGCACTTAGTTATAGGTGCAACAATGCTATTGAAATTCCCGATGAACTTCCTATAATTTTTTTTGAATCCATGAAAACTATGAACCTCTGTCACATTCCTTGGAATAGGCCATTCCAAAATTGCCTTTACTTTTTTCTCATCCATCCTCACTTAATCATGTGAGATGAAAATCCCAAAAAAACTAGACTTTTCTAAAGCAATCTAAACTTGTTTAAGTTTTCATATAAAATCTCTTTTCTTAATAGTTCTAACACCAGTTTTAAGTGTAACAAGTTTTCTTCCACTATCATACTAAATATAAAAACATCATTGAAATAGATTCATAGCTTAACCTTATGCATAAATGAATCTCCATGTGTTCTCCAAACGTGACTTTAACCAAGGCTTAAAAGTATCTAAGTTCTGAACCTTCCCTGCCTAGGTGCGAGCCTTTGCGAAGCACCAGAACTTACCTCTGCGCATGCCTTCATGCCCTGCTTATGGCATCACAACCCTTCATGCCTCAGGTACTTAGATACTTTAAGGGCTCAAATTAAAATAAAAATTTGGAATAACAAAATCAATACTCAAAATAACAAGTATAATTTAATAAATCGATCCTTGGAGAAAATAGAAGAGAACCAACATAAATTAAAGTAAGAACTTTCTAAAATGTTATCGCCCTTCCTAGATTTTAAATGTAGAAAAATCAAATCAATTAATGTTTTTGTATTTTCATTTTCATCAGTAGTTTAAACATTTCCATGGTCTAATTTCTGCAAAATATGAAGGTCATGTTGGGTGGATGTGTGTATCTCAGACACACTGTGACAAAAATGTAGATCTTAACAACCTACGACAATTTCTTTCCAACTCTTCACACACTTCTCTGCCACCTGTGTGACCTCCCCACCTTCACAGCCATATCCCATCGCCACCTCATCTCAATAACCTGTAATGTTAGCAACAAACAAAGGGGGATTCAACATTTTAGATTTAGGGTTTTTCTCTCGAAACAAAAAAAAAGAGAAAGAGGGAAAAAATTATAGGCAACTGTGCTCTCTTTATGTTTTGGTAGTGAAATATAATTTTAAAAAAGATTTAGAATTTATATTTATAATTTCATAAACCTCTTCATCGGTAAATTGGAAAACCCTAAGAACATTAAAAAAAACATGTTATATTTGTCAAGCTCATTATCCCCGATATGAAATTATGGAACATTTTCATGATCTCCATTTGGGGGTGACAAGGTCAAATAAATAAAAAATCCAACAAATATTTTAGTAGGAGTTATTATTATTCATAATAACACATATACCATTACCATAGTTTTAATCATTTTCTTTATGTTCTTTTATGTTTCTATTATTTAAGTATGTCTTAAATGTTATTTTTTATTTTTTTCTTAATTTTTTAATTTTTATAAATTACAAATAGTTTTTTCATGTTTAAGAATGTGAAAATTGGAGATATAAAATTGTTATTATGTTCTTTTCTTTTATTATTTAATTATGACTTAATTTTGAAAATAATAGAGACACGCCACATGTTGCTAGAACTTCCTTTTATGGAGTGTAGTAGGGTATTTGTATCATTGAATGTTGGGCATAAAGTTTTTAAACCAGTACTAAAGGAAAATGACGAAAACAAATATAAAAGAAAATCAATAATAGATGGGTAGATTGATAGAACTCACTCAATGGAACATGTACCACTCATTGAAGCTGCTAGATTATGGATCTATGATCCAAAAATTTGTAAAGGAGAAAAGTGGAATCCTAGAAAAACACATGCTATTGTCGGAGTATGGCCAAGATTTTGTAGGGTCCTAGAGAAAGATAGTAATTTTTTTGTGGACTTTTGTTGGCCGGAGTTAGTACTATACAAACCATTTCATGATATTCAAATAGATATTGGCCTTGAAGATGATATTATAAAATAAAATTGGGAAGAATTTCAATCTAATCCTTGGCATATACAATGGGTTATTGGAACACATAATGATGATCAAGGAGAAATGGATGATGAAAATTATGATATCGTTCAACCAAACACAATTGAACATGAGTGGCAGATCATATCGGGCCTACACAAAAAACAAATTCTACATGTGTTTGAGATTGATATGTTGGGTCGAAGGGATATTGACAAGAAAGCACTTTGGAATGCAGATTATCCTGGTGAAGAACAAATGAAAAAGGCTATTAAATTCATAAGCATGGCTAAAGATAATTTCTTACTCACAATAGATGAAGAACCATACTCACATTTTAGCTATTATAGCCTTAGGGTAAAACAAAAAATTGTGTTTGATATAATAATCAAGAATTATAATAAAGGGGAAATTGTACACTTCCATTACCTATGATAATCCAAGCAACAATAGGTACAGGGAAATTGTATCTTATTCGAGGAATCAAACTATATTTTTTAGAGTTGTCACAACCACAATGTTTCTCCCTTTTATTACATTCCCCAACTAGAGTTACAACATTTCAACATTGGTGCATCAAGAATACATACAACCTTGGTGCATCAAGAATACATACAACCTTGTGAATTCCTGTTTCATATTTTGAAAAATTAGAGTGAATGAGGTTAATAAGTTTTCAAGAAGAAATGTGACATGTTAAGTATATTTTAATTGATGAGATGAGTTTCATAGGTCAAAAGAGACTTCAACATATAGATTCTCGACTATGCCAAGTATTTCCAAAAAATGTGGATATGTGTTTTGGTGGAGGTTTATGGGTTTGGTTGGAGATTTGGGACATTTTCCTCTTGTGTGTGATATTACTCCATATGCAAGTACAACACAAGAAAAGTTATTATGGAAATTTTTAAAAACTGTTCTTATGCTAGATATGGTATTCAGACACCAAGGCCAAACTAAAGAACAACAACAATTTCGTCAACTTCTAAAAAATCTAAGAGATGCCAATCCGACAGTTAAAAACTGGAGGTTGTTAATGACTAGAACAAATGATTTACTATAAACTTTTGAAAAGGAATTTGATGAACATATGCATTTATTTTTCATAAATGATGTTGTGGATGAACATAATAAGAGGAAATTATATGCATTAAATCAACCTATTGCTCGATGCATTTCCACTAAAGGAAAAATAATATTGCTACTGGATTAGATGATGAAAAATTACAAGTCAAGTTATTTATAATTTTTGGCACAAGAGTGATGCTCACTACAAATTTATTGATTGAAGTAGGTCCTGTCAATGCTGCACTTGGATTTATTCAAAGCATTCTCTACAAACCAGGATTGGGACCTCATGAACCACCAACATATGTAATGGTTAAATTTGATAGCTACATAAGAATTCCTTTTACTAATGAAATTCCAACTATAATTCTAGTAACACCTATAGAAAGGGGTCATGTGTGTTAACTACCTTTGAAATTGGCATGGGGATTGAATATCCACAAATCATAAGGCTTAACTGTTAACAAAGCCATAATTGATATTGGAGATAAATAAAGACAAGGTTTGACCTTTGCTGCTATTTCACGTGCCAAATCATTTGATGGATTGAGGATCTTACCTACATTCACACATGACCGGTTTCAAAATTTGAAGAATGCAAAAAGAGTTGATAAGAGAAAAGATGAAGAAAAAAGACTCTAGTTGTTAGATAAACAAATGTATAATATTTGAGGATAAAAAACTTAATGTTGTTCTGTGTGTGTGTCTTTATTTATTTTATTAATTATTAATATAGTGTTTCTTACTGTTTTTAATTTAATATTAGATTACATATAATTAACATGAATGTCAAACTTAGATGGGAATAAATTTGATTTAATGAATAAATAGTTACTTTTACTTTACACAGTCACAGATGCTACTAGCATATCTATCTTAGAAAATCTATGTAAAATACACTGAGAGGTATCATTCTTGAGGCACCTATATTTGATTCCACAAATAACTGGAAGGTGCCTATATTTGATTCCACAAATAAGTTGAAGACACCTATATTTGATTCGACAAATAAGTAGAATATGCACTATTTGATTCCACAAATAAGTGGAATAGACGCCTCTTGAATGATACCTCTTGGCGTCTTTTACATCAATTTTCTAAGATATGTATGCTAGTATTATAATTATAATAAGATATATAATTATTTAAATTGTCAAAACATATTTTTGTGTTTTATTTTTCATGTGTTATTAAAATATCTCCAAAAACACTTGACCAAACGTGTATAAAATTACAAGATACATATTTTTTATAGATTACATATTCAAAGATATAACACATTCTAATTTATCTAACAATTTAAATTTTATATACATACATATATAATAAACAATTTTATAAATAATTTTTGTAATTTTAATGTATTACAATAACATTATTATATTATGTTTTCCAAATACAAGTGTTACAATAATAGATAGATTAAATAATATTATGAAGGGGAGTTATGACCATAACCTCCTTCTCCTTGCCTCTCACCCTTACAATGCTAACTTCCCTTTCCACATATATATCATGTCGAAAGGCCTATTACACCCATGAAAATTATGGTGGTGAATTCCTTGCTCACTTGATATGCCTAAATTGATCATGTTTATGTCACAAAGTGTCCCATGCAATATTGGTTAACAATGCATATGTAGAGATTCTCTTTAGTATTTTTTTTTTTCACTATTAGAATGTGGACAACTTTATGTGGAAGAAGTGTGGTAATTGAACTTATGTATTGAGATAAGCATATGGTATTATTGCTATAAATTTGTAGTGTCTACATCTTCATTATATTTAATACATTACATTTGATATTAATTTATACATGAGAGAAAATAGAAATTTTTCTAATGAACATCACTTAAATATAATGAATATACACAAATCATTAAAACATATTATCTTCTATTTTATTTATTATGTGTATATTTTTTTGTTTTTTAAGTCATTTTCCCTATCTCACGTCCATATTGCTACAATAGTTAATTGTTATGGCATTTCAGGAATAACTATTGGCTATAGAAGATAGTTATTGAATTCTTGTGCTTGTGTTGACCCTTAAATATTTTTAAATTAAATTTGTGTAAAATATTAGGAATCTTGTACATATCTTTAACGACATAGCATTTTAATATTTTTGTAATATTTTATTCATAATAATATATATTTTTTATTAGTTATAAAGAAGGGTTAAGGGGACCCTACCACGTACAAAATATGGATAGAAAAATAAAATGTTGAGGATCTAAACAAGCAAGACTCTTCCAGTGGCTCCAACACACAAAAACAAAACATCAAACGAACAACATCAAAAACAAACTATATCACTCATGTGCTCCCTTACCTTTAGATCTTAACTACATTTTTAGGGGGGAAATAGTTCCTTTGTTTTTCCGACTCACAATTTTCCATTCCTCCTCCATATTTGGAGTTACATTTTCACAATTTTTGACCGGAATCAAAACTTATATGTGCTCCGCAATGTCCTGGGATCCTGATAAGACATCCATATCAGTCTTTTGTTGCACTTCCTCATTTTTAGGATCCACTGATTTCTGAGAAGATGATTCACAATCAAGTTGATCATTCACAACCAAATTATAAGGATTAGAGTTATTCCACCAAGAACATATTCCTTTAGCCTATTTTCTAACCAAGTGGAAATTAGATGTTAAATGACCAAGAGAAAAGAAAGTTATGCATTTGAAAGGAAACCCTTCATAATCAATATTTTGAGTCCAAGTTTTATCCTTAACTTTAAGTTCAATAGTGGCCGAGAAATCAAGAGAAGTATCCATATCAACCAAGATTCTGGCATACGTTGTGTGCTCAAAATCTTCAGTTTTTGGATCAATAGCTAAACATTTTCCTAAAGTGTTACCAATAGCATTTAGGAAAGTATCCAACTAGAATTGGAGGGGAAAGCACAAAATACAAACCCACACCAATTGAACTTTGAAAGTATCAGATATCGGATTAAACAAAGGAAACCACAGTTTCATCAAAAGCATATGTGATTCAAAATCCCAAACTTTCTCAAAAATTAGATCTCTATCTAAAGCAATAGTAAATGCTGCAATGAAAAAACCATGGGCGCTAGGAAAGATATCGAACCTACCTTTTAAAAAAGTTTCACATTACTACAAAATCCAGGAATGGAGTGCTGGAAAACCCAAGAAAAGTTTTTTGAATATTCAAATCAAGCCACTCCTCTTGACGCTAGCTTCGACATGGATCACCTCTTCCCTGAAACTAATAGAAGGGGAATATTTAACATAAGCCATAGGATTTTTTTCTTAGGAAATCCCCTGTTCCTATTGTAAACCCCTCGAACTGCTTCTTTGAAAGACACCTTAGCCAGAGGATGATCATTCTATAGACTTGGTTGAGACTGAGTCGGGTTCTTCAACCTAGATCCATCACCAGGTAATAGCTCATATACAGCTGCGCAACCGCAAATAGATGCCCCGAAAACCTGTATAGGTGCCCTAAGCATTTTGGGTCTAGATATAGGGGATCCGCTAGCCCAAGGCTCGAAACAGGGTCAACCATCTCCGGTTGCAACTAAGTTAAAACCCCGCCCCCAAGGGATTCTAAGAGCCTTGAGTTGAAATAAAAGTAGCTCCAATATTGTTAGCCTCCATAGCCACGACATTTATCCTGTCCCCTGTTGAATGGGACAAAGCATCTGAAATGCACTGAGTGCTCTACACGAACACCAAGGGAACATTATTTCCATCTATTAAGGTTGAAACAACGCAAACAAATGCGGTTGTAGTAAACCCAACATTATTTCCTTCACAAGAAAGGGGGGTTATTTCAACATCGTCCAAGAGAGAAACCTTCGCAGAACTAGGGGAACACAAATCAACCACAAAGCCATGAGGCCCCACAACCACTCCCACACTACCTTTGTAGCCATTGCCATGACCCCTTCCCCAGCCTGGTAAGCCAAATTGATTAGGGTTTGGGAAATCCTCGTGAGCCATAATAGAAATTTATTTATAGCTATTGTCAAAATTATTTTTAGATAAGAAAATATGTATTTTAGTAATTTTAAACAAAGATGATAAACTACAATTTTTTTTAAAATATGACTTATGTATGGAGGGTTATGTCTCTATCTCTCATATATAGAAAAACCTTTGCACCTTTCCCCCTTCTTATAACCTTTGATGTACTCTAAAAACAATATTCAATTGAGTTGAAGGTATAGTGTAGGAGGGTTACGAATACAACCCGATACCATCCCACCCCTTACATTCGTAACCTTTGATGTACTCTGATAACACCATTAAATTTATTTGTACAACACAACTTATTGTCACAAAATTTGATGTACTTTGGGATCATGATTCAATTGCGTTTACAATACAACAAGACCACAACATTTTACATACTTTGAAAAACACCATTTAATCTAGTTTTACAAGACAATTATCACAAGAATCGATGTTCTCGTAGAGTATTGTTTAATTGAGTTTTACAATAGAGTTTTCCTAAATTTGATGCACTCCTAAAACTTCACTCAATTGAGTTTTACAAAATAGTTGCTACAAAAAAAGTGTAGTCCAATAACACCATTCAATTGATATTTACAACAAAATTGTCATAAAATTTGATGTACTTCAAAAATACTACTCAATTTGATTTTACAAAACATTTGTCACTAAATATATTGTTCTTCTAGAAGACCATTTGAATTAGGTTTTGCACTATAATTGTCAAAATATTATGGCGTACTTCTAGGATTCCATTTAATTGAGTTTCACAACACATATGTGCCAAAAAATTGGTGTACTCTAAGAACGCAATCGATCAATAATTGAATGGTGTTTTCAAAGTACATAAAATTTGTGGATTTTTTTATAGTAAAACCAATTACATGGTGAGTTCAAAGTACATCGAACTTTGGGGTATTTATTTTGTAAATCTTAATTGAATGATGTTTTCAAAGTAGATCAAATTTTGAAACACTTCTATTGTAAAACTCAATTGAATTGTGTGTTAAGTATATCAAACTTTGTGACAACTGTGTTGTAAAACTCACTCGAGTTTTTAACATACTTCGAATTTTGTAGTAGTCATAATATAAAATTTAATTGAATATGATTTATTCATAAATATAACTAGCGAATCACAAGAATCAAAATATGAATGATGTATTGACACTAGTTATATTTTAGATAAAATTTAGTCTCAAATTCACCAAGATAAAATAAATGTCAATTATAACAAGTTAAAATTTAATTTATTTACTTTATTAAAAAATTATAATAAACTCAAACAATATTTATTTTTCTTTACTATATATATAAATCAATTAATTAGATAAAATATAATTTAAAAACAAATCACAAATATTATACAAACCCTTACACAATTTATATTAAACTTAAACAATATTTATTGTTGTTTGTAATATACATCAATTAATTAGAGAAAAAATACGAAGATAAATAATTTTGAGTTTTGAACTATAATTCGAAGACACATCACAAATATTATGCAAACCGTTTTTAACAAGCAAAATTTTAATGGTTTAAATTCTCCATGAAAATATCAGTGTTTATGACACTCGGTAAAAAAATTGTTCCTCGTCATATAAAATTTGTGGCTATCATATGATTTGACCCTATTTCCAACAGTGTCGCCTCTAATACAATTTAATATGTTTTTTAATTTCTATTAGTTTATATTTATCATAAAGTTTTTCTTGAAAATGATTATTTTGTGTAGAAAAAGTATTGACAATATGAGCATAATAAGTTTCCTTATCTTAATTTCCAGCAATTAGAAAACAGGAACAAATAATTGTTGACTGATCTTTATTAGATATTTTATTAGATATTTGTTTTAATAGAGGATCGCTCACTTAACAAGAGTTAAATTGGCTCTTAGTGACACATCTATTCAATTATATCGTTCAATCAAATGGTGATGTCGAAAATGGCACTAAATCCAAAATTTTAGCAAATGCAAAGGAACTTTAGATTCATACGGCAGACATGAAGTCACGGAGAGTCATTCTTTTCATATAAAATCTAGTGCATAATATATGCTTTTGATTATTTCATCATGGTTATAGCTTGGGATCAAATTTGAAGGGGCTAGTTTGAATTTTATTGTGAAGGGTAAATATTGGACCAATCTTTCGATGATTAAAAGTACTATGAATATTTTACACTTCATATGACAAGAATATATTAAGTACACGCGTCATAAAAATTAAGGATAATATTTTTTTAATAAGATTTTTTTAATCATTACTTGATTGACACCTTAAATAAAAAGAGAAGATTCAGTAATCCAAACAAAATGACCCTTCAATCATAATGGTGTAAAATTAAGTTGCACTTAAATTGGTAAAATAATAAAATTATGATGTAAAAAAAGCCCAAATTTGTAATATTATAATTTCCTAAAAATCATCATAACTAAAATAATCATTAAATAAATACATAAAAAAACAATTGAAATGAGACAAGAAGACTCGCAGGTCAGTAAACACATAAATGCTAGTGGGACATTGGGTTCTCTTATCAAAATCATTAATAAAACTTGTAAATAATAAAATAAATAACTTTAACTTCTACTTGGATTATAGTGCTAAAATTAAAATCCATTTGGATTCTTACCACTTTAATAACAAAATCCATTCGTATTTTAACCATTAAAATTAAAACCCACGTAAATTTTAACTAGTAAAATGCATTGAATTAGATATTTTCCAAATAAATAAAAGAAAAATTGAATTCATACATCGAAACACCCACACTAACTGTGTCACTAATAGATACATCAAGACATTCTTGGTTATATTTCAGAGCCAAGAGCTTCACCTCATGCACATTATGCATTGAGACCTACTATGCAGTAATGATGTTTTAGCAAATTAGACTATTCCATGAAACACACACACCCTTCGTAATCCTCCCTAAATTTGTTCACAACCCTTTTCCTCAACTCCTTAGGATTAGAGTTGAGCATCATTGTCTTGAGCACTACTGTAAATATAAAATTCTTGTTAGCCTCCACATCACTGCTATTAAAAAACTAGAGAGAATATGCCAATGATGACTTGGAGGGGCTCTTTCAATGGATGAGGAAGATTATTTGTACCTATTATCTTCATCTGAAATGAGCTTCTCTCCTCTTCCCTACATTCTGCCATCTCGAATAGGTCCAATCAACCTTTTCATTAAGAAACAACTCGACACTTATCTTGATTCTTATTTGCAAGGGTCATAATGGGTGAGCTCCTCAAAGAACTCAGCCTTGGTTTTGCTTGAAAACAAGCCCCATCTACCTTTTCCCAGAGATCCTTCTCCATTGCATACAAATAGAGATAATCTAATCATCTTGGTCTGTGGCTTGTCTACATACCGAGCTCAAATTGATCTAGGAAATATGGATCAAGACCATGGTGATCTCATCCCGTCCTTTGGCACTAACACGGATCCCATAGAGCCTTCTCGACACCCTGCATTGTGAGTGACAAATTGAAAACACTCTTTGAGATTAATTCAAAACTTTTCTCCAACCTCTTCCCTAACCTCAGATATACATCTGCACATATCCATACTAGTGGACACTCTATACATTGGATCTATTCCAAATCATGTTGTGTAGGCTCCTAAGTGTATAAATATTTGTGTGAAAGTTGATCTTATTTTTGTTTTATGTCTATCAAGGTGGCTCCTGCAAAAAACAAGCAAAAAGAAAGTACAAAGTGTTAGATAAAACATCTGAATAAATCCCATGAAAAGGGCAGAACCGTAAATGTTAATATTAAATATTTAATTTTTAGGTATTTGTGTTTAAGTATCCGCTGAATTGGCATCAACAAATTACTAGAAACTTGGGATTTGAGCTTAATAGTTTTATAGTAGTATATTTAGTATATTGAAACTTTTGGTAATTTCAAGTATTACACCTTTTCTAATGCATCTATGATTCATGCGCGCAAATCCTGAAAAGCTGGAGGTGATTGTTTTTTGTAGAAGTCATCAAAACTATTTTTTAAAATATAAAAATTTTACACAAATTATTGACAAGCATTTTTTCACCATAGCCCTTCTTTTGAAAGTTTTAAAAGTAACTTGCACTTCTGAATTGTCAAATGATTTTTACATTTTGATTTTTTTTTGACATGCAAATTTTTACCCGCCCTTTTTTAACGGGTTTGAGGCCTTGGGAAGGGCTGTGACGGGCTCAATTTTGAACTCTCGTTATAGCGACCATCTCTAATTTACAATTAAGCTTTAATTTAAATATAGATTAGAAAGCAGATCTAATTGCATTTATAACTGTTAACATAGAAATATATGGAAATATTTGGAATAATTAGAAGTGCTTGAAAGTTCAAGAGATTTGGTGTCTTATAGGATAATAATCAATTTGTTGTGAGTTTAAAAATAATTTTCATTGAAACATATCGAGTAATAATAAATAAAGTCAACAACCTTGCTCACATTCTGTAACGACCCAAAATCTCACACACGGACAACACAGTAAAAGACAGGATAATTTTTTTTTTTGACTTGCTTCCACACATAACACGACACAACATGTCGTCACAAAGTTACAACCAAATCTGGGAACCACTTGTTACGGGGATGACCACAAGGTCAGCACGGAAACGTTCACACCCAAAAGGATAATACACTTTTTTTTCTTTTTTGACAAGACAACATAGAAGTCCAACCACAGAACACACTTACAGTTAGGGCCAACCACAATGAGATATTCTTGAGGGTTATTTATTTTAAAAAGACATCTTGCAATTCTTAGCTTACGTTTTCAAGGAGGCTCAAGATATGATTCTGTACAATTCAACTTGCCAAGCTAAGTTTATTCCTTTGACACTGAGTAATTATCTTTAAATCTTCTCTATTATGACATTTATTTGCTTAATTCGTTTATTTGGAGAAAGGGGTAATTTAAATTCCACAAGGCCATCTATTTACACTTACGCTACTAGAACTTGTTCATGCCCATATTACAAAATGGATTCGCTTTCAACATACTTAAGAGAAGGAAGGCAAAGCACCTTGGAAAAAAAGGTTAGAGGGAGAAGGTTGAGTTGAAATCATCTTTAAGACCTCATTAGTTATTACCAAGATTTAATTGAAGCTTGAGAAATTAGCCATAATTAATAAAGATTTTACTTAGGCTTTACTAAATGAGTTTTATAAAAAATAAAACAATTTACCTTCCAATGGCTAAGAGATAGATTGTGTGGTTTCCAAAGTTGTTTTCTCCTGCTTATTAAATCTTATTATCTTCCAGAACTAACCATAGATTTCCCTTAAGTTCGTTTAAGAATTTCACCATGAAAGGGATAGTGTTCACTAGTGTAGCTAGGGATATCAAGTTATATAATGTTACTTAACAAAGGATAGTTTCATCTTTGATCACTTATGGAATTACATGCTCTCAAGTTGGTCACCTCTACACTAATTTATTTGCAATATAAATTTTAGTTTAACTTCTATAAGTATTAAACAACCCATTTTATTTACTTATGACACACTATTACTAAGTCTTAGAAAGATTTAGCTCAACATTTAATCGTAGGGATAAAGTTTAACAATACTCATTTACGAAAACGAAAATAAGGTTACATCAACTCTTAGAATACCGATAATCCATTAAGGTCACTCAACAAATGGTAATCCAACTTTCTTATAATTTTCAAAGATAGTCAAACAATTCAAGGTTCCAAAGTTAAGATGACATAATCCACGATACAATATACTAAGACATTGATCCTCTTCTAAATTTTCCACTAGATGTTATCAATAGTTGAACAATATAAAAAGGATTCATGCAAAAGAACTTCTCAACTGAGGTTGATGTAAAAATCTACAAGTCTATCCCTCATCTACTCACAAAATCCATCTGCAACAAATTTTTCCACAAGAGTCAGTTCGCGAGAACTGAGCAAGATAAGGCTACACAAAACCACCATAACTATTATCTAACAATACCACAAAAGGAAGCACTTTATTACAAGAATTGGGTCAAACCTCTAAACACTATCAACACATCAAGTTATAATAAAGTCTCCATCATGCCAATCAAAGAAGGAGAAGACCTTGTACTTCAGTTAGGAGTAAAAGCAACGAAAGTATAGCAATCGTATGAGAATGGCCCTTGGCCCTATAAGGAGAAATAAACAATCTAGCAAAAACAGAATTCCCATCAAGTAAGTAATTAAACAATAATTACAAGATTGAGATTTGATATATAGACCAACCATCTAGAAATTTATCAAAGGTACCAAACGCATAGGCTAAAATAATATATTTCTAAAAGAACAAGAGTTGATCGGCCCAAGAAAGGGGAACCACGGGTTTCAAAAATTAACACAAAAAGCCATGTATAATCGAGTTTCAAACCGGAAATCAAATAGAGTATACACACAACATAAGTTTCGAAGCGAAGGCAAAGTATACTAGTTTTGACCATTAACTCCAAGAGATTTTCCAATCATCCAAGAAGGGTCAAAGTCTTACAGGCTAGTAGCAAACACGCGAGAGAAGAAGGGAGTTCCGTCAAACAAGAGTATACAATAATGTCATCAACAAATTTTATAACACTAAAGATTTGCAAACCTCCACAACAATTCTAATGTTTGGTTAATTTAAAATAAATTACCTATTTCCCAAAACAACAATATTTTAAGGCAACCCTTGGTAACACAGTCAACCGTCACACATAGATACAAACATAATTTCTAAGTGACATTATCAAAACAAAACCTTCCGCTATGAATCCATAAGACTATCAAATGAAAGATGAGTTTTTCCCGAAGATTAATCACATTTAAGGAAATTTCCATCACAAACTATTAAGGTAATTACGTGCATAAAAAATGACCAATATTAATTAATAGCGTTAACATTACAAAGGAGAAATAATGCAAGTTAGGAAAAATAGAAGAGCGCCATCAACAATAATTCTGAGAGGGGGATTAGACCAAAACTATTCTAGTGTCAACGAGGTACTGGATTCGCACAATGAAACCTCGAGCTTAGTTGATCCGAAAAGCTAGTTATGGTTCAAGTTGATAGGGATGGTCAAGGTACTTCTTGAGGATGGCCTTAAAAGCCTAGAAACAAGATGAAAGATAATATAAGAGTCTAAACACGTGAGACGGAAAACACATTGCACACAAACCTTTTCATTCTAAAAGTTTTAATACCAAAACTCTAAGCTGGCTAGCCCAAGCATTGATCACACTAATCCTACAACCTTTCTTTCTCGATGCCAAAAGGTTATCAAAGGGACTTGCGAAGGAGCTAACAAAAAACGTCAAAAGACAAACTTGGGTGCTAGGGAGGGGCTTCATAGTTATCGTAAACTTACTTCCATGATATCGAAAATACTAGTTTGATCAACATAATAACTTGCAACTCAATCGCAGAGAAGAATAAATACATAAACAAACAGACGAAGGTCTATCACTCGAGAAAGAGAAACATAACACCCAGAGGAGAGGGCACACACATCCTTTCGACCAACATACTGACAACGATAAAAGCTAAAACAAGAAGAAACAAGCAGAAAGGGAAATCTCCCATCATGACATCCAACTGACAAATCAATGCAAGGAAAAAGTGGTTCGATTTCACAATAATTTTAAATAAAATAACAGTAGAAAAGTGTAGAAATATCTTGCCTTTTTCTCCAGATTCAGAAGGTTTCATGGACACCCACCGCCCGGACCAGCAACAACAACCCAAGCCTAATTCCATTTTCTTCAAGCTCGTTGGGCACTCAAACATCGACCATCTTCACATTGGCATAGGTAGGAGTTTACGGCCAGGGTGGGTGGTCTAAAATACTTTCCAACATCCACCCAACACGTGTCAAAAGGGAAAGTTATAGTGGAACATGGACATCCATCCAGCACAATGGAAAATCCACTTTTGGAGCCCATTTAAGCCCCTTTTGGAAGTAAAATCTGGTCTATTATTTATCACTGCAGACCTGGCACAGTGCACCTTGTTATAGTGCCAGACTATGTCTACAGATTGCTTCACCTGGAATTACCAATAATCTCTAGCAAGAACATTTTCCTTCAACCACTTCAACGATTTCCCCTAATATCAAATAGCACTTGCCTGACGGTCATCCATTACAAAATGTTGTTTGCAGGACAATCCCTTAAAGTCCCCGCCCCAACTTTGTCACCACAGTGAAACATTGGTGACATAAGCGTCTTGACAACCAGACCTCGTTTCCTACGGAAGGCACAAACAATCCAAAGTCAAGCTTCCCAAAGGCACTCCATTGCAGCACTATCAAGATCCCACGGTGCACAACATTTACTTTACCCATTCAAAGTGAAATCACATCACAGTATCATCAACAGTTCTGAATCTGAAAAATATCCTGCTACCTTCATCTCCCAAGACATTTTCTCCAACATTGCATAGATCTCCTGTGCCTGTGGGTGTGATTCTGTCACCTACACAAAAAGAATGCACCATTCCTATTGCCTTTAATCCAACTACATCCAAGTTTCTTTTTAATTCCTTTGGAATCCTTCATCGATCTCCTAAACATTGCTAGACAAAAAGCTGTGGATAATACTCGAACATGCAGTGGAATCCTCCTGCAAAGCCTAATAAATCTTCTTGTAGAAACCACGAAGCCACCAGAATCGAACACACATATGGAGACAGACCCTCATCAACGGGGCAGAGTGGAGGAAATGAAACAGCAAGGCAAACACTATTGTGCTTCATGAATATTCTGATATGAAACAGATCCGCCTCTATGAGATACTCTTCCATGAGTTACATCGTAAAACAAGTAAGGTCTCAGTAGAGAATCTTTGCAAATAAATTTCATCAAGCCTCTTGGTAACACTCTCACTGTCACATAGTCTATTTTGATAAAAATATCTTGAAGGAGAAACCCGAATCTGAGGATGCATCGATACTGCATAGAAAACAACATAGTTGGACAACCTGCTTGCTGGAAGCACTCACAAAGGCTTCTACTAAACTGCAACATGCCTGCCGCCTGGCTATTTGAGACTTGTTGCAGGTCCTTGCTGAGCTTGTGAACTCCTGACAAGAACACACCTCGCAGGGATGTTCACCCAATGAAAGTGGAGGTAATCACGCCTGCTTCATTCGCTGGAACTGTCATTCTTGATGGCTGTCAACAGTTGAATACTCCTTCATCCCTCGGTTCAGATTTGATGCCCAGGAGATAGAAGGACCTTCATGTACAAGAAGGCCACAACTCATGAATGAAAATGGATTGATACAGAAGCTATTCACATTGAGGACAATCACAATTTGGAACCACTACCACACATTTTGAGTCTTCAAAACAGTGCAGTTTAGTGAAAAACTCACAACAACTCCAGTCAACCAAAATGCTGGGAGCAAGTGAATTTTTCAGAGGCAGAAAGACATTGTCAACTTCACCCACACACAGTCCATCCAATGCTCACATGGTTAGAGAAGAATCTATACGACAGGAAAAAATCAAGAAACCAAGAAGATTTGCAAATCAAATAATCAAATGAAGGAGAAGTGTGGTGACCAGCAAGAAACGGGTCGACTCGTAAAGAAGGTATGGGGGTCCTCATGCATGGCCACAAAACAAGCTGGTCTATTAAAGCGAATCAGGTATCGGTCCTTCCAACAAAGGAATCGATAAGTCAAAAGACATTAAATTCCAATTCAAAATGTTTCCATTCGGATCTGTGACCCTTAGTTAAAAAATCTCCTTTTAACATTCATCGCTATTTTCCAAACATAGCTTCGATAATCAAATGACAATGATCTTGAATGGGTCCTAGATCTAAAAATGCCTAGGTTGTGGTTTATGTCAAATACGAGGTCTATGAGTATACTGTTATAGAATTCTTATTAGGAAAAATTAAGTCCTTAGATATAGTTAACATCGATACCAACTCTACCACAAGATATGAATAGCAAATCATAAATACACCATGCGAAGACATTTGAATAAAGACTCATCAAGCCACTATGTCAAGCTTCAATGAACTACAAGGTTGAATATTAACCAAAGATCCCCAATGTCAAATTTGTCATTGGTGGAAGGCAATAACGAAATATAATCAGTTGCAAGGCGTACTGATTGATCCATCCTTCTTTAAATAGGTTAACGCACAGGACATTACACAGTCCACACACAAAGGTGTCATTGCGACAAGAACTAGGGTACACGCCAAATGGGGCATTACATTCTCCTCCCCTTAAGAAAGCATCGTCCTCGATGCGACATAACACAGAGGAAAAGAAATGGTTCGAAACCAAGAACAGGTAAAGGAGAAATTACACCCTATGGTTTAAAATTTTAGTTGATTAAAGCACGGTCACAAAGGTAGCCTTAGGAACATTTGGTAGAAATTTTAACTTTCAAGGTTCTGTGAAGATTGGCAGTTCCTTCTTATTTATTATTTTTCATTAGTTCCTTTCCATTAGCATTATTCTTAGTTTAATTTCTTTTAAAATTTCATCATTGAAGAGTTTTGGTTTATTCCTTATTGTGGGTGCCCAACATGAACTGCTAACACAACACCCTATCAGGTTCAAAAGACACTACAGATTCACAAGCACACAAGTATATACTTCATGATTGTATTACACCACAAAAGGTTACTCAAATACGGAATAGAATAGGCACAGTCCACATAACATAGTACTCATCACACATCAATGACTGACATACAAAATACTCAAACAAAAGAGTACTACAATCCACCAGACATTTCCTCAATTTGCATCGATGAAAAAATTCACATAACACCAAACAAATGCTACAGGTACATAGTGTCCACAAGGGAATCAATGACATAACCACAACATCACAACACATATCCATCTGACATGAGTAACACATACATCAAAATACCACTACCAAAACATCACAATAACTCAACATATATCCTGAAACATCAACCATACAGACAAATATCATAAGCCTCCCTCAAACTCTTATGCCTCCCAACCTCAAACTCTTATGCCTCCCTCAAACTCTTATGCCTCCCTCAAGTCTCTTATGCCTCCCTCAAGGAGGCCGGTTGACCCTATGGCCTAAGACACATAGAGTTCGAACACTCCTAACCCAAGTGACATAATAACGCGTGGTTCAACAACCCGCTAGTTATCTGTAACTCCTTGGGGCGTACCCCCATACAATGAAGCGGGTCCATAGGTCCAACCATTCCATGGTGCATCCCATGACCCTATTCCACACATCATGACAATAGAACCAGCACAACAATCCAATCTAAGTGCCAAGTGGCAAAGTACAAGCCTTGGGCAAGGCGGTAAAATCTTCCAAATTTTAAAAGAAGATCCAAAATCAAGCAAAATAAATGGCCAAATAGCCATAGTTAGTATCAAAATCCACATGTTAGTGCCACAAACCAAGGAAATGCCCAAAATTGTAAAGCATGGCAATCAAGAAAAGTTGTTGGTCCTTACAAAATAAAGTAAAAAGCTCAATTTACGAATAAAATCAACTTATAATAATGTCACATTACGATAACTGTGTGGCCTTATCTAGCCACCAAAGGGGTACTCAACGAGTTGCTAGCACTTGGAACATCGAGCCTCTACTCGCAAAATACATATCAATAATACAACTGTCATCACCTCTATCTGAATCATCCCGCCACCACTTCGACAAGGCTAAACATAGTCATAGTTGCACTTAGGTTGCATACATACAACCACATAGGGAGAGAGGAAAGAATCATAGGTTGTTATCTACTAAACCAAATTTTGGCTCGAGTTATTGACCCATGGTACACCATTCCTCACTCTCAACATACACTTCTACCGATTTCCCTTTAGGGTCGGTTAGCGTAAGGTTCACAACATAACATGTAACTACATCACTAACACAATGGTGGTACACACATATACAAGGTAGATCACAATCATACATTCACCGGGTGTAACACATCACTTTACCACATTCTGCACCCAAAGTGCAATCACAATATGATAGGGTTCATACACTCACCATATGACCCTAAATCACAACATGAAGCATTACATATTTGCACAAATCATACATACGATGAACATAGTACATCTCAACATAACATCCATTGCTACATAACAAGGTGGTACACACATTTCTTCAAAACATGGTAAAAACATCATGATACAACTCATTTCTTTTAACATCAATCTAGTCATACAACACATTGATACACTTACATACCACAATATGCCACAATGCTCCAACACTACGTCATCCACATTATAATTCTTTTCACACATCACAAACAATAATTCACACGTGAACTCTTCATAGAATCCACAAGAAGGAGAGAGAATACTCCCATCCCCAACATATCAACATGATCACAAACATGCACAAAGTGACATACACATCATGTGCGTTCACAATATCACAATTACAACATGGATCACATCACACTTAAAGCACATTACTCTTCCAATATCTACCACCATCATGCAACATCATCATCATCATGCAGTATCATCATGTAACACCATCACCATCATGTAACATCACCATACAACACCAATCCAGCCCATAGGTTCGAGAGCATGAACCTATGCTCTGATACCAAGTGTAACGACCCAAAATCACACACACGGACAACACAGTAAAAGAAAGGATAATTTTTTTTTTTGACTTGCTTCCACACATAACAAGACACAACATGTCGTCACAAAGTTACAACCAAATCTGGGAACCACTTGTTACGGGGATGACCACAAGGTCAGCATGGAAACGTTCACACTCAAAAGGATAATACACTTTTTTTCTTTTTTGACATGACAACATAGAAGTCCAACCACAGAGCACACTTACAGTTAGGGCCAACCACAATGAGATATTCTTGAGGGTTGTTTATTTAAAAAGACATCTTGCAATTCTTAGCTTACGTTTTCAAGGAGGCTCAAGATATGATTCGTACAGTTCAACTTGCCAAGCTAAGTTTATCCCTTTGACACTGAGTAATTATCTTTAAATCTTCTCTATTATGACATTTATTTGCTTAATTCGTTTATTTGGAGAAAGGGGTAATTTAACTCCACAAGGCCATCTATTTACACTTACGCTACTAGAACTTGCTCATACCCTTATTACAAAATGGATTCTCTTTCAACATACTTAAGAGAAGGAAGGCAAAGCACCTTGGAAAAAAAGGTTAGAGGGAGAAGGTTGAGTTGAAATCATCTTTAAGACCTCATTAGTTATTACCAAGATTTAATTGAAGCTTGAGAACTTAACCAGAATTAATAAAGATTTTACTTAGGCTTTACTAAATGAGTTTTATAAAATAAAACAATTTACCTTCCAATGGCTGAGAGATAGATTGTGTGGTTTCCAAGTTGTTTTCTCCTGCTTATTAAATCTTATTATCTTCCAGAACTAACCATAGATTTCCCTTAAGTTCGTTTTAAGAATTTCACCATGAAAGGGATAGTGTTCACTAGTGTAGCTAGGGATATCAAGTTATATAATGTTACTTAACAAAGGATAGTTTCATCTTTGATCACTTATGGAATTACATGCTCTCAAGTTGGTCACCTCTACACTAATTTATTTGCAATATAAATTTTAGATTAATTTCTATAAGTATTAAACAACCCATTTTATATTACTTATGACAGACTATTACTAAGTCTTAGAAAGATTTAACTCAACATTTAATCGTAGGGGTAAATTTTAACAATACTCATTTACAAGAAAAAAAAGATTACATCAAGGATACTCCACACTCAACAAGCGGTAATCCAAATTTTCTTATAATTTCAAAGATAGTTAAACAATTCAAGGTTCTAGAGTTAAGACGACATAATCTGCGATACAATATACTAAGACATTGATCCTCTTCTCAAATTTCTACTAGATGTTATCTATAGTTGAACAATATAAAAAGGATTCATGCAAAAGAACTTCTCAACTGAGGTTGATGTAAAAATCTACAAGTCTATCCTCATCTACTCGCAAAATCCATCTGCAACAAATTTTTCCACAAGAGTCAGTTCGCGAGAACTGAGCAAGATAAGGCTACACAAAACCACCATAACTATTATCTAACAATACCACAAAAGGAAGCACTTTATTACAAGAATTGGGTCAAACCTCTAAACACTATCAACACATCAAGTTATAATAAAGTCTCCATCATGCCAATCAAAGAAGGAGAAGACCTTGTACTTCAGTTAGGAGTAAAAGCAACGAAAGTATAGCAATCGTATGAGAATGGCCCTTGGCCCTATAAGGAGAAATAAACAATCTAGCAAAAACAGAATTCCCATCAAGTAAGTAATTAAACAATAATTACAAGATTGAGATTTGATATATAGACCAACCATCTAGAAATTTATCAAAGGTACCAAACGCAGAGGCTAAAATAATATATTTCTAAAGAACAAGAGTTGATCGGCCCAAGAAAGGGGAACCACGGGTTTCAAAAAAATTAACACAAAAAGCCATGTATAATCGAGTTTCAAACCGGAAATAAAATAGAGTATACACACAACATAAGTTTCAAGCGAAGGCAAAGTATACTAGTTTTGACCATTAACTACAAGAGATTTTCCAATCATTCAAGAAGGGCTCAATGTCTTACAGGCTAGTAGCAAACACGCGAGAGAAGAAGGGAGTTCCGTCAAACAAGAGTATACAGTAATGTCATCAACAAATTTTATAACACTAAAGATTTGCAAACCTCCACAACAATTCTAATGTTTGGTTAATTTAAAATAAATTACCTATTTCCCAAAACAACAATATTTTAAGGCAACCCTTGGTAACACAGTCAACCGTCACACATAGATACAAACATAATTTCTAAGTGACATTATCAAAACAAAACCTTCCGCTATGAATCCATAAGACTATCAAATGAAAGATGAGTTTTTTCCTGAAGATTAATCACATTTAAGGAAATTTCCATCACAAACTATTAAGGTAATTACGTGCATAAAAACCGACCAATATTAATTAATAGCGTTAACATTACGAAGGAGAAAATAATGCAAGTTAGGAAAAATAGAAGAGCGCCATCAACAATAATTCTGAGAGGGGGATTAGACCAAAACTATTCTAGTGTCAACGAGGTACTGGATTCACACAATGAAACCTCGAGCTTAGTTGATCCGAAAAGCTAGTTATGGTTCAAGTTGATAGGGATGGTCAAGGTACTTCTTGAGGATGGCCTTAAAAGCCTAGAAACAAGATGAAAGATAATATAAGAGTCTAAACACGTGAGATGGAAAACACATTGCACACAAACCTTTTCATTCTAAAAGTTTTAATACCGAAACTCAAGTTGGCTAGCCCAAGCATTGATCACACTAATCACAACCTTTCTTTCTTGATGCCAAAAAGGTTATCAAAGGGACTTGCGAAGGAGTTAACAAAAAATGTCAAAAGACAAACTTGGGTGCTAGGGATGGGCTTCATAGTTATCGTAAACTTACTTCCATGATAATGAAAATACTAGTTTGATCAACATAATAACTTGCAACTCAATCGCAGAGAAGAATAAATACATAAACAAACAGACGAAGGTCTATCACTCGAGCAAGAGAAACATAACACCCAGAGGAGAGGGCACACGCATCCTTTCGACCAACATACTGACAACGATAAAAGCTAAAACAAGAAGAAAACAAGCAGAAAGGGGAAATCTCCCATCATGACATCCAACTGACAAATCAATGCAAGGAAAAAGTGGTTCGATTTCACAATAATTTTAAATAAAATAACAGTAGAAAAGTGTAGAAATATCTTGCCTTTTTCTCCAGATTCAACATCGTCCTCAGACTGCACGGGTCATTCATAAGAACTGTAGGTACTGGAATCCGGGTGCACTAGTTCTAAACTCCACATTCACGAAGCTCCAACAAAACATCGACCATTGAAGAGGATTTTAGCACAGGTAGGAGTTCACGGAACGGTGGGTGGTATTCGAAGGCACTCCATCCTCCCAATGCGTGCTCAACTAAGGGGAAAGTTAATTGAGCAGGAACATCTTGGGTTTGATTGAAACAAACAGGACATACCACTAAACTGCTACCACAAACAGAAGCTGAAATACACAAGTCTGGTCTAGATATTTTCAGAGAAGACCTGGCAAGTGCATGTTATAGGAAGAAAAGGTTGTATAGATCTGCTTTACCTGGAAGTTACCATCTCTACAAGAACATTTTCCTCCTCAACAAACCCATTGCAGAGCACCTTTGGCCATATCTCAAGGTCATGCCTATCAAATAGTTGTGGAGTGTCTACATGCATTAAACCAACTTTCACCATGGTACAACAACGAATCATAACAAAGCCATTTGAGCCTATGTTATCTCCATTATTACTTCCAAGTTTCCAAGGTTTCAACTCCACCACCAATCCTGTCTATCAACCAACAATCCCATTGCTGTCCAAAAGACATCGATTTCTTTACAAGATCACAGCATCAACACTTTGTATCATCATGTTGAATCAGAAAAATATCCTGCTACCTTCATCTGCCCAAGACATTTTCTCCAACATTGCATAGATCTCCTGTGCAAATGCATTGTCCATACATCCTGTTCACCTACACAAAAAAAAATGCACCATTTTATTGCCTTTAATCCAACTACATCCAGTTTCTTTAATTCCTCTTTGGATCCTTCATCGATCTCCTAAACATTGCAGACAATCCATACTATACAGAGCTGTGGATAATACTCGAACATGCAACAATCCTCCTGCAAAGCCTAACTATAAATACTTCTCGTAACACAAAGCCACCAGAAGAATCAGAACACATGATTAACAGAGACAAACCCTCATCAATGATGGCAGAGTGGAACCAGAAATGAAACAGCAAGGCAATTTGTGCTTCGTGAATATTCTGATATGAAACAGATGCGCCTCTAAGAGATCCTCTTCCATGGGTTACATTGTAAAACAAGCAGCAAGGTTTCAACAAAGAATCTTTGCAAATTAATTTCATCAGGTCTCCTGGTAACACTCTCACTGTCACATAGTCGATTTTGATAAAACATATCTTGAAGGAGAAACCTGAATTTGAGGATGCATTCGATACAGAACAGAAAACAACATAGTTGGACAACCTGCTTGTTGGAGGCGCTCAAAAAGGCTTCTACCATACTGTAACATGCCTGCCGCCTGGCTAAAACTGTTGCAGGCACGTCGCTGTGGCTCTCCGACAAGAACACACCTCGCAGCACCCAATTTAAGTGGAGGTAACACGCCTACTTACACTAGCTTGCTAGCTTCATCTCTAACCACCATATCGAACTTGCAACGGCCATGCAGCATGGCAAAGAGGCAGAGAAAACGTTTTAGTTTGTTGAAAGCCAACACTCCGTTCGCAGCAACACTTGGAAAACATAGGCAGGAAGAAGTTTCGTGCAGCCATGGCAAGGACAGGAACAACACTGTGTAAGAGCTCCGAAAACCTGCGACTCAAACATTGGTTTGGGGTCCTTCAATGCCATTCATCCCAAGATCCCAACGTGCCCAACTCTCCTCCCTACTCACGCGGTTGAATAACAGGTTCAAAAGGAGAACCAGGTGAAGCAAAACAGGCCTGCAAGAGACTCCCATCTGCAAATCACGCAAGGACAATAAACATGAAGGTACCACCAACTGGCAGAGGTACAGGCCTAGTGGGAGATGGCCACGCTAGGCAAGAGAAAAATAGATGGCGTATAGGAAGGGGATGAGGGACGGTAAGATGTTTTCTTTATTAAGTTGGTTACAAGAAGCATAAATATTTCATGACAAAATTTTAATTCAACTGTCACCCTCCAACCTGCAGCCACACAACACTACCCTCCCTAATCTATTTACTCAAATGCAAAAACTATAACTGATATGCATTCCTTTATTATCCCCTTTATTTTTTACTTTATTATTACTATTATTATCATTATCATTAACATCGATTAGTACAGTTGCTTATCTCAACTATAATTCATCATGAAGGGCTAAAAAGGTGAGCAAGACAATTTTGTATACAAAACTATTCGAACCGAGAAGATTAAATCGCAGACCTACGAGTTAAGGCTAAGTTGAATTTTAGAATCGAATTCGGCCTTCTATCTATTTCTGAATTAAATATATCAAACAAACATACAATGACACGGCCTAAGCAAACACGGTAAGAATATTAGATTCTATGACATTACAAAGTACAACAATTTCGAATCCAGGGATACAACCATGGCATCAAGATGGGTAACTCTACTTCTTCTAACGTCATGTTAGAGTAATTAAGGCATGGTATCGATAGTCAAGGGAGTTGAATTCATGCTTTTCAAATGACACGTCCATCTCGGACAAGTTAGAATTAAAAAAGTTAAATACAATGCTGAACAGGGTTTTTTCAAAATATCATATGGGCACTTGAGAATGATACTGTTAAAAATATACTAGTGAATGTCCATCTCAAGTATGTAACGTTCTCCAACAAGGGAAATTGCTTGTTTCACTTGACGCCATTGAGGATCACTGGGTAACCGCCATAATCGGGGCATTACAATGCCCCACACTTGTTCCATATATCACCTATAAGAATGTTTAACTTGGGGAAATGGGCATAATACACTATCTTCCATTAGCTATCAAAGAAATTCTACATCAAATGCATTTAAGGATAGATTGAAATTTTGTTGGATGTTATTATTAACAATATTGCTCTAGTAGACTTGTATGCACTAATGTTGAACCTTATCACAATGGCATGCATGAACCTTTTGTACTAAATTGTTGACATGCTCTCTATCTGTTTGGCTGATCACTGACATCTTGTGCTTAAAAATGATTCTGAAGCAATGCGATTATGCACTTAGAGAAATTAACACCTGAACATGTGTGATTCCATAATGGTTCATTTTCTAAGCATGATCTCTGAATGCATTAGCATGTATTTATCCAGTAAACTTGCCAAAATGCAATTGACACGATACGTAGTTTCTTGAAACTTTCTTCACAAAACAGGCTTTTACGATCCATTTAGTATATGTTACCCCATTAGGTTTTTCGTAGATAAGGGGCAAAGTATTTCAATACAGTAAGTTGCTTTTTTCCATACTGGCATCTGCCCATCATTTTAATGTACATTATAACCACATGGCATTTTTTAAATGTTTAGAGATAACAACCATTGTAATTTTTTGTCAATACATCTCGTTGTAGGAAGCATAAGAGAATGTTATGTTGGAATAGGACTTTATTTGAACACTAACATTTTAGCATATTAAAACTTTTTTGAGCGTTAGAAAATGTCATATTTTTCCACATTGTTCATAACATACTGAAGTCTTATAAGAAAGCGATAATATTGAGATTCAAGTGCCTACAATGTTGAAATTGTTATAACTTCTACATTATATGCAACCCTGCTAACAAGTTTAAACTTAGGAAAACATCTAAGGAATCAACAACAGGAGCTTAACATGGACGTCTAATCAATAGACACATGCATGCAAAAGCACTCATATGACCAGCTGACTGGAGGGGGTTACCATGTCGCTTAATTTACTTCATACAATTAATTGAGTGTCCTAAATGATTTAAAACTTGTGGGTTCTAAGTGTGACAAGAAGATTAGCATATGCGGTATGCATTTTAAAACCTATATTTTTTGTCTTTAATTAAAGGGTGGTTTGCATTCACATAAATAATGTAAGTGAAATATCAGATAGATAAATTACTAATCGACAGTATGCAGAACATTGTTTGGGTGGGAAAAACTATGAACCATGGAAGTAGATCCTGGGACATGTAAATATGGTAATTACCATATTTTGTATGTCTAGGATTCTTAATTGAAGTTTTTGATACATCTATGTGATCATTTGTTGAGGGAGATAGCCCTGAAGGACCAATAAGTAGTCACAAAGGATAGAAGAAATCCACAAGATAAAGCCCAAAAAATTCACATGAAAAGGAGAAGCTCGTGATGACCAGTTTTGATAGAGACGCGTGATGACTAGAGGAAGTTGCAAGAGACTGAAAAAAGTCGTGATATATTGGAAATAGCCGGAGAAGCTGACATAATGTGAATACGAATGATAGATCTAACTTAACAAATGTATATTGTGAAAGAATGCCAAGAGAGGCACTTTATTTAAATAGAATTTTCAAATCACATTAAAACTCAATCATGTATTTTATATATCTTAATCGTACAGTAAAATCATTTTATAAGTGTGCATCACAACATGGGACATGATGTAGTGAGTGCCACTGTTGATATCCTCCATTATTACGAGGCCCATCTGAGATTCAGATAGAATGAGAAGAGATACTGCATGTACTTGAATGATGTAATCATTCATGGATGAATAAAAAAAATACCGGAGTTTCCATGGGAGGAACTAACTAGTATGCATGTATTTCATTTATATTCAATCTGTTCTCTAGGAGTTTGAGTGTGGGAAGTATTTCAACATGTACATCCTTAACTGATGATCGATTAAATTCCTAAGTACATCAAAATATTGTCAAGGGAGTTTTTAGGTCAATAGTGTAATGATTTAGGTTTGAAACCCTAAATACACTAATGCACCTATGTGATCTAAAAGGAATTTCATAAACGTCAAATGTAGGATCCTAATTAGTATGACATAAGACATGACACTAAAATGCAATGCATTTAACCTTGATCACCTATTAAGATTTTTCCTCCTTTGAGGATTTTGGAACCTTTAAGTGAAAATTAAATTCACCTAAATAATGCAACCGAGAAATTGAGATGATGCAGATGGAACACTATATTTTCATAGGACAAATATAGTACTTTGGTGGCAACGAAATTCATACATTGTGAAACAGGACAAGAATTTACATTCCCAAAGTTTTTATTTCCAACTTTTCATTCATTTTTTTCAACTTATCTAACATTTTAACTATGGTCATATGAGATCAAAAAATTTAACACTTTAAAATATAAAATAAAATGATCAATAAGATGATAAAGAGACAATGGGTGTTGAGAAAGTGTTAATGACATAAAAAGGATAGTTCAACAAGGGGTTCAACACAATGGAAAACACAACAATAAAAGCCACATTACACCAATAATCAATCAACATTGTATCTGTGTAATTATTACATAGTCTTGTACAACAAAAATATGTCTACATAATTTCCCACTTAGGTGGGTGGGTGTGTGTGTGTTTGTTAAAATAAAAAAAATGAATCAGGGAGGGCTTGCAGAATATGTTGCTAATGAATTCTTTAAGTGTTTCTTGAAGATAATTTCTATATAATGATAGTGATATGTAATTAAAAATGAAGGAGAGAGGCTACTATCTCATCACAGAGTCCATCTAACATGAACTAAAAAGTGGTGCTCCTTAGAATATGATGTTTAACTATCCATGTTCTATTGATAATAAAAAACATATAGAAAAAAGTGAAAGTAAAAATATTACCTTATATAAATATTCATAATCGGATAATTTTTTGAATCTAGAAATGTTATATATATATAGAAAAATACACTTGGTACATTGGTGAAAATAGTAGGAATACCTTTATAGTTTTTGTTGATTCTAAATCTAACTATGCGTGCCTTATGATGATACTTAAGTATATGAATATAATATGGGGCTATAATGTGGCATAGTGATAATAATTAGTGGCCATAACATGTCTTTGAGAGTATAAAAGCAGATTGGAGATAAAATAAACTGAATATCTACCTCTCTTTTAGGGTTCAGGACGAGATTTCAAATCACATTTCTCAAAATAAATAGAATAAACACAACATGTATACGATAGAAATTAATAAAGTTTTATGTAAATAGATATTAAAGTAAAGCTGTGAAAATTATATAGGTAATATGTAACTTTTTCATATGCAAACTTGAATATAAACAATATAAGGAAAATAGTAAAGTCATGCTTCAAGTGAGAAAATATCAACCATGTGATCAAAATAGGAAAATTCACAAGGTGGGAAAGACAAAAATAATGTAATATTTATTTGATGTGGATCCAACTACAAGGGGTCAAAATGTCTCCAAAACACACACACACACACACACACACACACACACACACACACACACACACACACACACGATTTTACAATAATTAATAAGCTTAAAAATATTTCTCTTCTCATTCCTAAGTCCAAAATAAATTTTTACAACATTACAAACTTCCTTTTATTTCCCAGTACCTCTAAGAAAACCCTAAAATACGAAAAGAACTTAAAATACAAAAACACCCTAAAAAGTAAGACACCTTAGATGGGACCTAAATTTTTGTGAGAAAAATATCCCTTAGTAAATTAAGGTGTAAGCTAAACCCTAGCTTATTACATAACAAATAACAAAAAATATTAAAACTCCAAGTTCTAGAAAAAACCAAATAATGTTTAGAGCTAGTTTTAGACCACTAGACAAAGGAATTTGGTCCCAAAAATATGCCGGAAAGAAACACAACCTTTCAAAAAATATATGTCATGGTGTATTACAAATTAGTATTTACCACCACTTTGGAATATTTCTTTATGTTCTTTTATGTTTTTATTATTTAAGCATGTCTTAAATGTTATTTTTTATTATGTTCTTAATTTTTTAATTTTTATAAATTACAAATAGTTTTTTCACGTTTAAGGATGTGAAAATTAGAGATAGAAAATTGTTATTATGTTCATTTTTTTTTTTTTAATTATGACTTAATTTTGAAAATAATAGAGACATGCCATATGTTGCTAGACCTTCCTTTTATGGAGTGTAGCAGGGTATTTGTATCATTGAATGTTGGGCATAAAGTTTTTAAACCAGTACTAAAGGAAAATGACGAAAACAAATATCAAAGAAAATCAATAATAGATGGGTAGATTGTTAGAACTCATTCAATGGAACATGTACCACTCATTGAAACTGCTATATTATGGATCTATGATCAAAAAGTTTGTAAAGGAGAAAAGTGGAATCCTAGAAAAACACATGCTATTGTCAGAGTATGGCCAAGATTTTGTAGGGTCCTAGAGAAAGATAGTAATTTTTTTGGGGACTTTTGTTGGCCGGAGTTAGTACTATACAAACCAGTTCATTATATTCAGATAGATATTGGGGTTGAAGATGATATTATAAAATAAAATTGGGAAGAATTTCAATATAATCCTTGGCATATACAACGGGTTATTGAAACACATAATGATGATCAAGGAGAAATGGATGATGAAAATTATGATATCGTTCAACCATACACAATTGAAGATGAGTGGTAGATCATATCAGGCCTACACAAAAAATGAATTCTACATGTTTTTGAGATTGATATGTTGGGTCGAAGGGATATTGACAGGGAAACACTTTGGAATGCAGATTATCTTGGTGAAGAACAAATGAAAAAGGCTATTAAATTCATAAGCATGGCTAATGATAATTTATTACTCACAATATATGAAGAACCATACTCGCATTTTAACTATTATAGCCTTAGTGTAAAACAAAAAATTCTGTTTGATATAATAATCAAGAATTATAATAAACTGGAAACTTTACAGTTCCATTACCTATGATAATCCAAGGAACAATAGGTACATGGAAACTGTATCTTATTCGAGGAATCAAACTATATTTTTTAGTGTTGTCACAACCACAATGTTTCCCCCTTTTATTACCTTCCCCAACTAGAGTTTCAACATTTAACATTGGTGCATCAAGAATACATACAACCTTACGAATTCTTGTTTCATATTTTGAAAAATTAGAGTGAATGAGGTTAACAAGTTTTCAAGAAGAAATGTGACATTTTAAGTATATTTTAATTGATGAGATGAGTTTCATAGGTCAAAAGAGACTTCAACATATAGATTCTTGACTACGCCAAGCATTTCCAAAAAATTTGGATATGTGTTTTGGTGGAGGTTTATGGTTTTGGTTGGAGATTTGGGACAGTTGCCTCTGGTGTGTGATATTACTCCATATGCAAGTACAACACAAGAAACTTTATTATGGAAAATTTTTAAAATTGTTCTTATGCTAGATATGGTATTCAGACACCAAGGCCAAACTTAAGAACAACAACAATTTCGTCAACTTCTAACAAATCTAAGAGATGAAAATCCGACAGTTGAAGATTGGAGGTTGTTAATTACTAGAACAAATGATTTACTACAAACTGTTGAAAAGGAGGAGTTTGATGAACATATGCATTTATTTTTCATAAATGATGTTTTGGATGAACATAATATGAGGAAATTATATGCATTAAATCAACCTATTGCTCGATGCATTGCCACTAAAGGAAAAAAATATTGCTACTGGATTAGATGATGAAAAATTACAAGTCAAGTTATTTATTTTTGTTGGCACAAGAGTGATGCTCACTACAAACTTATGGATTGAAGTAGGTCTTGTCAATACTACAGTTGGATTTATTCAAAGCATTCTCTACAAACCAAGATTGGGACCTCGTGAACCACCAACATATGTAATGGTTAAATTTGATAGCTACATAAGAATTCCTTTTACTACTGAAATTCCAACTATAATTCTATTAACACCTATAGAAAGGGGTCATGTGTGTTAACTACCTTTGAAATTGGCATGGGGATTGAATATCCACAAATCATAAGGCTTAACTGTTAACAAAGCCATAATTGATATTGGAGATAAAGAAAGACAAGGTTTGACCTTTGCTACTATTTCACGTGCTAAATCATTTGATGGATTGAGGATATTACCTACATTCACACATGACCGGTTTTAAAATTTGAAGAATGCAAAAACAGTTGATAAGAGAAAAGATGAAGAAAAAAGACTCTAGTTGTTAGATAAACAAATGTATAATATTTGAGGATAAAAATCTTAATGTTGTTCTTTGTGTGTGTGTGTGTGTGTGTGTGTGTGTGTGTGTGTGTGTTTATTTCTTTTATTAATTATTAATATAGTGTTTCTTTCTATTTTTAATTTAATATTAGATTACATATAATTAACATGAATGTTAAACTTAGATAGGAATACATTTGATTTAATGAATAAATAGTTACTTTTACTTTACATAGTCACGGATGCTACTAACATACCTATCTTAGAAAATCTATGTAAAATACACCGAGAGGTATCATTCCTGAGGCGCCTATATTTGATTCCAAAAATAACTGAAAGGTGCCTATATTTGATTCCACAAATAAGTTGAAGACACCTATATTTGATTCGACAAATAAGTAGAATATGCACTATTTGATCCCACAAATAAGTGGAAGGCACCTATATTTGAGTCCACAAATAAGTGGAATAGACGCCTCTTAAATGATACCTCTTGGCGTCTTTTACATAAATTTTCTAAGATATGTCTGCTAGTAGTATAATTATAATAAGATATATAATTATTTAAATTGTCAAAACATATATTTGTGTTTTATTTTTTGATTGTTATTAAAATATCTCCAAAAACACTTGACCAAACATGTATAAAATTACAAGATACATATGTTTTATAGATTACATATTCAAAGATATAACAGATTCTAATTTATCTAACAATTTAAAGTTTATATACATACATATATAATAAACAATTTTATAAATAATTTTCGTAATTTTTAATGTATTACAATAACATTATTATATTATGTTTTCCAAATACAAGTGTTACAATAATAGATAGATTAAATAATATTATGAAGGGGAGTTATGACCATAACCTCCTTCTCCTTGCCTCTCACCCTTACAATCCTAACTTCCCTATCCACATATAAATAATGTCGAAAGGCCTATTACACCCATGAAAATTATGGTGGTGAATTCCTTGCTCACTTGATATGCCTAAATTGATCATGTTTATGTCACAAAGTGTCCCATGCAAGATTGGTTAACAATGCATATGTAGAGATTATCTCCATGTGGAAGAAGTGTGGTAATTGAACTTATGTATTGAGATAAGCATATAATATTATTGCTATAAATTTGTAGTGTCTACATCTTCATTATATTTAATACATTACATTTGATATTAATTTATACCTGAGAGAAAATAGAAAATTTTCTAATGAACATCACTTAAATATAATGAATATACACAAATCATTAAAACATATTATCTTCTATTTTATTTATTGTGTGGGTATTTTTTGTTTTTTAAGTCATCTTCCCTATCTCACGTCCATATTGCTACAATAGTTAATTGTTATGGCATTTCAGGAATAACTATTGGCCATAGAAGATAGTTATTGAATTCTTGTGCTTGTGTTGACCCTTAAATATTTTTTAATTAAATTTGTGTAAAATATTAGGAATCTTGTACATATCTTTAACGACATAGCATTTTAATATTTCTGTAATATTTTATTCATAAGAATATATGAAGAAAAAAATAAAACATTGAGGATCTAAACAAGCAAGCCTCTTCCAATGGCTCCAACATGTAAAAACAAAACATCAAATGAACAGCATAAAAAACAAACTATATCACCCATGTGCCCCCTTACCTTTAGATCTTAACTACATTTTTAGGGGGGAGATAGTTCCTTTGTTTTTCCGACTCACAATTTTCCATTCCTCTTCCATATTTGGAGTTACATTTTAACAATTTTGGATCGGAATAAAAACATATATGTGTTCCGCAATGTCCTGGGATCCTGATAAGACATCCATATCACTCTTTTGTTGCACTTCCTCTTTTTTAGGATCCACTAATTTCTGAGAAGATGATTCACAATCAAGTGGATCATTCACAACCAAATTATAAGGATTAGAGTTATTCCACCAAGAACATATTCCTTAAGCCTATTTTCTAACCAAGTGGAAATAAGATGTTAAATGACCAAGAGAAAAGCAAGTTATGCAACTGAAAGGAAACCCTTCATAATGAATATTTTGAGTCCAAGTTTTATCCTTAACTTTAAGTTCAATAGCGGCCAGGAAATCAAGAGAAGTATCCATATCAACCAAGATTCTGACATATGTTGTGTGCTCAAAATATTTTGTTTTTGGATCAATAGCTAAACATTTTCCTAAAGTGTTACCAATAGCATTTAGGAAAGTATCCAACTAGAATTGGAGGGGCAACAAAATATGAACCCACACCAATTGAACTTTGAAAGTATTAGATATTGGATTAAACAAAGGAAACCAAGGTTTCATCAAAAGCATATGTGATTCAAAATACCAAACTTTCTCTAAAATTATATCTCTATCTGAAGCACTAGTAAATGCCACAAAGTAAAAACCACGGGCGCCAGGAAAGATATCCAACCTACTTTCCAAAAAGGTCCACATTACTACGAAATCCAGGAATGGAGTGCTGGAAAACCCAAGAAAAGTTTGTTGAATCTGCAAATCAAGCCATTCCTCTTGACGTCAGCTTCGACATGGATCACCTCTTCCCTGAAATTAACAGAAGGGGAAGATTTAACATAAGCAATAGGATGTTTTTCTTAGGAAATCCCCTATTCCTATTATAAACCCCTCGAACTGCATCTTTGAAAGACACCTTAGCCGGAGGATGATCATTCTATAGACTTTGTTGAGACTGAGTCAGGTTCTTCAACCTAGATCCATCACCAGGTAATAGCTGAATATACAGTTGCGTAATAAAAAATAAGTGCCCCAGCAACATGTACAAGTGCCCTAAGCATTTTGGGTCTAGATATAGGGGATCCACTAGCCCAAGGCTTGAAACAAGGTCGAAAATCTCTGGTTACAATTGAGTTAAAACCCCACCCCTAAGGGATTCTTAGAGCCTTGCGTTGAAATAAAAGCAGCTCCAATATTGTTAGACTCCATAGCCACGACATTTATCATGTCCCTTGTTGAATGGGATGAAGCATTTGAAATGCACTGAGTGCCCTGCATGAACACCAAGGGAACATTATTTCCATTTGTTAAGGTTGTAACAACGCAAACAGATGCAGTTGTAGTAAACCCAACATTCTTTCCTTCACAAGTAAGGGGGGCTATATCAACATCGTCCAAGAGAGAAACCTTCATAGAACCAGGGGAACACAAATCAACCAAAAAGCCATGAGGTCCCATAACCACTCCCACACTACCTCTGGAGCTTCCGCCACGACCCCTTCCCCACCCTAGTAAGCCAAAGTGATTAGGGTTTGGGAAATCCTCGCGAGCCCTAATAAAAATTTATTTATAGCTATTGTCAAAATTACTTTTAGATAAGAAAATATGTATTTTAGTAATTTTAAACAAAGATGATAAGCTACAATTTTTTTAAAAATATGACTTATGTATGGAGGGTCATGTCTCTATCTCTCATATATAGAAAAACCTTTGCACCTTTCCCCCTTCTTATAACCTGTGATGTATTCTAAAAACAATATTCGATTGAGTTGAAGGTATAGTGTAGGAGGGTTACGAATACAACCCCATACCATCCCACCCCTTACATTCGTAGCCTTTGATGTACTCTGATAACACCATTAAATTTATTTGTACAACACAACTTATTGTCACAAAATTTGATGTACTTTGAAATCATGATTCAATAGAGTTTACAATACAACAAAACCACAACATTTTACATACTCTGAAAAACACCATTTAATTTAGTTTTTCAAGACAATTATCACAAGAATCGATGTTCTCATAGAGTATTGTTTAATTGAGTTTTACACTAGAGTTTTCCTAAATTTGATACACTCCTAAAACTTCACTCAATTGCGTTTTACAAAATAGTTGCTACAAAAAAAGTGTAGTCTAATAATACCATTCAATTGATATTTACAACACAATTGTTATAAAACTTGATGTACTTCAAAAATACTACTCAATTTGATTTTACAAAACATTTGTCACTAAATATAGTGTTCTTCTAGAAGACCATTTGAATTAGGTTTTGCACTATAATTGTCAAAATATTATGGCGTACTTCTAGGATACCATTTAATTGAGTTTCACAACACATCTGTCCCAAAAAATTGGTGTACTCCAAGAACACAATCGATCAATAATTGAATGGTGTTTTCAAAGTACATAAAATTTGTGGACTTTTTATAGTAAAACCAATTACATGGTGAGGTAAAAGTACATCAAACTTTGGGGTATTTATTTTGTAAATCCTAATTGAATGATGTTTTCAAAGTAGATCAAAGTTTGAAACACTTCTATTGTAAAACTCAATTGAATTGTGTGTTAAGTATATCAAACTTTGTGACAACTGTGTTGTAAAACTCACTCGAGTTTTCAACATACTTCGAATTTTGTAGTCATTATAATATAAAATTTAATTGACTATGATTTATTCATAAATATAACTAGCGAATCACAAGAATCAAAATCTGAATGATGTATTGACACTAGTTATATTTTAGATAAAATTTAGTCTCAAATTCACCTAGATAAAATAAATGTCAATTATAACAAGTTAAAATTTAATTTATTTACTTTATTAAAAAATTATAATAAACTCAAACAATATTTATTTTTCTTTACTATATATATAAATCAATTAATTAGATAAAATATAATTTAAAAACACATCACAAATATTATACAAACCCTTACACAATTTATATTAACCTTAAACAATATTTATTGTTGTTTGTAATATACATCAATTAATTAGAGAAAAAATACGAAGATCAATAATTTTGAGTTTTGAACTATAATTCGAAAACACCTCACAAATAGTATGCAAACCGTTTTTAACAAGCAAAATTTTAATGGTTTGAATTCTCCATGAAAATATCAGTGTTTATGACACTCGTTGAAAAAATTATTCCTCGTCATATAAAATTTGTGGCTAACATATGATTTGACCCTATTTCCAACAGTGTCGCCTCTAATACAATTTAATATGTGTTTTTATTTCTATTAGTTTATATTTATCATAAAGTTTTTCTTGAAAATGATTATTTTGTGTAGAAAAAGTATTGACAATATGAGCATAATAAGTTTCCTTATCTTAATTTCCAGCAATTAGAAAACAGGAACAAATAATTGACGACTGATCTTTATTAGATATTTTATTAGATATTTGTTTTAATAGAGGATCGCTCACTTAACAAGAGTTAAATTGGCTCTTAGTGACACATCTATTCAATTATATCGTTCAATCAAATGGTGATGTCGAAAATGGCACTAAATCCAAAATTTTAGCAAATGCAAAGGAACTTTAGATTCATACGGCAGACATGAAGTCACGGAGAGTCATTCTTTTCATATAAAATCTAGTGCATAATATATGCTTTTGATTATTTCATCATGGTTATAGGCTTATAGCGACCATCTCTAATTTGCAATTAAGCTTTAATTTAAATACAGATTAGAAAGCAAATCTATTTATAACTGTTAATATAGAAATATATGGAAATATTTGGAATAATTAGAAGTGCTTGAAAGTTCAAGAGATTTGGTGTCTTATAGGATAATAATCAATTTGTCGTGAGTTTAAAAATAATTGTCATTGAAATATATCGAGAAATAGTAAATAAAGTCAACAGCCTTGCTCACATTCATATAAGTATGAAAATGATACAACCAAAAATATATAGTGAATGTAAGATCAACTATTTCAGTTCTCCACAAACATTGCTTGTTTCTCTTGATTTCATCGAGGATCACTTTGAAACCATAATCCTTCCTTCAAGCCCTAATTTTCCCTACAAAACCTATAAAAACGGAGAACTTGATGATACGGGCATGTTACATTCCTCCATTACTATCAGGGTCTTCATATCAAATGATTTAAGAAATTGAAACTCTTTGCAAGTTAGAAAACAATATTGTGTATGCAAGTGTCCCTAACATTATCTTTTCAAATGGATGCAAACAAGTTGTATAAATTCTAGAATGCTCTCTAAATGCTTAAATTATGGTTTGGGCATGAGAATGATCTTGAAGCAATGCGTTATGCTCTTACAAAATTAACACCTCTCTTGTGTGATTCATTTGTTCATTTTCTTATCGTCTCAAATGCACTCATGTATTTATAGAGTGAACTTGAATTGAAATTGAGATGATACTAGTGCATAAACAAACACGAAACACATGACAAAAGTAAAAAATCCCCCAAGATTTCATAAACAAGTGGCAAAGGGGCCCAAAACAATAAGATCAAAAACCATACACGTATGGTATCAGATAAATGTACAGTATAACCACATATAACTATGGAGAGGAGAGATAAAACCATAGAATATAAGTGAATAGAGTAAATATAGGAAAAATAAGAGAAAAAGAAGTTGGAGTAGGACAAGTAGAGATAAAATAGAGCATAGAAGAAAATAGAGGAGAAAATGTCATAACAGACAAGAACGGGGAGGAATGGGAAGTTTATAAGAAGGTGATAAAATTGAGAGGAATAATACAACGTTGAAATTGTTAAAATTCACATGAAATGCAAAGGAAACAAGTTTAAAGTAGAAAAACAAAAGGTACAACAACAAGAGCTTAACATGGACTTATAATCAATGGACACATGTATACAATAGCACCATATCAAGTAACTAGACTCACTATATCAATTAACTTACCTCATACAAAAATCAAGTGCCTATATGATATCCCACTTTGTGTAGGAATGTAAAGTAGATTAGATACATGTATGCACTGAAAAACCACACCTAAAGTTGTAATTAAGCCTTAGATTCGATAAAAATAATAATTATTTATATAAAATATGAAAACTAATTGAGAGTATAGAAACTAATGCAGAATAATTTAAGATAAATTAAATCCTTGGAAATACTTTGTGATCAAGGAGTGTAGGATAATACTCAATTTCATACATCTATGTGATCAGTTGTTGATGGAAATTTAAGGAAATAATGTCTAGATATCAAATAAATAAAGCCCAAAAAATAGTTGTCAAACCTCTATGACCATTGTTGTTTAGATGATGACTAATTTTGTGCAGAGTGCTAAATTGTTGCTCCCTACAAAAAATGAATATGTGTTTATGAATATAGATCTAACTTAAAAATGTGTTCTTTGTGCCATAATGTATGGATAACTTTATTTATATAGCTCTCAAATCACAATCAAACTAATAATCTTAGAAGATCTCTTAATTTACACTAAAATCCCTTCATAACTTATTAAAATGGGAGATGATTAGGGGTTCTATGTTATTCCTCCATTATTACCAGGCCCATTGTGCTTCAACAAAATCACAAGAAATACTCATGCAATTCAAAAATCAGTCATGCATCTCAACCCTTATCTTTCCATGTGATCAATAACTAGTATCAACTATTTAATGAATATTCAATTTTTCTCTAGGATTTTGGTGTGTGGGGAAGTTTTCAACAAATAAAATAAATTATGTTTGTATAACTTTAATACATCACTTTTTTGCAATGGAGTAACTCAATGTGTAATCATTTATGTTTGTCCTAAATACAATAATGCACTTATGTGATTATAGAATTCAAATTAGGATCCTATTAGCGTGCAGGATGACACATAATGACTATTAATGATGACCAAATAAGTTATGTAAATTTGACAAAATAGACCTAAATGTCAATAAGTGCCTAAAAGGGAAAGGGAGAAATTTTCATCAAAGGAAAACTATATTTGCATAGGACAAAAATAGTCAATGAGCTAGGAAATGAATCAAGGATATAGGAAACAATCACATAAAAGAGGAGTAAAAAAGGATATAGGAAACAATCACATAAAAGAGGAGTAAAAATTAGAAGAAAGGAAAAAACCATGGTCATATGAGATATAAAATGAAAAAAATATAAATAAAAATGATGAATAAGATGATAAAGAGACAATGGGTGTTGAGAAAGTGTCAATGACATAAAAAGGACAATTCAACAAGGGGTTCAACACAATGGAAAACACAACAATAAAAGCCTCATTACACCAATAATCATTCAACATTGTATCTCTGTAATAATTAAATAGTCTTGTACAACAACATAATGTCTACATAATGTCCCTCTTAGGTGGGTGGGTGTGTGTTAAAATTAAAAAAATGAATCAGGGAGGGCTTGCAAAATATGTTGCTAATGAATTCTATAAGTGTTTCTTGAAGATAATGTCTATATAATGATAGCGATATGAAATTAAAAATGAAGGAGAGAGGCTACTATCTCATCACAAAGTCCATCTAACATGACTAAAAATTTGGTGCTCCTTAGAATGTGATGTTTAACTATTCATGTCCTATGGATAATAAAAAACATATAGAAAAAAGTTCGATTAAAAATATGACCTTATATTTATATAAATATTCATAATCAGGCAATTTTTTGAATCTAGAAATGTGATATATATAGACAAATACACTTGGTACATTGGTGAAAATAGTAGGAATATCTTATATAGTTTTTGTTGATTCTAAATCTAACTATGCATGCCCTATGATGATACTTAAGTATATGAATTTAATGTGGGGCTATAATGTGGTGTAGTGATTATAATTAGTGGCCATAACATGTCTTGGAGTGTAAGTAGATTGGAGATAAAATAAACTGAATATCTACCTCTCTTTTAGGGTTCAGGACGAGATTTAAAATCACATATCTCACAATAAATAGAATAAACACAACATGTATACGATAGAAATTGCTAAATTTTTATGTAAATAGATATTAAAGTATAGCTGTGAAAATTATATAGATAATATTTAATTTTTTCATATGCAAACTTGAATATAAACAATATAAAGAAAATAGTAAAGTCATGCTCCAAGTGAGAAAATATCAGCCATGTGATCAAAATAGGAAAATTCACAAGGTGGGAAAAACAAAAATAATGTAATATTTATCTGATGTGGATCCAACTACAAGAGGTCGGAATGTCTCCGAAACACACACACACACACACACACACACACACACACACACACACACACACACACACACACACACACACACACACACACACACACACACACACACACACGATTTTAAAAAAAATCATAAGCTTTAAAATATTTATCTTTTCATTCTTAAATCTAAAATATTTTTTTACAACATTACAAACTTCCTTTTATTTCCCACAACCTCTAAGAAAATCCTAAAATGTGAAAAGACCTTAAAATACAAAAACACTCTAAAAACTAAGACACATTAGATGGGACCTAAATTTTTGTGAGAAAAATATGACTTAGTAAATTAAGGTGTAAGCTAAACCTTGGCTTATTACATAATTAAAAAAAAAAATATTAAAACTCGAAGTTCTAGAGAAACCAGAAATGTTCAGAGCTGGTTTTAGACCACTAGACAAAGGAATTTGGTCCCAAAAATATGCCCAAAAGAAACACAACCTTTCACAAAATATATGTCATGGTGTATTACAAATCAGTATTTACCACCACTTTGGAAAATTTCAAGATGATCCAACATTCGGATCTAGTTATGGTCTCTAGAATTTAAGCTCCTACATCATTCTCCCCTGGTTAAAAATCATTCTTCTCCTTTGAATTCCGTTTATGGAATTAATCTAGTTTTCCATTGTCAATATTCTTCAAATCCCAATCAGGAATCGAAGTCTTTTCTTCTTGATTCAAACCTTCCCACTATACGAAATCTTTGTTGTAGCTCCCTTGCCTAGTAGTGACTGTCTTTTGGTCCAAGACATGCATTACCTTCACCTTTTTCTTATTCGGGATCTATTGCTCTGAGTTTATTTCTTCCTCCTCCTCAAAATTTTACTCATGACAATGGAAACTTATTTAAGTGAAAAAAAGTAAAAACTCATGAAATAGAATTTTTTTTAGGTAGCTCCACCTTGTAGGCATTATTAGTCATTTTCTTTAGAATCCTACATGGCCTAATCTTCTTATACTTTAGTTTATTATATGTCCCATTTGGAAACCTCTCCTTTCTGATACGAAAGATCACCGTCTATCCTTCCTCAAATTAATTTAATCTCCTAATTGCATCCTTAGCTGCTTTATATTTCGCATTACTAACTTACATTTTCTCTCACATCTTATTGCAATTGTAGCATGTGTTCTACAAATGCTTCTGCATCATCACTAGTTTTATCTTCACCACGAAACAAAATCAGATATAGAACTCCCTTGGGGTTCCTACCATAGAAAATATGAAAAGGAAACCTCCTTGATGATCAATTTACTAAGTTGTTATAAGTAAACTTAGTCTATGATAAAGCTAAATCCCATTATTTTGGATTTTCTCCAACTATGCAGCGTAGAAGATTTCCCAGGTTTATGTTCACTACTTATTTCTCTTCATTAGTCTTAGGGTGATATGCACTACTGAACTATATTTGTGTCCCCATTTTCCTCCAGAAAGTCTTCCAAAATTGACTCAAAAATTTTGTGTCCTGAGCTGAAGTGATCATTCTTGGAACTCTATGCAACCTAACCACTTCCGAGAAACCAAATCTAAAACTTTAGAAGAATCATTAGTTTTCTAAAAACAATGAAATATGTGCCATTTTAGAGCACCTTTCTAAGTTACAACAAAGATATAATCATTCTCTCAATGTGTGTTAGGAAGTTCGAACATGAAATCCATACTCAAACCGACATATGGCCTTGCAGGGATAGGTAATGGCATAGACAACCCAATATTTTGTGCATGGCACTTAGTCATTTCACACACTATACATCTTGATACAATGCTACATATGTCCCTCTTTACCTTTGGCCAATAATACTTCTCTACTACAAGATAAGTTGTCTTGCTGAACCCACACTTTGCATTTCTCTTATAATATTTTATCTCATTGAACCAATAGGGATGCATAATTTATTTTCCTTGAATAAAAAACCATCATGCATCAAATAATCATAAGAAACACTACCTATGTTAGGTTCCTTACAATGTCTCACGACACCACCAAAATATGAATCACTTTTATACAATTCCTTAACTACCTCAAATCCTATGACTCCATTTTCCATTGTTATCAAAAGTGTTAACGCCTACTCAGGGCATTAACATCTTGATTCTACTTATTGGAGTTATGCTTGAACACAAAATTATATTCTTGCAAAAATGAAACCCACTTTGCATGCCTTTTGTTTAGTTTCTTTTATGTGTTTACATACCTCAATGCTTCATGGTCAATAAAGAGTATAAATTATTTGGATACCAAATAATATCTGCAATGCCCTAATGCTTGAATAATAGCATAAAATTACACATCATAAGTAGAATATTTCCTCCTGACTTCATTTATATTTACACTAAAGAATGTTATAGACCATCCTTCTTGATTCAATACAACTCGAATCCTGACATATGAGGCATCAAAATCAACCTCAAAAACTTTGCTGAAATATGGAAATAACAAAACAAGCACCTTTGACACTTTTTCTTCAACAATTCAAAACTATCTGTTGTTACCTTAGTCCATACTAACTCCTTTCCCTTCATGCACTTAGTTATAGGTGCAACAATGCTATTGAAATTCCTGATGAACTTCCTATAAAATTTTTTGAATCCATGAAAACTAAAAACCTCTGTCACATTCCTTGGAATAGGCCATTCAAAAATTTCCGTAACATTTTCCTCATCCATCCTCACTCCATCCTATGAGATGAAAATCCCAAAAAAACTAGACTTTTCTAAAGAAATCTAAACTTCTTTAAGTTTTCATATAAACTCTCTTTACTTAATAGTTCTAACACAAATTTTAAGTGCAACAAGTTTTCTTCCACTATCATACTGAATATAAAAATATCGTTGAAATAGAGAATGAAAAACTTACCATTTTATTCCTATAGTACTTTTTTCATCAACCTCATGAATGTACTAGGTGCATTCGTTAACCCGAATGACATCACGATCCATTTTGGAAATCCTTCTTTTGTTTTGAAATTTGTTTTCCATTCATCCCCTTCACAAATTTGAATCTGGTAGTACCCACTTCAAAGGTCAATCTTAAGTTAAAATATCAGACTCAAGTTCTAACACGTCCATCATATCATCCAATCTTGGAATTGAGAACCGATACTTAATTGTGATTATATTTATTGCTCTATTGTCTATACACATTTTTTAGTCTCCACTATTTTTAGGAGTCAATAGTGTTGGAGTTGCAAATGTACTCATGATTTATCTCACTAACATTTAATGTATCAAATATTTCACTTCCTTGTTCAACATCTCGCTTTGTGTTGGGCTCAGCCTATAGGATGACTAATTTAGAAGGGCCGATCCTGAGATCAAATCAATATAGATTTGTATATCCCTCTTCGGAGGTAACCCATCTAATAGTTCATATAGTATGACATATGTGTATTCTTTTATTAACTCTGTTGCCACAATGGGTATTCTAAAGGCCTCTATTACCACCTTCTTTACTATCAATGCGTGACACCAACCCAGTTCTTCCATTTCTACAAAAAAATAATTTGTAGCGAACAAGCCCTCACTCTTCTTTTCTTCCTTAAAGGGTAACAAGACTACATTTAGACCATCCTTCCAAAACATATATAAGTTTTCTTCCTTCCATCATGCGTAACCTTTCTATCATATTTCAAAGGCCTCTCCAACAATATATGGCATGCATCCATTGGGATAACATCACACCTCACCTCATCCTTGTAGGTATTATTAATCAAAAACTTTAGCAAGCATATTTTATCTATGGTTACCTCGTTCCATTTCTTGAACCATGATATGTGATAGTGATACATGTTATTCTAACATTTCAGCTTGAGTTTATCAACCATCATATTTGAGACCATATTATCACAACTACCACCATCAATAATAATTTTACATATATTCCCTCTATAGGTACATCTTGTTCGAAAGATATTTTTCCGTAGCCAATAATCACCACCGACACCATCTTGTTCTTCATCCTTTCCTTGAGAATATTATCATCCTCATTATCATGAGGGTTTCACCCAAGTTTGTAGAAATCTCCATTTACTCTTTTTCTTCAGCTTTAACCATCTTTAATCATGGTTGTTCATTTTTCCATCTATCCTATATAAGACAATGTGGAAACTCAAAAGCTTTGTGCCCTTCTTCACCACATCTTTAAAAAGTATACTTCCTTTGGGGGATATTCCAACCCCATCCTCCACCATGTTCTCTTCCTCTGATTTGAAACCCCCTACCTCTTTGGTAGTTACTGTGACCATGACCATATTATTACTGCCCTTCTGCATTAGAGGATTCACCTTTTATGGAATCAAATCTACCCATCCCTCTCATTGGAGATGATGATGGTCCTCTCTTCACTCCTCTTCTAAAACTACTCCTATTACAGTTATTTTCTCATTATTTTAATGTGAGTTGAGAAGCATCATCCAGGCTATGGATCCGAAGCATACTTGATTCATCTTGTATGGTATAACTCAACATATTTACATACCTTGTATCCTTTTGTTCTTCAAAATATCCTTATTCCACCCAGATTGATAGCTTGTAAAATTTATTAGTATACTCTTCGATGTTGATATCCTTCTCTCTTAGGTTTTGAAAGCATCAAAATAGTGTTTTGGCATGATGTACATGAAGAAAATTTTATTTCAAATTATTCACCATTTTGTTCCAATTTTAGATCTTACCCTTTCCTTTCCTTTGCCTTTGATTTTTTAGGTGATCCCACCATATCAATGCATGTTCGGCCAACTTAGTCAATGCAAAAATAACCTTCTTCTCCTTTTAAAGGGTTTTCCACTCAATTTTTTTTTCCATACGATTCAACCAGTTAATCAACTCCTCTAATCGTGACCATCTACAAAAATAAAGAACATATATCTTAATCATGGGGGATTCACTTAGTAAAAGTATGGTATAGCATGTTCAGTTGAAGGGTATTAAAGAATACTCTTAATGTGATTTTTTAAACTCTAACTATTCAATAGCTAATATCCCCTCCCATTATATTATTAGAATGAAAATACCTACTATTTTTTCAACGTACCTTACTTACCCATTTTTCCATTGAAATTTTATATACCCCTTTTATTTATCACCTAATATATCAAACAAAAAATATGTCATGCTTTTCAGTCAATAATTTTCTTTTAATATGTAATTTTTTTAGAAAGAGAGTTTGTAGCCATTTAAGACCTATTACCAATTACTTTAATGTTAAGATTTAGCCATTTATAAATATTTTTCAAATAATTAATATGGTGAAATAATATCATGTGTTAAAAATGTTAGAGTAGGTATTTACCTTAGCTCATGTTCACCTAGGTACTTTATTTACTTATTGGATTTATCCTCACCCACTTATGTGTGGGGATATTTCTTTTATCTTATTTAGATATTAGGATATATTATCTAGTTGTTAGGTGTAGTTTTTTCCTTGATATATGGTATTGACTAGTTCTTTCCTTAATCTATGGTATTGACTATATCCTTGATGTCTAGTTCTCTCCTAAATCTATGGTCTTGACTAGTTCTTTGATGATTAGTTATTTCCTTGATTTATGACTTGATCTACGACCTTGAATAGTTCTTAGATTGCTATTCCTTGCCTATTCAAACAAGGCCCATTCTCAATGTATTGCATTGAGTTCCATAATAATATATGATATTGTTTCTCATTTGTTTGCAAAGGTTTTATGTAAAGTTATTCTGGCGAATTGCTTTCATCTTATAGATTGTGGTGTTTGATTAGCATCTATGTTCTTGGCTTGGTATGATCTGGTTATCATTCCTTTCATGGTATCAGAGTTGGAGATTGCTGTTAGCATCTGTCTGTAAGTTTTATTTTGCAAATAAATTATTTGTGTATTCATATATTTGGGATTTGGTCGTATTTTGTTGCTGTTTTATAGAAAACAGAGGCTTCCATTGGATTCGGAAAGCGTGAAAAATTGAAGATCAACTGTAAAATCAGCCATTTCTGGAGACAGTCTTTTTTTGTGGATTTTTGTTGTTACAGAGAAGGACATTGGTTCACCTCAGGATTCACGCCCACTAGCAAAGAAATTGCAGGATTATTTTTGGGTCTGCTGGGTTTTCAAGATCTACGTAGGGCAATATTTCGTTGCAACGTAGCTGTCTTCGTTTGCGCGCAGGAAGGTTTTCAGATCTTTGCTTTTTGGCGGGGGTCCACAGAAATAGTAATTTTTTCCAAAAATGAAGGTCACTATCTACGCAGTCCAGAAATAGTAATTTTTTCTAGAAGTGGTAGTTGGATGTGACTTTCTTGAAAACACACGGCACACCCCAAAATAGTAAGTTGTGCAATCACCCATTAAAATCCTTAGCCCTTGGTCATATGGTACGGTCATATGAGGGCTTAAAACTTGTGATTCCTACTAGTAGGTGCTTAACTTCAGCCCCCTTTAATATTATTTGTGTGGTAAAGGCAACAACATTTTACTTTGTTTTAGTGGCACCTAAAATAAATAACGAAGAAAAATATTAAAAAAGCTTGTAACTTTTGAGAGTGCCGTTTTTTGCAAAAGTGCTTTTTTTTTCATGCTCTTTCCATTGGAGTTATTTATTTTGAGACTTGCACTATAATTATAAAGTGCCAAGTATGGAGTGTTGTAATAAATTATGGACACAATTTCAGCTGAGCCCGACGTCCTATTTTTTTGGGAGTTACAGTTGTACTATCATGGATTCTGAGAATTATATGCTTTTCTCTGGAGTATGTGGAATTCAAGAGGATATTGTAAAATTTGTGGAAGAAAATAGATAGCTCGAGAAGCTAAATTCTCTTCTACAATCACTCATTCACGATAAGGATACAATAATACACTCCTTGCAGAACAAACTTGCTAGCCTACAACATCACCATCATATTGTGGACAACCATATCCATGCTCCTAGTCCACTTGCAGTTGTTGCTCTTGTACCCACTGACATTGATCTGCTAGTCTTTGAGCCTGAACCTGCTTTTGATGCTTCTAAACCTATGAGGCTTGTTACTGCATGCTCTTCCACATCTGTGCCTATTACAGTACCACATGTTGTGTATCCTACTTCTGCTTAGCTGTATGGATTTTTTTAATAAGCATACCACTACATTCAATTCTTGCATGCTCCGTTCTATGGGTCTCATTAGCAAAGTCATTGGCAGACATTCACAGGGTATTATTTCCTCTATTCCACATGTGAAGTGGAATTCTCATCATGACATTGGTTTTCGAGCAGATACTTCATTGGGATCACACATTGACAGAGCTCCTTTTTTTGTTCGCTCGTCTCTTCCTGAGGATCATGAGCAACACATGAGTTCTGCACCTTTACTCAGGCTTGAGAAACTTGAGATTTCAGCTGTTAGACATGATTAACCTAACACACATTCTTATGTTGTTTTGGATGCACCCATTGTGCATTTTGCACCAAGTCATATGCAGGCATCTTCTTCATCCATCCATGTTGATTTGGGGTGAATATCTGATCACCCGTGGTAGTGACATAGGCATTTGTTGAGAGGACTCTACAGACGTGACTCCTCCACCATTAGGCCTCTTGTTTCACTTCTATACCTTCTGCATTGTGATGCTTCTTGTTTTGAGCATTTTTCTTTAGCAGGTGTAGTGTATCTCTCTTGTTTGTTGAGAGATTTTGTATCTGTATTTTTGACACTTTTGGCATGTTGACAGTATCTCTTATATCTATTCTGGTGCATTCCAGTGTTAGTTTGTTAGTTCGAGTTTAGTTGTTATTCGACAACTCATATAGATTTGTAGCGTCACTCCACCCATTTAGTAGTATGGGAGGGTGTGGTGTTGATCCTGCTTCTTTAGGTTTCATGTCCTTGCCTTGTTACCTTGCCTTTTCTTGGATCGTGACACTATGGATTTTGTGTCCTTGCCTTGTTGCTTTGGTTATTGTTCTTGGATCATGGCACATCTATTTGCAGCAATTGATTGAATTATGTTTAGTGATTTTTTGCACTTTCGACATCACTCCATTGACAGTCTCATTGTATGGAGCTATTCTGGTGGAGCCTAGTGTCAGTTTTTTTTTAGTTTTGTGATCGAGCAGTGGATTTAGACCATAGTGCACACCAAAATTCTTCAACATTGTACGAGTTTTTTAAGCCAGCTTCTTGGGATGCCTTGGAGTGGGTTTTTTCTCTATGTAATTTGTTGTTACTGGTTTTGGGTACCTTGCGGTGTCCCTTTTTTTCCCAATTATTGTACATGAGTACCTCATCAGGCCTAGTTGTCGAGACTCATACTGTGGACATGCCACTTCTATTTTGGCCCCTAGCTTCACTTGAGGGGGGGTGTTAGAGTTGGTATTTACCTTAGCTCATGTTCACCTAGGTACTTTATTTACCTTTATTGTATTTATCCTCACCCACTTATGTGTGGGGATATTTCTTTTATCTTATTTAGATATTAGGAGATATTATCTAGTTGTTAGGTATAGTTCTTTCCTTGATCTATGGTATTGACTAGTTCTTTCTTTGATCTATGGTATTAACTATATCCTTGATGTCTAGTTCTCTCCTAAATCTATGGTCTTGACTAATTCTTTGATGACTAGTTATTTCCTTGATTTATGGCTTGATCTACGACCTTGACTATTTCTTAGATTGTTATTCCTTGCCTATTTAAGCAAGGCCCATTCTCAATGTATTGCATTGAGTTCCATAATAATATATGATATTGTTTCTCATTTGTTTGCAAAGGTTTTATGTAAAGTTATTCTGGCGAATTGCTTTCATCTTATAAATTGTTGGTGTTGATTAGCATCTGTGTTCTTGGCTTGGTACGATCTGGTTATCGTTACTTTCAAAAAAACATACTCAATCCTAGTTTTCTACCATCTTATTATTTCTTTCTTAAAAATCTCCTAATTCAAATTTCCTTATTCAAAAAGAGATTATAATATAACTATGAACCTTTTACAATTTTAATGTATTTATATTAAAAACTTGGGTTCAAATATTTTAGTTTTATATTAAAATTAACCCTACCTTTTCTCTAGCCCACCTCTCTAACCTACCCACAATACCTAATTCAAAATATTAATAAATTAAACTCTTTCACCCCCTAATGTCTACCCGTATATCGACTTTGTTTTTATCAATTTTAATTACCTCAATATGAATGAACATGCTACGATATTTCCTTGGTAATGAACCCCTCATGATATCAATACTACCATTATTTCCCTTCAAAACTTGGACCAGTCTCTCCTTGAATGGAAACACATTCAATGGCTCTTCATGTCTCTCATTTTCTTTTTCATTTCTCCTCCTTCATTTGTTAATGGAGGTAATTCTTCAATATCACTATCTGGGTATACATCCCCATTTGCATGTCTCCATTTGAGGTTGGTTACTTTTCCTGTGAGCTTAGCAACTTGTCTATGTAGCTCCTACATATACCTATTTATCTGAGAATATCCTCCTCTCCCACTTATATCCATGCTTATAGAAAATAAAGGTAATAAATCATAAATAAAAATGTAAGTTATATTACCTTCACTATTCCTCCAAGATCCAATTGTAAGAGGTAAAAATACCTCCAAAACAAAAACACGTGATTTTTAAAACTCCAGAAGCCCCAAAATAGTTATCTTCTCATTCTTGAATCCACACAAATCTCTTATAACATTGCAATCTTCCTTTTATTTTCCACTATCTCTAAGAAAACTCTAAAATGTGAAAAACCCTAAAACAAAAAAAACACCTAAAAAGTAAAACACCACGAATGGAATCCAATTTTTGCATCAAAAAAATATCCCTTTGTAAAGTATAGTGTATGCCAAATATTGGATTATTACATAAAACATAGAAAAAGATATTAAAATTCTAAGTTCTAGAAAAAACCAAAAAATCATTCGGATCTAAACTAAGTGCTCCTATTGGGGGAATTTTTTCAAACCATGTTCATGCTCCTTTGACGATAAGGGGTGGTGGTAAGATTTTTTTGGAGGCATCAAAATCTTGCAGACAACCCCCCAAGCCTATGGCCTTTGCCAAGAATCCTCCGTTAGTTTCCTTTGGTGTTGAGGTTCTCCGATCTGAAGCATACTTCAAGATTAATGCACTCATTTATAGATTTAAAAATGTCTTCTTGAGGCTCCCTACTCTCCATGAATGGATTTTGACTCACTAGAAGCCTCTTATGGAAGGTAAAATTGATATTTACCCCACTTCTAGAGGGTTTTTAATCATAGTTTTTGAAAAAAAATTAGATAGAGACTTGATATTTGGAAAAGTTTGGAATTTAAAATCTCATTTCCTCCTTATGAAACCAGGGTCTCCTTTATTAAACCCGGTTACTGAAAAATTACATGACAAATCGGTTTGGATACGACTACCATATTTACCCCTCTAATTTTGGAGTGAAAACTACTTACTTTATATAGGGGGCGCCTTGGGTAAGTGTCTATCCATTGACCCAAAGAAATATTTTTATGATTTTAGCAAATATGCTTGCATATTGGTAGATGTGGATACTTCTGTAGATTTTTTGGCTACGATTGATCTTATAGTGGAAAACCAAATCTGGAAACAAACTCTAGATTATGAAGGCTTCCATTTAATATGCAAGACTTGTTTCTCTCTAGGTCACTTAGCTATGGACTGTAAAATGGAGAAAAAAAAGTAAATGTAGATCTTCTTAGTGAAAGAATTTAGATCCTATTCACCTAGTTGTTAATATCCAACTTGATAGTGATTCAGAGGAAGCTTCTGAGAAAGAAGA